>JAGIQG010000008.1:3176777-3776777 GCA_024679065.1 Sphyrna mokarran | reverse complement strand
AAATCAAGACATACAAATCAAAGGCAACTCAACAGTAAAATATATAATCAATCAGTATTTTACTTCAGCATTAACTGGTGTCACGTATTTTAGTTAGGCGATCATAGAAATAATATAAAATTCAAAAACCTACCAAATAGCCTCTCCATGTCAGTCGTTTACCATTTTGCTTTTGTACTGCTGAAAGTGCGTCATCCACTAAAATAAAATGTTGAAACATTATCTCGCAACTTTCCTGATATATTTGAAACCTGTGACCCCCTTTATCTATTTTGTTTTGGACAAAACAAGCATTCCATTATATAATTACACTATAAAACTGTTTAAAAGAATCGTTGAGCTGGCTGCAGCAACAGCAATTTTATGAAGAGGTTTATCAACTAATTTGCATTTCACATACCAAAAGACATAACTTAAAAAAAACAGCAATGGATCTGAATAAATTTGAATACAGTTCACACAAGCTGCACTTAAAATTCAGTCACTGCTGTATGCAGCCAAACGTATAAAGCAAGACCCCACAAAAGCAATGAAATGAATGACTTGTTCATTTGTTTTCTGTGCTATTGCTTGAGGGAAAAATACTGGCTACGACTTAGAATTCCCTTATCTTTGAATATTCCAATGAGATCTTTAATAGTGGGGCAGCACAGTGACACAGTAGTTAGCACTGCTGCCTCACAGCACCTGGGATCTGGGTTCGATTCCTGGCTTGGGTCACTATTTGTGCGGAGTCTGCACATTCTCCCCGTGTCTGAGTGGGTTTCTTCCAGGTGCTCCAGTTTCCTCCCACAGTTCAAAGATATGCAGGTTAGGTGGACTGGCCATGCTAAATTGACCCTTAGTGTCAGGAGGACCAGCCCAGGCAAATACATGGGATACGGGGATAGGGCCTGGGTGGGACTGTGTTCTGTGCAGACTCAATGCTTCTTCTGCACTATAGGATTCTATGAGCAGACAGATGTAGCCTCAATTTAGCATCCAAATGACTACATGCTCTGTTTCAATCAGCAAGGACATACCACAGTTTCAAAACACATGTATAAAAATTTGGCTTGCACTGTTCTAAATCTTTTATATTTAATCTCATACCTACAACCCCTATTTATTTGAGTTCTGTTTTTTAACAAATGAACTGGGCATTTTTTCAGTTTATCAATGTGAACCAGAAGTTTATTTAGTTGTACATGTAGTGTAAAGCCATTCTTACCTTCTTTTTGATTATCAAACATAATTACAGTAATATTAGACGATGGGTTTTTTAGCTTTGGGATTTGTAATACATGTTTGGCAGCTTGAAAGTAAGGGTAGAGTGAAGGCAGTTCCTTGACTGTAATATTTGCTGGCAAACTCGGATCCAAAACGATCATTGGTCCCTTCACACATTGTGACAACAAACATTCTGGCTGCTTCTCACTGTAATCAACAAATCTGCATTAATATAGTGTTGTTAACAAAGAAAGTGCCAATTAGTTAGAAAGACATTTACTACTTCATGTTCACTGCTTTAGTTCCTTCAGCTTTATTAAAAAAAATTGAATCTACCATTAAATTAGTTTTGATACAGGCAAATTTGATTTAACCCTTTTGTCAAGCAATGTAGTATTTTACATTCCTATTTCAATGAGGACAATAAGACAAACTGATGTTTTCATTTCCACAGCAGCGACAATAGCCCTCAGATGACTTATACCATATAGATAGTGGATAAATTTTGGGGAGTCAGGAGACTTACTCACTGCAGAATTCTCAACCTCTGAACTGTCCTTGTCATCACAAAATTTATAATGGTTCGTCCAGTTTAGTTTCTAGTCAATAGTAATGCCCCAGGATGTTGATCGTGAAGAATTCAGTAACACCTCTGAATATTCTGTGGCAATGATTAGATTTTCTTTTGTCGTAGATAGTCATCTTTGGCACTTGTGTGGTGTAAATGTTAACTTGCCACTTGTCAGTCTAAGCCTAAATATTGTCCAAATCTTGCTGTATTTGGACATGGATTGCTTCAGTGTCTGAGAAGTCATGAATGGTACTGAACATTGCAATATTTAAAGGGAATAAGCAAGAGGAATTCCTCGGCACAGTGGTATCCCACACAAATCCAACACTGTGGAGCTCAAAAGGTTACAGATGATTGATTCATGGGAAAATAAAGTATAAAAATTGTCTTGAATACAGCATTTTGTGTTATAATTATTCTTTGGTTTATTTTGTTCATTTTGTGGGATGTGGACATCGCTGGCTAGGCCAGCATATAACGTCCATCATTAGTTGTTCTTTAGAAAGTGGTGAACTGTCTTATAGAACCACTGCGGTCCCTAAGGTGTAGGTACACCAACAGTACTGTTAGGGAAGGAATTCCTGGATTTTGACCCAGTGACAGTGAGAGTGTGGCGATATATTTTGAAGTCAGGATGGTGAGTGACTTAGAGGAGAACCTCCAGGCGGTGGTGTTCCCAGGTACGTGCTGCTCTTGTCCTTCTAGATAGAAGTAGTCGCGCGTTTGGAAACTGCAGCCTAAGGAATCATGGCAAGTTCCTGCAGTGCATGTTTTAGGATAGACATGGCTGCCACTGTTTGTCTGTGATAGAGGGATCAAGTGGACTGCTTTGTCCTGGATAGCGTCAAGCTTCTTGGAGATGTTTTCATCCAGGCAACTGAAGAATATTCCATTACACTTCTTCGCAGCAAAATTCCTAGCCTTTGACCTGCTCTGGTAGCCACGGTATTATATGGCTAGTTCAATTTGTGGTCAATGGTAACCCCCAAGGATGTTGACCATGATCAAAAGGCTCCTCACTATGTCGTCTGCTATTTATTAAGAAAAAGTTTGGACACTCTTGCCTTCAAGTATCACAGAATAGAAATCAATTACATCACAGTCATTTCCAATAACCTCTGAGCCAAAGATCAGAATCTGTCAAAGATAAGAAACTTGATTACCTCTCCTACTTATAATATGTTAAACCTGCACTGTGATAAAAATACAAACATATTGTAAACCAGTTATAACACAACAAATTGCAACTCACAAAAAACTTTTCAAAAGCCTTTTGAAGTTTAGCATTAATTACAAGCTAATTACCTTTTTTTAGTGGCTTCTGTGGCATTTCCAAGACTTTCCCTAAAAAAAGAACATGCTAACTTATTAACAGCAAAAACTGAAGAATCTATTTAGTTTAACTGATCATAGTAACTGAAGCTGTAACCAAAGGCTCAGTACCCTGGAATGATATCATAAAGACTACCATAAATGATACTCATGGATCTGCAATTAATCTGAAACATTCTTAAAAATCATATGGTCATTATCCTGAAACATGAAAATTATTGGAACACAACAAATTTTCACACCAGCAACTGCTGCCAAAGACCATTTCACAGCAGTGTTCCATCTATTTGTACTTTAAAATACATAGGTGTGAAATATTCAATGCAGATTTTTATTGATAGCGAAAGGTGAAAGTAAGATTGATACCACTATTCAAAGTTCTGTAGAGAAGCTGACAAAAATTCTGTGTCGCCTTTTGTTGAAATCAAGAATTTTTATTTCAAAGGAGGTATGGGGTATGGTCTTGGTCTTGTTCTTGTTCTAGGCTAGGTTGCTTTGTGACATAATCAACAGTGAGTAGCATTGTGAATCCCAGAATCTCCCTGCAGCAGCAGCCTAGGTTTAGAGTAGATCTGGGGTGACCATTTGAAATTGTGGAAACATTGCTAGCAGCTGGGTATCTACATTCATGCCATTTTAAAGCCATGCCTTCTGTTGATTTTAATTGAGTCACACTGAGAACAATGACTATTCCCCCAAAATAACTGGGTAGACCAGGGTCAGACCTAATATATAATAAGAACTGCTTTCCCCCCCAAAAATTTTTAACTATAATTTGACAGGTCTATTTTAGTTGGGAGTCCTTCCCCAAGTATTGATGCTGACCCTTAAAGAAAGTCATTCCCTCAGGTAATCATGAATTTAAAGTTGAGCCTTTGTCATTTGAAAATACCTGCCTCAGTTGAAAAGATATACTAGACTTTAAGCTCCACATTTACCCTAACGGATTGGACTGAACCTGATTCAGTTTTAACAGTACTTGCGGCTAGCTGATCATTTTAATTTATTCTCAGATGGGGATGTCTCTGGCAAATATTATCTCATGCAGCTCTCTAGATAGCTTCAGAGGACAGCTAAGAGTCAACAAGTTTGATGCAGAGTCCCAAACCAGGCAGGCAAGCAGATTACTTTCTCTAAGGGTCATTAGTAAAATAATTGGTTCACCATAATCCAAGTGTTTCATGGTCCCTTGAATTTGAAACTCTCAAATTTAGAGTCCGAACTAGTAGTCCAGGCTTCACTGATTACCAGTCCAGTAAACATAACCTTTCTCAGGTCTATACAGAAGTCTGGGCAGTGAAAAGAGGGGAATTCAAAATTTGTAAACCACTGCCAAAAAAATTCAGAAATTAAAAGAAAAACACACTTCAATGTACGCTGGTCTTTCTTCATCTGTTCCCTCACTTCATGTAGTTCCTTCAATAAATCCGGGTCTGTACCATTCACCCATGTGTAGACCACATCAATTGGCATTGGCAGACATAACCTAATATATACAAAAATAGTATTAGAGTAGTTATTCGTATTCTGTTCCAACTAACTATGTATATACTTGCATAACAGATATTGTAACTCACATCTGTTTGACAGGCATGTTGAAAAAACCCTTACTATAAAATATATTCACATAGATTCCATATACAATATCATGCAATCAACTTTGATAAGCATTTAAACTGACAATTCAGTTTCTTTTCTGTAACTGAAAGGGCTATGAAGTCAATCATTTTAAAATACATTTCAGTTGACGCAGTCTAATTACAGTACGACCTAGAAGTTGTTCTCTCCCTAAAGCTGCACATACAAATTTTGTTAGCTCAGTTCTAATAAATTTAAATACTTTGCCTGAAGCATTCTTTCAACAATTAACATATCCAGGTACTGTGGAGATCAAAGCTATCCTTATTACGTCAGAAATAGAACTGACAAATGCTAAGCAAATCTCCTTGCTTTCCAAATGCTTTCAATGTACTCTCAAAGCATTCATACTCAACTTTATTTTTTTCTGCATCCAACATCTGTGCAGTCTCCATGCTTGCCAATTTTATATTGCATGTCTATTGGTACAAAGCTAAAACCACCTTACACAGCAACAGGCATCAGGTGAGGCAGCAATCTTGTCTGAGTTATAATGCTATTGATTCAAGTCATTTTTCAGAGGTTGAACTGCAAACTTTAGGCTACGCTTTGAAGTAGTACTGAGGGGGAACTATGATGTCATATGCACTGTCCTCCAATGGGACACTAACTAAAGTTCTCCTTCCAAGTAGGAGTGGAAGATCCCATTATTTCAAAGAGCAAGGGAGCTTTCTCAGGTTTCCGGGCCAATATGCATGCCTCAACCAACAGATTACCTGGTCATTATTACACTCAAGTTTGTGGAAACTTGCTGTCTAATTGGCTGTTGCATTTCCTACATAACAACAATAACCACACTTCAAAAATACTTAATTGGCTATATAGCACATTGAGGTCATGAAAGCTGTGATATAAATACAGGTCCTTCTTTAAAGTTCCAATTTAATCCATACATGTATTTATGCACTAAATGTAGGTTCAAGTCTTCCTTTCACCCATTTCCAGCAAACAGATGCATTTTCATCTGGCCATGAGTTCTGAAAGTGTATTACTTTCAGTGGTGAAGAATAAGCTGATGTGTCTCCTTGATGAATCACCCAAAATACCACTCAATAAACCCATTACCTAAAATAGATAAGGGACATCAAACAGGTTTACAAAGTTGTGAGCCCCAAACAAGATGTAACAGTTAATCCTTGCATTTGCAATCTGAAATATTCAAACCATCAATCAAGAAGCATCTGAAACTAATGTACTTTACCTATTTTGGAAAGATTTTCCAGCTATATTATCACGATAAGAATCAAACATGACATGATATTGATCTCGGCTCCATTCCAAGACAACCTACAAAGAATAAGATTGAAAAATTGGATTTTCTTTTGCTTTGTACATTAACATTTTCCTGTACAGTTCAATATCATTCTAATAGGAAAAGGATCAAATGCACGGTGACTGAACTAAATATCTCCCGAGCTGTTAACAGTTACTCAATGTTACTCGAATTTATTGAATTGTTGCAACTGTTAGTAATGTAAATTTTTTCAACTCAACAATATGTAGAATATAAATGTAAAAATTAGGAACTGGAGTAGGTCATCTGCCTTTCAGGCCTGCTCCGCCATTCAATATGATCAAAGCTGCTCCTCTATCTCAATGCCATATTCCAGCTTTCTCCCCATAATCTTTAGTGCCATTAAAAATCTAAAAAGTTATCTCTCTCTTTTCTCAAATACATTTTGACTTGACCTCCACAGCTTTCTGTAGTAGAGCGCAATGGAGTACTCTCCACTTGCCTGGATAAGTACAGCTCCAAAACATCCAGGCCAAAGCAGCCTGCTTGATAGATACCCCATCCACCACTGTCAACAGCCACTCCCTCTATCAGATGGACTGCAATAATTTTCAAGACTTTTGGAACAGTATCTTCCAAATTCACAATCTCTCACATAGAAGGACAAACAAATAGAATGTGCTGGGAATATTACCACTTCAAGTTCCCTTCCAAGCCATACAGCCTTTCAAGTTGGAGTCAAATTGCCGTTCCTTCACACACTCAGCGTCAAATTCCTAGAATTCCCTCCCTAACAGCGCCGTACATGGACGACTCAAGAAGACAGCACACTACCACCTTTTTAAGGGTCATCTGGGAAGGGCAATAAATTCTGGCCTCACAGCAACACCTGCATCCCATGAAAATTTTTTTTAGAAAATGAAATCCTAACATAAGAACAGGAGGCTATTTCATCTTCAGCCCATTCCACCATCATTCAGTGAGATTATGGCAGATCTGTCACCTAGCTTCACAGCCCTGCTCTTGTCCCACATCCTTTGATAGTTTTGACAAAAAAAAAATTCTCTCAAGTTTTCAAATTAACAATTCATCTACTATCTGCTCCTCCAGGTGCTCCAGTTTCCTTCCACAGTCAAAACAACATGCTGGTTAGGCATTGGCCATGCTAATTCTCCTTCAACGTTCCCAAACAAGCACCGGAGTATGGCAACCAGGGGATTTTCACAGTAACTTCAGTGTTAATGCAAGCCTATTTGTGGCACTAATAAATAAACTTTTCATCAAGATATCCAAACTTCTACCACCCTTTGTGTAAAAAACACTTCCTAATTTTATTCTTGAAAAGTGTTGCTCTATTTTTTTGACACCCCCTTTTTATCCCAGGCTCTAAACGAGCAGAACTCAATCTGCTCTCTCAATCTACTTTATCCACTCCCCTTAAAATGTTGAAACCTTTGATCAAGAAAACTGTAACTATCTAAATTCTACAGTATACAACCAGTTTGTGTAACCTCTCCTCATACTTTGAGGTGGAGTCCAGTATTAATCAGGTAAATCTCCCTGCTCTCCCTCCAAGGCCTATCCTTCTTAACTGATGACCAGTTCTCACAAAAGGATACTAATCTAAAACATTAGCTTTATTTTCTACTCTGTAATTGCTGACAGTCAATTCTGAGTGTATGCAACATTTCCTGCTTTTTATTTCAGAAGTGGTCAAGATTTCATTGAATTCACAGCTATGAAATGTACACAAAAGGAGTTCATATCTTGAATTTATGAGCTATGTAATGGTATGGGGAACACTGTAACTTCAAAGATACAGAAGTCCAAAAAAAAAACGACAAATGAATTCAACAAGAATCATCCAGACTTGAAACATTAACTCCGCTTCTCTCTCCATAGATGCTGCCAATCCTGATGAGTATCCCCAGCATTTTCTGTTTATATTTAGGAAACTAAAAGGGAGATATCAGTATAAGGTCTTCAGCTACTGAACTAATAAACATTAAACAATAAAAACCCACATCTCCACGCTACATTTCTGTAACTAATTACCGAAAATACAGTACATTCAACTGCAAAAACTACAACTGTTGCACCAATAGAATAATTATGCAGTTATGGGTGGTATATTCAGCCAAATCTGCACACAGTGGCTTATTAGGTTTATAGTTAGAAATAATTTCACAAGTTACTTACCTCTCCAAACTGAAAGGCAGATACAATCATGAGCACTAATCCTCCAAAGCAGAGGTAAAGGCCATATTGATGGGACAGACAGGTGTAGGTCTGTCTCTGAACCAACTTCAACAATGAATTGAGGATCATGGCCAACCTTACATATTCCTGGTGCACACACACAACCAGAGTCATAAACTCATCTACAGCAAGGGCAGATCACTGGAGAGACAAAAGAACACAAATATAACAACACTGAAATATGCTAGAGTTACAACATAATGAAACATCGCCAACACAGTGGCTTGTGCTTAAGATTGACAATCAGTCATACAGCTTAGCTCACAAGTCAAGTACACACCTTTCAGTAAACAAAATATAAAAACATATACAACATGAAAACTACAGATGAAAAAACATTAAAATCAAATTTCCCAAATGGCAAGAAACATGTACTGTACACAAAAATAAATGAAAACAGGATTGAAATTGCTAAAAAAATTGATATGAAATGCAACAAATACAGCATCGGCATAAATATAACACCGACATCTCCACAGCATAAGTAAAACATAGCAGACTAAATATAATGCAAAATTAAGAACAAGTCTTTTAGTTACTGCATGTACTTTCAAATATTTACTATGCCACAACCATTTGTCAGGTCCTTGCCCTTCTGCCAAATCTTGATCAATCAAGCTACATCTTAAATAACTTGGGCTGTACTTCACTAATGCCACTCGGTGGGAGCCAGAGTTGTGCTATTAGAAATAAGTACAATAAGCCAGTTCTGCTGAGACTTATACCAATATTAAACAGCATCAATGGCAATCTCAGAAGTCAGCGTGGCCAACTACATTCAAAACATAAAATGCTCTTACAAGCTGTGTCCAGAAGTATCCAAATATAATTAAATAATCTATGAGATTTGCTAACTTTCGAAACATTGTAAGTTGCTGATTGTTTCATTGTATTTGGAAAAAACCTTAGAGATAAGATTATTCATCACATCAAAGCACAGTGCACCACGCTTGTCATCTTTACTATTCTATCATCCAACTGCACTTGGAACATCCCTATTTTGTTTTATATTTCCCTGCCCCACAGGTTATGCTAAACATTCAAAACAACACTGACCTGTTTTCATTGATAATGGATCAAAAATCAATGGCATAAAGAATTCTCAGAAAATCCCATAACCCTATTTAAGAAAATTAGTTTGATTTATTTTACCATCATAAACTAGCGCCTTAGTTTATATTTTATCCTTTTTATGTTGAGGGTCAGTTTTGATGTCTTCTCAGTACCCTTTCCGATTTATTAATTTAATCTCAGACCCACAGCTGGATTGGCAATTTGTGACACCATAATACCATCTTTACAGCAAGACTGGAATTCAAAATCTTTTAATCCAAACATGCAGGGAAATTTCAGATGTTTGTAAAGCACAGGTATCAGAATTTGATTTGATTTGTTACATGTATTGGTATACAGTGAAAAGTATTTGTGCACACTATACAACCATACTGCTCGTAAGGAAAGGGTGCAGAATATAGAATTGCCATTATAGATAGTTTGAAAAGAAAATTCAGCTTAATATATTAGGTCCATTCAAGGATGAAGCTGTTCTTGAGTTGGTTTGTACATGATCTCAGACTTTTGTATCTTTTACCAGATGGAGATGAAAGAAAATATGTCCAGGATGCATGGGGTCCTTGATTATGCTGGCTACCTTTCCAAGGCAGTGGGAAGTGTAGACGGAGTCAATGCATGGGAAGCTGGTTTGCGGGATGGATTGGACTGCATTCACAGCCTTTTTTAGTTTCTCGCGGTCTTGGTCAGAGCAGAAGCCATACCAAGCTGGGACATATCCAGATAGGATGCTGTCTATGGCGTATCTGGTGAGAGTCCTGTGTATCCAACATAGTTAGATCAAGTCTTTGAGCATATTTTGAACCAGGATTGGTACTGCACTGGCCTCTTTTAAGTTCAAAGCAAATAAATAAACTCAAGTTAAATCAGGACAAAATTCAACTCATACCGCAACTTTAGCACGACTGCAAAAGCTGCTTTGCTGTAAAGCAAAATTCCAGAATATATACATACAGGGAGCTAAGAAAACCAAACAGTTTAGTCTTATTTGTACACTGTATGATTCTATAAATCACACTGGTTAATTGGGGGAATGGCCACATGTAAAGGTCTGGCCTTCTAATCCTGCAAAACTCAGTTCTATTGCAATTACATTTCCTATTTACTGATTTGTACTGTTTATGTTCTGCGCATCTAGGATTGTGAAATGTCCATTCTCGACACTTGCCTCATTGCTAGATAGATCCTAAACCAGATACATTAAGATTCATCTCGAGATTTTCACAATATTGGGACCACTGGTTTAAACTTTACAAATTCCTGAAGCTCCAGAAAATACTTATAAAACCCTCAGGAAAAATCTTCGATTCTGCTATTCGATAGCACATTTAAACTATAGCTTTACCACTGGGACATGGTAAGGCATACCGCAATAGCCATGTCCAGTATGGAGCAATCCAGACTCCCAAAGAGCCAGTCATCCATCTCTGTTTTGATCATAAATCAGTTCCCGTGTTGAATCAGAAGTATAACGTGTCTAAAGAGTGAGTTCCTAAGACCATGTGAACTCTTTATATCTCAGTATCATTAATGTAAAATACATTTAAAAAGTGGAGGCTGCTAGAAAATTCTTCAAATGTAACACAGGCTTGATAGCATTGCTAAGGAGCAGAAGTAGCTTAATATTTTGTGCACAGATCATCCATCAGTTGCAAGAATTTAAAACAGAAACTTGCTGAGCAATGATAGCATTCTGTACTTTAATATTAAAGTCTTAATTACAGTAATTTTTTCCTCCTTTTTAGTTCAAAAGAAAGAAGCAAGTAATCAGCTCTTTGTGCAACATATTGCCACCAGTGCTCAGCTTGTTAAGACCAGAACCGCAGAGCAGTAACAATGCTAGTTCAGCCTTAAACAGCACAGGAATTAACAGACTGAACAGCAAGACCATACTCCACCCCGGGCCATACCTCATTTTTTCCCCTCCCTCCCTCCATCCTTAGTATTCATCCATTCCTTAACTTACTAAGGTACAGAAGAGGGTCATCAGGATGTTGCCTGGGATGGAGAATTTGAGCTATAAGGAAAGATTAGAAATGTTTGGATTATTTTCTTTAGAACAGAGAAAGCTAAGGGGGGGAACATGATTGAGGTGTATAAGTTTATGAGGGATAGGGACAGTCAGGAGCAGCTGTTTCCCTTGGTTGAGAGATCAGTCATGAGGGATAAGGGCAGGAGATTCAAAGGAGATTTGAGAAAAAAATCTCTTCATTCAGAGGATTGTGGGAATCAGGAATACTCTGACTGAGAAGGTCAAAGCTGGAAACCTGCAAATATTTGGATGAGCACTTGAAATATCATAATATTCAATATTGCAGGAAAATAGGATTAGTGTGCAGAATTGTAGGCTGAAGAACCTTTTCTGCACTGCATGACTATGAGAACAATAACCCCCCATTACCATGTCTTCCCACAACGACTCTGCCATTCTCTCCATCTCTTGAACTGTTATTCCACCCTCTTTCCACTCCAAGATCTTGCTATTTCTACCTTTTTAACCATAGAACCACAGAACATTACAGCAGAAAAACAGGCCTTTTGGCCCTTCTTGTCTGTGCCAAACCATTTTTCTGCCTAGTCCCACTGACCTGCACCTAGACCATATCCCTCCACACCCCTCTCATCCATGTACCTGTCCAAGTTTTTCTTAAATGTTAAAAGTGAGCCCACATTCACCACTTCATCAGGCAGTTCATTCGACATTCCCACCACTCTGTATGAAGAAGCCTCCCTAATATTCCAACTTTTCTCCTTCACCCTTATCTCCTGGCATCTAGTTTTTTTCTCCCCTAGTCTCAGGGAAAAAAGCCTGCTTGCATTCACTATTTATACCCATCATAATTTTGTACACCTAAATTAAATCCCGCCCCCCACTCATTCTTCTATGTTCCAGGGAATAAGTCCTAACCTATTCAACCTTTCTCTGTAACTCAGTTTCTCAAGTCCTGGCAATATCTTTGTAAACCTTCTCTGCATTCTTTAACCTTATTAATATTCTTCCTGTAATTAGGTAACCAAAACTGCACACAATACTGTCAATTTGGCCCCACAAATGTCTTATATAACCTCACCACAACATTCCAACTCTTATACTCAATACCTTGATTTATAAAAGCCAGCGTACCAAAAGCACTCCTTACAACCCTATCTACCTGTGATGCCATTTTTAGGGAATTATGTATCTGTATGCCCAGAATTTTCCGTTCTACTGCACTCTTCAATGTCCTACCACTTACCTTGTATGTTCTATCTTGGTTTGTCCTTCCAAAGTGCAATACCTCACGCTTGTCTGCATTAAACTCCATCTGCCACTTTTCAGCCCATTTTTCTAGCTGATCCAAATCCCTCTGCAAGCTTTGAAAACCTTCCTCACTTTCCAAATTTTGAGTCATCAGCATTGGATCACACTATCATCCAGATCATGGATATAGATGACAAACAACAATGGATCCAGCACTGATCCCTATGGCACACTGCCAGTCCCAGGCCTGCTCTCAGAGAAGCAACCCTCCACTATCATTCTTTGGCTTCTTCCATTTAGCCAATATCTAATCCAATTCACCTACCTGTCCACGTATATCTAGCAACTGAACCTTCCTAACTAACCTCCCATGTGGGACCTTGTCAAAGGCCTTACTGAAGTCCATGCAGACAATATCGACCGTCTTCCCTTCATCCACTTTCCTGATAACTTCCTCAAAAATCTCTAATAGTTTGGCTAAACATGACCTATCACACAAAACCATGTTGACTCTCCTTGTCCATCTAAATATTTGTAGATCCTATTTCTTAATACTCCTTCAGTAATAGGTAAATTATTGCATGTCAAACCGGTCTATAATTTCCCAGATTACTCTTTGTGTCTTTTTAAACAACAGAACAACATGAGCTATCTTTCAATTATCCAGCACCTCACACGTGGATACTGACATTTTTAATACACCTGTAATTTCAACACTAGTCTCCTTCAAGATCCGAGGGAATACCCTGTCCAGTCCTGGGGATTTATCTACACTGATTTGCCTCAAGACAGCAAGTAACTCCTCCCCTTTAATCTGTATAGGTTCCATGACCTCCCTACTTGTTTGCCTTATTTCCATAGATTCCAATCCACCTTCTTAGTAAATATGGTTGCAAAAAGCCATTTAAATATCTCCTCCATTTTATTTGGTTGCATATACAGCCAATCTCTCTGATCTTCAGAGGACCAATTTTATCCCTTACTATCCTTTTGCCACTCCAAACCCCACCTTTCCAAACTTCCCCAATCCAGATATCTACCCCACCTGCTAATCCCCTAATCTACACACCTTGAGACACTAAGGTGCAATTTAGTATGATCAACCAACCTAGCCCACACGTCTTTCGGACTGTGGGAGGAAACCCACACAGACACAGGGAGAATGTGCAAACTCCACACATACAGTGACCCAAGCCAGGGATCCCTGGCACTGTGAGGTAGCAGCACAAACCACTGTGCCACTATCTCACACCCCCAGTCCTACCATTCCCTCCATTACTTCCTCCTCCTTCCCCTCGCCATTCCCCCCCACTTCCTCCTCCCCAGTCCTGCCATTCCCCTCTCCTCCTCCTCCCCCTCGCCGCACCCCCCTCCTCCTCCTCCGTCCATCCAACCCTGCCGTTCCCGCCTCCTCCTCCACACCTCAATCCTTTCACCAGTTCTCTCAGGCCGAGTCGGGGACGGGTTTGCAGCGACAGTGTTGTATTTAGAGCTATAGTTTGTTGTGTGCAGACTTGCCTCGGACGGGTGACCGTTGGGCTCGAGACCAGCCTAACCGAAGCTGCCCGCGCGCCGCATTCAAACGACACCAACATTCCAACCCGGCTGCTGGCCACCTCAAGGCACGTGACCAGGCCCCGGACACCGCGGGAAATGCGCACGCGCCTTGCCAGGCTCGCCAACACCCCCGGGCAGCGCGCACGCGTAATAGCCGGCACACCAACACCCCGGTCAGCGCGCGTGCGCTAAAGCGGGCACATTTGCAACCTGGGCAGTGCGCGTGCGTCATGCTCAGCACACCAGCAACTCGGGCAGCGCGCGTGCGCTACGGCCGGCATACTAACAACCTGGGCAGTGCGCGTGCGCTGTGCCCGGCACATTGACATGCCGGGAAAGCGCATGGGCAAACGGTTCTCTGAGGCTTGGGCGAGGTTTATTGGCAAGGTTAGCCTGCACGACCACAATTCTACCCATGCCCTATTCTTATAACCCCACGCATTTACCCTGCTAATCCCCAATCCATGACTAATCCACTTAACCCGCACATCTTTGGACTGTGGGAGGAAACCGGAGCACCCAGTGGAAACCCACACAGACACGAGGAGAATGTGCAAACTCCACACAGACAGTGACCCAAGCCGGGAATCAAACCCGGATCCCTGGAGCTGTGAAGCAGCAGCACTAACTACTGTACTACTGTGCCACCCCCATAGTAGCATAGCAGGGTAGCACAGTTACAACAAATGACATAAGAGAGACTACTTATGAAACCAACACCAGCAACTCCACATCTTCTTCAGAGCTAAAGAGAGGGAGAAATGTGATGGATAGGGTGGGGTGGAGCAGCTGGAACAAAGTAGGTCAGTGATTGGTGAGAGTTTATTAATAGGGGTATTGAGTAAAGGAAAAGATAGGGGAATGGCACTAAGTTATAATGCTCATTTGGAGAGTTGGTGCAGAAACAATGTACAGAATGGCCTCCTTCTGTGCCATATCACTTCTGTGATTCTTTAAGATACTGAAATACCTAACATGATGGCCAAAAGCTTGGTCAAAGAATGGTTTTAAGAACCATTTTATAGGAAGTGGAAAGGGATTAGGAATTAATTCCAGATCTTAGAGCTCAAGCATCTAAAGGCACCATTACCAATGGTGGAACAATTAAAATCAGATGGTCAAGAGGCCAGATTTGGAAGAGTACCAAGATTACAGGGCTGTCGAGATTACAGAGAAAGGGAAGGAGTGAGGCCATTTTGGGATTTGAAAACAAGGATGAGGAGTTTAAAATCACAGCATTGCCTGGCCGGGAGGTAAAATTGTGCAAATTGCATCTGAACGTATTATATTTGATCTGTAATGATTGTCAATTGATGCACTTTTAAAGAAATGGTTTTTCAACTTTCAATTGACTGGAAATCTTGCAATTTGAAGTGAAACAGAACAAACTATTTAAAATGCAAGGCCACCTTCAGATGTAGATGAAAACCAATATTGTTGAAGAGAGAGACATTTCCTGTAATTCAGAGATCCATAAATCTCTGCGTTAATAGCTGAATACATTTGAATGCAGAAGAGGTATATCCCCGTGAAACAGAAACTTAAACCTTTGTTGTGACCAACCAAGAAGATTGAACAGAGGGGAGTTAGTTCACTCCTTCTCACTTGATCATAACAGATTAAACAATAACCCAGGCTCAGGATTCCGTCACAATGTTTGGAATATTTGTTTTCAGAATTCAGAAGAATGAGGAGAGATTTTATAAGATACATATAAGATTATGAAGGAATAAATAAGAAAGAAGCAGGGAAGTTGTTTCCACTGGTGGGTGAAATTAGAACTAGGGGGCATAGCTTCAGAATAAGGGGGACCAGATTTAGGAGTTGAGGAGGAAATTCTTCACCCAAAGTGTTGTGATTCTGTGAAATTCACTGTCCAGTGAAGTTGTTGAGATCACCTCATTGAATGTTTTTAAAACAAAGATAGATTTTTGAACAGTAAAGGTATTAATGATTATGATGAGCGGGTGGGTAAGTGGAACTGAGTCCACAAAAAGATCAGCCATGATCTTAATGAATGGCGGAGCAGGCTCCACATGACAAATTCCCGCTCCTTGTTTTTATGTTCTTAATCTCAAGTCATTATGAGAAAATAAGTATGTTGATCATTGACTTGCCATATTTGTAAGTTCCATCATATCACTCACTTCTCTGTCTCAACACAGTGTCAACTTTAAATCACTCAGAGTTTATCATAACTTGAATCACAAACTCAGCAGTTATGCCAAGTCCATTTCAGACCTTTCAGAAAATTTTGCACGCAGCATGTAAACTTCAGAAAATGAACAACATTTCTCCAGCAATCCACTGCCATTAACTTTCCTTACAAATATCTTTACACTTTGTTAATACAATGTTAGCATGAATGTGAAGCAACATCTACTCACAGGCAATCTGTTCATAATCAGAACTACTGGATCTGAAATCCATCATGGTCTTTATACAAACCTGCTCACTGTAGTAGATTAAGGGCAAGTTGATGTGGCTTGAATCAGCAAAGGCTTTATTTTAAATAAAGGATAATATATACACAACAAGATCAAACTGAGATACAATGTGACTGCTCTACTCGTCTCCCTGGCTCCTTCTGTGAGTCCCTCCCTCCCCCAAGGTACGCATCCTCCTACCGATTGGTTCAGCTTTCAGCCAGGATGATCCATAGTGTCCGCATTAATCGGATGACCCTCGGGAAACATTCCCCCGTAAAGCGCCTTCCTTCCCCCTAAAATCTGCAAACAAAAGCTGCTGACAAAAAATTCCATCTCTGCCCCCTGACAGGGGCAACTGGCAGCACCAGCTGGTCTTCTGGTCCTAACAATGGTGCGTGATCTGAAACTCTCATAAAATGAAAGCCATAAATAAACTGATGGAACTTTTTGACCGTGTAAGTGACAGGCAAACTTTCCTGTTTATTTGGTGTAGTTCCTCACTACATCAGACAACGTTCCAGAAGCCGAGACAATGGGCCTTTCTGCTCCATCAGGCATCCGGTTTAGGACAAAACAGCTCCCACAAAAATGGTGACGTATCACAGGTCCTCAATTGCCGTTGATCCAGTCAAGACTTTCGCAGGTGATGGTCTTGTGAGGACGGATGTGAGTGTCACCACAATAATGATGCAATCCAGTATTACTAACAGAGAGACTGGTGAATAACCGGAGATATTTCTACCTTTGCATGGTGAGGCTCCAGATAAATGAGAGGCACACAGATAGTGAGGGAGGATCTCAGTGCTAAAGAAAAGTACAGCAAAATCTTGAGGACTCACAGCAATGGCAGCCAGCAAAAACTAAAGTACATCAGTTGTGTCTGGAGGGGAATGTGGGAGGATCACTCTGCTGGGCTATGGGGCGCCTTCCTTGGGAGTCACACTGGTGCAGCTACAGTGGACAGAATCTAACTCAGTTACTAAGGAGAGAGGCCTCATTGCCCAGGAAGCGATTGAAAGCACTTCTTTTTCTGCACCCTTTCATTGTTCTCTTCAGAGAGAAGACAAACAAACTGATGGATCCAGGGCTCAATGCTGCATTTCTCTGAGTCCAGTAAGAAGTCTCACCACAAGAGGTTAAATTTTTCTGAGCCATCATTCAATGGAGGAGGTGAAACAGGCAGAGATGTGGCTTCATAAAGCCTCACTAGGAGTCACCACCAGGAGGAGATGTTTTAAAGGAGTATGAATAAGAGGGTGAGGTGGAGAGACCTGGACACAGAGGCGACTCACCAGGCTGGGTGAGGCAGTGCTTGCGCTTATCCCCAGACTCAGTACATCACACACACCACATTTTTTGTGAAAACATGATGCCACACAGGGTTGGAGACTTGCCCCTGCCAGTGGCTTTGAAGGAGATGGCAACTCAGTGTCTTTTGCTTTGTGTTTTCCATGGTTCAGCAAGACACCAGTGTGACAGCTCTCAGTTCACGCTGCATCGATGCATAGAGGAGGTCACTTTTATTGGAAGGCCCATCATTATGTCAGGACAAAAATAGGCAAGCTTAAGATTCACCAGCTTCACAATCACTCAGAGTGTACAGGGCAATAGACTGCACCCATGTGATGATATGGACTCCAAGGTAACAGCTGTAATTGCAATATAACAGACAGTTCAGGGTCGTAGTGGTCTGATACCATAATCTACCAATTTGTCAGAAGATTTTGAATCTGGGGCTGCCGGAAGGCTAAACTCTTTATGATGCTGAAAACTGGGGCCTGACAATTGCTCAAGATGATGACTCTTTGCTGGTCATTACTTTCTGCCCTCTTTGCTCTGAAGAAAATCCTCATTCTTGTGTACTGGGACCTCCACACCCATATCATAAGCTTCCAGTTTCCCAAACAGCAGCAATTTCAATATTTTTGTCACTTCCTGATCAAGTTCTTTGAAAGGCAAAGCAGTCCAAGCTTTTCTTGTTCCCCATTGCCAGTGCAATGAACCAGGAATGTCAACCGGAAACCACTCCTCGTCACCAACCACACTCCTTCCACATTGTCAGCTTTTCTTTCACCAAGCAATGTGATTTTTTCGTTCCTATTAGATTCACTGGTCCTGCCTGCTATGGGTGGAATGGGGGATTTCTGCCCTAGGTCCTCAGAGACAATGGACTATCATACCCTTTTTCCAGACACCAAAGGCACAAAGACATACAGAAATTGACTGTAATCTCCTGTGGAGATAATGGAAGATGATCATCATCTCGACAGGAATTATATCCTGAAAGTTGGACCATAGACCTGCTGTGGGTTTTCCCAGGAATACACAACAGTCTTGGATGAAAAGACAACTGGACACCAAGGATGTGGACTAGTACTCGGTATGTCAGAGTGTGTGACACCAAAGCAAGCAGTCACCTCTGCTCTGGCAGGTAAAATAAAAATCTTGTTCCTGCTCTGATTACTAACAACAAGCCAAAAAGGTATCAGGACAACAGCTCTCAGCTTAATGGTAGAACCCTGGAATCTCAAAACCTACCATTCAACTGCTGAAATCAGCAATGCTAGAAACACAAATCTCAAATGGCCCCAATGTTTCACCAACCACTCCTCACAGACAAGTCAAGAACTGATTCATATTTCTTTTTAAGCTTATTTTTGGATTCACATCTCATTTCCAATCTTCATAAATGTATGCGTGTGTGTTTTTCAAAAAAAAATTCCTTGCACTTAGTGACTAACAAGTTCACTTCTTTAACTCCAGAAAACTTGGTTAAGTTGGTCCCTTTTAAAACGTACATATTGGGTCTGGGAAAAGGTATTCACGAGGGAAGGGTTTTTTTTAAATTAATCTAGTTGTGACCAACCAACTCAGATAAATTTAAAAAGATCAGTTTATGCCCCACTCCCCTCACTCTCCTTCCCAATCCCCCCACACCCAGGGGCATAACAATTTGGGAGTATCCCAATTGGACTTTTGAAACTGGGGCTTGTGCAAGATAGTTTCCACAGAAGGTTATAAACCTAGCAATCTTGCCCAGGAACCAGGAGTAACAGTGCCACAGAGGAAGGAAGATATGGGGGACGTGCTCAAGATAATTAGAGATGGCAGGTTTCAAGGAGAGTAAAGTTAAGTGAGGTCATCTGGACTCATCTCCCTCATTCCTCAGGTAGCAAAACCATCGCTGAGCGAACGAGTGGTAGATTCACATTTGTGCATTCTGACCTCAGGATTCATTTGGACGTGATCTTAATTCTGATGTGGATATTTATCTGTCTCCTGTTTATGAACCTACCTCCAGTCACCTGATGAAGGGACCGGCTCCAGAAGTTTGTGATTCCAAATAAACCTGCTGGATATTAACCCTAGTGTTGTGAGACTTCTTACTTCTTAAGTGCTGCTAGTGTGCTCATTCTGTGAATTTAAACTCCACAGAGGAACGACAGGGATGTGAGAGAAGTTGATGCTTTCACCACCATCTAATGGTATGAATACTACTGTGAATGAAATGTGGAGCAGCCAAGTGCTCTCATTATGAAGTGTATGGCTGGAGTTGTTTAATAATAACATGAGGGGACATAACTTTAAATTGAGGGGTGGTAGTATAGGACGGATGTCAGAGGTATGTTCTTTACTCAGAGGGTAGTAAGGGCGTGGAATGCCCTGTCTGCAACAGTTGTGGACTTGCCAACTTTAAGGGCGTTCAAATGGTCAGTGGATAGACATATGGATAGCATTGGAATAGTTTAGGTTACAGGGTCATTAGATTGGTTCCACTGGTCGGCACAACATCGAGGGCTGAAGGGCCTGTACTGTGCTGTAATGTTGTATGTTCTAACGTACAGCTTCAACAAGACATTCCAACTCCTGTATTCAATCTTCTGACTGATGAAACCAAACATGCCGAATGCCTTCTTCACCACTCTGAAAAAAAATTTCTCCTCATTTCTATCTTTAATGAGCAACCCTTATTTTTAAACAGTGACCCCGAGTTCTAGCTTCCCGCACAAGAACAAAGAACAAAACAGCACGGGAAACAGGCCCTTCGGCCCAACGAGTCCGCGCCACCACCCCAATGTTCCCACCTCTACCCGTGATCCCTGTCTATGTTTATAGATCTATGGATTAAAAACCAAAGTTGAGACAATTTAGGGAGAATTTGTTTTGCCAATTAGCCGAAGAGCACATCTTTGGGATGTGGGAGGAAACCGGAGCACCCGGAGAAAACCCACGCAAGCACGGGGAGAATGCGCAAACTCCCACAGACACAGGCCCAAATCCATGTATCTGCACAGCCCAGCGATAGTCACTGAGCTGTCGTGTTGCCCATCAAATGGTCCAGGTCAAGCGTACACTAACGACATGGAGCACTAGGATACTCTCGAAAAAAATCCAAGAGCAGCCCTCTCACGATCCATCGCGTGTATGCCCCTCGTTAGACAACAAGGTGGACCAAAGCACCTGTAGGATAAAAACAAGTACATCAATATCATCATCTATTTACACACTTCCCACGGACTCCCAAGGCTCATGATCCCTATTTTAAATCAGTTTTCTATACCCTCCATTCCCATTCTGTTCATGTGCCCGTCTAAGTATTTCTTAAATAACTCCAGAGTACCTGCCTCCACCACTTTACTTGGCAGCGCATTCCATACCCCACCACCCTCTGTGTGAAAAAACTCCCTCTAGCATCCAAATTATACCTTACCCCCTCACCCTAAGCCCGTGACCCCTCGTGCTATTTGAGTCCATCCTAGGAAAAAGCTTAGCCCTGTTTACTCTATCTATCCTCTTCAAAATCTTGTACACCTCTATCAGATCTCCTCTAAGTCTACGTCTTTCTAAGGAAAACATTCCCAATTTGCCTAATCTCTCCTCGTAACTCAGACCTTCCATACCAGGCAGCATCCTGGTAAACCTCCTCTGCACTCTCTCCAGAGTCTCTACGTCCTTCCAGTAGTAAGGCGACCAGAACTGGACACAGTGTTCCAAATTAGGTCTAATCAATGTTTTATACAACTGCAACATTAAAGGCCAGCTCTTGTACTCTATACCCCTTCCTATAAAGGCTAGCATACTATATGCTTTCTTCACAACTTTCTCCACTTGCTCTGCCACCTTCAGAGACTTGTTCACCTGCACCCCAGGTCCCTCTGCGTTTCTATACTCTTAATAGGTCTACCCTTTATCATATACCTCCCCCCTACATTCTTTCTCCCGAAATGCATCACCTCACATTTATCAGGATTGAATTCAATCTGCCATCTGTCTGCCCAAGCTACCAGCCTATCTATGTCCTGCTGCATCGCCTGACAATGCTCCTCACTATCCGCAAGTCCAGCCATCTTTGTATCGTCTGCAAACTTGCTGATCACTCCACTTACTACCTCTTCCAAGTCATTTATATATATATATATATATATTACCATTAGAAGAGGTCCCAATACCGAGCCCTGCAGCACACCACGAGTGACCGACCTCCAGCTAGAGAAACATCCTTCCACTATTACTCTGTCTCCTATTACCAAGCTAGTTACTTATCCATCTAGCTACCTGCCCTTGTATCCCAGTTGCCTTGACCTTCTCAACTAACCTCCCATGAGGGACTTTGTCAGACGACATCAACGGCTTGCCCTTCGTCCACCGTTTTCATCACCTCCTCAAAAAATTCTACCAGATTTGTAAGGCATGACCTCCCCTTAACAAATCCATGCTCGTATCCCTAATCAGATCGCAACGTTCTAAGTGCCTATACATCCAATCTCTAAGAATCCCCTCCAACAGCTTCCCTACCACTGACGTCAAACTCACCGGCCTATAATTTCCAGGGTTTTTTAAACAACGGTACAACATTAGCTATTCTTCAGTCCTTTGGGACCTCACCTGTGTCCAAGGAAGAGACAAAGATTTGCGTCAGAGGCCCAGCAATTTCACCTCACACCTCCCTAAGCAACCTGGGATAAATGCTATCAGGCCCCGGAGATTTATCAGTTTTAATGCTACCTAGAAGCTCTAACACTTCCTCCCTCGGTATGGATATTTCCCTCAACTGGTCCACAGCTCCCTCAGAGACAGGAGTTGTCAACAAGCCCCTCTCCTTCTTGAATACTGACGCAAAGTATTCATTCAGGATCTCCACCATTCCCTTGGGCTCTAAGGACAGTTCCCCTTCTCCGTCCCTAAGAGGTCCGATTTTTCCTCTAACCACCCTTTTATTCCTAACATAGGAGTAAAAAGCCTTTGGGTTTTTCTTAATCCTATCCGCCAAAATCATTTAATGCCCCCTTTTTGCCCTTCTAACTCCCCGTTTGAGCTCCCTCCTACTCTCTCTATATTCCTTCAATGCTGTCTCGGTTCCCAGCTGCTTTGACCTATCATACGCTTCTCTTTTCTTCCTAACCAAGTCCTCAATATCCCTAGTAATCCACGGCTCTCTAATCCTACCTTTCCCATCTTTCCTCTTTGCCGGCACATACTTACCTTGCAACATTTTCAGTATTCCCTTGAAAGAGTCCCACATGCCTAGCGTGGACTTACCCTCAAACAACCGTTCCCAATCAGTTTCCCTAAGTTCCTGCCTAATCCTACCGTAGTTATCCTTCCCCCAATTCAGCACCCTGCCCCTAGGGCAACAAGCATTCTTTTCCATCTGCATCCTAAAGTAGACAGAATTGTGGTCACTGTTAGCCACATGTTCCCGTACTACAAGTGGGAACATTCTCTCCACATCCTTTTATCAAGATCGCTCAGGATCTTAAATGTTTCAATCAAGTCACTTCTCGCTCTTCTGAACTCCAGTGGATACAGACAAATCTGCCTAACTTTTCTTCACCAGCCAAATCCCCCCACTCCCCACTCCCCCACCCCGAATTCCTGCTCTTAGTCTAGTAAACCTTCTCTAAACTGCAACTGTATCACATGTATTTATATCTTTTCTAACATAAATTACGTAAACAGTACTCCAGATGTGGTCTCATCGGTGTCCTGTACAACTGAAACATTCAGGCCAGAATTTTACCATTCTGCTGGCCACAGGAACCAGAACCAGCAGGACAGTAAATTCATGGAAAGGCCCTTTAGGTGGCATTTTATGATTTCGGGACAAGTGAGACGGTAAAAATCGCACCTATTATCTTTCTACTTTTATAATTAACTCCCCTCACAATAAATTATAACATTCTATTACTTGCTATACCTGCATACTAGCCTTTTGTGATTCATACAGTAGGACACCCAGATTCCTCTGCACTTCCCAGCTCAGCAATCTCTCACTGTTTAGGTAATATGTTTCCTTTTATTCTTCCTGGCAAAATGAACAATTTCACATTTTTCCACATTAGATCCCATTTATCAGGTCTTTGCTCACTCACCTAATCTAATTGCAGACTTATTATGTCTCCTTCCAAGATCTTACTTTCCCACTTATTTTTGTAATCATCAAATATAGCAAACTTTAGCAACCTGCCTGCTTAAACAATCAACTCATCTGGGTGTGGATGTAGCACTATTTCACCTAATAGGCTGAGAGAACGACCCAAAATGAGCTCCAGATTCTTTTCTATCCATCCAGCAGAGGCTATAAAGAGACTTCAATGAGGAGCATTCTGGGAGAAGTTGCCACAGTCATCCTGATTGAAAAATGAGTTGAGGAAAAAAGTTGTCTCAAGAAGCGAATTATAATTCGTTGGTGATGAGAAGCAGGAAAGAGAAGACTGGAGAATTGGATATAATCTGAAACAAAACACCTTTCAAAAGTTTAATTTAAAGGACGGGGCATGCATTTGAAGCTGCTGTCTGCTCTTGGTGCTCCATGTGAGAGGCCTGGAACATTTCCAGTGCCTGGGGGCCAGCATATGTGAAGACAGTGTCTCTAGCTGGTGCTCCTGGAAGCCCACATTTCAGAGCTGGAGTGGTGGCTGGGACATTGTGAAACATCTACGAGGTGGAGAGTATCGTGGATAGCACGTATAGAGAGGTAGCCACGTTGCAGGCTCATACTCCATAGGAAGTAAGAGAATGATGCAACTGCCGGGCAGAGCAAGAGAGCCAGGCAGGCAATGCAGGAATCTCCTGTGGCTATTCTCCAGCAAAACTGGTATGCCGCTTTGGATACTGCTGAGGGGAGTAGCCTTTCAGGGGAAAATAGCAACAGCCAAATCCATTGCAGCACAGATGGTTCTGCTGTAGATGGGAGGAGTAAAAAATGTGGGAATGCAATAGTTTTGGGGATTCAGCTGTAAGGGGAGTGGATGGTCCTTTCTGCGGCCACATATGAGACTCCAGGATGCTATGTTGCCTCCCTAGTACTAGGGTCAAGGATGTCCCAGAGAGGCTGCAGGACATTCTGAAGGGAGAGGATGAACAGCTAATCGTCATAGTACAGGTTGGTACAAATGACTTAGATTAAAAAAAAAGTTGAGATCCCTAAAGCAGGATGTAGAAAACTAGGAAACAGGCCGAAAAATAGGACCTCAAAGCTAATGATCTCAGGATTGCTCCCTATGTCACATGTTAGAGGAGAAACAGCAGGATACATAGGATGAATGCGTGGCTGAAATGATGGTGTGAGGGGGAGGGTTTCATTAGGACTAGTTGTGGAGGAGGTGGGATCTGTACAACTAGATGGTTACATTTGTGCAGCATCATGGCTGATGTCCTGGTTTTGGTAGGGGCGGGGGGGGTGGGGCAAGGAGGATGGGGTGGGGGGGGATGGTACTTGCTAGAGTAGTTGGAGACGGTTTAAAGTAATGTCACAGGGATAGGAACCTTTGCAAGGATTCAGAGCAGGAGGAAATAAGAACAAGAGGAAAAGACAGTAAGGAGAATCAGGGAAATGATAAGGCAGAGAAATCAAGAGCCAGAGTCAGATAAGGACTGAGTAAAAATTAGTAGGAAAGGGAAAAGAAATGTTAAAAATGTGCACCTTAAAGTTTTATACCCGAATGCTCAGAGCATTCGAAACAGAATGAATGAATTATTTGTACAGAGTGATGTAAAGGGGTATGATGTCATTGGCATTACAGAGACTTGTTCCAAGATGAACAAGGAAGGGTACTAAACATTGAGGGCTATTCAGTGTTTAGGATGGATCGACGGAAAGGGAAAGGTGGTGGAGTTGCATTATTGATTAGAGATGATACTGAAATGATATTGAGAAAAGATACAAGCATAGAGGATGTGGAATCTGCATGGGTCAAGTTAGGAAACAATAAGGGGCAACAATCATTAGTGGAGGTGGTATACAGAGTACCAAATGGTAGCAATAATATTAGGGAAAGCATTAGACAGGAAACCAGAGATGCATGTGTTAAAGGAACATCTGTGATTGTGGGTGACTTTAATCTGCATATGGATTGGGAAAGATAAATTAGTCACAGCACAATAGAGGAGGAATTTCTGGAGAGTATATGGGATTGTTTTCTAGAACAATACATTGAGGAACCAACAAGAGATCAGGCCATCTGGCAATGAGAAAGGATTAGTTGGCGATCTAGTTGTGAGAGAACTTTGGGAAAGAGTGACCATAATTCGGTAGAAGTCTTTGTTAAGGTGGATAATGATGGAGTTGATCCTGAGGTTGGAGCCCTAAATTTCAATAAAGGTAATTATGATTGTATGAGGCATGATAGACTGGGAAACATTATTATTGAAAGGAAAGACAGTGGATAGGCAATAACAGGCATTTAAAAAATGAATAGGTGAACTCTAAAAGTTGTTTACTCCTGTTTCCAACAAGAGTGATCAGGGAACTGTGGTTAAATAGTGGCTTCCGAGAGAAATTTGAGAGTGTCGGAATCAAGGAAGACATGTACAAATCTACAAGAAATAGGCCCAAGAATTGGGAACAGTTTATATTTCAGCAAAGGAGGACCAAGGAATTGATTAAGAAGGGAAAAATAGAGTATGAAAGTAAGCTAGTGGAGAACATAAAAACTTACTGCAAAAGTTTTTATTGAAACATAAAGAGAAAATGATTGACAAAAACGAATGTAGGGTTCTTACAATCAGAAATAGGAGAATCCATAATGGGAATAAAGAAATGGCTGAGGAATACAATTTATACTTTGCTTCAACCTTCATAAAGGAAGACATGAATGATGTGCCAGAAGTGCTGAGAGAAACATGTTTTACTGAGGAGCTGAAAGAAATCAGCATTAGTAGAGAAGTAGTTCTATGGAAATTGATGGGATTGAAGATGGATAAGTCTTCAGGTCCTGATAATTTTCATTCCAGAGCACTTAAGAAAGTGGTCCTAGAAACAATAGATCAATTGGTGGTTATTTTCCAAAATTCTTTGGACTCTGGAATAGTTCTTACAGACTGGAGGATAGCTAATGTAAACCCACTGTTCAAAAAGGGAGGTAGGAAGAGAGAAAATAGGGAACTAGGGATCAGTGAACCTAACATCAATACTGGGGAAGAGTCTATTATCAAGGATTTCATAACTCGGCATTTGGAAGGCAGTGGTATAATCAGACAAAGTCAGAATGGATTTACAAAAGGGAAATCAACTTGATAAATCTATTGGAATTCTTTGAAGATGTAAATAGTAGAGTTGACCAAGAAGAACCAGTGAATGTGGTTTATTTAGACTTTCAGAGGGCTTTTGACAAGGTCTCACATAATACCACTGTGAAATTAAAGCATGTGGGATTGCAGGCAATATCTTGGGATGAATAGAAAGTTGTCTTTTTTCTGATTGGCAGTCAGTGAGGTTCTGCAAGATCTTGCAAGGACCCTAACTGTTCACAATATATTAATGATTTGGAAGAGGAAACTGAATGTATTATCTCCAAATTTGTAGATGATACAAAGTTGGGTGACGAGTGAGCTGTGAGGAGGATGCAGAGGTGTTTCAGTTTGATTTGGACAGGCTGTGTGTGTGGGCGTGTGCATGGCAGATGCAGCATAATGTGGATAAATGTGAGGTTATCCACTTTGGTAGCGATAATAAGAAGACAAGATTATTACTTGAACTGGTGTAAATTGAGAATTTTAATTCAGCAAGACCTTGGAGTCCTTGTGCATCAGTCGGTGAAAGTGTGCAAGTATAGCAGGTGGTAGAGAAGGCAAATGGTATATTGATCTTCATAACAAGAGGATTTAAATATAGGATAGGGATGTTAAGCTTCAATTGTATTTGTTAGTAAGGCTACAAACTGGAGCAGTATGTGCAGTTCTAGCCTCCTTATCTGAGGAAGGATGTCCTTGCAATAGAGAAGGTATAGTGAATGTTTACCAGGCTGATTTCTGGGATGGCAGGAGCTCTGTTTTATGAGGAAAGACTTAATCAATTAGGATTATAATCATTGGAATTTAGAAGCGTAAGAGGGGATCGCATAGAAACTTGTAAAATTCTAACAGTGTTAGACAGGGTAGATTCAGAAAGAATGCTCCCAATAATGGGGAAGTCCAGACAATGGGTCATAGTTTGAGGATAAGGGATAAATTTATAAGAGCTGAGGGTGGTGAATGTGTGGAATTAACTACCACAGAATGTAGTTGAGGACAAAGCGTTATCTGATTTCAAGAAGAAATTAGATATTTCTCTTGGGGGCTAAAGGAATCAAGAGATATGGAAGGAAGGGAGGATCAGGATATTAAATTTGATGATCAGCCATGATCCAAATGTAGTGAAGCAGGCTCGAAGGGCTGCTTCTAATTTCTATGTTTCTATCTTTGCTGATTGGAAGTAGGTTTTCATGGTGCAACTTACTAAAGATTTCAATAAAATCTAACAGCAACAAACTTTATGCTCCTACTCTGCTTATTTTGTTATTTTATCAGAAATTTCTAAATTTGAAATAACTTCACCTTTCTACATTGCTTCTTAAAATTACTAACTTCTTTGATCTTCAAAAAGAATGTTCCCAGCGACTGATGCAAAGCCAACTGAACAATCATTTCCCCACCCCTTTCCACTCATTCTTCTTTACATAAGGATAATGATATTTACAGTTCTAAAGTCCTTCAACAACACTTCCTTCTTGAATTTCCTGCTCTGTATTCTTCCACTGCACAATTGAATCCCATTCTTATTCAATTGTCCAGTCACTAACTCTGTGAAAAGTTGGGACAAATTATTATAAGTTCAATGTTTTGCATTTGATGTGCAGATGGCATTGAACTGGAGTAAATATAGTAAGAAGTCTCACAACACTAGGTTAAAGTCCAACAGCAGAACTCTCCACTCACCTGATGAAGGAACAGTGTTCAGAAAGCTTGTGGGGTTTACTACCTGAATAAACCTGTTGGACTTTAACCTGGTATTGTGAGACTTCTTACTGTAAGTTACATTTGTCCAGAGAGGAATAATGGTCTTTGGCTGTTGCTTGGTGTGTCTGTGTACAGAATGTGGTAGTCTGTTTACATCTGTCAGTTATAGGTAACCATTGATTTGATTTAATTTGATTTGACTTATGCTTGTCACATGTATTAATATACAGCAAAAAAGTATTATTTTTTGTGCACTATACAGATAAACATACCTTACATAGAAAAGGAAAGAGTACAGAATGCAGTTTTACAATCATAGCTAACGTGTAGTGTAAGATCAACTTAGTGCGAGGTAGGTCTATTCGAAAGTCTGATGGCAGCAGGGAAGAAGCTGTTCTTGAGTTGATTGATACATGATCTCAGACTTTTGAATCTTTTTCCTGATGGAAGAAGATGAAAGAGAGGTTGTCCAGGTGTGTGGGGATGTTGATTATGCTGTCTGCTTTTCTGAGTAAAGTCTGGCAACACCAATTTTAAATCCAACCGATTTGGTTGAATTTAAAATTGGATTTTAAATCGGTTGGATTTAAAATTGGTGTTGCCAGACTTTACTGAGTTTACCCCAGTCCAACGCCAGCATCTCTACATCATGACTGCTTTTCTGAGCCAGTGGGAAGTATGGACAGAATCAATGAATGGGACACTAATTTGAGTAATGGACTGCGCTTCATTCATGATCCTTGTAGTTTCTTGTGATCTTGGACAGAGCAGGAGCCATACTGAGCTGTGATACAACCAGAAAGAATGCTTTCTATGGTGCATCTGTAGGAATTTGTGAGAGATGTAACAGACATGCCGAATTTTCTTATTCTCCTGAGAAAGTAGAGGCATTGGTGGGCTTTCTTAGCTATAATGTTGGCATGGAGGGACCAGGACAAGTTGTTGATGATTTGGGCACCTAAAAACTTAAGGCTCTCGGCCATTTTCACTTCATTTCTGTTGATGTAGACAGGGACATGTCCTCCACTACGCTTCCTGAAGTCAAAGACTATCTCCTTCATTTTGTTGACATGAGGAAGAGATTGTCAAGTCACCAGCTCACCAGATTCTCTGTCTCATTCCTGTACTCTGTCTTGTCAATGTTTGGGATCCAACTGGCTATGGTGGTGTTGTCAGCAAACTTGAAAACTCGAGTTGGAGGGGAATTTGGCCCCACAGTGTACAGGGAGTATAGTAGTGGGCTGAGAATACAGCCTTATGAGGCACTGGTGTTGAGGATGATCATGGAAGGGGTGTTGTTATCTATCCTTATTGCCTGCAGTTTGTGGGTGAGGAAGACTAGAATCCAGTTACAAAAGGAAGAGCCGAACCCTAGGCCACAGAGGTTGGAGATAAGTATTGTTGGAATTATGATGTTAAAGGCTGACCTGTAGTTTATGAATAGGAGTTTGACATATCTAGGTGTTCAAGGTTGAGTGCAAGGCCAAGGAGATGGCATCTGCTGTGGGCATGTTGCAGTGGTAGGCAGACTGTAGTGGATCCAGGCAGTCTGGGAGGCCAGAATTGATTTGTACCATGGCTAGCCTTTCAAAGCACTTCATAATGATGGATGTCAGAGCCACTGGATAATAGTCATTAAGGCACACCGCTTGTTTTTTTTTTCTTGGTACTGAGATAATGGTTATCTTCTTGAAGCAGTTAGGGACCTCAGATTGTTGTAGAGGTTGAAGATGTCGGTGAATACCTCCGCCAGCTGATCCTCGCAGGATCTGAGTGTTAGTCCAGGTGCACCATCTGGGCCAGTGACGTTCCTCGGGGTTGACTTCTGACATCTGCAATGGTGACCTTGGATATAGGTTCAGCTGAGCCTTCTGAGATGGAGGGCATGCTCTCATTGACCTCTTGCTCAAAAGGGGCATAGAAAGCATTGTACTCATTGGGAATGCGTAATAACTCCACGGAGGCAAAAGTCCCATCACCAAGTTGGAGGGGAATTTTATTTACACCATACATATATACACAGCCAGCTCTGGTAGGCAAAAAGAGGGGGACCCGCCCCAACCAAAAATCAAAGTAGAAAGGAAACTTAAGATATCAAATTAAATTGTGATTGTCAGGGTTTTTAATACACCCCAGCCCCGTGTGGTGCTGGTTAGGCTGCATTGATCATGCTAAATTCTCCCTCAGTATATCTGATCAGGCACTGGTGTGTGACAACTAAGAGATTTTCACAGTAACTTCATTGAAGTGTTAATATAAGCCGACTTATGACACAGATAAATAAATTAATGGCCTCCTCCTGTCGCTAAAACTACTGAATTATTTTGGCTCCAACACCGGGTTATAGTCAAGCAAATGCAGACACCTGGGACATGAGCTTCCAAGGGAGGGGTAGAAAGGAGAGCAAAACAAATTTGGGATGATTTGGTTGAGCAGTTTGTGTTAGAAAACTCCTCAGAGTGCTTCTGGATGCCAGTGCTAGCCCTTGTCCCAAAAAGCAATAGGTTTTGTTCTAAATTAATCCATTTTAGTGTTGGTCATTGTTCAAGGCTGTTTCAGGGATGGCAAGAGGGCAAATATGTCACTGTGACGTTTTGAAATGTGCACATTTAACATATTTGCTATCAGCATGGGAATGTTATTTATTGTACAGGTGAAGCCTCAAGGTTTTTCCAACAGCAATATTACATTTATACAGCACTCTCAATGTCGCAAAAAAGAACTGTGCAATGTGCTTCACACGGGAAGAAACTGGGCCAACAGGAGTGATAGAATTAAGAGCTTTAGAATGATACAACCATAGAAAATTTCAGCTCAGAAACAAGCCTTTTGGCCCTTCTTGTCTGTGCTGAACCATTTTTTGCCTAGTTCCACTGACCTGCACTTGAACCATATCCCTCCACACTTGGCTTTGGCCAAAGGTGTGCTGACAAAATTGGTTTTCAGAATTTTCTTTTACCAAGCAGGTAGAAAGAGACAGAGGGAGAGAGAAAATGACTGAGCTGTGAAACAGACTTGCATTTCTATAGCACTTTTATATGAGGAGAGACTAAGTCGGTTAGGATTATAGTCACTGGAGTTTAGAAGAGTGAGAGGGGATCCCATAGAAACTTACAAAATTCTAACAGGATTAGACAGGGTAGATTCAGAAAGTATGTTCCCAATGCTGGGACAGTTCAAAACAGGGGTCATAGTTTGAGGATAGGAATAAACCTTTTAGAAGCGAAGTGAGGAAAAATTTCTTTACCCAGAGGGAGGTGAATGTGTGGAATTCACTATCACAGGAAGTAGTTGAGGCCAAGAAGAAATTAGATATATCTCTTGAGGCTAAAGAGATCAAAGGCTATGGGGGAAAGGGGGGATCAGGATATCAAATTTGATGATCGGCCATGATCAAATTGAATGGCAGAGCAGGCTCGAAGGGCTGAATGGCCAACTTCTGCTTCTACTTTCTGTTTCTTTCATAACCTCAGGATATTCCAAAGCACCTGATAGCCAATGTGACATGTAGTCACTGTTGTAATGTAGGAATGTGACAACCAATTAGCACATTGCAAGCTCCCACAAACAACAATGCAACAATGATCAGATAATCTGTTTTTTAGTGATGTTGGTTGGAGAGAAATATTGGGCAGAATGGCATTATCGACAATTTCCAAATATTACAAAAGAAATAAAAGCAATTCTCCTTCAAACAGGCTGGGTTAAGGGAAAGGGTTTCAGTGGTGGAAGGGAACCTGTTAAAGGCAATTAAAAGGATGAGAGATGAAAGGAGCCAATGCAGTGAATTGTTGCAATCTGGATCGCACTGACTGAAAGAATGCTGATTTAATAACAAGTTTCAAAAAGAAAATTGGATAAAGATTTCTCAGAGAACAGTTCACAGGCTAAGGGGAAAGATTGGCAGAGTTGAACCTATTAGACGGCTCTTTCAAAGTGCAAGCATGGGTGCAAAGGGCTGAATGTTCTAGGACCCTTGCTGTTTGTCATTTTCATAAATGACCTGGATGAGGAAGTGGAGGGATGGGTGAGTAAGTTCGCCGATGACACGAAGGTCGGTGGTGTTGTGGATGTCTGGAGGGATGTCAGAAGTTGCAGCATGACATCGACAGGATGCAAGACTGGGAGGAGAAGTGGCAGATGGACTTCAACGCGGATAAATGTGTTGTGGTCCATTTTGGCAGATCCAACGGGATGAATGAGTACACTATCAAAGGTAGGAGTCTTAGCTGTGTGGAAGAGCAGAGGGATCTTGGGGTCCGGGTCCACAAGACTCTCAAATCGGCCTCCCAGGTGGAGGATGTGGTTAAGAAAGCTTACGGTGTACTGGCCTCCATTCATCGAGGGATTGAGTTCAGGAGTCAGGAGGTAATGCTGCAGCTTTATAGGACCCTTGCCAGACCACACTTGGAGTACTGTGCGCAGTTCTGGTCGCCTCACTATAGGAAGGACGTGGAAGCTATTGAAAGGGTGCAGAGGAGATTTACAAGGATGTTGCCTGGATTGGGAGGCATGCCTTATGAAGACAGGTTGAGGGAGCTGGGACTGTTTTCCCTGGAGAGACGAAGGTTGAGAGGCGACCTGATAGAGGTTTACAAGATGTTGAGAGGAATAGATAGGGTGGACTCCCAGAGACTATTTCCCAGGGCTGAAATGGTCGCGACGAGAGGGCACAGATTTAAGGTGCAGGGAAGCAAGTACAGAGGGGATGCTAGGGGCAAGTTTTTCACTCAGAGGGTGGTGAGTGAATGGAATCGGCTGCCGTCGGTGGTGGTCGAGGCGAACTCGCTGGGGTCTTTAAAAGACTTCTGGATGAGTATATGGGATCCAATGGGATTGGGGGTTATAGATAGGTCTATGGCTGGGTAGGTTTTGATGTGTTCGGCACAACTTGTGGGCCGAAGGGCCTGTTTGTGCTGTAGTGTTCTATGATCTCTATCCTGCTGCACCCTCTGAGGGTCCTAATCGCTATCTGCAAATCTCCTAAGCTTTGTGTCAATCCAGTTACATTTTTTTCAAATCATTCATTTATATTACAATTCGCAAAGGTTCCAGCACTGATCTCTGAGGAATGCCACTTGTCACAGCCCTCCATTCAGAAATACACTCTCTGTCTTCTTTGACCAAGCCAGTTTTGTATCAGCCTTGCCAACTCACGTCTGCAACTTCATGTTCTGCACCAAATGCCATGAGGGATTTTGTCAAAGTCCTTACTGAAGTCCATATAGATAAGACCCATTACCCTCCCCATAGAACATAGAAACTTAGAAAATAGGACTGGGGGGTAGGCCAGAAGTGGGGAGGCAGGGGGTGAATTTGGGTGCAGAATGTTCCAGGTTCTGGCCATGACTTGCCAATGAACTAGTTGGCTTTTCTAAGCACTTTTCTAAAGTGCCACACGATACGACAGAGAAAACCATCACTTTCATTGGTGGCTCAATGTCACTTTTCTCTTCTGATATCAGATTTTGCCAAAATTGGAGGTGATTCTGCCCCCGTCCTCTCATCAATGCCCCACAAGAAAGAAAGGAGAGGGGATTCCATTGGAAGATAGGGAATAAAGAAGATAGATCTGATTGTGATGGAGGCGAAGAATGGGAGTGAAAGAGGTGAAAAAAGGGAATGAAGGAGAGGAAGTGATGGAGGTGAAATGGAAGAGAAGAGATGGGAGGTGATGGAGGTGGTGATGGGAGAGATTGCAGGTGAAGGAGAGAAAGATGGGTGTGTGATGGAAAACAGATAGGGTGAAGGAAGGGGAAATGGAGGGATGAAAGGGGAGATGTGAGAGATGGAGGGGGTGATGGGAGGTGAAGGGGAGGAGATGAGAGGAGATTGGGCAATGCTGGAAAGGAAATTGGGACTAATCAATTCCTTCATCATCCCCCACACCCCCATCACTGAATACTGAAGCTTTGCCCAAACTAGCAGCACCAGCCACCATAGCCCATTCAGCATCTCTCCCCCAACTGAAACCTCCAGCCCAGGATCACATGAAGTTTGAAGCATTAAATTGGGGTCAGAGCAGGGAAAGGTTTGCAAAGCACTGTTAGTATAACATTCTGAACACTCACATTTTCTAACAGTGATAATGGATGTGTTTGTAAATCAGATGTGGGCTGAGAGCTGTTCGAGTATTCAGTGACAGGGGGAGGGGGGGCAGGGGGAGGAGTTGAGTTTGTCCCAACTCCCCTACCATCAACCGCCCAATCTCCCCCATCCCCTCTCTTTCACTTCCCAGTGATGTCCTTACCCTGCAATAGTAGTGTCCAATGGGCAGCGCCTACAATCTCGGGCAAAGTAGCCTAGCTACCAGCAGATAAAACATGTCCCTCTATCTTTCTCTGGGGCTGCTGTGTAAGGTGAAGCTGTACCTCTCTGGTATTGGTGATCCACTCTACCCTTGCTTCCCCATACTGGACCCTGGTTAGCTCTCATCTGAAGCATTCTCGCCTCCCTTTGTGACAGTGACATTAGAGCTCCCTGAACTTTCTGTTCCCACACTCTAGCTAAGTATCAGAGATACAGTGCTTCATTGTGTGTGGTTTCTGCGGGGTCAAAATTAGTGCAGGCTTTCTTGCCTTCCTGTGTGGTATGTGAGACTAATGTCCCAGCCCATTTGGATGAATCAGCCTCATGTAATCTAGATCGATCTAATTTCCCATAAACTCCTGTGATGTGGATCCATAAATGACTGAAAAAGGCAGTCGGATGTTCTCCTTTCCTCTGTTTCCATTTATTTAACCCATCTACAGGATGCCCTTTATTAAACCCTACCTCGATCAATATTGCTTTCTTAATTTCATTTGAACTTCCTTCCCCAACATTTTGAGGGACTGGCAGGGCAGATTGTATAGACTCGCTTAAGCACATGACTATCAGCTTAACCTCTTCCTTTTCATCTAGCCCATTATCTTTTGCTGTTTAACGCCCTCAAAGAAACTGTATGGATCAGCCAATACCTCAAAAATTGTGATTTTATTTGTGATTTTGGCCAACTGTGCCACAGTAAACGGGGTTGTGTACGTAACAGCTGGGCGCTGAGACTCTCCTACTCGATGTTCAGTGGCCACGGGGTGCATTGGTAAAGGAAGTGAATGTTGGGGCACAGGGGATATGACTACCCCAGTGAAGGTGGTGGACCCCAATCCTTGGTTTGTGTAATGTAAAGTCTAGCATCCTCCTTTAAATCTCCCCAATCCACATTTTCTATCTCCTCTTCGTCTACTCTGCCAAAGGCACACATAAATCTGTTCTGAACCGATAATGGGATTCCAGCTGTAAATTTCTCACCGATATTTGGAGTGGTCAGCAGATGCCTGTTTCTGTTTTTTACTAGCTTGATGTAGCGCTTTTATTGCCGCCTGCAGATCAGCGCACTGAGCTTCCAATCGTGTTACTGCCTGCTCAACTTCACCTTTGGCCAAGACAGCGCTCTGGGTGTCTGAGTAAACCCTCTTAAATTGGATTTGAAAATTACCCAAATGTGATAAATTTGTCTGGTTCATTCTCTTTATTCATCCATCTCTCTATCCTTTTCAGCTCTTATCTGCTCTATCCTCTCCTGTTGTTGTTCCTTTAGTTTCTTAACCTCCTCCCCCTTTTCCTCCTGTGCTCACTTTGATTCCTCCAGTTCCTTACCAACTGTGTTTAACTCCTTTTCTGTTCCTAGCAGCTGTCCTAAGCAGCTCACAATGGCAATTTCTTTCTCACTTTTGTCTGCCTGTTTTCCCTGAACTTTCCTTAGATCCTCCCAATACTTCTGCCCTAGAATCCCGGTCCCATTTCAATACTGGCACAAGATTTTGCCCATAGGGACTACCCTTTCTTCTTAATAAATTCCTTGATTTTTGTTTCCCAAAAGGGACACTTCTCTGTCTCTGTGCTGTTTCCTGCCATTTTATATTCAACAACAAAGATCAGGGAGTTGATCGGACTGCAGGTACGGTTTTGGATTATGTTCCGGTTCTAATCCCTCCGGATTCTAATGTAAACTTACGGAGTTTACCCTATCCTCCTTATTAGTAACAATGCATGCACAATAAAAAATTTCCTGAAAGTACGTATTTGTCCAAGAAGGAGTTAGCTCTGAGTTTTAAATAATCGTTTAATACAGATTCTGTGGGATTTGATACTGGAGCAACAAAGTTACTTCTTGTCAATGTCCCAGCAGGCCTGTCATTTTAGTTCTTGCCCCAGTTGTCCCAGAGTTCTTTATACATCACCATTTTAGATGGCCTCTGCACTCCATTTCCCTCTCCTTCACTCCATCCATCCTCTAATAACCTACCACTGCACCCCCACCCCCACCCCCCAAACACCCCAAGCACAGATCAGGAAACTGGAATTTTAAAGAAATATTTACAAAGATTCTCTGTTTCTGGCCATCTGACAGTAATTGACAGTTAATTAATTATTTATTGAAATGTAATCATTATGCAGAGAAATTGGCAAATTGTGTACAGCAGAATTCTCAAAGCAGCCATGTGATAAATGAGCTATTTCTGTAATGCCAAAGTGCCAGAATTCATACTCTGTTGGTCTCCCAGATCTGAAGAACTGATTCCAAGCTGATCTTTAGGTGAGAAGTACAAATTGGTTTGAGAATGATTCTGTGCACCATCTACACGACACAAAGTTAAAGTTTATTTATTAGTGAAAAAGTAAAGCCTACATTAACACTGTATTTAAGTTACCGTGAAATTTCTCTAGTCAGCACACTCCAGCGCCTGTTCAGGTCAATGCATGTAACCAGCACATCTTTCAGGCTGTAGGAGGAAACCGGAGCACCCAATGAAGACCCACGCAGATACGGGGAGAATGTGCAAACTTCAAGCCAGGAATGAGGCCCGGGTCTCTGGCGCTGTGAGGCGGCAGTGCTAACTGCTGTGCAATTGTGCTCTCCACTTGCCTGGAAACACTCAAAAATACTCAAGAAGCTCAATACCAACCCAGAACAAAGCAGCCCGCTTGATCAGCACCTTAAACATTCAGTCCCTTCTTCATGGCTGCATAGTGGCAATTCTGTGCACCATTTGCAAGATGCACTGAAGCAACTCACAAAGGCTCCTCCTTCCAAATCTGCGACCTTTACTATCTAGAAGGACAGGACATCAGATGCACGGTTCACCACCATTTGCAAGATCCCCTCAAAATCATGAGGTGTCCTCCTGACTTGTATATATATGCTGTTCTTTCACTTTGTCAAAGTCCTGGAATTCCCTCGCTAACAGCACTGTGGCTGTCTGAAATGTAATCAGTCTGATGTCACATCCAATTTTCTGTAGTCATGTGATTATGGCATAATACTGCCCCCCTGGAGACAGTTCAGTAAAGCCTGTCACTGAGAAATCGCTGACAAAACTTTGCAATCTCTAATCATGAAACTTGCTGTCAGGAAGTGAAGATAAAAAAGATTTTTGAATCCTAGAAATGTTGCAGAGAGCTCACACAATGGAAAAACACACAGAAATGTTTAAATTTGCAAAAAGGTGGCTGGAACGGGACCAAGGAAAGTAAATACACACTAACAGTTGCAAGTAAATACTGGATGAATGAACTTCACAAACTTTGTAAACTTTCCAATCCCAGTTCCAGTAGAAATGCCAGGTGCAATGTGGCAAAATTGTCAGTTTTTTTCACTTGCAATGGCAAAACTATGAAGTAACAAGAGCACCTAATAAGCCAAGTCAATAAAAATGGCCACATTTTTAACATGGCTGGGTAGGGACTCCTACAAAACATAGAACATTCTACATCAAACCAACAATCAAAGAAAAACAGCAGAGATTTTTGAAAACCTTGAATGCACATTTTGAACCCCGAGTGACTGTTACATATAAATGCTATGCATTCAATACTAGAGCTGAAGGAGGGACAGAAACCAGAGACCAGTGTGCGGCCGCAGTAACACAGTTTGCAGAGTCATGTGAATTCAGACAAATAAAAGATATCCTGATTAATGACAGATTAATCTTAGGCATGCAAGGTCCCTCAGTGAGAGAAGGTTTACTGAAAGATGAGAAACCGAATCAAAAAAAAGCAATAGATATGTGTCAAAATATGGAAATTATGAAGTGACACAAAAGCACATGGCAGTACAGACCAAGGGATACATCACACAGAGAGATATTCAAGACCGGAAAAGCAGAACAATTGCAGAAAAAGAGCAAATATAGTGAAGGACAGTATTCAAAGAAAAAGAGGGATTCCTCAGCATAGCGGGGAAGAAGAATTAGCCAACAAGAAGCAGATTTGTTTCATTCAGCTGGAAAGAAGCAAGTTTTTTACAGATGACCACTGGAGGTATATCAGCAGTCTGATGAATAACTACACCTGATACTCCAGCTTGGTTCCATTGAGTCTATCGACAGTGAATGATTTGTGACTGTTAGAATGATGGCTGCAGAGAGATAGCGTCAACCAACAAGAAATTCCACATAGATACTGGTGCAGCATAATGATTTTCACAGGTCTTTGCAAAGTGGCACAACCTGGCAGCCTAAGAATGAAACCCTTGAAAGTGAGGTTTAGGCTGTATGATGGCACAATTCTCATTGTAGCCTGGGGGAGGGGGTGGCAAACAGTGGCTCTGATTATAGATGGGATGTAACGACTGTTGATCTTAGCCGAAGCAAGTCTAAAACTTGGACTAGTAACCCTAAACATGCCACGGAGAAAGAGCAACAGAACACTCCAGAGAGAAGATGACAGTAACTCCAGGTAGAGGAAATAAAAGACACAGAGTGAGAGACGGGGTATTTAGTTAATCACAAAATAATTGCTGCCTACTTTAATGGAATGAACAGTTCAACAGAAAAGTCTGCTCATCAAAGCTGAACTGGAAGGTCTAAAGCACAAGATTCAAGCTGAGTATATACTCTTGAACATACACAATGAACCCCAGTCTTCAATGAACCCAGTTTTGTGAGATTTGAGAAACAATATCAAGGCACCAGGAGAAAACAGTGATCCACAATTCCACAGCTGGCAACTCAAAGACAGAAATTAAATAAAACACAACTAGATGTACAGCCAAGCATGTAAAGAAGTTGTAATCCTAAATGACTCCGTGCCAAGTACAGAACTACCATCAATCCTTGAGATCCATGTTCCCTGCCAACTAAAACGGAGCAGCAGGTCACCAAGGCAACAAGAGCCATGGGAACAGTACTCTCCAGACAAGAAACATCACCTAGAGGAATAGTTTGTATCCTTAGTTTGATATGTCTGAGTTTTGAAATATAGTCAGTCTGATGTCACACCCGGCTTTCCATAAAACACTCCACAAAGAAGTCCTTGAACCAGGATTATTTAAATAAGTTGACTTCAAAAGCAAATGAGCTATTACTTATCTTTGTGCAAGTATTCTCAATTTCTCTTACCCTTATAATAAAATGTACCCTTCAAGCATCAAGGCAGGTCTGCAAATAAAACAACTCTGATCTTTCAAAAGGGAGCAGGGGTCTGACCTCTGCAGAATTCTCCACAGAACTCCAGCTTTTTGAAGAATTATTCTTAAAATCCTAGGGGCAAAATGCAGTCAAGGGCCACCATTCTGCAAGAGAGATAGCAGGAAGGTTACTCTACATTGAAACACTTGGAGGTGGATCAGAAGGAGGAATTAGACAGAGCTGGTGTCAAAAAAGTTACAATACAATTGACCGTGCTAAGAAGCAGATTCCTTCCCACAAAGAACAAGATCTAGAGATAATTAGCTCAAAGATCACCAAGGACAACAAAGGCAGAAAGCAGAAGCTGAATGCTTTTTAGTCAATGTTTGGCATGTTGGCTAAACTTTAGTAACAATAGTTATGACTATTGTGACCATGCCATGTGTGGGACTCTGATTGTAGATATCAGAAGACAGTTCAATAAAATCCTTACTGAGAAGACACTGGGAAGTGTTATAGCCTTTGCATTCTTTCAACATGAAACAGTGGGGCGGCAATAGCCTAGTGGTATTATGGCTAGACCATTAATCCAGAAACTCAGCTAATGTTCTGGAGACCTAGGTTCGAATCCTGCCAAGGCAGATGGTGGAATTTGAATTCAATAAATAATACCTGGAATTAAGACTCTACTGATGACCATGAAACCATTGTCAATTGTCAGAAAAACCCCTCTGATTAATGAATGTCCCTTTAGGGAAGGAAATAAGACATAGGGACAGAAATAGGCCCATCAAAATCTGCCATCCCCACTTGGTCTGGCCTCCATGTGATTCCAGAGCCATAACAATGTGGTTGACTCTCAACTGCTCTCCAAGGACAATAGGGACAGGCAATAAATGTTGGCCCAGCCAGCGACACCCATATCCCATGAATGAGTATAAAAAAATCCACATCATGAGGACTAAGTGGTTCAAGAAGGTGATTCACCCATCACCTTCCCAAAGGCAATTAACGCAATTGGGGATAGGTAATAAATACTGGTGTTGTCAGTATCACCAGCATTCCATGAACAAACATCCAGCTAAACTATTCATTCACCTGCATTGCCTCTGAGAAATCCATCATAAATGCCACATAGTATTCTATCAAAACCCTCGTTCCCCATTCAATTCCCAATCTCCATATTTCTGCAAGGAATCAAGAATGGGGATATTGTGATTTTGATGAATGTAGTAACTTGAGGTCAACTTGGGTCTGTTTAAATGGTGAACTAACAGTTTCACAGTGTATCATTTTGTTGTTGTGAAATAGTTTGTGATTTCCAAATGGTCAGAAAGACCACTTGGACATCACAAGCTCATTTGCAACGTGCTAACTTTGGGAAGGACCACAGAAGCAATAAAGAGGATATGGAACTTACACGTAATTATTCTTCGAACTTTGACAGTAAATATGTTTTGGTACCTAGACTGTGGTAATGCAGTTGCTGAGAATTCACTAAAACGCTTCAAATTGGTGGGAAAATTGTCACAGAATCTCTGTCTAACAATAATGGGTAAGATGCTTAACACAGACATCACAGATTCTGCAAACAGGAACACAGACTCAACTTTGGAAGTGAGAAGGGAGCAACAAATAGTTTCAATATGATGAGAGATTGTGGTGGAACAGCTGGTCAAGGGAATAAACTTGGGAAACTTCAAGAGGGGATTTGATAAATGCTTGTGTCAGCATTGATTATCCAGCCAGAATTTTCCAGCCATTCATGCTGATGAGATTCTTTGGTCCTGGTGTAATTCCTTCTGTGTCCATCCCCCAAGCATGAGATAGTTCCAAATAGAATTCCCATTGACTGTGGCAGGACCAAAGGATCCTGTTGCCAAGTCTTGCCGCTCAGTAAAGCTCCCAGAAAATCTCACCCTCTGCTTCTCTTGAAATCATAGAATGATATCGAATGATAGCATGAGATCATTTGGACCATTCTGCCTATACTTAGTTGATAAGTATATGGAAGAGAAGGTTAGTTGATAAGTATATGGTATATGGAAGAGAAGGGAATGGTTTAGTTTGGAGGGGCATTGCTTTTTATATTGGTCGGCGCAACATCGAAGGCCGAAGGGCCTGTTCTGTGCTGTAATGTTCTATGTTCTATGTTCTATCCTGACTCCTAAAAGGGTTATCAGTTTTGCCCCTCCTCTTCGCAGTCGGCCAAAAATCTTTATTCTTTCCAAGAATTTGATGGTATGATGGCACAGTGGTTAGCACTGTTGCCTCATAGCACCAGGGGCCCAGGTTTAATTCCAACCTTGTCTGTGCAGAGTTTGCACCTTCTCCCTGTATCTGCGTGAGTTTCCTTCCACAGGCCAAGGATGTGTGGGTTGAGGGAATTACAGGATAAATATATATGATTTAGGGGGTAAATATGTGTGAATAGGGGATAAATAGGTGGGATGCCCCACTGGAGAGATGGGACAAATAGTCTGCGTTTGCACTGCAGGGATTTTATGATTTCTAATCTATCCAATTCCTCCTTTGAAAGTTATATTGAAAGTGCTTCCAGCACTCTTTCGCACAACACATTCCATATCACAATCACTTGTTGCGTGAAAACAGTTTCCTCATCGCCACTGATCTGTTGCAAGTTGGTAACCGCGCTGAAAAGTTTTGGATATTCTTAAGTTTCTAAAGGGTAGAATGTGGGAGATCAGCCAATAGTGGAATAGTTACAGGCTAAGACCTAGCAAAAGCATGAATGAGGCTTTCATAATTAGTAATTAAATGTCTCTGTGATCTGGAAGACTTCATTGATGCTAAAGCATGTCTCCACTTCCAGTATAAATACGACTACAATTCAAGCAGTTCCTTAATTTTTCAGAGTTAATGGTGAGCTTATGTTTTTTTTTGCTCAAACTTCACCTTCTTGGTACTTTCAGCCCTTTCTGGGTGAGCTACATGAAGAAAGTTCTGTACTATCAGGCTTGTTGTTCTGAATCTAATGGTTGTATTAAAAGATTATCCATATCTGATGTCTGACATGTGTATTTCACCAGGATTTTTCCCTGCTCTTTGTCATTTATCTTGCTCCTGTAATGCTAGCTCTCATATTCATGCAAAGAAGCATTTGTAGAATCCTAAATTTACATTGGGCTGAATTCGCTGACCTTGCGCCTGCTGGGATTATCCAGCCTGTGGCTGGGAACGGAGATTAGGCTGAGTGCCAAATTCTCCATTCTCGCGGTCAGTTGTAGCAGGGCCGTGCAAGACCAGAGAATTCCGGCCGTTATGGACCCAGTTGCTGACCACCATTTGCTCCACCTGAATCATAGAATCCCACAGTGCAGAAGGAGGCCATTCAGCCCATCGAGTCTGCACCAAGCACAATCCCACCCAGGCTCTATCCCCATAAGCCCATGCATTTATCCTAGCCAATCCTCCTGACACTAAAAGATAATTTTAGCATGGCCAATCCACCTAACCCATACATCTTTGGTCTGTGGGAGGAAATCAGAGCACCCGGAGGAAACCCACACAGACATGGGGAGAATGTGCAAACTCCACACAGACAGTGACCCAAGCTGAGAATCGAATCTATAGCGCACTGAGGCAGCAGTGCAAATCACTGAGCCACCGTGCAGCCTATATTAAACTTGTATTACTTGCTAACTATGTATTTATTATTCATTACTCTCAGAGTTTGTTATCTCCAGATTTCACAATGCAAATACAATCCTGGTTGGTCTTCATGTTTTTCCCTCTTTAATACTCTGCTGACCATGTCCTCACTCACACCAGGAAGAAACAATTGAAGACAAGAATAATTATTTTATGTAGTGAGGTGTTTTGATCGGGAATGAAGGGGTGATGAAAGCAGCCTGGCTGACAACCACTGAACAATTGCCATGATAGGATTACGTTATTTTTAATATTTCAAACTAATAAGGTCATGGATGCGAAATGAACAAACAAATATCATCCTCCATTTTTTCCCGATGCTGATACAGAACAGACGCCCACCAACCTCCAAATCTGAAGTGAAAAATTACTCAATCGCAGGACATCACGGATCAACTCATAATGAACACCAGCTGCAGTGGGAGATCTCTTCACTCTGGCAAAGTTTAAAATGGAGAAATAAACAGTGAAACTCGAGTCGCCAGTTTAAAGATGATTCAGTCTTACACAGGCCATATTTTGAAAAATGTTAATCCCACTTGAGGTAAAACTTCTGTTAGTCTGATGTGTTAACTATGTGAACAAGAGCGAGTTTAAAAGGCCAAGATCGAGAATGTACTGCCTGAAAGAGTGGCGCACATGAAAAATAAAACCATAGCATTTCTAGAAAAGGCCATTCAGCCCATCCTACTTGAATTGGTGCTATCACTTCAACTTGAGCTGTTCACCCTGATCCCATATCCTCGCCTTTTCACTGTATCAAGGAATGGCACAGACCAAAAAGAGACTACTTGACCAACCAATGACCAATTCAACTCATCCCACTCCCCAGCCTTCTGTCCTCAGATCTGAAGTGTTTCCTCATTCAATTATTTATCCATTTATATTTATTTAGACACAGAGAGACGGTTTCCACTGGTCGAGAAATATCAAATATGGAGGGTACCATCTCAGGATAATGGGGCTGATTGTTTGAGATGAGGAGAAATTTATTTACTCGAAGAGTTGTGAGTCCTTGAAATTCTCTACCCCTGAGGGATGTGCTTGCGTTATTGTTAAGGGCGAGATCTACAGATCTTTGGTCTCCCAGTGAAGCCCAAAATCAACCATGATCACATTGAATGATGGAACTGGCTCGATGGGCTGAGTGCTCTACTCCTGCTCCAATTTCTTGAGAATTCTCATTGAAACAGTTTCCACTGCTCTTTCAGACCAACCATTCAAGACTGTGTTATTTTAAATTCATCATTTTCCAATCTTCTTTCAAATGATTAACATCACAGAATAACAACTTTTTTTTTGGCCTTCAGAATTGATGAAGTAACTTCCCTTGAGATATTCTTGAGAGCTCTTTCCAGAATTGAGGAGATTCAGCCAAGAGAGATTGAAAGCAATCAGTGCATTAAAGAAAGATGTTGGAAAGTCTAGAAAGACAATACTAAGCGTGAAAAAAATACAAGCCTGGTTTTAATGTTAATTCTTGTGATAAAGAAACAATGTTTTATGAACATACAAAATGCTCACAAATGTTCAACAGCACAGTGGTTAGCACTGCTGCTTCACAGTGCCAGGGACCCAGGTTCGATTTCTGGCTTGGGTCACTGTCTCTGTGGGGTTTGCACATTCTCCCCATGTCTCCATGGGTTTACTCAGATGCTCCAGTTTCCTCCCACACTCCAAAGATGTGCAGGTTAAGTCCTCAGTATTCCCAAACAGGTGCCGGAGTGTGGCAACTAGGGGATTTTCACAGTTACTTTGTTGTAGTATGACTGGAAACCTACTTATGACTAATAAATAAACTTAAAAACATAATGGAGTTAGAGATGATCAATGGAAATATAGGAGTAAAATGAAGGCCAGAGATAAGACAGAAATGGTCCTGGATGTTAATTTTATAATTTGTTTTTATCGTTTTCATGTCAGATACTGTGGGCATGTTGCCTAGACCCAGCATTTATTGCCCATCCCTAATTGTCTTTGAGATGGAGATGGTAGCTCAACTTCTTGAACTGCTGCAGCCCATGTGCTGTAGGTACATCTACAGTGCTGTTAGGGGATAAATTCCAGAATTTGAACCCAACGACGGTAAAGAAATGGCCGATATATTTCCAAGTCAGGGTGGTGTGTGACTTGGAGGGGAATCTCTAGGTGGTGGTGTCCCCATGTATTCATTGCCTGTGTCCTTCTAGCTGGTAGGGACTTTGTATTTTTAAGTTGCTGTCAAAGGTGCCTTGTTGAGTTGCTGCAGTGATGTTGAACGTGGTATACACTGCTATCACTTTGCATCTCTAGTGGTGGGAATGAATGCTTAAGAAGAAAGAACAAAGAACATTACAGCACAGGAACAGGCCCTTCAGCCCTCCAAGCCTGCACAGACCATGCTGCCCAACTGAACTAAAATCCCCTATCCTTCTGGGAACTATATCCCTCTACCCCCATCTTATTCATGTACTTGTTAAGATGCCCCTTAAAAGTCACTACAGCATCTACTTCCACTACCTCCCTTCGGCAATGTGTTCCAGACCCCCACCCCTCTCTGTATAAAAACTCTGTCTCATACATCTCCCTTAATCCTTGCCCCTCACACTTTAAATCTATGCCCCCTGGTAATTGACTCTTCCACCTGGGAAAAAGCTTCTGATTTATCCACTCTGTCCATGCCTCTCATAATCTTGTAGACTTCTATCAGTTCTCCCCTCAACCTCTGTCGTCACAGTGAGAACACATCAAGTTTCTCCAATCTCTCCTCATAGCTAATGCCTTCCATACGAGGCAACATCCTGGTAAATCTTTTCTGTACCCTCTCCAAAACCTCCACATCCTTCTGGTAGTGTGGCGACCAGAATTGAACAGAAGTGTGGCCTAACCAAGGTTCTATAAAGCTGTAACACGATTTGCCAATTTTTAAACTCAATACTCCGGCCGATGAAGGCAAGCATGCTTCTTGACTACCTTCTCCACCTGCGTTGTCACTTTCAGTGATCTGTGTACCTGTACACCCAGATCCTCCTGCCTATCAATATTCTTAAGGGTCCTGCCGTTTACTGTATATTTCCTATCAGTATTAGACCTTCCAAAATGCATTACCTCACATTTGTCCAGATTAAAGTCCATCTGCCATCTCTCCATCCAAGTCTCCAACTGATCTATATCCTGCTATATCCTCTGATGGTCCTCATTGCTATCTGCAAATCCATGAACCTTCGTGTCATCCGCAGACTTACTAATCAATCCAGTTACATTTCCTCTAAATCATTTATATATATTACAAACAGCAAAGGTCCCAGCACTGATCCCTGAGACACACTTGTCACATTCAGAAACGTACCCTTCCATGGCTATCCTCTGTCTTCTTTGACCGAGCCAATTTTATATTCACACTTGGAAGATGATGTGTCAAGCATGCAGGTTACTTTGTCTGGGATGGCGTTGAGCTTTTTGAGTGTGGTTGGAAGTGCATTCATCCAGGCATGTAGGGAATATTCCATCACATTCCTGACTGTGCACTGTAAATGGTGGACAGGCTTTGGAGAATCAGGAGATGATTTTCTCACCTCAGAATGCCCAGCCCCTGATTTGTTCTTGTTGTCACACTGTTTAATGGCTAGTCCATCTCAGTTGTGGTCAGCGGTAATGCCCAGGATGTTGATAGTGGGGATTCAGTGATGGTAATGTCATTAAATATCAAAGGGAGATAGTTAGATTCTCTTTTGTTGGAGATGGCTATTGCCTGGCACTTTTATGGGAAAAACGTTATTTGCTACTTGTCAGCCCAAGCCTGAATATTATCCAGTATATTTGGTACATGGACTACTTCAGTATCTGAGGAGATGTGAATGATCCTGAATATTGTTGAATCATCAGTGAACTTCTAACCTTTTGATGGAGGCAACATCATTAATGAAGCAGATGGAGATGGTTGTGTCTAGGACCCTCCTACACACAACTCCTGCAGTGATATCCTGGAGCTGAGATAACTGGCCTCCAACCACCACAACCATTTTCCTTTGTGTCGGGAATGACTCCAAAGAACTTTCCATCTTATTCCTATTAATTTCAGTTTTACTGGGGATCCTTGATGTCAAATGCCGCCTTGCCATCAAGGACAGTCATTCTCAGCTCGAGTTCAGTTCTCTGTATTTGCCATGTCAGCGGGACAGGACACACTCAGGGCCGGTGATGGTGCTGTCTGGAACATTAAGATATGATCATGGTGAATTTGTCAGACTTGAATATTCTGTGAGACAGTTCTCAATTTTGACACAAGTTTCTCAGTGTTACTACAGGGAACATTGCAGACTCAAGAGAATTGGGTGTGCCATTTCCTGTGGTTTTCTTTCTGACTCCATTTCAGTGGTTTGGTACAACTGAGAGGCTTTTTACAGTCAATCATGTTGCTGTGGGTCTGAAATAACACCAGGGCCAAATCAGGTAAGGATGGCAGATTTCCCTTACGGACATCCGTGAACCAGATGAATTTTATTTCACTTTTCTGAGAGTGGTTTTAATTCCAGATTTTGTACTAACTGAATTTAAATTCCACCAGCTCTCGTGATAGGATTTGAACCCATCTCCTCAGGACATTGGCCTGGGCCTCTAGATTATTAGTCAGTGACATTACCACTGCATCACCATCTCCTCATTGTGATCAAGAGGTGGTAACTAGTTGGGAATTCTCATGTGCCTCAAAAGATTGGCTGACTATAATTGTTGGGTTATGAGATGCTTCCATGGAATCTGTAATCTGTGATGTGAATATAAATTCTTAGAACCCAAGTCATTCTTCAGACACTTCTTACCATCCTTTACTAGCTGGCTTTCTGGGATATCTCCAGAAATGAAGGGTTTGTCATATGAGGAACAGTTGTATATCACAATGCATTTATGGAATCTTGCTTTGCCTCATTTCCTACCTTATAACAGTGACTACATTTCAAAAATCCTTCATTGGTGAGCTATCTGAAAGTCTTTCAAGTCTTGAAATCACTAATTAAATGCAAACTATTTTACTTTTCCTCCTTTTATCTTCATTGAAACACACTAACCAAGAAATTAAAAACATGTTCTTTTCCACCTCGAGTTTGCCCATTTTTATTTCCAACTCAGTTCCAATATCTTCCATTGGCCATGGGCTGGGTGCTAAACTAATACACAGGTACATGTCTCCTTGCTCAGAGTTAAGCTGGTCTTTATCTCACTTGGAACTGGTACCACCTCTTGAATCTCAAGGTTGTGAGTTGAAGCATTTGAGGAAGTGGATAGAGTTGAGGGGTGCTTTCCTTTTGAAGGTGCTGTCTTTTAGATTGAAGATGATACCTTTTGGCCTGTTCAAATGGAGTAAGATCCCTGGATCTATCTGAAATACAGCTAAAGGCTTTCTTTATATCCTGCTCATCACCTCAAATAAAGTAGATTGTCTTATATATGGAGCAGTGATGACACACACTGCACTCTATGGAAACCCAGATCATATCCTATGGAATAGTAGTAAAAAATATTCCATACCTGCTGATATATTGTATAAAACAAATGTTTTCATTGTTGGAAACACGTTTCTTCAGTAATCCTGTTGCTTATTTCTCCATAACCCAATTTCAGTGGGAGTTTAGTTCTGAATTGCATATGCACTCCCATTTCCAAACACCAGGTAAATCTCAGAGCGCTGTTGTCCCATGCCTCTAGTTTCTTATTTTGCAATTTGTTGGAAACTTTCCTTCAGCAGCGATGGTGGAAAGGCTGCCATAGAAGATCTCACAACTACAGCTGAGGTCCAATGCTGCATGTTAGCCATATTTGTTACCACAGCTTCTTGATCCTTGTATGAAGGCCCTTGGCAGAGGAGTACATGCACCATATTCAGTCCCTTCCATCCCATCCCAGGTTATTCCAAACAAAGTTCTCCTCCCTGAAAAACATTGCCACTTCCTTGTCACCAACTTACCTTCATCCTTGGACCTGCTGCCAGAATCTTTCTGCTATTGCTCCAGAAATCCTTCAGAGGGTAATTGTTCAGCAGCAAATCTGATTTAGATTTTAGTCCAGCAAAAATGGTATTCAATTCACTTGGAAGCAGTGATATGCTAAAGAAACTTTATAATCTACTGAAGTCATGGAACATATGAGTACAAAATGGAAACATTCAGCCTACTCAGAGCGGCACAGTGGGTAGCACTGCTGCCTCAAGTGCCAGGATTTCCGGCTAGGGTTACTGCCTGTACGGAGTTTGCACATTCTCTCCATGTCTGTGTGGGTTTCCTCTGGATGCTCTGGCTTCCACACAGTCTAAAAGGCATGCTGGGTAGGTGCACTGGCCACGCTAAATTCCAGATCTATGTTTTTATTCCCTTAACTTCCCGTGAACAAAAGAAAACAAATTCCAGTTTCTTCACATTTCTGAAGTCTCTGATCCCTGGCATGATTCCAGTATTTCTCCTATTGACTCTACTGACTTTCTTCTGAAAATGCCTGGAATTGCACACCACACTCCAGTGATGGGCAACCTACATCTAGTGAGGGGCTCGTGTGAGTGGCCCTCCTTCATCTCATTGGGCCGCAAGATGGAAATCAAACATGTTTACTAACCGTGACCCCATGAATAAGGTTAAATACATTTAATACACATCAAATATTTCATAATGAGTAGTAGAAAATGCTTCAATATTTATATAATAATAGAACTATCATCAACTTCAAATGGTAAAAACAAAATAAATATTTACACTTTGAATGTAAAGGGAGCACACACCTCTCACAATGTTGTGAGCAATCAGCACACACCTCACTTCACTTGCCTTTGCTCTTTGTGTGAAGGTGTTGCTTTACGTGGAGTGGCACAGTGGTTAGTACTGCTGCCTCATAGTGCCAAAGACCCAGGTTCGATTCGCAGCTTAGGTCACTGTCCGTGTGGAGTCTGAATGTTCTCTCTGTGTCTGCGTGGGTTTCCTCCCACAGTCTGAAAGACACGCTGCTTAGGTGCATTGGCCATACTAAATTCTCCCTCAGTGTACCCGAACAGGCACCGGAGTGTGGCAACTAGGGGATTTTCACAGTAACTTCATTATAGTGTTGTGACACTAATAAATAAACATTAAACTTAAACTGAATATTGTCACACCAATAGGAAAAGATAACTACACAGATGGAAGTCAGCGGGATGTGGTGATCCTGCATGTGGACAACAATCAGGAGAATTTCTCATGGGGGCCACACTCAGAACCCAGATGGGCTGCATGTGACCCCCCAGACAGCAGATCACCCATCATTGCCCGACTCTAACTGAACCCCATCTATAAATATACACAGAGGTATAACTCGCTTGCTTTTATACTCCATGCCACAGTGTTTCTAACAGGACTGGACAGGGTAGGTGCAGGGAATATATTCCTGTTGATGGGAGAGTCCAGAACCAGAGGTCACATTATGAGGATTTAGGATAGACCATCTAGGGGCAGAGGTGAGGAGACATTTCTTCATCCAAAGAGTGATGAGCCTGTGGAATTCATTATCACAGGAAGTAGTTAATGGCAAAACATTGAATGTATTGAAGAGGCGGCTGGATATAGCACTTGGGAGTGAATGGGATCAAAGGTTATGGGGATTAGGTTATTGAGTTGAATGATCAGCCATGATCGTGATGGTGGAACAGATTCAAAAGGCCAAATGGCTTCCTCCTGTCTTCTATGTTTGTGTAAAAATGAATTACTATATAGAATCTCTAGTGCAGAAGGAGGTCATTTGCCTCATCGAGTCTGCAGCAACCACAATCCCATCTAAGCCTTATTCCCGTAACCCCACTTATTTATCCTATTAATCCCCCCAGCACTTGGGTCAATTTAGCACGGCCAATCCACCAAACCTGCACATCTTTCAGACTGTGGAAGAAAACTGGAGCATCTGGAGGAAACCCAGCAGACGAGGGGGAGGGGGAGAGAATTATCTTGCCTTTCTACCTTGTGTGATGTGAGTGGGAAAGAAGGAGTGAACTCTTTCGGCACTTTCCACTAGGTCAGGACTTTATCCAGTGTTTTTTTTAAAGTTTTATTTATTAGTCACAAGTAAGGCTTACATTAACACTGCAATGACGTTACTGTGAAATTCCCCTAGTCGCCACATTCTGGCAGCTGTCAGGATCAATGCATCTAATCAGCACATCCTTCATTTCTTTTCAGCGAGAAATGAATTGATTGGGGATAGTCAGCATGGTTTTGTGAAGGGTAGGTCGTGCCTTACTAACCTTATTGAGTTTTTTGAAAAAGTGACCAAAGAGGTGGATGGGGGTAAGGCGGTTGATGTGGTATATATGGACTTTAGTAAGGCGTTTGATAAGGTGGCCCATGGAAGACTTCTGCAGAAAATGCAGATGTATGGGATAGAGGGTGATTTAGCTAATTGGGTTAGGAATTGGCTAGCAGATAGAAGACAGAGGGTGGTGGTTGATGGGAGATATTCATCGTGGAGTTCGGTGACAAGTGGTGTACCTCAGGGGTCTGTTTTGGGGCCCCTGCTGTTTGTAATTTTTATAAATGATCTGGATGAGGGTATTGAAGGATGGATTAGTAAATTTGCAGATGACACTAAAGTCGGTGGAGTGGTAGATAGTGAAGAGGGGTGTTATAGTTTGCAGAGAGACTTGGACAAGTTGCAGAGCTGGGCCGAGAGGTGGCAAATGGAGTTTAATGTGGAAAAGTGTGAGGTAATGCACTATGGCAGGAATAATAAATGTGTAGAGTATAGGGCTAATGGTAGGATTCTTAGTAGTCTTGATGAACAGAGGGATCTTGGTGTGTATGTGCATAGATCCCTGAAAGTAGGCAGTCAAGTCGAGAAGGTTGTTAAGAAGGCATATGGAGTCTTAGCTTTTATTGGTAGGGGGATTGAATTTCGGAGCCGCAACGTCATGTTGCAACTGTACAAAACTCTAGTGCGGCCGCACTTGGAGTATTGTGTGCAGTTCTGGTCCCCACATTATAAGAAAGATGTGGAGGCATTGGAGAGGGTACAGAGGAGGTTTACCAGGATGTTGCCTGGTATGGAGGGCAGGTCTTATGAAGAGAGGCTGAGGGATTTGAGGTTGTTTTCGTTAGAAAGGAGGCGGCTAAGAGGGGACCTTATCGAAACATATAAGATGATTAGAGGTTTAGATAGGGTGGACAGTGATAGCCTTTTTCCTAGGATGGAGAAAGCTAGCACGAGGGGACACAGCTTTAAATTAAGGGGTGATAGTTATAGGACGGATATCAGAGGTAGGTTCTTTACCCAAAGGGTGGTTCGGGAGTGGAATGCCCTGCCTGCAGCAGTTGTAGATGCGCCAAGTTTGGTGGCGTTTAAGAGGTTAGTTGATAAGTATATGGAAGAGAAGGGAATGGTTTAGTTTGGAGGGTCATTGCTTTTTATATTGGTCGGCGCAACATCGAAGGCCGAAGGGCCTGTTCTGTGCTGTCATGTTCTATGTTCTATGTTCAGACTGTGGGAGGAAACCAGAGCACCCAGAGGAAACCCACACAGACATGGGGAGGATGTGCAAACTCCACACAGACAGTGACCTAAGCCGGAAATTGAACCTGGGTCCCTGGGACTGTGAGGCAGCAGTGCTAACCACTGAGCCACCAGCCCATGTTTTGTTTTAATCACCACTGGAGTCTTTTTGAAATGTTGAAATTCAGGGGACCCAGCAGAAAGCTGCACAGCGAGATCCCACGATGATGATGGATAGGTAGCCAGCAACAGAGTGTGTGCTGGGGGCTCAGCGGGTTTGCCAGCGAATCCCTGGACAGAGTTTCAGCTCACTGTTTTTCCTCAGCCGCTGTCTTTGCATTTTTATCTGTAAACTCTTCCGCAAACATGAACTCTGCAGCTAGGGTGGCCTAAAACTCAGTAAGATCTGAACGATGAGAGATTGCCTTTGAACAGGCGGTGCTGGGTGCTGTAAGCGGCCAGGACGGAACCCTGTGTCCTTACCCGCATCAGCCGGCACTTAACAGAAACTCACACTCAACACTCCGGGAGAAGTACAGCGAAGGATTTAAACCCTCCATCACGTGAGAGGCGAAAAGGGAAGTTGCTACATCTTGTAACTCATTTTCCGAGAGGGACTTTAAAGCGGGATCCCTTCAGTTTGGGCTCAGTTTGGGGGCGGGTGTTGAATGAGTCTCTTTGTTCCACCAAAGCGGGGTGAGTCACCGGCACCATCCCGAGGATCAGGGAGCCGGAGGAGCCAGGGGCTGTTGGAAGATGTGGTGCTTTTTGATGGGGACCAGCTATCTCCCTATCACCTTGGTCATCTGCTCCTGTGCTGCCTTTGTCATTTCTTACAGCATCGCAGTGCTGAGCAAACATGTCCCCGCACTGATCCCCTTCATCAGGTAAGTGCCCCCCGCCCCCGACAAGGGCGGGGTTGCAATCGAGGGAAACCGCTATCGTGCTGGGGTAACCTGGCAGTCCTGTGTATCAGTATTGTGTAAACTGTGTGCCTCATCCAGCTCACAGGTTGCGTGGTCTTTAACCCCTTGTTTGCCAAGCAGAATTGAGGAATCCCAGCTGATTCGCACCACACCTCTGTTTAACTTGCCTGGCTCAGATGAAATGTTTTGTGTTCCAGCAGCACTGGGAGAAGTTTCTTTTCGCTGCTCCCTGTACTCAGTCTGAAGTTTCACTTTCCCCAGCTCCTCTGATGACAGTCGGTCAGAATTTCAGGGTTTAGACTTGGAACCTCTCCCCCAAATTGTAATCTAACCCCCCCGTTCCTCTCTTTAAATTGAAGCTTCCTCGAATCAGGGAGCCTGAGTGCAGTTTGTCGCCTTTTTAGTTAATGCAGGGTTGCAGGAAATCGACTGGGAGAGTTTCCGCTGTTAAGATTCAATTAAATAAATCCCTGACCACATTCACTGTAGGCGTTAGTCCTGTTTGCAGAAGCGACTTTTATTATTAATCCTTCTTTGTTGTTTTCGAACATAATCTTAGATTTCTTTTTTGGAGCCAAGAGTTAAACTGATGTCAGGCAGTAAGTGGAAAGTGCGGTTTGGGTCACTGTAGCAAACAAGATGATGTGGTTAAAGTTTTGTAGAATTAGACTCGAGAGATGAACTCTCTCTCTCTCTCTCACACACACACACAGATGCTGTGGAGATGTCGGGGGTGGACTGGGGTAAAGACAGTAAGAAGTCTCACAACACCAGCTCAAAGTCCAACAGGTTTATTTGGTAACAAACGCCACTAGCTTTCAGAGCGCTGCCCCTTCATCAGGTGAGTGGGGAGTTCTGAACACACACAGGGCATATAAAGAACACTATCAGTATTCTGTAAACTGAGTGTGTGTCTTTTTTGCCTTGTGTGTGATCAGAACTCCCCGCTCACCTCAGGAAGGAGCAGCGCTGCTAAAGCTAGTGGCGTTTGTTACCAAATAAACCTGTTGGACTTTGACCTGGTGTTGTGAGACTTCTTACTGTGTCCACTGATGCTGCCAGACTAGCTGGGTGTTTTTCCCCCAGCCTTGTTTGTTTTTATTTCAGATTTCCAGCATCTGTGATAATTTATTTTTATGGTTACAATAGGGCTGGGGTAGGGCCAGAACTGCTCCTTTCATTTGAAGAAACAATTCTGTCTTCACCCACAAATAGCGAAGATTCCGCTGCCTTATTCCCAAAGCAGGAGAGTTCTCCTCTTTAATCCCATCCTTCCATCTACATGATTCAGGGAAAAAAAGCCATTTATTGTTTTCCAAAATAGAACACAGAATCCCTACAGTGCAACAGGAGGCCATCTGACCCATCAAGTATGCACTGACTCTCCAACAATGCCTCTTGTTTAGACCCACCTCCACCCTATCCCCATAACCCTACATATTTACCCCGCTAATCCCCATAACCTACATACATGGGATGCTAAGAGGCAATTTAGGCTGCCCAATCCATCCTAACCTGCACAGGAAACCCACGCAGACATGGGGAGAATGTATAAACTCCACACCAACAGGGACCCAAACTGGGGATCAAACCTGGGTCCCTGGCAGTGTGGAGTAACACTGCTCACCACTGTGCCACCACACATCTACAGCACCACATTGGAACAGGAGGAAGGATGTTACTGATCTGGAGACTCAGGCTAATGTGGCAGAACTGAAATTCAATAAAAACAAATCTGGAATTGAAATTTATCAGTAATGGTGACCATAAAACTATCATTGATTGTCATAAAAACCCCTCTGGTTCACTAAAGTCCTTTAGAGGTGGTACAGTGACACAGTGGTTAGCACTGCTGCCTCACAGCGCCAGGGACCTGGGTTCAAATCCAGCTTCAGGTCACTATCTGTGCGGAGTCTGCACTTTCTCCCATATATGCATGGGTTTCCTCCAGGAGCTCCAGTTTCCTTCCACAGTCCAAAGATGTACAGGTCATTTGAATTATTATTGTCAAATTTATTGGTATACGGTAAAAAGTATTGTTTCTTGCACACTATACAGACAAAACATACCGTTCATAGACAAGGAAATGAGACAGTGCAGAACGTAATGTTACAGTCATAGTAGAGCGGAGAGAAAGATGTTTTTAATGTGAGATAGGTCCATTCAAAAGTCTGATGGCAGCAGGGAAGAAGCTGTTCTTGAATTGGTTGGTATGTGACCTCGGAGTTTTGTAGAAGGTGGAAGGGAGAATATCCAGGGTGTGTGGGGTCCTTAATTATGCTGGCTGCTTTTCCGAAAGCAGTGGGAAGTATAGATAGAGTCAATGGATGGGAGGCTGGTTTGAGTGATAGATTGGGCTGCATTCACAACATTTTGTAGTTCCTTGTGGTCTTGGACAGAGCAGGAGCCATACCAAACTGTGATATAATCAGAAAGAATGCTTTCTATGGTGTATCTGTAAAAGTTGATGAGATTCATAGCTGACATGCCAAATCTCCTTAGTCTTCTGAGAAAATAGAGGCATTGGTGGGGCTTTCTTAACTATAGTGTCGGTATTGGGGGGATCAGGACAGGTTGTTCGTGATCTGGACACCTAAAAACTTGAAGCTCTCTGTTATTGGCCATGCTGAATGTCCAGGGATTAACGGGGTAAATATGTGGGATTATGGGATGAGGACCTGGGTAGGTTATGGTTGGTGCAGACGTGATGGACTGAATGGCCTCCTTCTGCACTGTAGTACTTTATGGAAGGAAATCTGGCGTCTTTACCCTTTCTGGCTTACATTTGACCCTTAACTGGTCTCAAGAGGAATTAGGGATGAGCAGTTGATACTGGCCTTGCCAGCGACACAGGCAGAATTATTTTTTAAAAAACACCTTTAAAAATATAAATTGCCTCAAGTTGCCTCTGAGAAGTGCAATCAGACAAAACATTGACATTGAATGACGTAAGGAGACATTAGGCCTGAGGAACAGAAGTTTGGTCAAAGGGAAGGGTTTTAAAGTTGACGAGTATTAGGGAGGGAATTCTGGAGTTTAGGTCCAGCCAGCTAGAGATGAGTTGATAGAAATTGGTGATAACATGGACTATTCATCTAAACAGAATGTCATTGGCTGAGACACATCTTGAACTTGGGGAAAAGATGCAAATAAATTCAAAATTCTCTTTCTTTAAACAAATCGTTGATCCGGGACGTCAAGTGGGTGGAGGTTTTCAATGGAATAAGTGTCATGAATTTATTATGGCACATTAGGAGGCTGTGCCAACTCTTCATAGAGAAATGCAGTCAATCTTATTCTCCCACTCTATCAAAATGGGTTGAATGGCTCTGTGCTGTGTTGTAGGAGTCAATGGTTCATGGTGGGGAGAACAGTCATTGACTGATTAGAAATGAGCTAAGATAGCATCCTGATTCCAAAGAGGAACACAGAAACAGGAAGACAGTATTCAGTCCCTCTGAATTGTATTGAATTAGATTGTGGCTGGTTTGTATTCAAACCCACTCACCTACCTTTGTTCCATATCCTTTGATACCATTGGGAACAAATGTCTATTGATGCCAGTATTGAAGGTGTGAAATAAAATGTGTCCACAGCCTTTTGAAGGAGCAAGTTCTAGAATTTTAGAGTTCTAGAATCCCATTACCTTTCTTATGAAAAAGTGTTTCCCAATTCCATTCCCAATAGTCTAATTTTAATAGTAAAAGTATTCTCTCTTTGTTCTGGATTCCACTACCAGAGGAAGCAGTTTTTCTGTGTCTATCCTATCAAATTAAGTTTAATATTTTAAATATCTCGATCAGATCAAGCCTCAACCTTCAAAAGTCATGTGAATGCCAGCCATATTTCATAAAATCCCTACAGTGATGAAGGAGGCCATTTGGCCCATTGAGCCTGCTCTGACAGCAATCCCCTCTGGTCCTATCCCCGTAACATCACATATTTATCCTGCTAATCCCCCTGACACTAAGGGGCAATTTAGTGTGGCCAGACAACCTAATCCACACATCTTTGGAGTGTGGGAGGAAACCGGAGCACCTGGAGGAAACCTACGCAGACACAGGGAAAGTATGGAAACTCCATATGGACAGTGACCTAAGGCCGGAATTGAACCTGGGCCCCTGGCACTGTGAGACAGCAATGCTAACCATTGGACCACCTTACCCGCTTCTGTAACCTATCCTCATCATCTGATAGGCCAATAACCAGAGGAGACTGTTTTAAGGTGATCGGTGACATGAAGACTTTTTGTTTCACAAAGTGAGTGGTTTCTGGTTTGGACCAACTACCTGGAAGTGAGGCGGCAACAGTGTCAATTGTGGTTTTCAAAAGGGAATTGGGTAATATCCAAAGAGAAGAGATCTGCAGAGCCATGGGGAGATGTTGTGAGAGTAGAACAAGCTGAGCTGCTCTTATAGAGATCCTCCTCTTGTGCTGTAACTATCCTATCGTTAATTTAACCAGCCATTATCCATTCTTAAAAACAACTTTAGCAATTAAACCAAATCAGTTTTCGTACAGAAAAGAGTTAACCTAAACAGACTTTTTTTATTTTAAGGAAGTGACAGTTCAAATGTGGAACGTTAGGTGCCTCGTTGCAGTTAATTTCCAGAATCTCTGTATTCTGTTTCTCCATGAAACTGAAACCAATGACTTTCTAAAGCTAAATCTGCATCTGGAAAAGTCAAAGGTTGATGGAATGAATAGAACTTGTCAGTAGAAGTTTTTTTTTCATTCATGAGAATGGGCATTGCTGGCTGGGCCAACATTTGTCATCCATTCCCGGTTACTCTTCAACTGAATGGCTTGCTGGGACATTTCAGAGGGCAGTTGAGAGTCAGCCACACCATGGTGGGTCTGGAGACCAAACCAGGTAAGGATGGCAGATTTCCTTCCCTAAAGGACATTAGTGAATCAGATGGGATTTTCTGACAATCGACAATGGTCATCAGTAGATTCTTAATTCCAGATATTTTTAATTGACTGTAAATCCCACTTCAAATCAGTAATCTGTAAACTGTGTGTGCTGTTATATGCTCTGACTGAGGCCAGAACTCTCCATTTACCTGATAAAGGGGCAAACCCTGAAAGCTTGTGGGTTTACTATCAAATTAACCTATTGGACTTTAACCTGGTGTTGTGAGACTTCTTACTGTGTTTACTCCAGTCCAACACCGGCATCTCCATATCATTCCGACCCATTTGCCAGGGAAAAACATCTCCTGACTCGTTCAAACACTTTGAATATTTCTGTCAATCTCTCAGGAGAACAAACAACAGCTTCTTTGGTCGGAGGGGATGTTAAAAATTAACTTTCTGTCACATCTTGAGTATTATTTTTAGCTATGGTCATCAAATTGTGTATAGCATGGGAATGAATTGAGATATGAGTGGAGATTGGAGGAATGGTTTCATCCTTTTGAGGAAATGATTTAGAGGAGCTCTTACTGAAGTATATTAGAGATTAAATAATAAATTAACAAGAGAATTTTACCTCAAGATTTGTTATTTCAATGAACCAGTGGCCAGCTTTCCATCCTTTACCTACTGAAGCCATTCAATACCATTACCCTGCCTTACACTCAGTCCCATTCACCAATACCCTGTGCTCAAGGACCGTACTAACACCTCTCCAGTAACATTTAAAATACTTAATTCTGTTTTCAAATCCATCTCTCTCTCTCTTCCCCACCTATACACACCCTGCCCCCACCAGCTCTCCTCCTAATGTTCCCTGGCCCCAGAGCCCCCTGCGATGTCTACACTCATAGAATCACTACAGTGCAGAAGGAGATCATTCAGCCCATCAGGTCTGCACTAAGCACCCAGACCCTAGCCTCACAACCCCATGCATTTATCCTAGCTAGGCCCCTGACACTAAGAGGCAATTTAGCATGGCCAATCCACCTAAACTGCACATCTTTGGATTGGGAGGAAACCCAGGCAGACATGGGGAGAATGTGCAAACTCGACACAGACAGTGACCCGAGCTGGGAATTGAACTCGGGTGAGGCAACCTGTGCTAACCACTTTGCCAGCCCAGTTTTGTTCTTTTGAACAGCTTCCATTTTAATTGCCCCACCATTTGTTGGCTGTATCTTCATTTGCTGAGACCCAACATCTGAATTTCTCTCCTTAAAAACCTCTCTGTTTTCCTTTAGTGTCCTTCTTCCAACCTACATCTTTGGCCAAGCTCTAATTGGCTGAGAGAGAGAGAGGAACAGAAGGTTATGCTGATAGTTAGAGAGATGGTTCTCAACCTTTTGTTTAAATACTTAAATAAACTCCCATCTCTTGAACCTGGATGAGTGCAGCTCCAACAACATTCAAGAAACTTTACATCATCCAAGATAAAGCAGATCCACTTAACTGACACCCACTCCCAACCTTAACCATTCATTCCCTCCATTATTGATGCACAGTGGCAGCAGTGTGTATCGTTTATACGATGCACTTCAGTAACGTACTAAGATCGCCGTTCCTTCATTGTCACTGGATCAAAATCCTGGAACTCTGTTCCTAACAGCACTGTGGATGTACCTGCATCACATAAACTTCAGTGGTTCAAGACAGGAGGTCATTATCACTCTCTCAAGGGATATTTAAGGATGGGCAATTAACGCCAGCCCAGGCAGCGACCCCCAAATCCTTGAAAAGATTTTTAAAAAAGATGAAACTTATCTGCATCAAACCACCTTGGTCACTATGCTGGAGTTTTACTGCCTTTACCAATTCTGAGGCAGATCAGGCTCACAGAACAGAAATTGGCCTTGGTTGGGATTTTATAGTTTCACCTGACTGAGGTTGTAAAATCCCATCCTGAGTGTCTACCTGGGTTGCTCTAACTCTCCCCCATGCCCGCTCCCTCCTGGGTAAGGCAACAAACTCACACTGTGCTGCTGCCGTGGTGATTGTATCCACTCACAACTCGCAACAAGCCCACTCCTGGCCATAGCTCAATTATTCCTGCGCTCTCCTACAAACTCTCTGCAGACAGGGGATCCCAGACCACCTGAGAACCACTGACTGACATGTCTTGTGTGAGGAGCATAAAATCATACAATCCCTATAGTGCAGAAGGAGGCCATTTGGCCCATTGGTCCTGCATTGACAACAATCCCACCCAGGCCCTATTCCCGTAACCCCATGTATTTACCCTGCTTATCCCCAGACACTAGGTCAATTTAGCATGGCCAATCAACCTAACCTGCACATCTTTCGATTGTGGGAGGAAATTGGAGCACCCGGAGGAAACCCGCGTAGACACGGGTAAACTTCCACACAGACAGTGACCCAAGCTAGGAATCGAACCCACGTCCCTTGTGCTGTGAGGCAGCAGTGCTAATCACTGTGCCACTATGCCACCCGTGTAGAAATAATACAAATTGATTTAGCCAGTGGGCAAATTGCCTAACTTAAAATTTACACCATCAACAATAACAGCAAAATAATGCAGATTTGAAAATTTGAGATAAAAACAGAAAATTCTGGAAGAGCTCAGCAAGTCTGGCAGCATCTGTGGAGAGAGAAAGAGTTAACATTTTGATTCCAATATGTCTCTTTCTCAGACCAATATTTATATCACAATTTCTTTAAATATGAGTTGCTTTGCATCATTAAACCTTTTAAAATATTTTCTTCCAGTGACACGGGGACATTTCCTCCAGAGAGTTGCATTTTTGGGTTAATGATAAACTTCACTGCTTTTTTGGGTGAGTAAAGATTTGACCAGCTTGTTTTTACACCAGGATTTGATTTGAGTTTGTGTTTTCTGACACATTCAGTGCACTGTGGATAGTTTTCTTGTCACCTCTCCATTGTTTGCACTCTGGATATATGGAATAGGATTACAGGATTCCTACTGTACAAAGAAGGCTATTCAACCCATTGATTCTGCACTGACAACCCAACCCAGCCCCTATCCTCATAATCCCATATATTTACCCTCCTAATCCCCCAAACCTACACATCTTGGGACATGAAGGGGCAATTTAGCAAGGCCAATCCATCTAACCCACACATTGTTGGAGTGTGGGAGGAAACCAGAGCACCCAGAGGAAACCCATGTAGTCAAGGGGAGAACATGCAAACTCCACACAGACTGTGACCCAAGGCCGGAATTGAACCCGGGTCCCTGGTGCTGTAAGGCAGCAGTGCTAAGCACTGTGCCACCGTGCCATCCCTATGTAACTAAGATCACCATGCGAGAAATATAGGGGCAATAAACTGCATGTCTATAAGACCATGTGTCATAGGATCAGAAATAGACTGTTCAGCCCATTGAATCTGCTCTCCATTCAATGACATCATGACTGATCTATATCAAGTAAATCTGGAGGAGACTCAGGTGATTGGACTGCCCCAGGGTCAGCAGAGACTCCAGTTAAAATGGAAGACCCAGTGACCCACAATAAATAGAATCTATTGCACAGAAACAGACCATTTGGCCTGGCTGATCTATGCTGATATCTATGATCCATACAAGCCTCCTCTCTCTCATCTTCATCCAGATCTTCCTTTTCCTTTTGGCCTCATCTCTTTCTCTAACTGTCTCTCATATCTATCCTTGCCTTTCATCTCAACTTCTCTCTTTCTCTGTTCCATCTTCTCTCTATCTTTTCCAAACCCATCTTCATCAGCTCTGCGGCCTACATCTAATTATTCCACACCTTCTAACCCTGCTTGAATTTAATCTTTAAACCGGTCTGCAATGTGTAAAATCACAGGTTGACGAGTAATATATGAAAAGTTCTGCGTTCACTCATCAAAATTTCGATTTCCTCTGATCACAGTTTTTTGTTGAAGCATTTCTTTCCAGCACCTCATGATATAAAATTCTTGTCTCTGCGAAACTGAGTATCATCCACTTCAGTGATTCCCAACCTTTTATATGTCAGGGCCCATCTCTACACTATAAAACAATGCACAAACTTCTCCAATTTTCTGTCTTCTTCCTCTACTGTGACCTCTTCTTGCCTGTTTTTAGTACCTTCGCTCCCTCTGTCTCTCTTGCTTTCTCTTTTGATCTTACTAAACATATCAGATCCTGAGGGGGCTTGACAGGGTAGATAGTGAGAGAGTCTTGAACAAGGAGACATCATTGTGAGATAAAGAGATGGTCATTTAAAACAAGGTGTATAGAAGTTCCTCCTCGCAGACAGTTTTTGATTTGATTTGATTTATTATTGCTACACGTATAGGTATATAATGAAAATGTATTTGTTTCTTGCGCACAATATAGATAGAGCATACTGTTCATAGAGAAAGAAAGGAAAGATTGCAAAGTGCAGTGTTATAGTTATAGCTAGGGTGTAGAGAAAGATCAGCTTAATATGAGGTAGGTCCAAAGGGTCATCAAATCTATAAAAGATTGAATTAAAGCATTGTTAGAGAGTTTAAAAGATTTAGAATTAAGTTATAGAAGCGTAGAATGAGAATAAAAGATAGAATTATAAGGGATGCTAGATCATTAGTGGACTGATCTTTTTGCATAATTTTCCAGGTTTGGTGGTTATGTACCTTCGATATAAACTATTACAGACGTTGAACGAGAGGATGGCTACCATTAACCCTAAACTGAACATTGCTGCACTCATATGCGGAACACTTGGCTGCGTTGGAATGTGCATCGTAGCAAACTTTCAGGTACAATCTGAACTCGAATGTCAAAGGGTTGTTGTGTCGGCACCTGCAACGCATTACTGTGCCAAAAGTATAGGACATCCTTCCAGTGCACTGACCTCTCTTTCCCAGTGTAAACTCCTGTTACAGCAGATAAAGAAAGAAGGAAAGAAGAAAGAAGGAGAGAGGGAAGGAAGGGAATATGCAGCCACTTCCCACATGGCAATTTCCTGCAAGCAGTAGCATGTTAGTGGCCAGTCAATCTGCTTCAGACATGTTAATTGAGGAATAAATATTGAGCAGAACATCTGGGGAGAACTTGCCTACTCTTCTTGAAGATAGTGTGTGTCTCAACCTAAGAGAGTAGGCAGGATTTAATTATTATTTGAATGGTGGTCTCTGACAGTGCAGCACTCCCTCATAACTATATTCATAGTCTCCATGGATTATGATGACAAATCCGAGTGGGACTTCAACACATAACCTCTGGCTCAGAGACATTAGTGCGAACCCATGAATGAAAACACCTGAAGGTTTTATGGTACAATTTGTATCTTCAAAATATATTCTAGAGAAACATGTTCTTGTTGACCGGAGTGTAGGATTTTTAAAAATCTAAATGGAAACAAGTTGTGGTTATTTCAATATTCTGTTTGTCTTCAATTAATTTTGTGAAGAGACAGTCTGATTTTATAACCAATTCTGCAAAAGATTTAATTAGATTCATACACAGGATCTGGGCATCATCAGCAAGGCCAGTATTTATTGCCCAACCCTAATTGATTTGATTTGATTATTATTGTCACATGTTTTGGGATACGGTGAAAAATATTGTTTCTTGTGTAACTAGGCTGACAAAGCATATCGTAAGAAGTCCGACAACACCAGGTTTAAATCCAACCGACTTATTTGATAGTAAACTCACAAGCTTTCGAGGTTATCCATGGTTGAGGATAACCTCGAAAGCTTGTGAGTTTACTATCAAATAAATTGGTTGGATTTAAATCTGGTGTTGTCAGACTTCTTACTGTGTTTACCGCAGTCCAACGCCGGCATCTCTACATCAAAGCATATCGTACACAGGGAAGGAAAGGAGAGGGTGCAGAATGTAGTATTGCAGTCAACTGCTTGGGTGTAGAGAAAGACCAACTTAGTGTGAGGTAGGGCCATTCCAAAGTCTGATGGCAGCAGGGAAGAAGCTGTTCTTGAGTCGGTTGATATGTGACTTCAGACATTTGTATCTTTTCTTCAACAGAAGAAGGTGCAAGAAAGAATGTTAATGATGTGTCTGGTCCTTGATCATGCTGGCTGCTTTTCCAAGGCAGCAGGAAGTCTAGACAAAGTCAGCGGATGGGAGACTGGTTTGAGTGATGGACTGGCTTCAGTCATGACCCTATGTAGTTCTTTGCAATCTTGGGCAGAGCAGGAGCCATACAAATCTGTGATACAACTAGAAAGAATACTTTCTGTGGTGCACCTGTAAAAGTTGGTTAGATTGTAGCAGACATGCAAAATTCCCTTGAGAAGATGGTGATGAATAGCTAGCTTGACCATTTCAGAAGCCATTAAGAGCCAGCCACATTCTATGCGTCCAGACCCATTCCAAAGGCTGGAGGCTGGGAAGTGATAGTGAACTGGGAGGGATTCCATATTGATCCATTTGTGTCACAGTCACCAGCACTGAGGCCAGATTCATTAAAATTAAATTCTCTGGCTGCTCAAGTTTGAATTCATATTGCCAGATTATTAGTCTAGCACATGGTCACTGTGCTTATTGTACCCTCAACATGGTACAGTATTTCCCCTTCGTACATTCCAATTTGTGTCTTTTTGTCATAAGCATTAAAATATTTCTTCTGTAACATCTACCCCGGCCTCAGTGCACTAAGATCCATGAAACTGGCAAAATGATAACAAACACAGAATGGTTGATCCTAGTTACCTGAGTTTGATAAAGTGCATTTCATTAAAATCTGGTATCATTGTATTGCATTTGGAAATCACTGTGTTTCTGACACTGCACGCACGTGGAATGAATGTGGTGATATTGACAGAATAGTGTCAGGAATGAGAAGAATGTTCGTATGACAGTTTCCCCTGATGTTTGTTGTACAACAAACACTAAGATAAAATTGAAGAATGGTTCGAAGCTTTCAGAGGTTTGCTATTTAATTGGACATGTATATACAATCTGTGATTAGCAGCTCTGTTGAATATGAGAAGCAATGATTGTAGGATCTTGTACTCTGTTCAAAAGAGATAACAGGCTAGATTTTACACTCATTCAAAAATTCTGTTGTGTCTGACTGTATGTTGTTTGTGTCCAGCGCAGTTTCTAGGCTCATTCATTTTGGGAAGTTCTCCCCGAGAGTGGTGAATCATAGAATTATAGAATCCCTACAGTGTAAAAGAGGCCATTCGGCCCATTAAGTCTGCACTGACCACAATCCACCCAGGTCCTATTCCCTTAACCCGACATATTTACCCCTGACAATTTATCATAGCCAATCAACTTAATCCGCACATTTTTGGAAGTAGGAGGAAATTGGAGCACCCGGAGGAAATTCACACAGACACAGTGGGAATATGCAAACTCCACATAGACAGTGACCTAATCCGGGAATCGAACCTGGATGCCTGGCGCTGTGAGGCAGCAGTGCTAACTACTGTGCTGGAAATTCGAAATTTGCTAGAATCTTCCTGATCCCGAAAGCAAATATAAGACACTTTGGTGATTTCTTTTATACTTCTAATGGAGGGAGCAATCATTCCAAATGTTCAAAAACATAATAGAGTTATAGAGATTTACAGCAGGGAACAGGCCCTTTGGCCCAACTTGTCTATGCTGCCCTTTTTTTAAATCCCTAAGCTAATCTCAATTGCTCATATTTGGCCCATATTTTTCTATATGCATGGTACCCATGTAACTATCTCAAAGCTTTTTAAAAGATAAAATTGTACCTGCCTCTACTATTACTTTTGGCAGCTTGTTCCAGACACTCATCACCCTCTGTGTGGGAAAATTGCCCCTCTGGACACTTTTGTATCTCTCCTTTCACCTTAAACCTATGCCCTCTAGTTTTAGACCTTTGGGAAAAGATATTAACTGTCTACCTTGTTTATGCCCCTCATTATTTTATGGACCTCTATAAAGTCACCCCTGAGCCTCCTACACTTTAGAGAAAAAAGTCCCAGTCTATCCAGCCCCTCCTTATAACTCAATCCATCAAGTCCCGGTAACAACCTAATAAATCTTTTCCGCACTCTTTCTAATTTAATAATATTCTTTTTATAATAGGGGGACCAGAATTACATACAATATTCCATGTGTGGCCTGACCAATGTCTTGTACAACTTTAACAAGATGTCCCAACTCCTGTATTTAATGTTCTGACCAATGAAATCAAGCATGCCGAATGCCTTCTTCACGACTGTGTCTACCTGTGACTCCACTTTCAAGGAGCTAGGAATATCTACCCCTAAATCTCTTTGTTCTATAACTCTCCTCAATGCCCTACCATTAACTGACTAAGCCCTATCCTGGTTCAGTCTACCAAAATGCATCACCGCACATTTGTCTAAATTAAAGTCCATCTGCCATTTGTCAACACACTGTCCCAATTGATCAAGATCCCATTGCAATTGGAGATAACTTTCTTCACTGTCCATCATGCCACCAATCTTGATGGCAACTGCAAACTTACTAACCATGCCCCCTATATTCTCATCCAAATCATTAATAAAAATGACAAATAACAGTAGGCGTAGCGCTGATCCCTGAGGCACATCGCTGATCACAGGCCTTCAGTTTGAAAAACTACCCTCTACAACCACCCTCTGGCTTCTGTCAAAAAGCCAATTTTGTATCCATTTAGAGACCTCACCGTGGATCCCTTTAAATTTAACTTTATGCAACAATTTACCATGTGGTACCTTGTCGAAGGCCTTGCTAAAGTCCATGTAGACAACATCAATTGCACTGCCCTCATCTACCTTTTTGGTTACCCCTCAAAAAACTCAATCAAATTTGTGAGACATGATTTTCCTCTCACAAAGCCATGCTGACTGTCCTTAATCAGTTCTTGCATCTCTAAATGCATGTAGATCCTGTCTCTTAAAATACCTTCCAACAACTTACCCACCACAGATGTGAGGCTCACTGGCCTGTAGTTCCAGGCTTTTCCCTGCAGCCCTTTTTAAACAAAGGCACAACATTTGCCACTCTCCAATCTTCAGGCACCTCAGCCGTGACTATTGATGATTCAAATATATCGGCTAGGGGACCTGCAATTTCCTCCCTAGCCTTCCAAAACTTCATCAGGTCCTAAAGATTTATCTACCTTGATGCTCTTTAAGATTTCTAGCACTTTCTTCACTGTAACATGTACACTCCTCAAGACATCACTATTTATTTCCCCAAGTTCTCTAACATCCATTCTTTTCTCAACAGTAAATACTGATGAGAGATATTCATTTAGGATCTCACCCATCTCTTGTGGATCCACACATAGATGATCTTGTTGACCCTTAAGAGGCCCTACTCTTTCCCTTGTTACTCTTTTAGAACATAGAACATAACAGCGCAGTACAGGCCCTTCGGCCTCGATGTTGCGCCGGCCAGTGGACCCTCTAACCTAAACTATTCCAATATCATCCATATGCCTATCCACCGAACATTTGAATGCCCCCAAAGTAGGCGAGTCCACAACTGCTGCAGGCAGGGCATTCCACGCTCTCACCACCCTCTGTGTAAAGAACCTGCCTCTGACATCCGTCCTATAACTACCACCTCTTAATTTAAAGTTATGTCCCCTCGTGTTGGTCATCACCATCCGAGGAAAAAGGCTCTCACTATCCACCCTATCCAATCCCTTGATCATCTTATACGCCTCAACTAGGTCACCGCGTAACCTTCTTCTCTCTAATGAAAATAACCTCAGGTCCCTCAGCCTTTCCTCATAAGGCCTTCTCACCATACCAGGCAACATCCTGGTAAACCTCCTCTGCACTCTTTCCAATGCTTCCACATCTTTCTTATAATGCGGTGACCAGAACTGTACGCAATACTCCAAGTGCGGCCGCACTTTTGTCCCTTATGTATTTGTAGAAGCTCTTTGGATTCTCCTTTGCTTTATCTGCCAAAACAATTTTGTGTCTCCTTTCGCCCTCTTGATTTCTCTCTTAGCTCTACTCCTACACCCCCTATACTCTTCAAGAGAGTCACTTGATCCCAGTTGCCTATGCACATTGTGTGCCTCTCTTTCTTTTTCTTGACGAGAGTCTCAATATCTCAAATCATCCAGAGTTCCTGACTTCTCCCAGCCTTGTCCTTCACTCTAAGAGAATATGTTTACCCTGAACCCTGGTTAACACACTTTTGAAAGCACACCAATTACCAGATGTCCCTTTGCCTTCCCACAGACTGCCCCCAACTAACTTTTGAAAGATCCTGCCTGATACTATCAAAATTGGCCTTTTGCAGCCAGAGTAAGACATTCGGTCCAGCATACCTGTACTAGTTCTTTGCAATTATCACAATTTCTTTCCCTATGCCTATAGCCCCTGCATATTTTTCTTTATTAATTCCTTTTTGAAAGTTATTGTTGAATCTGCTTCCACCAAGCTATCAGGCAGTGCACTCGCTGTAGAAAAATAAATCATCCTTCTCTCTGATATTTCTCACCAGTTGTCTCAGAACTGTGCCCTTTGGTTTCGGAATCTCCTCAGTGACTACAATCAAGTGAGATGATTTTATTGAATGCCAAAACTTTCAATTACTGGACCTCTCACTTGAAATTGCTTGTCTTTGTGTTTAGGAAACTAATTTGAGAATAGTTCATGACATTGGAGCATTATTGGCCTTCACCATGGGAACAACGTACCTTGTGCTGCAGAGCTACATTTCTATCAGAATGATGCCTTACCATCACACTTGCCTGGTGTGTGGCTTCAGGATAATGTTCTCAATGGTATCTTTCATAGCCATCATCCCCAGTATCCTTTTTGTGGTTATTTTATTGATTAAACTGATTAGGAGCATCGCAACACAATGTGGGTTAGTTAGACTTTGAACGTTGGTGTAAACGTCTGAATCTGAATCTGCAGCTAGTGGATTCCTGCAGCACAGGAGGCCATTCAGCCCATCCTTTCTCATTTGGAATTCCCATGAATTCCAAGCTCTACCATGACCTGTGACCTGTGTGGAGCCTATTACAGTCGCTAAGCACAGAGGACTGAGAGGTGAACTGAAAAAGAGCTTGAAGGCTATAAAAAGATTTCGTTGGCTAAATGCAAAGGAGATAATTCTACTTCTGGGGCAAGATTAGAATTACATTAAACAAACAGAAACACAGCAACTTGGAAAGTAGAAACAGGTTTGAGCTATTTGGCCTTTTGAGCTTCTCCAACATTCAATATAATAATGACTAATCCTCTAACTCTGCCATACTCCAACATTTTCCCCACATGCACTGAAACATTTAGGGCCAAATTCTCCAGCCTCACCCACAGCTGAGATTCTTCAGTCCCGCTGCAGTGAATGAAGATTTGGCTGAGTGCGACAGGGTTTGAACTGCTGGAAAATTCGGGCCTTAGAGTCTAGAAGTCTATTTATTTCCTTTTTAAATATATCCAGTGACTTGGACTTCACAGCCTTCTGTGGTAGAGGATCCCAGAGATTTATTACCCTCTAGGTGAAGAAATTTCTCCTCATCTCAGTCTTAAATTGTCTAACCTGTATCCTGAGACTGTAACCCCTTGATTCTGCATCCAGTCTTTCCAGCCCTGTTGGAACTTTATAAGATCTTTCTCATTCTTCTAAGTGCTAGTAAATCCAGGCCCAGTCAACCCAAGCTGTCTTCATACGACAATCCTGCCATCTCAGCAATCAGTCTGGTGAACGTTCACTTCACTTTCTCTGTGGCAAGTACATCCTTTCTTAGTTAAGGAGGCCAAAACTACGCACAATGTTAGACATGGTCTCTCACCAAGACTCTGTCCTGTAAGGCATCCTTCTTTCTACACTCAAGTCCTCTTGCAATGAAGGCCAACATACCATATGCCTTCTGAACTGCTTACTCTACCTGTATGCATGCTTTCCAGATCCCTTTGGACATTAACATTTTCCAATCTATCACCATTTAAATAATACACTGTCATTCTGTTTCTCCATTCGAAGTGGCTAACTTCACACTTATCCATGTTATACTGCATCTGCCATGTATTTGCCCATTCAATTTGTCTAAACCATCTTGAAATATAAGGTAGTCACAAATAAATCCCATATATAATTCAGAAGAAACTTCTTTGCCATGAGGGTGGGGAGGATGTGGTATTCCCAACCATAGGAAGTAGTTGAGAGAAATCCTTAAGGGGAAGCTGGATAAACACAGGAGGGAGTAAGGAGTAGAAGGATATGTTGATGGGGTGAGATGAAGAGGGTTGGAACAGGTTCATGGGGGAACATGAATCAATCAAATGGCCTGTTTCTGTGCTGTAAATACACTGTGACAGTGTGTTTTAAACCTAATGCTCAGTCAGTGCTGGTGGAAAACTCTTTCTGGAGATCAGTCAGGTCCAATGGAGATTTAAAAAAACACCAAAAGCCACATTTCAAGGGCGCAAAATCTCTACAGCAACATAGAAGCACAGAGGATAGGAGCAGGAGGAGGCCATTCAGCCCTTCCAACCTGCTTCATCATTCATCACAATCATGGCTGATTGTCCAATTTAGCAGCCTAATCCTAATCTTGGGACATTTACTGATGGAAACTAATAAAGCAGGAAAATAACCATTGTGAATGATAGTGCAGAGACCAACACATTCTCTGCAGGTTAGTTTGAAATGTGGAAAGCTGCTGACAAAGAATCTAAGTGAGTCTCACCAATTAATGGATAGCTACAGCATTTAATTCCCATGCAATCTGAGTTCTGGAATTTCCTGACTCTTTTATGTTCCAGGAATTATTGCGAAATATTTGCTATCTGTTCTGAAGAGTGGAAAATCCCTTTGCCATGTTGCCAACTATTCGCAAAAAAATCTTTGAAATCGGGAAGTCAATGTTGATGATTCATGATCACTCCCTGTGCTGGACTCAGAACTGGTTAAAGAATGTTTCAGTTTTCAGTGTGAAACATGGACTTTAGCTGTGTTATTAATCATTAATGTAGGAATGTGTCAGTGGTCTACTTGGAAGATAGATCAGTGAATGTTCTAAATGTATCAGGAGCCAGGAATTCTAAAGGAGGAGAGACATTTAGAGACACATACACAATGCTGAAAAACCAGTCAACAGGTACAAAATATTGCTTAAAAAATAAGGTAATTTTGGTCTTTATCCAAAGGGACCTAGAAAAGAAAGATGGAAGTTATGTTGCAGCTACAGTAGGGTTCTGATCAAACCCAATACAGAACATCTGATACAGAAACTGAAGGAAGATCCCACAGATAGTGAAGTCAAGAGCTCATGCTGAACCTGGTGAACACGCTGTCGAATAGCAGGGGATGTTAGCTGGAGTAATTTCCCCAGGTTTTGTTGTTGCTGGGGAAGCCTTGTGTTCTGATAACGCTTTGGAGAATTATAGTTGTCTGTGATTTCCTCAATGTGTGGCAGGAAGTAAGAGTTCCTAATAGCAGCACACACTCAGATGATCACTTCCAGATCCAACCCATCATTTTCAGAATCCCTCTCCTGTCATTCGCTGTAGAAATAAAAAGGTTGACAAAGGAACACATTCTCTATAGTGTACAAGGGTCATCCCTTCACATCTGTACTCAGCTCATTCAGGGAGAAAGGTACACATTGGGCCATTCAAATTATGTTTATGAAGCAATGATTAGATTGCACACCATTGTTCAGCCATATGTTTTAAACTGTCAGGCATCAGTGCAATATTGAATCGACAGTCAACCTATCTAGTATACCAGTTCAATCTCTTATTCCCTGCTCCAGGCTGTTATTGGGGAGCAAGCTGAATTGAATACCATGTATTTAAGTATCCGTTAGAAATGTCCCCAGATGTTTATTTATTTATTAGTGTCACAAGTAGGCTTACATTAACACTGAAGTTACTGTGAAAACTCCCTAGTCTCCACACTCCGGCACCTGTTTGGGTACACTGAGGAAGAATTTAGCGTTGCCAATGCACTTAACAAGCACATCTTTCGGATTGTGGGAAGAAACTGGATTACCTGGAAGAAATCCACACAAAGAAGGTGTAGATTCTGCAAAGACAAATAGCCAAACCAGGAATCAAACCCGGATCCCTGATGCAGTGAGGCAGCAGTACTACTACTGTGCCACCATGCCACTCACTGTTCACTACTCTTGTGTGGGCAGCAAGTCAACCATTTTGCATTCAGGAAGATCCCAGACTCTGTAATGAGGTGAATAAGAATGTCATTTTTCTGTCAGTGACACTGGTTGGCCAAAATAGCTTCAGAATCAGCTCCTCTGCAAATTCTGAACAGCCAGATAGGATCTTGGTTTCATTTCTCAATTAAAGGAAGAAGTGTTCTCTAGCACCTTTTCACAACGTCAAGATGTCTGCTTAAGTTTTACAGACAATGAAGCACTTTTATTTTGGGTTTGCAGCCACTGTGGTAATACAGGAAATTTAGCAACTGATATGCACACAGCAGACTCCCAAATACAGCAGCAAGATAATAACCTTCTTCAGGAATTTGGGTTGAGGGACAAAAATTTATCCAGATCTCTGGACTAAACTTCTCAGTTTTCTTTTGCAGTAGTTTTTAAAATATTTATTCTTTTATGAGATGTGGACATTATTGACTGGGCCAGTATTTATTGCCCATCTTTAATTACTCTTGAACTGAGTAGCTTGCTAAGGACATTTAGTCAATCATGATGCTGTGACTCCGGAATCACTTGTAGGTCGGACCAGGTGAGGACAGCAGATTTCCTTCCTTAAAGAACATTAGTGAACTGGATGGGTTTTTGCAACAATTGATGATAGTTTCATGACCACATCACTGAGACTAGCTTTATGTTCCAGGTCTTCATTAATTGAATTTAAATTTCACTGGGTGAAATTTGGTGGGATTTGAACCCACGTCCCCCAGAGCATTAGGCTTCACTTCTGGATTGCTAGTCCAGTGACGTTATCACTATGTCACCATCTCTACTCTGGGATATTTTGCATCCACTTTGAGAGGGCAGGCTGGTAAGATGGCACTCCCTCAAAACAGCACTGCACTGTCAGTCCAGAACATATACTCAAGTCCTGGAGTGAGATTGTAACCCACATGGCTGTAGATGTGAGAATTCTACCAACCTGGCCAAGAAGCTGACACAGTAAGAAGCATTTGATAAGGTTCCCCATGGAAAACTACTGCAGAAAATGCAGATGCATGGGATTGAGGGAGATTTAGCAATTTGGATTAGGAATTGGCTAGCTGATAGAAGACAGAGGGTGGTGGTTGATGGAATATATTCAACCTGGAGTTTAGTTACTAGTGGTGATCCTCAGGGATCTGATTTGGGGGCCACTGTTGCTTGTTGTTTTTATAAATGACCTGGATGAGGGTGTAGAGGGATGGATTAGTAAATTGCTGATGACACCAAAGTCGGAGGAGTTGTAGACAGTGGGGATGGACTTTACAGTTTGCAGAGGGACATAGGTAAGTTGCAGAGCTGGGCTGAGAAGTGGCAAATGGAGTTTAACGTGGAAAAGTGTGAGGTGATTCACTTTGGTAAGAATAATATGTGTGCAGAATATAGGGCTAATGTAGGACTCTTAGTAGTGTAGATGAGCAGAGAGATCTCGGTGTACAGGTACATAGATCTCTGAAAGTTGGTACTCAAGTTGATAAGGTTGTTAAGAAGGCCTATAGTGTGTCAGCATTTATTGGTAGAGGGATTGAATTTCGGAGCTGAGATGTCATGTTGCAACTGTACAAAACTCTGGTGTGGCTGCACTTGGCGTATTGTGTACAATTTTAGTCGCCACATTATAAGAAAGATGTGGAGACATTGGAAAGGGTGAGAGGAGGTTTACCAGGATGTTGCCTGGTATGATGGGTAGGTCTTATGAGGAAAGGCTGAGGGACTTGAAGTTATTTTCATTAGAGAGAAGAAAGCTAAGAGGTGACTTAATTGAGACATATAAGATGATCAGAGGGTTAGATAGGGTGAATAGTGAGAGCCTTTTTTCTCGGATGGAGATGTATAACACGAGGGGACATAGCTTTAAATTAAGGGGTGGTAGTTATAGGATAGATGCGAGAGGTAGGTTCTTTACTTAGAGGGTGGTAAGGGCATGGAATGCCCTGCCTGCAGCAGTTGTGGACTCGTCAAGTTTAAGGGTCAGTGGATAGGCATATGGATAGCATTGGAATAGTTTAGGTTAGAGGGTCATAAAATTGGTTCCATTGTTCGGCGCAACATCGAGGGCCAAAGGGCCTGTACTGCGCTGTAATGTTCTATGTTCTAAGTCTCACAACACCAGGTTAAATTCCAATAAGTAGTAAATGCCACTAGCTTTTGGAACGCTGTTCCTTCATCAGGTAAGTGGAGAGTTCTGGTCACAAACAGGACATATAAAGGCTCACATAGTTTACAAAATACTGATTGGAATGTGAGTCTTTACAGCTAATCTGCTATTCAAGTCTTAAAGGTGCAGACAATGTGAGTGAAGATAGCATTAAGCATTAATTAAAAAACTGCATATTGTCTCCAGACAGGACAGTAAGTGAGATGTTGCAAGTTCAGGCAAGTCAGGCAAAGACTCGCAAGTTCAAGCAAAGACTCACATTCTAATCAGTATTCTGTAAACTGTGTGTGCCTTTATATGCCTTGTTTGCGATCAGAACTCCCCACTCTCTTGACGAAGGAACAGCATTCTGAAAGCTAGTGGTGTTTGCTACCAAATAAACCTGTTGGACTTTAACCTGGTGTTGTGAGGCTTCTTACTGTGTTTACCCCAGTCCAATGCTGACATCTCCACATCCAGAAGCTGACAGCCAGTCTGTTTCAGCTCAGAGCTCCCTTCAGACTTGTGAAGGAGTCAAGAGACAAAGCACCCGAATTCATGGGCGAATGTACCACTGGCACCATTGGCCTGTCCTTCTACTGGACATTCTGAGTAATGAATCCTGACAGACACTTCGCAAACAACTCGGATTTAACTCTTCCAGAGTAAAATAGTAAAATATATTTATTTTTCAAAAATATACTCCTCTTGTTTAGTTTATTTTAGTTTAGTTTATTTATTAGTTCACAAATAGGCTTACATTCACACTGCAATGAAGTTATTGTGAAAATCCCCTAGTTGCCACACTCCAACACCTGTTTGGGTACATAGAAACATAGAAACCAGAAGCAGAGTGGGCCATTCAGCCCTTCAAGCCTGCCCCACCATTCATCTTGCTCATGGCTGCTCATCGAATTCAATATCTCGATTCTCCTCTTCCTCCCATACCTCTTGATCACTTTAGCCCCTAGAGCTATTTCTAATTTCTTCTTGAAATCAGAAATTTACACTGAGAGAATTTAGCATGGTCAACGCTCCTAGCCAGCACGTCTTTCGTACTATAGGAGGAAACCAGAGCACTTGGAGGAAACCCACAGGAAGAACATATAGACTCCGCACGGACAACGACCAGACAGGGTCCCTGGCTCCACGAAGCAACAGTGCTAACCACCATGGTTATCTGTTTATATATTAACACAACTTTAGTTTGATTTCATTGGAATTGAAAAAAACATGTATTCAATGAGCTGCCTCCTGAAGCAGTTTGATTTTGCAGAAATATATTTTATTCATAAAGTATCTGAAAGAAGATTGCAAACATTTCTAATTGACCGTGAACACACAATGCGGTAATATTCAGCTTTCTGCACAGATCACGTTGTTCTTGAAGATGCATATGTGTGTGTGTGTGTGGTGTGTGTGTGTGTGGGTGTGTATGCCAGCATGCATGCATGTGTATGTGTGTATGTGTATGTGTGTGCATGTGTGCATGCATGTGTGTGCGTGTGCGTGTGTACCAGCATGCGTGTGTGTGTGTGTGTGTGTGTGTGTGTGTGCACATTCCAGAATAGGCCTCATTCAGTCAGTGATAGCCCCATCAACATCAGTTCATTTACCTACCACAATTCTTTTGCTAACTTTCCACATCAAAATGAGATGAACTACATTTTGAACAATGGAATTTATAAGAATGAAGTGTTTTCTTGTTAAATAATGGAAGTGTTGATATTTTGTCAGACTTAATCTAAATTGGCAATGTATCAGTTTGTTGTGAAATGAGCCAATCAGTGTTTTCCTGTACTTGGAGGCAGCTCTGAGCAGTTACGAACCACAGGAAGGTGATGAAATCAGGGGAAAGGGTCGCACAAAACTCTTTAAATCTTGATTTTAAATTGCTCCTCATGTCTGTAACCATATCCAGCTGCAATCCTTGAGGAACTCTGCATTCTATTTCTCACACTCAAATCCCGCTACTCCCTTTCCCACAGTGTCGGTGGCACCTGTCCGCACTCTCACTCTCTCCCTAAACCCCTTCACATCCTTTCACACACTCCTTGGAACCAATCACTCTGACCAAGGCACCTATCGCACGTCTCTTTCTTCTATCCACTGTCAGTTCCGACACACTCCAACATCAATTCATCTTTTCCAGATCCCAGCCACCTGCTGCTTTTGGAGCTCAAATAATCTCCGACGCAGGATATTGGAGAAATAACAAAATACCAGAAGCAGCAGCAACAAGCAGAGTAACAGCAAAACTATGAAGTACATTATGTCATCAAATATAAGGAATAGTTCTCACAGGCACACGTGCACACACACGTGCACACACACGTGCACACACACACGTGCACACACCACAATCGAGTCTTTACATTTCTTACAGGAATTGTATTGATTTTCCTTGACCTCTGCCCTCTCCAGTGATTATTTGTTATTCCATCGCCGCTCACAGCAATTCAACTTTAGAATGGAAGCCAGAAGTTAAGGTAAGGTTTCTGTCAACCCTCTGGTTTTCCCACAATCTTGTTTAACTGCACGTGTCCTTTAATTATTTTTGCTTTGCGACATACTCACGATATCATAAAGACATCCCCGGGGTCTTTGAGAACCACATAGGGTGCTGGGATGGTGTGTGGGGGACAAGAGCTGTGAGGTTCAATATTCTTTAATGCTGATTATTTACAGTACCCTATCCCTTACCCATCTGCCTTCACCCGTGTCCTCTCAGTGCCCCTAAATCTCCTTCATCTTTTGTGGCCTAGCACTTATTCTGCAGGATGCACACCAGAGATGGAGGTGATTTGTTGTCTTCCACTCTGCCCCATGGCCTTTAATTCCCTTGGTGAGCTCCCTCTGAACACATCATTGTAACATGGAAACTTCCTTTGCCAACGTTAAGATTTAAGTTCCGGAACGATAGAATAGAACCACAAGATCCCCGTGGTACAGAAGGAGGCCATTCAGCCCATCGAGTCTGTACCAACCACAATCCCACCTAGGCCCTATTCCCGCAATTCTCATTTACTCTACCTAATCCCCCTGACACTGATTAGCATGGCCAATCCATCTAACCTGTACCTCTTTCTACCGTGGGAGAAAACCGGAGCACCCAGAGGAAACCCACACAGAGACACGGGAGAAAGTACAGACTCCACACAGACAGTGACCCAAGGTCAGAAATGAACCCGGGTCCCTGGCACTGTGAGGCAGCAGTGCTAACCACTGAGCTCCTGTGCTGCTCCTTGATAACTTGATGAGTTACCTGATGAATAAAAACAAGAATCTGGAATGTGCCCCACTTTACTCCATTTAATTTGTGTTTTATTTGCAGATTTAATTTAAATAAATGTTTGAACTGTTGTCATTCCTCCTCGTCAGGGCTCCACTTTCCAATGGGCAAGTGCAATTTGTGAGTGGCTGGTCGCATTCAGTTTTAATTTCTTCTTCCTCACTTATATCAAAGAATTTCAGGTAAGAATCAGTCTGAAATATTCAAGGTTACAAGAGTTCATGAGCCAGCTGCCCCTCTGGGCACATTACATATCTCAGAATCAGTGCAAAGGAGGCCATTTGGCCCATCAAACTCGCACCACCCAGACCCTATCCCCGTAATGATGGAGATTTTTTTATTCATTCATGGGACGTGGGCGTTGCTGACTGGCCAGCATTTATTGTCCATCCCTAAATGCCTGAGGGCAGTTGAGATACCACATTGCTGTGGCTCTGGAGTCACATGTAGGCCAGATCGATAAGGACAGAAGATTTCCTTTTCCAAAGGACATTAGTGAACCAGATGGATTTTTCTGAATTGACAATGGTTCCATGGTCATCAGTAGATTCTGAATCCCAGATATTTTTTATTGAATTCAAATTCCACCATTTGGGATTCGAACCCGGGTCCCCAGAACACTGTGAATAGAATTGGGGATCTGCAAGACGCAGCGAGTAAGAAATATAAAAGCAAATGAGATTACAGGCTTCAAATGGCAATGTTACCAAGTTACAGCTTTAACATTTGCCTCATTAAGTCTGCCCACAGATGTGTACACAGTTGACACATTCATATAATATTAACATTTATATAATCAAAGAATACACATTTCAGAGATTTTGCTCCAAGTGCTTTACAGCCAATCATTTATCTTTTGAAATACAGGCAAAAGATATTGTCTAGGAAACACAGCAACAAGTAGTAATAAGCTTATGAACAAGCTGTGTCAGTGATATTGGTTCAGGGATAAATTTCGGTGAACTGCTCTGGAATCGTGCTGTGTAATTTTCTACATTAAACTGACAGGACAAACAGGGCTTCAGTTTAAAATCTCATCTGAAAGACAGCACCTCTGACAGTGCAGCACTCCCTCAGCACTGACCCTCTGACAGTGCGGCACTCCCTCAGCACTGACCCTCTGACAGTGCGGCACTCCCTCAGCACTGACTCTCTGACAGTGCGGCACTCCCTCAGCACTGACCCTCTGACAGTGCGGCACTCCCTCAGCACTGACCCTCTGACAGTGCGGCACTCCCTCAGCACTGACCCTCTGACAGTGCGGCACTCCCTCAGCACTGATCCTTTGACAGTGTGGCACTCCCTCAGTACTGACCCTCTGACAGTGCGGCACTCCCTCAGCACTGACCCACTGACAGTGCGGCACTCCCTTGGTACTGCAGCGTACCAGCCTGGATTATGGGCTGTGACCTTCTGCCTCAGAGGGACGGGGTGCTTTCACTGAATCCTGGGTATCATTCTGAACTCACTTTGACATTTTTCTACCGACTGCTGTTAAACTGAGCTTGTTGAAATTGAGCGACGTTTGTTTGAATCACTCAGTCAATGTTTCTTTTCTTTCTGTCTGACAGACATTCACTGTAAGTGTGCAGACAGAGCTGAACGGGGAACTCTGAAACACATTTTGAAAACCACTTTGCTCTCTCTCCGGTCAGTGACCATTTCTGGAACCAGGGAAGATGTTCAAAAAGTGAAGGTCACGATTGGTACTTGTTTTGATCTCTTTTTTTTAATGGTTTTTATTATTATAACCACTCCTGTACCTCTTCCAACAACAAGTTGCAATTACATTGCACCTTTGAAGTACCAAAATGTCCCAAGATCCTTCACAGAAATGTTACAGTAGGGTATCTCATAGCACCAAGTTAAAGTCCAATAGATTCATTTGGAATCACAAGCTTTCAAACTCACTCACACAAGGAAGGAGCAGAGCTCCGAAAGCTCGTGATTCCAATTAAACCTGTTGGACTTTAATCTGGTGTTGTGAGATTTCTTACTGCGTCCACCCCAGTCCAAAATCGCCACATCATGGCTACCACAGAAATGTTGTACGACAAAAACTGACATGAAGCCAAAGAAGGGGCCCTTAGCACAGGTGACCACAAGTTTGGTTAAACAAGCAAGTTTTAGAGAGAGGTTTAGGAATGGAATTCCGAAGGTAACACTTTAGAAAACTGAAGGTGCAACCAGCAAGGATGGTGCAAGAGAAGCCGCAGGGACACAGGAGGAACGCTCTCCGCAGAGAGCTGTGTGGTTGAAGTAGATTACAGAGATAGGGAGAGGAAGCGGCTAATAAGGGAATCAAGCAAATTGAGACCTTGTTTAACTGGGAGCCAGGAAGATGGGTCAGCACAGTGGCACAGTGGTTAGCACAGCTGCCTTGCAGTGCCAGGTACCCAGCTTCGGTCACTGTCTGTGTGGAGTTTACTCATTCTCCCTGTGTCTGTGTGGATTCTCTCCCACAGTCTGGAATGCATTGGCCATTCCAAATTCTCCCTCAGTGTCCCTGAACTGGCACTGGAGCATGGTGACTAGGAGGATTTTCACAGTAGCTTCATTGCAGTGTGAATGTTAACCTACTTGTGACACTAATAAATAAACTTAGATTAGTCAGCATGGGGGTGAAGGGTGAATGGGACTTGGTGAAAATTAGGATACAGGAAGCAGTGCTTTGGAAGAGTTTGTTTCTGGCAGATTATATTAGAGATTGGAAGGCTAGACCGGTGTGCATGGGAATGGTTTTGTCCAGAAATAACAAAAGCATTAGCAGACAATTTCAGCAGTAGATGAGCAAAGCAGGGCTGGGGATGACCGATGTTATAACATTGTTCTTAATGATGGAGCAAATATGAAGCTCATTGTGGGATGAATTTTAACAGCAAGGTTGCGAATAGTCAGCAGTCAGCGAGATGGAGTCAGCAGCAAGGAAATGGAGTTTACAGTGGGAACTAAAGACTTTGATTTTCCCAATGAGATGAATTGCTACACATCTAGAACTTGGTGTTGGGATAAGCAGTCTCACAACATGCTAGACAGGCCAAGAGATAGTGATAAGGTATTGACAGTGTAACATAGAGATTTCTTTTATTCATTCGTGGGATGTGGGCATTGCTGGCTGGCCAGCATTTATTGCCCTTGAACCAAGAGGTTTGCTGGGGCTGTTTCAGAGGGCATTTTGAGAGCCACCTACATTGCTGTGGTTCTGGAGTCACATGTAGATCAGACCAGCTAAGGATGGCAGATTTTCTTCCCTAAGAGCATTAGAAAATCAGGTGGGTTTTCCCGACAAATGACAAGGTTTCATGGTCATCAGTAAACCTTTAATTCCAAATTTTCATTTAATTCAAATTTCATCATCTGCAGAGGTGGGACTTGAACCCGTGTCACCAGAGAATTACGCTGAGTCTCTGGATTACTAGTCCAGTGACAATACCATTATGCCACTGTCTCCCCTGAGACTGCATTTTCAGTTACTGTTGCTGAGAGCAGCAGAGGGTTGGGAAACGGAGGGAGGGTGTCAAGGATAGAGACTTGGGGCATTTAATTTATCACTCAATATTTAACCCAAAGCTGAGGGTGCAATCCCAAATGTGAAGTGCCTCAAGAGATTTTCGAACTTTAAACTTGCTTTGCATATGGTTCTATTTCTGTAAGGGAAACTCTGAGCAGCTGGAATCTACTTACACATCAGCAACCTGAATTCAAACAATCTGACTCTGGCTGGTTTAAACACCACAAACAGAAACTGAGTAGATCATGAGCTGGCTGTGAGTTCCAAATGTGTTCAAACCTTTTCTTCCTGTGATGTTCTGACCTCACAACACTTCCTGTCCAAAACTGCTAAAGACTGCAGTTTGCCTGCAGCAATGCCTGACAGTTGATGTCAAACCACAGCTGCTGTTTCTGGGGTGTTTGTGAGGCCATTTCAGTCTATGTTTACAACAACTTACATTGATGGAGTTAAACACTCCAAGGTGCTTTGTAGGAGTATTATCAAACACAAGATTGGGTGGCATTATGGTTAGCATTGCTGCCTCACAATGCCAGAGACCTGGGGTCGATTCCTGGCCTGGGTCACTGTCTGTGTGGAGTTTGCACATTCTCCTCATGTCTGCGTGAGTTTTCTCCGGGTGCTCTGGTTTTTCTCCCACAGTCTAAAAGATGTGCTGGTTAGATGCATTGACCCCAAAAGGTGCCAGAGTGTGGCGAGTAGGGGAATTTCACAGTAACTCCATTGCAGTGTTAATGCAAGCCTTACTTGTGACTAATACATAAACTTCTGCAACTTTAAGACATTTAGAGGTACGAGGACAGGTGACCAAAAGCTTGGTCAAAGAGGTCATTTTTAAGGAATATCTTAGAGGAGAAGGAGAGAGACAGGGAGACTGGAGGAGGAGGTCCAGCCCAAGACAGCTGAAAGCATGATTAAAATCAAAGATGTGCAAGTGTCCAGAACTGAAGCTCAGAGATCGCAAAGCATTAGAGGGCTGGAGGAGATAAGAGGTGTGAGTGTGTGGCTAATTTCACAGTGACAGCAAAGTAAAAACTGTTCTGGGGGGATATTATTCTTGATGTTTAAATGCATCCTTACAGTGTAAGGGTTAGAGTTAAACATAACCCTAATTTTTAGTGTAAAAGATTGTAAAGAAAGCCACCTCTAAACTTTGAGCACATTTTCTCAATAATTTATCAAAATTGGTTTAACCTTGATGCTGGATCATTGCAATAGGATAAAAATAAATTAACTTGTGGAGAGGAGTAGAGAAAAAAAAGCTCTTTTGAATAATATTTCCTTATGTTTGTTAATTCACAGCTTGTGTGTGTAAATTGTACAATTTTTGTAAACTAAGCACAGAATTAGAAAACCACGTGTCCTAATGAATTTCATTTCAAATGTTTGAGAGAAACTAGACAGATGTCTATTATCCTGCCATAATGAAATGTCCCACTACACAGTGTTTGATACAATATATTTTATTAATAAACAATATTTTATCAAATCATGCTGGTCAGTTTGATTCTCCTAGAACAGAGTCCCGCAGTCCAACATGGAGACTCCCTCCTCCTGCTGAAGAAACCTCGAGTGGAGTGAGATTGTGATTCAGAGACCCTCGCACTTGGTGCCTGTAAACTAATTTAGTAAAACGGGTGAACCCATTGAGTGAGTCCCTGGTTGCAAATACAAGGAAGCAGGGATGCTGGGGGTGGGTGGGTTGGTGCTGTACTCATGGCACTGTGCCCTGAGCATTCTTTTTAGGGTTTGATGGTACCTGCTCTAACACCCCCTACCACTGTGGGTGATACACTGAAGATATGAGCTGGGTCAGGCCCAGATCACCCGTTACCTCCTGGAATGTCTTGCATGTGGAATTAGAGTCCGGATCCGACTGTATCTCAGTGGGAAAACCTGGTAAAGATTTGGCTCCATTTCCCCCATACTATTTTAGCATTTATGGAACTTTGGGCAACAGCTTCTGGGAGGTGAGCAGAATGGTCAGAATATACCTGTTACCCCTTTTGGTTTTGGGTGGGGCCCCACACTGTCCTTGCTGAATGGTTTTCCCGAAAGCTGGCATAAACATCACGGCTGACAGGTGCAACCTTGGGTTTTACATATCCAGCTGTTAGAATTTCATGGACCAGCTACAGAATTTCTTCACAGAACCCAGGCAGTACGACAGCACAGTGGTTAGAACATAGAACATTACAGTGCAGTGCAGGCCTTTCGGCCCTCGATGTTGCACCGACCAGTGGAACCAATCTAATGACCCTCTAACCTAAACTATTCCAATGTTAACCATATGCCTATCCACTGACCATTTGAACGCCCTCACAGTTAGCACTGCTGCCTCACTGTGCCAAGGACCCAGGTTCAATTCCTGTGCGCAGTCTGTATGTTCCCCTCATGTCTGCATGTCTCCTCTGGGTGCTCCAGTTTCTTCCCACAGTCTGAAAGACGTGCTGATTAGGGCCGTGCTAAATTCTCACTCCATGTAGCCGAACAGGTGTCAGAATGTGGCGACTAGGGGATTTTTACAGTAACCTCATTGCAGTGTTAATGTAAGCCTATTTGTAACCAATAAATAAACTTTTGGATCACCCTCCATTCCGCGTTTACAAGTTTGTTGGGGATGGAGGGTTGGGGGATGGGTGGGGAGTCTCCATTTCATTATTAGCATCTAATTTTTATCAGAGAATGCCATTGCCTCAGCTTTACTGCGAACATTCTACGTGAATATTTTTAATTCTGGACCGGCTGGCTGGACTGATACCAAGGAAGATTTATTTATTACTGTCTCAGTATTTTCCAGACAGAATCACACAGTGCAGAAGAGGCCTTCCTGCCCATCGAGTCTGCACCGACACATGAGCAAACACCTGACCATCTACCTAACCCCACTGGCTAGCACTTGGTCCATAACCCTGAATGTTATGATGTGCCAAGTGCTCAACCAGGCATCCCACCTCCACCACCCTCCCAGGCAGCACATTCCAGACCCTCACCACACTCTGGGTAGAAAAATCTTACCTCACATTCCCCCTAAATCTCCTGCTCTTCATCTTGAAGCCATGTCCCCTCATGACTGACTCTTCAATGAAGGGGAACAGTGGTGCCCTTCATAATCTTGTACACCTCGATCAGGTCACCCCTCAGTCTTCTCTGCTCCAACAAAAACAACCCAAATCTGCCCAAACCCTCTTCATAACATAAACGTTCTATCCCTAGGCAGCATCCTGGTGAATCTCCTCTGCACCCCCTCCAATGCAATCACATCCTTCCTATAAATCTTTACCCAAAGGGTGGTTCGGGAGTGGAATGCCCTGCCTGCAGCGGTTGTAGATGCGCCAAGTTTGGTGGCGTTTAAGAGGTTAGTTGATAAGTATATGGAAGAGAAGGGAATGGTTTAGTTTGGAGGGGCATTGCTTTTTATATTGGTCGGCGCAACATCGAAGGCCGAAGGGCCTTTTCTGTGCTGTAATGTTCTATGTTCTATGTTCTATATAACGTGGAGACCAGAACTGCACACAGTACTCCAGCTGTGGCCTCACCAAAGGTCTATACAATTCCAACATGACTTCCCTGCTTTCGTAATCAAGTTTTTTGCCCAACCAAATGAACTAAATGAAATTAACTAAGGGACAAGTTAGAAGAGGCAGCCCCCAAAAGGAGGCAAAGGGGGAAGAGGAAAGGAAATTTAAACCATCAAATTAAAATGTGGTTAAAGTGGTCAGCTATGCAAGCCAGCCCCTGGGTGTCCAGGAGGCCTGTAAGGTGTTAACTGTGCCCTCGGACACCACACGTTTCCTTTCTAGGGACATCTAGCCATGAGTATAGCCACGGTACGGTGGCAGACCCTCAGTCACCCATTGCCTGGACCTCCTCATGGTGAGCCTGGCCAGGCCCTGGAGCAGGTTCACGAGGAGGTCTTTCTCCTTCCCCACTCCCTCCTCCGCACCAAGTGTCTGTAGATCAGGAGCGTGGAGCTGAACTGGAAGCAAAACATCAATAAAAGGTTTTTGAGGAAACAAGAAAGTTTGTGCCATCCATTACACAAAATGTAGACATGGTCCACAGACTCTACAAGACTGCAGAAAGGGCAGGTCTCTTGGGAGCGCACCAACTGGTGCAACGTACAATTGCTTTTGTAATCTATACCTTGATTGATAAAGGTTCCCCTTCCCGAAGCAGGTTTGAGATAATGAGACGGAGGATATTCTGCCTGCTAGACCACCTCGGCTTTCTCTGACAGAGATTATCTGGGCATGTACCACCTGACCACACAGTTAGGGAAAATGCCAGCTATCTTCTCCTGCAGTTGCTCAGTCTCTTAACCAACTTCATGGAGAACGCTGGGGATGCAATTATCTTCACTCTCGTCAGATTGCTGCTGGGCACCTAGACCCCATCCACAAGTAAACAGGGGATGACTCCCACGGTCACAAGTCCTGTTGTACTCCAGTACAGTGGAATGGGCATATACATACTCCATCAATCCCCTTTAGCTCCACATTGGCACGTATGCACTCTCTAATGTGAAGTTATGGAAATCTGGCTGGCCCCTGCATCCTTCAGTATTACTTTAGGCTTTTTCAGAGGTTGGTGGGTGTCTGGAACATGCTGCTGAAGTTGGTGATGGAGGCAGAGACTAATCTCTTAAAAGTACCTGAATCTGCACCTTAAGCATGGACAAATTCCCCTCCAATTTGATTGTCAAGTTTGCTGATGACACCATCGTAATGGGTCAGAACCCAAACAATGATGAGACAGAGTACAGGTATGAGACAGAGAATCTGGTGAACTGGTGCAGCAACAATAATCTCTCCCTCAGTGTCAATAAAATGAAGGAGATTGTCATCAGCTTCAGGAAGCGTAAAGGGGAACTGCCCCTGTCTACATCAATGGGGACTAAGTAGAAAGAGGGGACAGCTTCAGGTTTTTAGGTATCCAGATCACCAACAACATGTCCTGGTCCCCCCCATGCCAACACTACAGATAAGGAAGTCCATCGTAACATTGCTGTGGGTATATGGATACAAAATGCTGAGGAAGTCTCAGGGATTTGTTTAACCTCATCTACACTCACTGGAGCCACACTCAGATCCATCGCCTGGTCTGTTCATCCACTACTGGATAAGCAACAGTGGAGGAGTGAAGAGAGATGGTAGTGAGATAGAGTTAGGCAGATATGTAAGCACTGAAGTGTGCTTTTGAATGGGGAGCAGGTAGATGAGAAGTAGAAGAGAACCCAAGTTAGATTCTTGGACAACCCCAGAATCATAGAGATTTACAGCATGGAAATAAGGCTCTTGGCCCAACTTGTCCATGCTGTCTTTTTTTTTTAAAACTCCTAAGATAATCCCAATTACCCACATTTGGCCCATATCCCTCTATACCCATTGTACCTATCTCAGATCACCTGATCTCAGACTTTTGTATGTAACTATCTAAACTCTTTTTAAAAGATAAAATTGTACCCACTCTACTACTACCTCGGGCATAATGTTCCAGACACTCACCGCCCTGTGTGAAAAAATTTCCCCTCTGGACATTTTTGTATCTCTCCCTGTCATCTTAAACCTATGCCCTCAAGTTTTAGACTTCCTTATCTTTGGGAAAAGTTCTTGGCAATCTAACTTGTAGGTATTTGCTCTCTACCTTGTCTATGCCCCTCATAATTGTGTAGGCTTCTATAAGATCACTCCTCAGCCTTCTACACTTCAGAGAAAAAAGTCCCAGTCTATCCAGCCTCTTCTTATAATTCAATCCATCAAGTCCCGGTAGCATCTTAGTAAATCTCTTCTACACTCATTCTAGTTTAATAATATCCTTTCTATAATAGGGTGACCAGAATTGTACACAGTATTCCAAGTATATCCTTAGCAATATCTTGTACAACTTCAACAAGACATCCCAACTCCTGTATTCAATGTTCTGAACAATGAAACCAAGTATGCTGAATGCCTTCTTCACCACTCTGTCCACCTGTGACTCTACTTTCAAGGAGCTATGAACCTGTACCCCTAAATCTTTTTATTCTGTAACTCTCCCCATTGCCCTGTCATTTACTGAGCAAGTCCTGCCCTTGTTCAATCTACCAAAATACCTATTTTATCTAAATTAAACTCCATCTGCCATTCATCAGCCCATTGTCCCAACTGATCAAGATCCCACTGCAATCAGAGAGGTAACTTTTACCCAGAGATAACAGTGTGAGAGCAGGCAGAGAAACCATTGCAATTGATTCAATGGTGATGATGAAACACTTAAGGATGGAATCTATTGAAGACAGTGTCACACAGCAGGATGACGATTAAGAAGTTTTGGAGGAGGATTGGGTGATGGAAGGATAGTGGTATTAAGACTGGCTTAGTAATCCAGAGACCCAGGTTCAAATCCCACTGTGGCAGAGAGTGAAATCTGAATTGAGTAAATAAATAATCTGGAATTAAAAGTCTCACGGTAACCATGAAATCATCGTCTACACTCTCTCGTGTCCTTCTCTATGAAAGGTATGCTTTGTATAGCGCACAAGAAACAGTACTTTTCACTGTATACTGATACAATTGACAATAATAAATCAGATCAAATTACCGATTGTTGTTAAAAACCAAAATGATTCACTAATCACAGAAATCATCTCCTATCCTTACCTGGTCTGAGCTACATGTGATTCCAGACCCACAGCAATTTCATTGAGTCTGAAATCCCCTCTAAAATGACTGAGCAAGCCATTCAGTTCAAAGGCAATTAGGGATGGCCAATTAAACCCTGTAAGAACTCTCACAACACCAAGTTACAGTCCAACAGATTTATTCAAAAACACAAGCTTTCGGAATCTCACTCCTCCTTCAGGTGAGGAAGGAGCGAGACTCCAAAAGCTTGTGCTACCAAATAAACCTGGAGTTGAGAGACTTCCTACTGTGTTTCCTCATCAATAAACCCTGGCCGGCCAGCCAGCAATGCCTACATCCCATGAAAAGATAAAAGCAAAAGGATGGTCTGGCCAAACGTGTTAAAGGACACATCAAGCAGGTTAAGAGAAAGTTTGACCCAGAATCTGAATGGATGGAACAGAGCCAGTTACATTGCAACCTCAATGAATGGACAGCAGCGCCCTCGATTGGTTCAAAGACTAAATGACAGCGGCACGATGCAAAAATATTAAACATCTACTTGCTTTTGATATTGGTGAATGACTCATTTTGTTTTCAAACGCTAGCTTTAACTTAAACCTGTCAAAACACTCCAGTGGAATGCTAAAGAGATGGGAGCAGGAGTTGGCCATTCTGCTCCCTCGTTCAATAAGATCGTGGTTGACTTTTTAACCTCAATTCTAGTTTCTCACACCATCTCCATATCCCTTGTTATCTAAAATTCAATGCCAATAATCTCCTACCTTTCCTGTGGCCGGGATTCTCCGGTTCTGCTGCAGTGAATGGAGTTTAAGATGGGCGTAAAATTTTGCTGGCAGCGGGGCGGATACGGACAAGCTTTCGTCTTCAATATACTCAACAAGCAATCATTTATCAATTCCGGAATTACCTTTATTGCCTTGTCTCTCCTCTTCGGTTTATTGCATCTTCCCACATTTGACCCATTTTGTCCATTATTCAGTTTTAAACTATTTCTACGTCCCTAGTTATCATAGAGCCCTACACTGCAGAAGGAGGCCATTCGGCCAACTCCCACAACCCCATACATCTATCCCACTACTTTCTTTAGCCTACACATCCTGGAATACTAAATTTAGCAAAACCAATCAACCTAACCTACACATCTTTGGACTATGGGAGGAAACTGGAGCACCCAGAGGAAACCCACGCAGACAAGGTGAGAACATGCAAACTCCACACAGACCCAAGCCAGAAATCGAACCCATGTCCCTCGAGCTATGGAGCAGCAGTGCTAACCAGCGTACAATCCATATTTCACTAGAGCACCAGTCCAACACGGTGTAGACAATCCCAATGATACAGATCCCACTTTCCGGAGTACTGGTGTCAATGTTTCCTGAACTGGAATTTACTTCAGTCTTTGATTTCTCTCATCTTATTTGATTTACTCCAATTTGTACAAGCTTCAGGTAATATTCTAGTAATTGTTATATTTGAGATTCTGCTTTTAATTTAGTGTTTAGTTCTTCATACTGACCATAGAGAACCCTTTCCTCATTTTACCTATGTCGTTGGTATCTACACCTGTACCACGGTCACCAGATCCACCCCTTCCCACTCTAGCCTGGAGCAGGCGTCCCAAACCCTGCAAACAGGCAACAAAACTATCTGCACTCTTGCTCCTTCCTATAGAGAACAGTATCAATCCCCCTCACTAAACTGTCCACAATTACCACTACATTCTCATATGCTCCCCCGACTTGAGTGGCTTTCTGTACCCCAGCGCCATGACCAATCAGCACATCCCCCTGCAGCCCTCACCCTGATCCAACAAGCTGAGAGAACTTCAAGCCTGTTGGACAATTACATCCCCCTATCCATGACCACAAGACGCTATCCTAAGGGACGTGACCACCTTGTGAAACAAAACTCCAGGTAACTCAATTTGAGGTAATTGTACAAATCAAGCATTCACAATCCAGCAATAATGCAATAATCTACACTGCACACATTCCCTCAGCTGGAAAAGCGACACAAGAGATTGTGGAAACACCTCTTTAATTCAATGAATTATAAAAACAATGTGACTATTTTCACTTATTTTGTTTTTATTAAGCATGCACAAAGACTTCATTTAGTGAATTCTCTTAGACCAAATAGCCCTTTTAAATAGTATGTGAGATAAACTGCTTACAACAGGAAAATAATGTTTTAATAAAAAATCTCAGCTTCTATTCTACCAGAATTACACCTTAATAATAAAGACAAAGAAGCTTTTTGAAAGTTCATTCACTCACATTGCATGCTTCAAGACTTTGATTTATTATTGTCACATATATTAACAGTGAAAAGTATTGTTTCTTGCGTATTATGCAGACAAAGCATACTGTTCATAAAGAAGAAAACAAGAATGCAGAATGTAGTATTATAGTCATAGCCAGGGTGCAGAGAAAGATCAACTTAATGCGAGGTAAGTCCATTCAAAAACCTGATGGCAGCAGGGAAGAAGCTGTTCTCAAATTGGTTGGTATGTGACCTCAGACTTTGACTCTTTTTCTGACAAAGGAAGATTGAAGAGAGAACATTTGGCGTGTGTGGGGTCCTTAATTATGCTGGCTGCTTTGCCAATGGGAGGCTGGTTTGCGTGATGGATTGGGCTACATTCACAACCTTTTGTAATTCCTTGCTGTCTTGGGCAGAGCAGGAGCCCATATCAAGCTGCGATATACCAGAAAGAATGCTTTCTGTGGGACATCTGTAAAAGTTGGTGAGAGTCGTAGCTGACATGCCAAATTTCCTTAGCCTTCTAAAAACGTAGAAGCATTGGTGGGGCTTTCTTAACTGTAATGTCGATATGGAGGGAACAGGACAGGTTGTTGATGATCTGGACACCTGAAAACTTGAAGCTTTCGACCCTTTTTATTTCGTCCCTGTTGATGTAGACAGGGGCACGTTCTCCTTTACGCTTGCTGAAGTTGATGACAATCTCCTTTGTTTTGTTGATATTGAGGGAGAGATTATTGTTGTTGAACCAGTTGTTCCAGAACATTTCACAGCTAAACATGTATTTCTTCTGTGTAGTCAACATTGTAATGTAACCAAATTTGCACATCGCAAGACTCCACAATCGCAATTAGATAAATGATCAGGTTTTATGGTCAGTTAGCTAGGAGGTGAGTGTATTGTCAGATTAACACCCATAGCAAGAGATCTGATAACCCAAACTTATCTCCCTGCCTGGAGTAGAAAATTCACAGCACTTTGTCAATAATTTGGCCATTCAGTAAGGACTTGTCTTGAGAACTGTTTTATTGATATTCCTGGAGAGACAGGTGTTGGTTAGGACACTGGGAGAAATTGACTTTTCCTTTCACATAGTGCCTTGGAATAATTTACATTCACCTGATTTGAAATTTCAATTGAGAGATGACACTTCCAACAGGGCCACACCCATAGGTTATTCAACAATGCAGTTCTAAGTGCAAAACAGTGACACAGTGGTTAGCACTGCTGCCTCACAGTGCCAGGATCCAGAATCAATTCCAACCTTGGGTCGCTGTGCGGAGTCTGCATACTGTCCCTGTGTCTGCGTGGTTTTCCTTTGGATGCTCTGGCTTCCTCCCATGCTCCAAAGCTGTGCTGATTGACACTGCCAAATTGCTCCTTAATGTTAGGGAGATTAGCAGAGCAAATACGTGAGGTTATGGGGATAAGCAAAGGTGGGATTTTCATCAGTGCAAGTTCTTCTATAGTGTAGAGGTTTTATGATTCTGTGTACTTAAACCGCTGGAGTGAGGTTGAACCTCAGAAATAAGCAGGTCAATTATTGTGACCAGTAATTGTCTCAATAAAGGAGCAGGCTATAGCAATGGCTTCATTTGCCTGATGAATCAGCTGTCGGCACTGCATGAGTTATCATGAGATTGTAATCTAGGAAAAATACTATTTGTTAAAAAGTCTCACGTGAAGGATGCTTGCCAGTCAATTCAGCCAGTAAGGCACAAGCACAAAGTGTTCTCAAAGTTAGCACCTAATTTAGCACTTCCATCCATTGGGAAAAAATAATAGCGAACAAGAGGAACAGCAATATTCAAGCTTTAAGACAGATACTCAAAGGAAATCCTGATCACTAATGTTGGATTGAGTCTTAAATTAGCTGTAACTTCTTCAGTCTGGTGTCTTGCTGAAGCCTGAACTTCTAACTCCATATCTCTCAGTCACAAAATGTGTTTAATGCCATACCCAATATGGGTGGCATAGTAGCTAACACTGCTTCACAGTGCCAGGGAGTCAGGTTCAATTCCAGCCCTGAGACACAATCGGTGTGGAGTTTGCACCTTCTCCTCATGTCTGCATGGGTTTCCTCCCACACTCCAAAGACATGTGGTTAGGTGCATTGACCATGCTAAATACTCCCTCAGTGTATCCGGACAGATGCTGCAGTGTGGTGACTAGGGGATTTTCAGAATAACTTCATTGCAATGTTAATGTAAGCCTACTTGTGACACAAATAAATAAACTTTTAAACACCTAACTTAGCTCCTCCCTTATTTAAATTGCAAGGGGACAACCCCAAGTCTTTTTGTTGAGTTGAAATAATTTGTCCATGTAAACACAACCTAATCTCTTAATTTATAAATCTTGATTAAATTACCCGAATCACTGCTTCTCTGGATTATACAGTTTGAGCTCAGGGGATATGCTGACTGAATGCTGTCTCAGTCTGCCCATTGCTTGAAACATGCTGGTTAATTCAGGACTGGTCCACTAGAGAGAGTACTACATTACTGCCATACCGACCAGTCTCCTCTGAAATCAGATATTTTGACCAATTGCTTCTAATGTGTTCAAGCAGACTTTTAATCTTTAATGAACAGAAATCTACATTTTGAGCACACGGCAAAATTCGTTCAATTCCTGTTCAATTTCAGTTTTCAGAAGCTGATGAGTCCAGGGTGTGGCACAGTGCTTAGCACTGCTGCCTCTCAGCACCAGGGACCCTAGCTCAATTCCTGCCTCAGGTGACTGTGTGGAGTTTGTGTATTCTGCTGGTCTCTACGTGGGTTTGCTCTGGTTCCCATGCAATCCAAAGACGTGCACATTTGGTGGATTGGCCATGCTAAATTACCCCTTAGTGTCAGGAAAACTTGCTAGGGTAACTACAAGGAGTTATGGGGATAGGGTCAGGATGGGATTGCGGTCAGTACAGATTTGACGGGCTAAATGGTCCCATTCTGTACTGTAGGATTCTATGTTTCTAACAGGTGCAGTTGAAGAGTTATGTTGTAAAACACTCTCTCTCGGAAAGAAACTACTAAAGAACCTGCGCAAACAGAAAAAGTTGGTCTCTCTCCAATCTTTAATGGATGCTGATCATTCTTCATTACACTTCTCACACTGATGCGACAACTTAAATTTCCAACCAAGTCTTTAATGTCTAATCTTCAAAACAGCATTATCAACTTAACAGCAAGTCACACAAGGCAGCACTGACTGCCAAAACGTTTGATCAGAGGTAGGTTTTAGGAAGATTCTTGAACGAGAGTTGGAGGGGTTCAAGGAATAACGCCAGTGCTCGAGATTCTACCCTTAATCAGATAAAATGCCCTCATCAGTTCTTTCATCCAGCATTGTGCTTTCTTCAGCTACTGGTTTGCAAATCGAATCTTCTATCTTGGTGCAACCTCTGGCACAAAATGACACTTTTTATTTGCCATGTATTTCACATGGATAAGCTTGTATACTTTGGAATGAATTGATATTTGATCAGTTGGCTCACAAATAAATTAATCATGTCTCTTCTGTGCAAATATTGAAAAGAACAGGGTGAACCAGGGTAAGCTTCGACCTACAAAAACATCAAGACAATGCAGAGCAACATTGCTAAACAAAGCAACATAACTTTCCACAATTAAACAAGGAGTAATTACTGAATTTCCCATTTTCTTTCACCACATAATGTACCCACCTCCCTCCCTCTCGCCGCACCCCTAATATTCCCCAATTCCACTCCCAATCCACAATGTTCAGTTCTGTCCTTTGGGAGAAGGAACCGTTTTCACATGTCGCCTTCTTGGCGACTGTTGAGGTCCAAATGTCAAACACAAACTGAATGGCAACAGATGAGAAGCTTCTAATCGGTTGTACTGTACTCAGTAGATCATTTTATACTGAATCAGGGATAAAGGAACATGGGAATCCAGGCAGGCTTTACAACCGCAAGCCACACGAACACTGATGGAATCTGAGGAGACTTCTCCGCAAATTGATGAATAAAAGGTAAGCCAGAGGATATCGTGCGAAACATATAAAGTATTTGAAAACCATTTTCTAATTTCAACCAAGGACCTAGCGGCACAATGGGTAGCACTGTTGCCTCAGAACACCAGGGATTCGGGTTTGATTCGCAGCTTGGGTCACTGACTGTGCAGAGTTACCACGTTCTCCTTGTGTCTGCTTGAGGTTCCTCTGGGTGCTCAGTTTCTTCCCACAGTCCGAAAGATGTACTGGATAGGTGTGTTGGTCATGTTAAATTCTCCCTTAGCGAGCCCAATAGGAGCCAAAGTGTGGGGATTAGGAGATTTTCACAGTAATCTCGTTGCAGTGCTCACGCAAGCCTACATCTAAATAAAACTGAAACTTAATTCACTGTTTTTGAAAGACAGGCTAGTATTCTGGCCAAACAGTTAATTAGGCCTTTGTGAGAGATCTGTCAGATGATGCAGAAAATGATATATTTTCTAGTAAGAACAGAAAGAAAGAGCATCTCATCTCCCGAAAGATTCTACACAAAAAGGCAACACTAAACTTTCTATAGAATCCATACAGTGCAGGAGGGGACATTCAGTCCATTAAGTCTGCACTAAACACTATTCCACCTAGGCCCTTTCCCATAACTCCATGCATTTACCCTAGCTAGTCCCTCTGACACTATGGGATAGTTTAGAACAGGCCCTTCAGCCCTCCAAGTCTATACTGACCATGCTGGTGTACTAAAAAAGTTAATTCACTGGTTAAAAGGAAAAAAGAGGCTTATGTCAGGATGAGGCTTGAAGGCTCAGATAGTGCAATGGATAGCTATAGATTAGCCAGGAGTAAGCTAAAGAGAGAGTTGAGGAGGGCTAAAAGGGGACATGAGAAGACTTTGGCTGATAGGATCAAGGAGAATCCTAAAGCTTTCTTTAGATATGTTAAGAACAGAAGATTGGTTAGGGCAAGATTAGGGCCAGTCAGAGACAGCAGTGGGAAGTTGTGCGTGGAGCCTGAAGAAATTGGAGAGGCACTGAATAAATATTTCTCTTCGGTATTCATGCAGGGTGATGTAAATGTAGTTATGGAGAACGCTGAGGTACAGGGTAGCAAACTGGAAAGTATCGAAGTAGATAGGGAGGATGTGCTAGATATTCTCGAGGGTTTGAAGTTGGATAAGTCCCCTGGGCCGGACGGGATTTACCCTAGGATTCTCTGGGAGGCAAGAGAGGAGATTGCAGAGGCTCTGGCTCTGATCTTCAGGTCCTCGTTGGTTACGGGTGTGGTTCCGGAGGACTGGAGGATAGCGAATGTGGTCCCATTGTTTAAGAAGGGGAAGAGAGACCTTCCAGGGAATTATAGGCCAGTGAGTCTTACTTCTGTTGTGGGCAAGGTATTGGAGAGAAGTATTAGGGATAGGATTTATAGTTATTTAGAGAGAAATGAATTGATTGGGGATAGTCAGCATGGTTTTGTGAAGGGCAGGTCGTGCCTTACTAACCTTATTGAGTTTTTTGAAAAAGTGACCAAAAACAGGTGGATGGGGGTAAGGCAGTTGATCTGGTATATATGGACTTTAGTAAGGCGTTCGATAAGGTGGCACATGGAAGGCTTCTGCAGAAAATGCAGATGTAAGGGATTGAGGGTGATTTAGCTAATTGGATTAGGAATTGGCTAGCAGATAGAACATAGAACATTACAGCACAGTACAGGCCCTTCGGCCCTCGATGTTGCGCCGGCCAGTGGACCCTCTAACCTAAACTATTCCAATATCATCCACATGCCTATCCACCGACCATTTGAATGCCCCCAAAGTAGGCAAGTCCACAACTGCTGCAGGCAGGGCATTCCACGCTCTCACCACCCTCTGTGTAAAGAACCTGCCTCTGACATCCGTCCTATAACTACCACCTCTAATTTAAAGTTATGTCCCCTCGTGTTGGTCATCACCATCCGAGGAAAAAGGCTCTCACTATCCACCCTATCCAATCACTTGATCATCTTATACGCCTCAATTAGGTCACCGCGTAACCTTCTTCTCTCTAATGAAAATAACCTCAGGTCCCTCAGCCTTTCCTCATAAGGCCTTCCCACCATACCAGGCAACATCCTGGTAAACCTCCCTCTGCACCCTTTCCAATGCTTCCAAATCTTTCTTATAATGCGGTGACCAGAACTGTACGCAATACTCCAAGTGCAGCCACACCAGAGTTTTGTACAGTTGTAACATAACTGAGAGATTTGAGGTTGTTTTCATTAGAAAGAAGGCGGCTAAGAGGAGACCTTATTGAAACATATAAGATGATTAGAGGTTTAGATAGGGTGGACACTGATAGCCTTTTTCCTAGAAGACAGAGGGTGGTGGTTGATGGGATATATTCGTGGAGTTCGGTTACTAGTGGTGTACCTCAGGGATCTGTTTTGGGGCCCCTGCTGTTTGTAATTTTTATAAATGATCTGGATGAGGGTATTGAAGGATGGATTAGCAAATTTGCAGATGACACTAAAGTCGGTGGAGTGGTAGATAGTGAAGAGGGGTGTTATAGTTTGCAGAGAGACTTGGACAAGTTGCAGAGCTGGGCCGAGAGGTGGCAAATGGAGTTCATGGGAAAAGTGTGAGGTAATTCACTTTGGCAGGAATAACAAATGTGTAGAGTATAGGGCTAATGGTAGGACTCTTAATAGTGTTGATGGACAGAGGGATCTTGGTGTATGTGTGCATAGATCCCTGAAAGTTGGCAATCAAGTCGAGAAGGTTGTTAAGAAGGCATACAGAGTCTTAGCTTTTATTGGTAGGGGGATTGAATTTCGGAGCCGCAACGTCATGTTGCAACTGTACAAAACTCTAGTGCGGCCGCACTTGGAGTATTGTGTACAGTTCTGGTCCCCACATTATAAGAAAGATGTGGAGGCATTGGAGAGGGTACAGAGGAGGTTTACCAGGATGTTGCCTGGTATGGAAGGCAGGTCTTATGAAGAGAGGCTGAGGGATTTGAGGTTGTTTTCATTAGAAAGAAGGCGGCTAAGAGGAGACCTTATTGAAACATATAAGATGATTAGAGGTTTAGATAGGGTGGACAGTGATAGCCTTTTTCCTAGGATGGAGAAAGCTAGCACGAGGGGACATAGCTTTAAATTAAGGGGTGGTAGTATAGGACAGATGTCAGAGGTAGGTTCTTTACCCAGAGGGTGGTAAGGGTATGGAATGCCTTGCCTGCGTCAGTTGTAGATGCGCCAAGTTTGGTGGCGTTTAAGAGGTTAGTAGATAAGTTTATGGATGAAAGGGGAATGGTTTAGGTTAGAGGGTCACTGCTTGTTCCTAATTGGTCGGCGCAACATCGAAGGCCGAAGGGCCTGTTCTGCGCTGTAATGTTCTATGCTGCCTGACTTAATTAAAACACCTTACCCTTCCAGAGACCATATCCCTCTATTCACATCCTGTTCATATATTTGTCAATTCGCCCCTTAAAAATCACTACTGTATCTGCTTACATTACCTCCCCTAGCAATGAGTTCCATGCACTCACCACCCTGTATGTAAAAATCTGCCTCGTACATCTCCTTTAAACCTTGCTCCTTGCACCTTAAACTTGTGCTCCTTAGTAAGTGACTCTTCCAACCTGGGAAAAAGCTTCTGATTATCCACTCTGTCATTCCAGTGAGAACAAATCAAATTTCTCTAATCTTTCCTCATTGCTAATGCCCTCCATACCAGGAAACATCCTGACAAATCTTTTCTGTACCCTCTCCAAGCCTCCACAACCTTCTGATAGTGCAGCAACCAGAACTGAACACTACATTCCAAGCGCGTGACCAATCCACCTAACCCACATATCTTTGGACTGTGGGGGGAAACCGCAGTAACAGAGGAAACTCACGTAGACACAGGGAGAAAGTGCAAACTACACACAGACAGTGACCCAAGCAGGCAATCAAAACCAGGTCCCTGGTGCTGTGAGGCAGCGATGCTAACCACTGCACCATCGAGTTGTCATCAACGTACACATTTGATATTTTCATCTGCAAGTTTTCTTTTATAATAGATTACATATAAAAGTTTTGGGTGAGTGTGAACAACACTCATGAACTCATGTTAAGAGCATTACAAATACACAGTGATTAAGCAAGATATAGATGCTGGAAACTCATCTCTGACCACACTTCATTCCTGCTGAATTTGTCTGGATAATAAAACTCAGGTTTCACAGAGATACAGCACACACCATTTATTTTATTTTTAGCAATACAAACGAGTAGGGAATTATTAACGAAGGAACAATTCTGTAGGTTACAGACCAGAGCAGTAACTAAAAGAATTTTAGGTCAATTCTTAACTCAAGAGGAAGTATTAGGACATTGGATAAAACTGAAAAGAAATCTGGTCTACCTGCAAGGATTTTCAACTTTTTCCTCTCAGCTTCTTCCTGTGAACACCAGAGCTATGTTTAATATCTGGAGCGAGTCTGAGAGTGCATCCTGTTGATATACACACGGATGGGAAATGCCAATTTATGCTGGAAAGCTTAAAGATCAACATTCCCACTTTCAATGCATCACATTCTTTTACATAGTCATCAAGGCTTCATTAACTCTTGTCTAACTAAATACTTTAGAACCAATTAATACATAACATTCAAATAGAGGGAGAACACAGGGAAATGGAATGAGTGTGATAGATATGCAGATAACAATGGGCCGAATGACTTCCCAAAAGTTTGAAGTTTTTAAAGTTTATTTGTTAGTGCCATAAGTAGGCTTACATTAACACTGCAATGTAAAAATCCCCTAGTCAGCACACACCAATGTCTATTTGGATACAGTGAAGGAGAATTTAGCATGGTCAATGCAACTAAATGGCATGTCTTTCAGACTGTGGGAGGAAGTCAGTGCAGACATGGGGAGGACATGGAGACCCCACACAGATAGCAACCCAAGCTGGGAATTGAACTCAGATTCCTGGCACTGTGAGGCATCAGTGGGAACTACTGTGCCACTGGGGGGGAAGGATTCGCATTTAGATAGCGCAATTCATGACCTCAGGACATTCCAAAGCGTTTCGCAACTAATGAAGTACTTTTGTAGTGTCCTCACCGTCGTAACATAGGTTACTTACTCACTATTGAGGAACTGAATCACTTATTGTTCACACATTCGCACAGGTTATTGCTTACCAAGAAACTGCTTGTTAGGATTGTTTTTTGAAGTAAGTGTTTGCTGAAGTCCTGTGGTATTGGTGTTCATGTGATGGCCAGGTGCAAAAACTAGAGCAACACACAAAACAAAGCTCGAGTGGTCCTGTGTCAGCCACCAGGCTGGCGTGGAATCCTTCCTCTGCTCGAAGTTAATATCCTCAGTCTTTCCAGTGATCAGGTGTCAAAACTATATCAACAAATATCCAACTTATACTTTATTCAGCAAATTAGGTAACTGAACACCGGTAATTGCATTATAAAAAATGTCTGGTCTGTTCTGAGAGATTGTAAACTATATAAACCCTTCATTGACAGGTAAAGTGCTTGGGACATCTCACACACACACACTTATTTCTCCTAATAGTACATTTTACAAGAAATCCTAGTTGAATTAGAGATGTAATGGGCAAATCTATAGATCCAACACTCCCAGTAATGAGCTATGCTTAAAGTGATTGGGAGATAGGATCACCAACACAATAGGTACACTGATAACCTAACCCACACCTGATCCCACAGCCTTCAAGTGCAGTTTTCTGCTTTGTGTTCATGATTCGTGGATTTACCTCACAAGGTATATAGTTGCAGTGCCACTATCGACAAGAGAGAGTTACTGCATCCTGATAAGTTTATGTTACAGTTCCCATTATTAGCGTTGATGACAGAGCATAAGTCTTTAAGATGGGGACCGAATTATCTTCTGATCTGATTTTCTGACCTTGCCCTAACCTTCCTGCTGATGACTAACTTGCTCTCGACATCCTGTATACACTGACTCTAGAGATTGACTAGTGTGCGTGTGAGGTTCATAGGTTAGCTAAACAGGAAAGATTCTTCAGGGAAAATCTAGTACAGTGGAACTTGGATGGAGTTTAAATATCGGCTTTGTCAATGACAGCTACATCCAAGGAATGAAATAAAAATAGGATTTGAAAATTTAATTCTTCAACAATCAAGGATTTACAAATAACACGTGCACCAACGTGGAAGAATTCTTTTGAAGCAATGGTGAGTTACAAACTTATTAAAATTAGCTCCTCCATTTTATTCAAGGTTACAGATAGTCCCTTTAGCAGCAATGTTAATCAGATGCTGCTGAGAATCAGATCTTGCATCAGCTTTAAGGAATGGCACTAACTCAGAACACTTTGAAAGAATGGAATGCTGCAGCAGCACAAATTGAATAGGCTCATGGGGCTGATACAGAAAGTTAACCATCTGATGCCCCCTGTTAAATTCAGGTTCACCCTCTCAAAATGATGGCGGTGGTCGGGAAGGAGGGAAATGTGAGGCGGAGGGAGGACATGAAGAAAAACAAATCTCATCTGGCACCAGCCAGTCACACATCAAGTTCCTGGTACTCGCTGAACAGTCACAATGAAACAGCACGGGGAAAGAAGCACCTGTCTCAATGAGTCAACCAACTCACATAGTATTATAGACAATCCTACCGTTTCTTCATTCTGTACCAGTCTACCCTTCACAGTTCAGGTGTTAGGCATTAGGCAAAAGTCTGTTTCTTGAGTGGACAGAATAGAATTTGAACAAAATGTTCATAATTTTCCCCAAGATAAAGCAGAACAAATTTTGTACAACTGGGAAAATAAATCTTATGGAAGTAACATTACGCCTCCCTCACTACTTTTCAGCGCCTTGACAAAAGTACTGATTCCATCACCAAAATCCATATTATTACATCTGAAACACAGTAGAAAAGAGATCATAACTTTTTGTACAAATAAAAATGCAGCTTTGTATTTAAATACTTGCAAAACCTAGTTTTAAACTACAGATATACTCATGTCAGAAATGTAGTTATAGTCTTGCATACAAAGTGCTTTCACACGCAGTGATGGAGGCAGCACACAATGACTCCTTTCCCAAACCCTAACCATCAAAACAATGTCTCTCGACACAATTAATGCTGTGTGTGCTCCAGTTTCAGAGCTGAAATGGCCACAGTCTGTTTTCAATCACTGAAGGAGGACTCGCTGCCAGAGCTGTCTCCATCATCTTCTTTGACCCCATCAGGAACAGGAGCATCTGGAGTCCTGCGCAGGGGAAAGAAAAATGTACAGGATAGTCAAAGAGCGTAACCCTAGTAGAGGAATCAGATACAGTGAATGATAAAAATACAATCAAGTGCAAATGAAGTTAAGAAATAAAGTTGTATTGAAATGATCCAACAGAAGTGTGGAAGGATTATTTAGATCAAAAATGTTGACTGATTCTCTCTCCACAGCTTCTGCCAAACCTGCTGAGTACCCCCAGCATTTTCTGTTTATACACCAAATTTCCAGCACCTGCACTATTTTGCTTTTAGCAGGTGCTATTAGTCACATGATCAAATATTTGATCAAAGAGATAGGTTTGAAAGGTGTCTGAAAGAAGGAAAGTGAAGTATAGAATTCCAGCGTTTTTGGGGGTGGGGAATTCCAGAGAGCTTGTGGCCCAATAACCTGAAGGCACGCCCACCAGTGGAGGAACAAAGGGCCATTTGAGATGGTCAATAAATGTCAACCTTGCCAACATCGTACACATCCTGTGAATAGATAAAAAGTCTGCTTTGCCAGTTAACTGAATCATGGCACATCTGTGACCTCATTTCCTATGTCTCTTTATACTATCATCCAATAAAACGCTGAGTGATTTTAGTCCTGAAATCTCCAATTATCCCATAGCATCCACTGCCTTTTGAAAGGGACAATTTCAGATTTTCTCTTCCCTTTGAGTTTCTATTTTTTACCCCTTGTTTATTTTGTTTGAATTTGGAAGGCCTGGCGGATACATCATCATCAGAATATCAGAAACTGCTAGCAATTAGATATACACACAACTCTCGCCGAAAGTTTCTTTACACTGAGTTGCAAGCTCAGCTCAAACCTCTGGTTGAATGGAACACATTCCTCGGGTCCAACCGAATTAACCATTTATTAGCCAGAAACTCAATAACATTTAGTTAGAAACATTAAAAGGCTGTGGAGGCCAGGTCCTTGAGTATCATTAAGACAGAAATAGATAACTTCTTGATTAATAAGGGGATCAGGGTTTATGGGGAAAAGGCAGAATGGGGATGAGAAAAATATCAGCCATGATTAAATGGCAGAGCAGACTTGAAGGCCGAGTGGCCTAATTCTGCTCCTGTGCCTTATGGTCTTACTTAAATACATGAAAACATTTCAGCAAAAGTTGGTGGAAACTCACTCCAATAGATCCGGATTGAGTCCTTCAGAAATCATCTTGTTCCTTATGGCCATAACAGGAACACCCTGCAACGAAGATTTTAAAAATTATTCTATGAAGAAACAGGGTAGATGGGCAAGGTTACAGCACTGCAGTGAGGGAATCAACATCAACAGTTAGTATTGGAACTTAAAACTTCTCAAATTTAGCTTAAAATAGAACACAGCATATGAATTCCTATCACACACAGAAAGACACAAGACTTGGCAACAGTCTGTTCAGCCCTTTGAACCTGCTCTGCTAGTCAGTGAGACTACGGCTGGTCATATTGTGGTTTCACCCCCAACCCTACACATAATTCTTGGCACCTCTGTGTATCAAATATCTGTCTAACTGTGTTTTGAATATGTTCAATTAGTCAGCCTCAACTATTCTCTGGGAACAGAAATTCTACAGACCAATCACCTCTGAGAAAAAAGTATCCTCTTCTCTACCTTAAGAAATGAACTTCTCATTCTTAAACCGTCTCGCTCGTCTAGACTCCGCACAAGTGGAAACATCCTCCTGATAACTAGTCTATCAAATCCTCTCAGGATCTTGTATATTTCGATAAAATCACCTCTCATTGAGCTCAACTTGATCAACCTTTATCAAAGGAGCCCTCACCCCAAGAGAGCAATTTATACTAAGTAGCTTAAAGGAAGGTCAGACCAGGTGGCTAAAGAAAAACAGAGTCAGGGAGAATGGTCTATAAGATTGAACAAGCGGAGAGAGAAGCAAAAGGGCCGTGTGTGGACCAGAGCACAGGGTGACCGTGAGGTTTTAACACATAAACCACTTTTATTTAAACAGCACTTTTGAAAAACTCAATGTCCCAAAACATAATCAAAGTATTTTTTTTGGACATGTAACTGCTGATGGGAAATGCAGCAGCCAATCTGCACACAGCAACTGTTCACATCTAACACTCTCTGTCGTAGGTCAAAATTAGTGATGCAGTATTCCAGGATTCTCACTGTGTTTCAGGGCTAGTTCTTAGTCGTTACCTTTTTCATTTTTGAAATGCATTGTTTGGCCATTTCAATCCTTTTTCCTTTCTTGGTTGCAGCTTTCCATCCAATGTTATGATACTTCCTAACTAACAACATTTATCTACCTGTGTGATCTTTCCATCCTTCATGGTTATGATACCTTTTTCGGACATTGTTTTCTTACAACTTATTCTCAGCTCTTTCTTCTCACTTTCACTCACTACTTGATCCAAAATCTTTTGCAGTTTCTTTTCAGAGTTGGCAATAAGCATGGCATTATTGGCATATCTCTTATTAAAAAATGTAATCCCAACTAATAAAAGGATTTCAATCTCTCCAAGAATGTTTTCACTTTACAAAGGGAGTAAATCTGGGGAGTAAACACAACTCTTGTCTGATCCCTCTTTCAATCTTCACAAAATTGCTGAGGTTGTTCTCAACTTTTACAGCTGCAGTTTATTCCCAATAAAAAAAGTTTTCATCAGGAAGAGATAGCTGGAATTTCTTGGACAAACAGTAAGAAATCATGATGTTGATGGGAAAGATGAATGGTAAAAAAAAAATCAAGATAAGCAAGACCAATCTGTATAAAGAACTTTGTATACTGCGTAAATGCACCACTAGCAAAGATGATCCACACATCGACAACAAGTATAATATGGAGGGCTATGGTTGACATCACCTTCTAAGAATGATAGAGAGAGAAGTTCCCACAAACAGAATGTGACAATCATAGAATCTCTACAGCACATTCAGCCTGCACCAACAATAATTCCACCTTTGCCCTATACCCGTAATTTACGCGGCCAATCAACCTAACCTGCACATCTTTGGACTGCAGGAGGAAATTGGAGTACCCGGAGTAAATCTACAGACACGGGGAGAACATGCAAACTCTACACAGACAGTCACCCAGGGCTGTAATTGATTCTAGGTCCCTGGAGCTGCGAGGCAACGGTGCTAACCACTGTGCCACCATGCCGTCCTCAACTCATGACAAGCTCATTTGTTTCAGTGATGTGGCTGAGGGCTAAGTATTAGCCTGGATAAGGAAGAGAACTTCCCCATTCTTGTTTGAAAAAGTGCCACGGACTTTTTTGCATCTACTCAGTTTAATGTCTCATCCAATGGACATGGCCTTCCTCCAATATTGCAGCACTCTCCTGACTTCACCAAAAGCACAGCCTGGACTATCATCTCTGTTGGGTGAAACTTGAACCTTAACCTTTTGAGTCAGAGGGGAGAAGGTAACCCATTGAGGCATGGCTGTTATTAAAGTCAAGACTCCTACCACAAAGAAAAAGAAAAAATACACACCACTTGCACCATCTTCAGGTATCTTGCATATCGAGGATCTTTGGCTACAGTAACAACATTTTCTGTTACAGAATCGGCTTTGCTTTGAGTTGTAGATTCAATGTTTTGTTGGACCTGAAAAATAAAAGCAGCTGCAATTAGAGACAGAACTCAAGCGCATTAATATCTTAATGAAAGAAATTAAAATTTTAACAGGTCCAAAATCCATTCAACAAATTTCCTCATATACAGAACAGACAGATGGAATCAAAATATTCCATGAAATGCACCCATGTATTCCAGGATGGCTGATGGCAGGGGGAGTAGGAAATGGTAGATCCAGTTTCAGGACATCACATAAGAATGTCTTATATAACCAGTTACTCTGAAGTGTAGTGAGATAAGCAAGTGCAGCAACATTCCTGGCATCTGACAAGGCAGCCCTTCCAGGTTTGGTACCCACTGCTTACAACAGGCATGTTATGAATGAGATTTTCCAGCTATAAGCAGTGACAGACAGTAAAACCAATACGGGAACATTAAAAACTTGCATTTATATAACACCCTTAACAGAACAAAATATCCCAAGGCACTTCATAGGAGCATCAAAAAAAACTGACTCCGAACCACGAGGAAATATTAGAACAACAGGCTAAAAGCTCAGTCAATGATGTAGGTTTAAGGGACAGAATGAGAGAGTCTTAAAAGGAGAGAATGAGAGGGTAGGAATGGGAGTTCAAGGTAGCTGATTGCATGGTTAACAATGGTGCAGTGATTAAAATCAGGAATGGACAAGGCAGCAGGTTGGAGCAACACATCTCAGAGGGCTGCATGGTTGAAAGAGATTCCAGAGAGAGGGATGCATGAGGTTGCAGGAGGGATTTGCAAACAAGGATGGATGAGGATTTTAAAATTGAGGCACTGCTTAAACAGGAGCCAAGCTAAGATATAGGCAGCAGGATTTTACATGAGTTCACATTTCTGGAATAGGAGGCCAAACCAGCAGAGCATTGAGGTGGTCATGCCTAGAGGAAATAAAGGTCTGGATAAAGGCTTCAGCAGCAAACCCAAGGAAGACTGGAATAAAAGCAAAATACTGCAGCATCTGGAAATACAAAATAAAAACAGCACGTGCTGGGAAAACATCCACATGTCTGGCAGCATTTGTGGAGAGATAATTAATGTTTTGAGGCCAATATGACTCTTCTTCAGATATTAAGAGGTTTTTTATTGTTTATATCAAATCAAAATGAGATATTCCAGATCCAAGCTGACGAGACAGGCTGACCGTTTCCTGCCTTCGGCTTGATCTACACGATCAAGCTGACTGGAGCAGACTTTGCACTTCCTCCAAGGTTTAATCTCATTTACATCTTAGTCAAAAGGCCAAGATGCTGCTTTAAAAAGTTGCTTCAAGTGAAGCCTCAGTGTAACCTCATGACTTCAACCTTGGCAGGACAACAAAACTACACTTGATATTCGCCAAAAAGCTGAGAAATGATATTAAGAGTAACGCCTTTTGAAGAGTCACACTGGACCCAAACTATGAACTCTCTCTCTCCATTGATACTGCCAGGCCTACTGAGTTCTTCACTTTTTGTTTGAGGCATGATCAGAGATGGACTACATTTCAGAGGTGGAAAAAAAATCTTAATGGTGGAGTTTATTTGACACTAGGCACTCATCTTCCAGACAAGTAGGATGCCAAGGTTACGAATTATTTGGTAGCAGAGTATTGAATATGCTTGATTGTGGAGGGACAGAACAGGAACCTGGCAAGAGAATAATGAAACAAGCTACAGGCAATAGACGTGGATGAATGGCTCAGCAGCAAATGAACTGAGGTAAGGTTAGAGGTAGGCGATGATCTGGAATAAGCAATCTTAAAGATGGAAAGGATATGAAGTTGAAAGCTTATCCAGGATCAAGTAGCAAGGTTGCAAATGGGCTGGTATAGCCTCAGGAAGCAAGTTGTCAGGGAGAGGGATGGAACCCGTTGCTAGGGAACCAAAGACAATGGCTTTGGTCTTGCCAATGTTTAGCAGCAGGAAGCCAGGAGGGAGATCCAACATGCACAATAAAAAAATCCACAGCATTTTTCTGCTGCTTGTTTGTTGCTCTTTGAACAAATCAGGACCAAACTGATGATAAACTACTCTGTCAATCCGTGCAACATTGTGGGATCGTAGCACTGACCTTTGATCCAACCGAATGGGAGAGCACAGCAAGAAAGGAAAGCAGAAGAACAAACTCTCTAGCAGCTGGTCGGAGGACGAGAAATGGGTGAGAGACGGAACCCTGCAGTTACTGAAGCAGGGTCATCTGTTAAAAGAAGGATTCCATGATAAAGCACACCCGAAATAGCTGGCCCATTAATACTCTCAAAGTGGAGCCTTTGTAATTGACCAGATTATTGATGGTGAATGATCAGAATGATTTGTATGAGTCAGGAAGTGCTGTGACATGTGTCAATGGTATAAGTGGCAGGGATTGTACTGTACAGAAGTGGAAGCTGAGATTATCTAGCATGTAAAAAGGATCAAAAGGCTCATGTTGTGTTAACATAAACAGCTTTAATGCAGCACTATAATGAATCATATCACAAGATAATATAGAGGCAGGATATAATTCTTAATCCAGCCTTTTCCTTGCAACTAACCAAATTAATCTAATTCAAGGAAATCAAGCTATCTGAAGGGTCCTACTTTGACAATCATGCAGCGAAGCAGCCACGATTCTTATTGCAGACTATCTGGACCATGACAACATGGAATGCTTACACAAAAAGAACACTAAATATAAATTCTTCTGCCCATTACACAACTCCAAGTTAAATTTTAGACTAGAATGCAAACCCTTAAAATGAAAAACACAAAAAAATGTATATTTATACTGAATTTATTGTGCAAAAGCATTCTAAGAGGCTTCGTAAGAGTATTCTCAAAAAACTGACATTGAGGCACAAAAGGAGATATTAAGTATTAACATCAATAGAAACTAGGGGTGTGCAAGAGGTTGAAATTAGAAGAAAACAGAGATCTTGAAGCTCTATGGTGTTGGAGAAGGTTAAAGATTTACAGAGAATTGAGGCCAAGGGGGATTTTGAAAGCAAGGATGAGAACCTTAAATCTGAGGTTTTGATGGAGAGGAACCAATGTCAGTCAGTGAACATAGGGGATCACCCTTCTTCCTCTCCAAACTAAGAGTGGTGGGAAAAAGATCAAGTCTACCAACATTCACCCAGCCTGTTACATAATGCAATCCTGAGTCCTACCAAACATTCTCATATTGTGCTCCAGTGAAACGCCTTGAATTGCAGTCTATATACCTCAATGTACCAGAGGGACTTTTCCCACTCATATTCCATAGTTTCTATGAGCTTTCTGCAGGTAATTACAAATTAAGAACCAGAACTAGCATCTTCTGCACTACTTTAGTTGGGTGAGTTGCTTTGTATACTGTTTTCAGGGAGAGAGAGGCCACTTTTTGAGGGAAAGGCAACTAGTCCAAACAACAGGTGCATGCAACTCCTTTCCAACACTCATCACAGAACAATCTCAGTCAAAAATTACCATATATACTGCTCATCTTAAATATGGGGCTAATAACCCTGCATCCCATCCTACTCCAATTCTCCAAAGATTCCACAATCAGACTTGTAGTACAAAATTGCTTAAACCTACCTTTTAATTGTAGAGTCAACAAATATCCAATTATGGAAGACCAATACATCACAAATGATAAGCAAAGGGTAGCTGAAATATGTGACATATCGCATGAATGATGATCCGCAATGCATGACATTTCTGAAGCAATGTTTTAAGGTTCTGCCATGAGCTGTGCGTCTATCAAATAAAAATAGCTCTCTGGCAATGGGGAATACCATAGATTCCTGTCATAATCCATCATTCCCACTGAGACATCCTTCAGTTCAGAACTCTGATTACAGCAGATTTTCCACATGAAGTCATCCTTTAACTTGTTTCATCTTTAATTTGAATGTCAAATGCAATTTCTAATTTTATTTATATTTATTCATATGAAGTCATCTATTGGATAAGTGTTCCTGTTCTAAGTATGCAACATACCCCGTAACTTAATTATACGGCAACAGGTCAACACATGATCTTCAGTAATTGCAATAATATGTCATTTAAAAACAAATAAGCTAGGGTTTAAATTACTTCAATGTCCTTGAAATAAAGATTGTTTAAAACAGTCTTACAGCATAGGGACATACAGTGCTGATAATAACTGCAATAATAATCACTGATTAGGGTACACAGGCTGAATTGCACTGGTCTGTTAAGTCACATTGAGTGTTGACTCAGGAGCACGTCATGGTTGCTGTGACACAGTTACGGCTGTTGGAGGCCAATTATCAAATGGGACATTGCTGGAGAAGTTCCGCAAAGAAACATCTTCAGCTGCTTCATCAGTGTCTTTTCCTTCCTCAGTCACAGGTCTGACCTGCTCACTGACGACTATAGCTCCATTTACAATACCCTCTAGTGATGGAGCAGTCGATAACAGGACACAACTAAGCTGATCTTTCTCTACACTCTAGCTACCATTGTAACACTACATTTTGCACTCTTTCATTTTCTCCTCTATTAACTGTATGTTTTGTCTGTACAGCACACAAGAAACAATATTTTTATGTTAATATATGTAACAAATATCAAATCAGATTGGACAATATCCTGGTTCGAGCTCACAATTTGTCAGAGAAATCAGCCAAACAAGCTCTGGATTAATGATCATCTTGAAAACAAGAAAGTCAAGGCTCTCTCTCCCAACCTTCACTGGCAGCAGCATGGTCAAGTTGTCTACCATTAACATCACTACTGACCACACATTTAATTGGAAGAAACATATGAACAAACGAGAGAGTAGCTGAATGGAGGGCTCCGACAAATAGTATTTCTTAGGGATCAGTGCCAGGATCTTTTCTGTTTGTAACATATATAAATAATTTAGAGAAAAATATAACTGGTTTGTTTAGTAAGTTTGTGGACGACACAAAGGTTGGTGGATTTGCCGATAGCGATGAGGACTATCAGAGGATACAGCAGGATACAGATCATAGAACATAGAACATTACAGCACAGAACAGGCCCTTCGGCCTTCGATGTTGCGCCGACCAATATAAAAAGCAATGCCCCTCCAAACTAAACCATTCCCTTCTCTTCCATATACTTATCAACTAACCTCTTAAACGCCACCAAACTTGGCGCATCTACAACTGCTGCAGGCAGGGCATTCCACTCCCGAACCACCCTTTGGGTAAAGAACCTACCTCTGATATCCGTCCTATAACTATCACCCCTTAATTTAAAGCTGTGTCCCCTCGTGCTAGCTTTCTCCATCCTAGGAAAAAGGCTATCACTGTCCACCCTATCTAAACCTCTAATCATCTTATATGTTTCAATAAGGTCTCCTCTTAGCCGCCTTCTTTCTAACGAAAACAACCTCAAATCCCTCAGCCTCTCTTCATAAGACCTGCCCTCCATACCAGGCAACATCCTGGTAAACCTCCTCTGTACCCTCTCCAATGCCTCCACATCTTTCTTATAATGCGGGGACCAGAACTGCACACAATACTCCAAGTGCGGCCGCACTAGAGTTTTGTACAGTTGCAACATGACGTTGCGGCTCCGAAATTCAATCCCCCTACCAATAAAAGCTAAGACTCCATATGCCTTCTTAACAACCTTCTCGACTTGACTGCCTACTTTCAGGGATCTATGCACATACACACCAAGATCCCTCTGTTCATCAAGACTACTAAGAATCCTACCATTAGCCCTATACTCTACACATTTATTATTTCTGCCATAGTGCATTACCTCACACTTTTCCACATTAAACTCCATTTGCCACCTCTCGGCCCAGCTCTGCAACTTGTCCAAGTCCCTCTGCAAACTATAACACCCCTCTTCACTATCTACCACTCCACCGACTTTAGTGTCATCTGCAAATTTACTAATCCATCCTTCAATACCCTCATCCAGATCATTTATAAAAATTACAAACAGCAGGGGCCCCAAAACAGACCCCTGAGGTACACCACTTGTCACCGAACTCCACGATGAATATCTCCCATCAACCACCACCCTCTGTCTTCTATCTGCTAGCCAATTCCTAACCCAATTAGCTAAATCACCCTCTATCCCATACATCTGCATTTTCTGCAGAAGTCTTCCATGGGCCACCTTATCAAACGCCTTACTAAAGTCCATATATACCACATCAACCGCCTTGGAGACCAAGTTGGAGACTTGGGCAGAAAGATGGTAGATGGAGTTTAATCCAGACAAATGTGAGGTAATGCATTTTGGAAGATCTAATACAGGTAGTATTCATGCTTAGTACAGGCCAATACGGTAAATGGCAGAACACTTAAGAGTTTTGAAAGTCAAAGAGATCTGGGTGTACAGGTACACAGGACACCCGAAATGACAATGCAGGTGGAGAAGGTATGTCAAGAAGGCGTATGGCATGCTTGCCTTCATCAACCAGGGTACTGAGTTAAAAAACTGGCAAATCATGTTGCAGCTTTATAGAACCTCAGTTAGGCCGCACTTGGAATATAGTGTTCAATTCTAGTCGCCACCCTACCAGAAGGATGTGGAGGCTTTGGCGAGGGTACAGAAAAGATTTCCCAGGACGTTGCCTGATATGGAGGACATTAGCTGTGAGGAGAGGTTGGAGAAACTTGGTTTGTCCTCACCAACGCGATGGAGATTGAGGGGAGGTCTGATAGAAATCTAAAGATTATGAAGGGCATGAACAGAGTGGATAGTCAGAAGCTTTTTTGCAGGGTACAAGAGTCAATTATAAGGAGACACACTAGGGTTTAAGGTGCGAGGGGTAAGGTTAAAAGAGATATACGAGGCAGAATTTTTTTTTTTATAGAGAGGGACGGGTGCCTGGAAGTTGTTGCCTGGAGAGGTAGCGGAAGCGGATACAGTAGTGAGTTTTAATGGTCATCTTGAGAAGTCTACGAATGAGATGGGAATAGAGGCACATGGCCCCTGGAAGTGTAGGGGTTTTAGTTAAGTTGGGTAGCAGGGTCAGTGCAGGCTTGGAGGGCCGAAGTACCTGTTCCTGTGCTGTAATTTTCTTCGTTCTTCGAGCAAGAGTGGACTGTTTAGATCTGCCATTCAATAAGATCATGCCTGATCTGATTGTGGCCTCAACCCCACATTCTCTGCCTCAAATTAATCTCCTTCATTAATCAAGGATCTTTCTACCTCTGCCCTGGAAATATTCAGCAATGCTGCCTCCACCTCTCTGTGGATTAATGGCTATAAAACAGATTGGATGTTGGGTAATCTAATGCAACGACTCACCTCTAGATCTCTGCAAAGCCTTTCCAACGTCAGCAAGGCTCAAGTTGCTGGGTGAAAAGTCTGGAACTTTCTATTTTAGCCACAGCCTTCAGCTGTTCAAGAAGGTGGTCACCAAATTCTCAAGAATCCTCAAGTTAGGGATTAGCAATAAATGTCAGCCTTGCTAGCAACATTCCAATCCTCAAGAACAAGTTGTTAGAGAGTCATGAGGGAATACTCACCATTAGCCCGAATGAGTGCAGAATATCACAGTGCACATATTTGTTTAAAGTTTATTTATCAGTGTCACAGTGGGCTTACATTAACATCGCAATGAAGTTTCTGTGTTTCGGGTCTCTTCCACTGAACACAATCCTAAACCCCTTATCAGCACACCACCATACATTATGTATATTTACAGTGTGCACCACAGCAGCTCACCAAGATTATGTAGACACAAACACCTTCTCCTGTGATCTCTATTACACAGGACAGCAGCAGCAATTTTATGGGATCAGTCACAAATAATCCTGACTTGGACATGCAATTGGACATTCCTTCACTATTATGAGCGGCATGGGAGCACAGTGGCTATCACTACTGCTTTACTGCGCCAAGGACCTGGGTTCGATTGCCAGTTTGGGTCACTGTCTGTGTCTGCGTGGGTTTCTTCCGCGTGCTCCTGTTTGCTCCCACATTCTGGAAAACGTGTTGGTTCGGTACATTGACCCGAATAGAAGCTGAACTGTGGCATCTAGGGAAGTTTCACAGTAACTTCATTGCAGTGTTGTTAGCCTTACTTGTGACTAATAAGTAAACTCAATTACTGGGCCAATATCCTGGATTGATTTAACACTAGTACACACATAGGAACAGCCTCATTCCAAGGACTGCAGCAGTTCAAGCAGAAGGCCTATCACCACCTTCTGAAACGCAACTGGGGATGAACAATAAATGCTGGCTCTGTCATCCGGAAAACAAGAATGGGTTGAATGGGATTTGGAAGTCTCTAACTGGCCCTTACAAATGATTCACAGCCAGAATCTGGCTGTCTGGGACATAATGCAGCTGACAACAGACTTGATTCTCATCAGCTCAAACTCTTCCAGTCCAATTTAGAATCAGGCCAATGAGCTGATCAATGTCCTTTTACAAACCAACAATTTGTGACATGAATCTTGCTAACCTGGAATCTGACAGTCAACTCCAACTGCATTATTCAATTACTTACTGGTCTATATTTTCAGTAAATTCATCGATCATACAATTGAGCTATATTTTAAAACTATTATACCTTCAACTAATCACAGCACGAGCCTTCCAATCCCTTGTGCGCATCAAATCTTCCAGCATATAAGACGTCCATCCTGCCCATCACGCGCATGCTGTTTCTTTCAAAGAGCTATTTAATTACCTGCTCTTTCCCAATGACCCCACAAGTTTTTCCTTTTTAAAGTGCTTATATAATTCTGTTTTGATGGTTACTATTGAATCTGCTTCCACCAACCTCTCAGGCCACACATTCCAGATCATCGTAACTCAGTGGATGAATGAACAAGTTTCCCTCAGTTCCTTACTGGATTCTTACTTCATTGAGCAAATAATCACATTTTTACCTCAGGCTGCTGCTGGACACTTGCTGTCACAGAGGGTGAACCATTTGCAAAGTTCTGATCCTGGTTTGTTGTCTCTACTTTGACATCTTCCAGACCGGGGATCGAGGAAAGCTGTGAGCAATAAAATAGGTTAAAACTGCCAACATGTGCAATACACCCTCTTAATAAATAAAGCATTTCCCACCTTCTGCACTCACTGTGAGGAGGAAGACTGGGGCCTCAACATCTCATTCAAAGACTGGCACCACTGACAATGCAGCACCCAATCAGTACTGGCACTGGAGGTGACAGCCTACACTCGGTGCTTAGATGTCTGGGGTAGTGTTTGAACACAAATGTCTCCCTCAACAATGCCAAAGTAAATTCCAATCTGAACTGACTGACCTAACATTCAAAAGATCCTCAGGCCAGAAAAGATGCAATTTGCCAAAGTGTCAATTAACTTCAGAGTTGGCTTTATATGATCCACAAATCAGTCAATAAATGTGCTGTTACTTGCTGTTATTTCTCACCTTGGAGTTAGGTCACACAACTTTATGAGATTTATAAGCCCAGCATTGAGCCAGACAAAATAGTTTTACAAAACCCACTGCCTGTGAACCAGAAAAGCAGATGTTCATCTACGTTGCACATACACAGAATCACATAAACGTGCATTTATATAGTACATTTCAGGATGTTTTTCAAAATGCTTCAAAGCCGACAGAGTAGTTTTGCAGCACATGTATTATTGTAGTGTTGGAAATCTGGCAGCCAATATCCACACAACAAGCTCCCATAAACAGCAACAGAATAAACTAACCATTTTCGGTGCTGTTCGATGAGGAATGGATTTTGTTCAAGTCACTGGTGGAATGCCCCTGCCCTTCTTCAAATAAGATTCAGGGGATCCTTTGCAACCATCTGAGGGCATTTAGGGCTATTGGCCTTATGCAAAGGTTGCACTTTCCTCAGTATCAAGCTGAAATGCAAGCTTACATCGTGGGTTCGAGTCTCTGCAGTGAACCCAGGACCTTTGATGCAGAGGTGGAAGTGCTACCCACTGAGCCAAGGTCAATACCTGAAGTAATTTGTTTTGGGCAAAGGGAGAGAAACGTAAGTTGTATGTTAATCTGACTCAAAACACTGGTCCTATTCTCTCTCCACAGGTGCTGTCAGGCATGCTGATATTCTCCAGCATTTTCTGTTTTCGTTTTTTATTACTGTTACTGCATCATTTGAAAACCCTTATTTGAATTGACATCACTGGAAATTCAAACCAATTACAGAATTCACTAGGAGGAGGGACTCCATTTCAATCAATCTCAAAACATGGAATATAATTAATGACTGAACAATTCGATCAAAACCAGGAATTTAAATCTCTCCACAAAACCTGAAACCGAAACCGTGATGAAAATCACCACAATATTCCAAGCCTTCAAATCCCCTTATAAATTATACTTAGTATTGGTTTGGGCAGAAGAACAGAATCAATATAGCCTGCTCTTCCAAACCATCCATCAGCTTCCTTAACATGATGCGGAATACCTTGCATCACTTTCCCTAATGTGAACTAAACCAATTGTTTAAAAACCGTCAGGGTTTCTGTTCCCCAGCCCTCTTTTTGCATTGGTTTGCAATTCTTGTTTAAATTGAAGCACTATCTAAATTTCCATTTTCCTACAACATCGAGGTTACGATTGCTCTTTAATTGTTGTATACTGAAGCAGACAAGTTTCCGAAATGCAGATTGAAGAGCTCAACAAGGCAACCTACTGATTTAAATAATTGGTTCTATCAGACTTTTTTCCTCGCAGTAACAGTCATTTCACTTTTCCAGCCAAGTTTCTTAAATAGCTCAAATTTGCAAGTCACAAAAATCAAAGTCACTGCAGAAACAATTCTAAAGAAAGTGCAACATAACTTAAATATTCTGATGCTGTCAAAAGAATGAGTGTATGCCAGTGGGAGGTATCTGAAAACAGCAAGTCACAGAGCTAGATACATAGGCACAAATTAAAGAAAGCAGACCTTCCTCAGCATTACAAAATCATTTTGCTTTTCCACTGCAGTGTGCAATATTTATACTGAATGCAGCTCAGCTAACATTGCATTCAGTTGGCTGGTTCCTTTCAAATGAGTAACGTTTTTCCATGAACATATGGCAATATTAGAGTCTGAGGGGACTATTCGAGTCTCCTGGAGTTTCATCATAAACTATTACAAGACTCGAGTGTCATTACTCTGAGCAGTTAAACAGTTCACAAGAACAGCAGTAAGTTAAATATCCTTTTTCAGCCTATTTTTAAAATCGTACCTATAAAGTTTAAATATTTTCATCTATGTATTAAATTTGTGTGTACTGCTTTCACTGTGAATTGGAGAAACATTTTCAACTTTGCTTCCAATTTTCACCCTTCTCAGTTTCACATGGTCCATCTCTTGCCTTCTTGACTTCTGTACCTGCCTTTCTGGTGATAGGCTAATAATAGATATTAGCTGATAACTTACTGACTCTAACAGCTCCCTTGATTACATTTCCGTGCACACTACACACGGTAAGGACTCCATTCCATTCTCCTATGGAAATATCTTGAAAAGCAACTGCCCTGCCTATGTTTGGTCTCCTCTATATAGGAGACCACATTGTAAACAGCGAACACAGTAGATTGGAAGTTTTATTTCTGTTGCATCTGTTTAATGATGCAACCTTCAACAAGAGCACTTCTGAAATGTCTTCTTTATCCCTCAAATGAGGGCTTCTCCCCACTGTGATTATAAAGTCATAAAGGTTTGCAGCATGGAAACAGGTCTCTCAGTCCAGCTTGTTCATGCCCTCCCCCCTTTTTTTTTAAGGCCCCTAAGCTAATCCCAATTGTCCACATTTGGCCCATATCCCTCGATATCCATCATCCCATGTAACTATCTAAATGCTTTTTAAAAGACAAAATTGTACCCGCCTCTACTATTATTTATGGCAGCTTGTTCCAGGCACTCTCTACTCTGTGAAAATATTGCCCCTATGGACTCTTTTGTATCTCTCCCCTCTCACCTTAAACCTATGCCCTCTAGTTTTAGAGTTCCCTATCTTTGGGAAAAGATGTTGACTATCGAGCTGATCTACGCCCCTCATTATTTTGTAGACCTCTATAAGATCACTCCTCAGTCTCCTATGTATCAGAGAAAAAGTCCCAGTCTATCCAGCCTCTCCTTATAACTCTGCCGGGACCTAATGGACTCATCATGTCCCAGTAGCATCCTAGTGAATCTTTTCTGCACTCTTCCTAGTTTAATATATCCTTTCTATATCAGGGTGACCAGAATCGCAGTCAATATTCCAAGTGTGGCCTTACCTAGAATTGACAGGGCCTTAACTTGTTTCCCATGGTTCCATTCTTAGCACTTCCCACTTCTTGCAGAAACATGATAGAGCTCCTCTTGTCATCACCTTATAGCCCCAATGATCATTTGCCAGCATTTCCATCGTTCCCAGTGCGATGTCACCAGCACAAACACCTTACCACCCATTCCCCTTTCAGCCTCCCAAACAGACTGCTCCCTCTGTGATTTCCTGGCACACTCCTCTATCATCCCTAATACCCTGTTCCCTTCTCACAGCATCTTCCCATGCAAATAAGTAAAGTTTATTTATTAGTCACAATGGAGTTACTATGACATTCCCTAGTCACCACAGTCCATCGCCTGTTTGGGTCAATGCACCTGACCAACACGTCTTTCAGACCATGAGAGGAAAATGGACACCTGGAGGAAACCCATGCAGGCACAGGAAGAATATATAAACTCCACACACAAGTGACCCAAACAGAGAATCAAACCCGGATCCCTGGCAGTGAGCTGGTAGCACGAAGCACTGTGCCACCATGCCAACTGTGCCATGCAAGCATTGTAACACTTCTTCTTTTACCTCCTTTGTCTTTTTTTTCCCCTTTCCATATTTCAGATTTTCTCTTATTCTTGGTTGCAAAGTAGCAAATCTGTATAGATGCTTTTGTTTCTTTTTCGGTCCTCTCACCTTCCCTTTGGTCCTGAACGACCAACTTTTCTGTTATCCAATTTATCCTTCCTTTCATAGATCCTCCCTTTGTCTTTGCCCCATCCAACTGTTGCTCAACACATATACTGAGCTCAAGCATCCTGACAGCTGACTACATGGGTGACAATGCGATTGGAATTGGTGATGTGCAAGAGGCTGAATGAGATTATAGAGAAAGGGAGGCTATGAAGGATTTGGAAACAAGAATGAGAATTTTAAATAGTAGTATTGCTTAGACAATCTCGGTCAAGGAGCAGAAGGCTGATGGGTAAATTTAAATTTAAAAGTGGGTAGCAGAGTTTTGGAACATCTCAAGTTTATAGAGGCTAGAAAATGGGAGCACAGTCAAGGTGCCTTTGTGAGCTCCAGTTAAATTACTTCACATAACTATCAGCCATGGCTAGAACATAAGAAACAGGAGTTGGCCATTTGTCTCTCTTCTCTCCCCATCTACTCTGCCATTCAATAAAATCATGGCTGAATCTCTACATCAACTCCAATTTCACCTTTATCCCCATATCCCTCAAGTCCCTTGATACCCAGACCGAGCATCCACAGCTCTCTGGCTGTGAACGTATCAACAGTTGCACTGCATAGCGATTACGTTGTTAGAGACGAATGATAGGCACATGAGCTCATCTATAAATAAACAATGATGCAGTATTCCTTTAAGGGACTAGTCTTTTGATTTGTTCCTTAGTTTGTTTAGGTTAATTGGTCAAACCAAAAATAGTATAATAAACACAGCTGGAACAGTGGGGCTGGAAGGAACTGCAAGAGTCTATCACTGTTGAGAGTTTATGAATAAACCTGCCCAGTGTATAGGACTAGCTTTGGACGCATTCATCACATGCTATGACTGGATTTAACGCAAAGTGGAGAATTCCTGTGAGTTCACATCCCTTGTGAGCAAAGAAATTTCTCTTCAACTAGTTGATCAGTGACCTTGCATCCTGATTCTGCAACCCAGAGTTCTAGACTCTCCAGCCAGGGAGAATGATCTCTCAGCGTGTATCCTGTCAAACCCTCCAAAACATTCAGCTATTTCAAAGAAATCATTCCCATTTTACTAAACTTATAGGTTCATTCTTCTCAGTGATTCAGCGGAACAGGCTTCAGGGGCTGAATGGCTGAGACCTGTTTCTTTTATGATTCTAACAAATCACAATTGTATTCCAAATGAAAGCTTACAATTCCGAAACTTGACAATACACAAATGTCATTAGAAATAAACGGAAACAGAGCAGATAACGAACGATTGCAACAATCTAATTTAGCGAATAATAAATCAGTCTATGGACTGTAAAATAACATATCAAATATGAAAAACATGATAAAAATAGAAAATCAATAATTAACCTTAGTAATTACCAGTGCACCATGTGTGTCATTTACAAGATGCACTGCAATAGCTTATTAAAGCTTCTTTATTTACACTTGCCAAGCCTAGAATAGCAGGGCAGCAGGCACATGGGAATGTAACCACCTCTGAATTACCTATAAGACACATCTTCCAAACTTATGACCTCTACCACCTAGAGGAAAAGCAGCAGGTATAAAGTATCACCACCTGCAAGTTCCCATTCAAGTCATTCACGATCCTGACTTTGAAATATATCACCATTCCTTCACTGTCATTGGGTCAAAATGCTGGAACTCCTTCTCAACACTACAGGTGTACCTATACAACATGGGTTCAGTGGTTCAAATAAGCAGCTCAAGGGCACCACTTTCTCAAGGGCAATTAGGGATGAACAATAAATGTTGGCCTTGCTGGAGGTGCTCACATCTCAGGAAGTTTAAAAAACAAGCAACTAGAAATGTCAGATAAATTTGAAACTACCTCCCAAAATATTTTCAAAAATACAGAGCAATTTTGATATCTCAAACAGCAAATGATTTTGTTGCATATGCATACAGTCTTCATCCGCAAATCTGTTACTGCCGTTGTACATTCACATCCCACTATAGTGGCAGAAAGGATACATGGTTTATACAAGCTTTCATTATATACTGGTGATGCGTCAGTTACATGGCACATGGTGTGAAATACTGGGACACTTCCCAGCTATAAAAATAAACTCTGCTCACCTTTGCCTCCAGAATGTTGAGTGTCGTTTCAATTTGCTGGATGCGTAGAGAAAGGCTGGCCAGTTTCTGCAAGAGTGGAAACAAACTCTGCTGATAAATGGAAACTTGCGAAAAGGGGAAGATGCAGAGGGTTTTACTTTAGGAACAAAAATACACTGACATTAATTTAACACACGTCTCTCAGACACCTCAAGGTTTGTACAGACAATGAGTTAGTTTTGAAGTAATGTGACTGGCGAATGGTCAGTAGAGTAATACAGTGGTACCCAAGCAAACAACCAAATGAGGAATATCCAGTTAATCTGCTAGGTTGGGGGAGCACAAAGAGAAAAGAAATTGAGCTTTTGCTGAGAACAACGGAAATTCCCCATTCTCATAGAATATATTTTAAAAATGTACTCATGAGCATCGCTGGCGAGGGTAACATCTATTGCCCATCCCTAATTACTTGAGAAGGTGGTGAAAGCTATCCTCTTAAACCATTATAGTTTACATGGTGTAAGCACTGTGTCAGCACAGTGAGGAAGTGAGTTCCAGGATTTTGACCCTGCGTCAGTGAAGGAATGATTTAATATATATACGTTATATTTGGGGTGGAGAGTCTCTTAGAGGGAATTTGCAAATTGTAGTAGTCCCATGTATCTACAGCCTTGTCCTTCTAGTTGGTAGTGATTGTGGGTTTGGAAGGTGCTGCCTAGGGAGTTTTAGTTCCTGCAGCGTATCTTGTAGATGGCCACTATGTCTCATTGGTGGAGGAAGCAAATATTTGTGGAAGTAAGCTGCTTTGTTCTGGATGCTGAAATTCTTGTGTTATTGAATCTGCACCCATCCAAGCAAGTGAAGCTTATCCATCACACTTCTAACTTTTGCTTTGCAAATGGTAGACTGGCTTTGGCGAAACAAAAGGCAAGTTACACTCCGTAGGATTCCCAGCCTTTAACCCTCTCTTGTAGCCAGAGTGTTTATATGGGTTGGTCCAGTTCAGTTTTTGGTCAATGGCAACCCTCTAGGAAGTTGATAATGGGGGACTGAGTAACAGAATGCGATTGAATGTCAAGGAGCGATGGTTAGATTCTCTATTGTTGGAGATGGTCATTGCCTGGCACAAATGTTACTTGCCACTGCTCAGCCTAAGCCTGGATATTGTCCAAGACTTGCTGCATTTAAGTATGGACTGCTTCAGTATCTATGGATGGTATTAAAAGCAAACATTTGTTCTTTGTTCATCCCCACTTCTGACCTTATAATGGAAGAAAAGTCAGAGATGAAGCAGCTGAAGATAGTTGGGTCTAGAACAATACCTGAGGGACTCCTGCAGTAGCGGTCTAGAAGTTAGTTGATTGACCTCCAACCACAACAATTAACTTCCTTTAATAGAATCCCTACAGTGAAGGAGGTCATTTTGCCATTGAGTCTGCACCAACTCTCTGACAGAGAATCTTACCAGGCACTTTGCAATAACCCCATGTATTTATCCCATGAATGCCCCTAGCCTTGGACCATTAAGGGGCAATTTACCATGGCCAATCCACCTAACCTACACATTTTGGACTATCTGAGGAAACAGGAGCATCCGGAGGAAAGCTCGCAGACACGAGAAGAATGTGCAAACTCCAGAGACAGTTACTCAAGGCTGGAATTGAACCCAGGTCTCTAGTACTAAGGCAGCAATTCTGTGTCACTGTGTTGCCTTCCAGTTAGGTATGACTCCAACCAGTGGCAGGTTTTTCCCCTAATTTCTGCTGACTTCAGTTATACTGGGATTCCCTGATACCACCCTTGGTCAAATGCTGCCATGATGTCAAGAGCAGTCACCTCACCTCAGGATTAGCTCTTTTGTCCACGTTTAAACCACAGAATCCCTACAGTGCAGAAACAGGTTATCCGGCCCATCGAATCTGCAATGACTCTTTGAAACAGCGTCACATCTAGGCCCTCCTCTCTACCCCACCATTGCTACCCGACGCATTTATCATGGCCAATCCACCTAATCTGCACACTCTTGGACTGCGGGAGGAAACCAGAGCACCAGGAGGAAACCCATACAGATACATGGAGAATGTGCAAACTCCATGGTGTCACCCAAAGCCAGAATTGAACCAAGGTCCAACTGCTGAGAGGCAGCAGTGCTAATCACTGTGTCACACACCCAGCTGTAAATGGAGGTCAGGAACTCAAACTGAGCATCAGTGAGCAGGTTATTGCTAAGCAAGTGCTTAATGGGTCATTGATGACGTCTTCATTACTTTACGATGATCGAGAGAAGACTGATGGGTGGTAATTGTACAGGTTAGATTTGTCCTGCTTCTTGCAGCGTAGATTGCCAGTGTTGTAACTGTACTGGAACAGCTTGGCGAGAGGCACCTCAAGTTAGAATCATAGAATCCTACAGCACAGGAGGAGGCAATTCAGCCCATCAAGTCTGCACCAACCACAATCCCACCCAGGCACTATCTCCATAACCTTATGTTAGCTCCCTTGACCCAAAGGGACAATTTACCATGGCCAATCCACCTAACTGGCATATCTTTGGACTGTGGGGAGAAAACTGGAGCACCTGGAGGAAACCCACGCAGACAGTGACCAAAGTCCCTGGCGCTATGAGGCAGCAGTGCTAACCACTATGCCGCCGTGCTGCCCAAAGTTCTGGAGCACAGATGTTCAACCGGAATACTGAGAGAGCTTATTGTCATTGCAGTCTCTAGTACCTTCAGTCATAGAACATAGAACATTACAGCGCAGAAAAGGCCCTTTGGCCTTCGATGTTGCGCCGACCAATTATGAAAAAGCAATGACCCTCTAACCTAAACCGTTCCCTTTTCATCCATAAACTTATCTACTAACCTCTTAAACGCCACCAAACTTGGCGCATCTACAACTGCAGCAGGCAGGGCATTCCATACCCTTACCACCCTCTGGGTAAAGAGCCTACCTCTGACATCTGTCCTATAACTACCACCCCTTAATTTAAAGCTATGTCCCCTCGTGCTAGCTTTCTCCATCCTAGGAAAAAGGCTATCACTGTCCACCCTATCTAAACCTCATCATCTTATATGTTTCAATAAGGTTTCCTCTTAGCCGCCTTCTTTCTAACGAAAACCTCAAATCCCTCAGCCTCTCTTCATAAGACCTGCCCTCCATATCAGGCAACATCCTGGTAAACCTCCTCTGTACCCTCTCCAATTCTCCACATCTTTCTTATAATGCGGGGACCAGAACTGTACACAATACTCCAAGTGCGGCCGCACTAGGGTTTTGTACAGTTGCAACATGACGTTGTGGCTCCGAAATTCAATCCCCCTACCAATAAAAGCTAACAGCTAAGACTCCATATGTCATTTCTTGATATTAGATGGAATTGGCTGAAGGTTGACATCTGTGATGCTGAGAACCATCCACTCGGCACTTCCAGTTGAAGATTGTTATGAATGTCTCAGTTTTTTGTATTAATGTGCTGGGCTCCTCCGTCATTGTGAATAAGGATATTCTGGAGCCTCCACCACAGAGCTATTTAATTGTCCACCATCGGGTCATTATTTGTGTGGAGTTTGTACGTTCTCCCTGTATCTGCCTGGGTTTCCTCCCACATTCTGAAAGATGTGCTGAATAGGTGCATTGACCCAAACAGGTGCCAAAATATGGCAATTGGGGGAATTTCACAGTAACTCCATTGCAGTGTTAATGCAAGCTTTACTTGTGATTAATAAATAAACTTTAGCTATACACAATTGGACATGGCAAGTTTGCATAGCTTGGAGCGAAGCAATTCCAATACCAATAGATCAGATTAATCTATTACTTGCTGCTTCTGTTGTCTAGCACACAGGAGTCCATGTTGTAACTATCAGGTTTACATCTCACTTTTAGGTATGCCTGATGCTGCTAATGACACACCCTCCTACGTGGTCCCTGAATTCAGTGGACAATCTCCTGGCGTGGTGGTAATGGTGAAACCACCAAGGAATCTCGCTGTTCTCCATCACAAGAAAAACCGTCACAATAGTCCTGCTAAATCGTCTGGTCACTCATCTGGAGCCAGACCTTCCACAAAGGTCGCGGGACTACTGAACATAAGAAATAGGAGCAGGAGTCGGCCATCCAGCCCCTCGAGCCTGCCCCGCCATTCAATAAGATCATGGCTGATCTGAAGTGGATCAGTTCCACTTACCCGCTTTCTCCCCATAACCCTTAATTCCCTTGTCTATCAGAAACCTGTCTATCCGTGATTTAATTATATTCAGCGAGGTAGCCTCCACCACTTCAACAGGCAGAGAATTCCAAATATCCACCCCCCTTTGAGCGAAGAAGTTCCTCATCAAGTCAGATCTAAACCGCCTCCCTCCCCTTATTTTGAGACTGTGCCCTCTAATTCTGCTATCCTTTCTAAGCAGGAAGAATCTCTTTCCCTCTACTCTATCCATCCCCTTAATTATCTTAAATGTCTCTATAAGATCCCCCCCATCAACCTTCTAAACTCCAATGAATACAAACCTAGTCTACTCAATCTCTCCTCATAAGCTAACCCCCTCATCTCCGGTATCAGCCTAGTGAACCTTTCCGTATTCCCTCCAAGGCCAGTATATCCTTCTGTAAGTGCGGCAACAAAAACTGCACGCAATACTCCAGCTGCGGCCTCACCAGCATCCTGTACTGTTGCAACAAGACCTCCCTACTTTTGTATTCTATCCTCCTAGCTATAAAGGCCAACATACCATTCGCCTTTTTGATCACCTGCTGCACCTGCAGACTGAGTTTTTGCGATTCATGCACAAGGACCTCAGGTCCCTCTCTGCACCGTAGCATGCTGCAGCTTTTCGCCTTTTAAATATTAATCCCTCCTACTATTATTTCTACCAAAGTGGATAACCTCATACTTGCTAACATTATACTCCATCTATCAGGTCCTCGCCCACTCACTCAACCTATCCAGATCTCTCTACAAACTTTCCACACCCTCCACGCAATTTGCTTTTCCACTCATGATACTGACATGATTTTTGCTGCGCGCCAACTTCAGAAGTGTCAGGAGCAGAATCGTGAGCCCTACACAATATTTGTTGATCTCGCGAAAGCCTTTGACACTATCAGCTGACAAGGCCCGTGGAGGATCATGTCAAAGTTCGGCTGCAAAGCCCTCCCCCCCCGGCCACCAAATTCATTCAGGTGACACGCCAGTTCCATGATGGCCAGAGTATTGGATGGCAGAGAATCTTCTGAGGCATTTCCAGTCACCAATAGCATCAAACAGGGCTGTGTGCTCACACCCACACTGTTCAGCATGATTACTGCCATGCTGAATGATGCATCCCAGGACAGTGTTGCTGGAATCAGCCTCAAGTACAGAGTGGATGGGAGGCTCTTCAACCTGAGGAGATTTCAAGCTATTACAAAGTGATTGAGACTGTTCTGAGCGACTTCCTCTTTGCCAATGACTGCGCCCTGTATACTGGCTCACATGATGTAAAGATGCCAGCGTTGGACTGGGGTAGTAAGAACTCAGTAAGAATTTAGCAACACCAATTTTAAATCCAACCGATTTATTTGATAGTAAACTTGCGAGCTTTCGACACTCTGTGTCTTTGTCAGGCAAATGCAGTGGTCTGGTCTGCAATAGCACAATCAGCACAGACAGTTAGAGATTGCTGATTAGAAGCGAATCCTTACATCTAACCTGCTATTCAAGTGTTAAAGTGGCTAACAATGTGTGTGGAGGGAATCCTGAGCATTGGTTAGAGAATTGTGTATTTTCTCCAGACAGCACAGTAAGTGAGGTTTTTTGCTAACCCAGGCAAGTTACGGGGGTTACATGATTATATATACATTAATATTATTATAGTGTGTCATGAAGCCAAGACCCTATTAAGGCTTGTCTCAGTGTGCGCACCTCACGTACTGCAAACCGACAGACAACTCTCACAATGCTCCACTTCTCAGCTTCACCCTTAGACAGTTAAAGAAGCCATTCCCTATGGACAAGCCCCCGATACACGAATTGTCAATGAGGAGGATCGTGACAGACACCTCCAGATTGCTGAAGAGCCCTTCATGAGAACAGATATGGCACCGATCCATCGATCGAACAGTTCGACGTGCACAGCGGATAAACCGCACGACTACTCAGAAGACGAACACGGGACACATTGGACAGAGTATCCTTTGTGTGTCCAGTATCCCCGGAGCGGAGAAGCTACGTAATCTTCTCCGGAGTCTTAAACATATCATTGATGATGACGAACATCTCACTAGGGCCATCCCCACCCCCCCACTTCTTGCTTTCAGACAACCGCACAACCTCAAACAGATCATTGTTCGCAGCAAACTACCCAACCTTCAGGAGAACAGTGACCACAATACCACACAACCCTGCCACAGCAACCTCTGCAAGACATGCCAGATCATAGACATGGACGACATCATCAAACGTGAGGATACCATTCACCAGGTACACGGTACATACTCTTGCAACTCGGCCAACGTTGTCTACCTAATACGTTGCAAGAAAGGATGTCCCGAAGCATGGTACATTGGGGAGACCATGCAGACACTACGACAGCGGATGAATGAGCATCGCTCAACAATCACCAGGCAAAACAGTTCCCTTCCTGTGGGCGAACACTTCAGCAGTCATGGGCATTCGGCCTCCGACCTGTGGGTAAATGTTCTTCAAGGGGGCCTTCGTGACACACGACAGCGCAGAGTCCCTGAGCAGAGACTGATAGCCAAGTTCCGCACACATGAGGACGGTCTTAATAGGGATCTTGGCTTTATGACACACTATCTGTAACCCCCGTAACTTGCCTGGGTTAGCAAAAAACCTCACTTACTGTGCTGTCTGGAGAAAATACACAATTCTCTAACCAATGCTCAGGATTCCCTTCACACACATTGTTAGCCACTTTAACACTTGAATAGCAGGTTAGATGTAAGGATTCGCATTCTAATCAGCAATCTCTGACTGTCTGTGCTGATGTGTGCTATTGCAGACCAGAACACTGCATTTGCCTGACGAAGACACAGTGTCGAAAGCTCGCAATTTTACTTTTTTTCCCCGTGCAACACAGCACGGGAAACAGGCCCTTCGGCGCAACGAGCCCGCGCCACCGTCATAACTATATAGTAGCAATTCGATTATCCTATTATAGATTTAGGTTATTTCTAATATGGAAGACTCTCACTATAGGGACAATTTGTTTCTCAATCAGCCTAAGAGCGAATTTTTGGGTTGTGGGAGGAAACCGGAGTGCCCGGAGAAAACCCACGCAACCACGGGGAGAACGCGCAAACTCCCGCAGACACCGGCCCAATTCCAAGTGTCTGCACAGCCACATCGATAGTCTCTGAGCTGTCATGGTGCCCTTCAGATGGTCCACATAAAGCACTCATTTACGACATGAATTACCAGGCAACCCATGAATCAACATCCAAGAGCTGTACTCACACCAGCTGCCGAATGCATGCTCAATGTTGGTCAAGTATGGACCGAATTACCTGTGGAAAAAAAGCCGTAGTTAAACAGTCCTACTATAACCCTCTATCTGCATACCGCTCATGTGGCTGTCCAAGAGACCCTTAAACAGCCCCAGCGTGCCTGCTCCCACCACCTTACTCGGCAGTGCATTCCACACCCCCACTACCCTTTGTGTGAAAAACTGCCCTCTAATATTCGTCCTATACATAGCCCCCCTCACCCTATGGCCATGACCCCTCGTCCTATCCATTTCTAAAGGTGGAAAAAGTTTACCTCCATTTACTCTATCTATACCCCTTATAATCTTATACACCTCTATGAGATCCCCTCTAAGCCGACGTCTTTCAAGGGAAAACAACCCCAGTCTATCTAATCGTTCCTCATAAGACAGTCCTTCCATACCAGGCAGCATCCTGGTAAACCTCCTCTGCACTCTCTCCAAGGACTCCACATCCTTCCGATAGTACGGCGACCAGAACTGGACGCAGTATTCCAAGTGAGGCCTAACCAACGTTCTATACAACTGCAACATCAAACTCCTACTCTTGTATTCTATACCCTTTTCTATGAAAGCTAACATACTATACGCCTTCTTTATCACCTTCTCCACCTGTGAGGACACCTTCAGAGACTTGTGAACCTGCACCCCCAAGTCTCTCTGCGTCTCTATGCTCCGTATAGTTTTACCTTTTATCCTATAACTCTCTTCTACATTTTTCCGGCCAAAATGCATCACCTCGCATTTATCCGGATTAAATTCCATTTGCCATCTATCTGCCCAGTCTACCAACCTATCTATGTCCTGTTGTATTGCCTGACACTGCTCCTCTGTACCCGCCAATCCAAGCATCTTGGTGTCATCAGCAAATTTGCTGATCTCACCACCTACCCCAACTTCCAAGTCGTTTATGTAGACCACAAATAGAAGAGGACCTAGTACTGAGCCTTGTGGCACTCCACTAGTGACAGGCTTCCAGCCGGAAAAAGAGCCTTCCACTACTACCCTCTGTCTCCTCCTCCCGAGCCAGTTCTCGACCCATCTACATACCCGACCCTGTATCCCATGCGCCTTCACCTTCTCTATCAGTCTACCATGAGGAACCTTGTCAAACGCCTTACTGAAATCCATGTAGACGACATCAACAGCACGTCCTTCATCAACTGTTTTTGTCACTTCTTCAAAAAATTCCACTAGATTTGTAAGACAAGACTTCCCCTTGACGAAGCCATGCTGCGTATCCCTGATCAGATCGCAGCGCTCCAGATGCTCATACATCCTGTCCCTAAGGATCCTCTTCATTAGCTTACCTATAACTGAAGTCAAGCTCACCGGCCTATAGTTCCCTGGTTTACTATCAAATAAATCAGTTGGATTTAAAATTGGTGTTGCTAAATTCTTACTGAGTTCTTACTGGCTCACAGCCAGAGATGCAAGTCAGTATGGTCAAATTTTCCATTGCTTGTGACAACTTTGGACTCACCGTCAACATTAAAAAGACCAAAGTCATGCACCAGCCTGCTCCTCGTGCACCGTACACAGAACCCATAATCACAATCAAAGAAACTATAGGCAGTGAACCAGTTCACTTACCTTGGCAGCACCCTCTCCCAATCAGTGACTATTGATACAGAGGTTAACTGCAGAATAGCAAGGGCAAGTTCTGCTTTTGGCAGACTGCGCTCCACTGTACGGGAATGTCAAGGAATCAGCCCAGCAACAAAACTGAAGGTCTACAGCGCCGTGGTACTCACTACCCTTCTGTATGCCTGTGAAACGCGAATATACCTGATTAATTAGCTTCGGCCACATGGCATCCAGCCTCAAAACGGATGATGGTGTCGAGGTCCTCATTGACGATGATGGATGAACAACAAAATGATGAAGTGGATAGGTCAGGCCACGAGGTTACAGATTGTGGTTGAGAACAATCTCTGCTGCCGGCCCACAGTGCCTTATGGTTGCCCAATCTGGAGTTGCTAGACTGTGCAAAGTCTACCATTTAGCATAGCAATAGTGCCACACAACACGATCAAGAGTATCCTTAATGTGAGGTTAGGACTTCACAAGGACCGTGCTTTGGTCATATCTACCGATACTGTTATGGACAGGTGCATTTGCAGCAGGAAGGTTGGAGAGTGGTAACGTGGACCCTGTACGAGGCCACATAAAAGAGCCAGACCCTACGGAGCAGCTGCGTGGGAAGCCGGGCCAATCGGTAGCAAGGCTGTGCCAGAGAGAAAGATACTAGGAATGTGTTCTGTCAGATTCATAGCTCATGTATATAGATTTAATTAAGTTTTCTTATTTGAGCCACAAGGAGTCGCCTGAACATCGAATGAAATTAAATTAATTTGCCGAGTATGGTTAACTTTGCTGGCTAATTCAAACAACACTGAAAATAGAAACATCATCCAAGTATACCCCATTCTCTACAATAAGCAAATTATAAGCTCGACAGCAGACAAGGAAAGCATCTATCGAATGGGTCAATCTACCAGGAGAAAAACAGGACAGATTTTATAATTACCTCTTCACAAACTGTTGAAAATCGATTCAAAAACCGGACAGTATGTGCAATAAACTGGTTCAGAAACGCGACTGTCCGCTTCTGTTGAATGGCTGGAACCTGCAGTGAGAAATCCAGATTAATTTTACATTATGCTAACTGTTGAAAGCCAAATCAGGGATGTACACTGGGTAATGTACCAAAAGAAATCTTGCACTGAACAGTATCATTCAAAAGGAAGGAGGAACACTGGGGAGATTCCAAAAGTACAGTCAGCAAGCAGCAAATAAACATACACCTAAAAAAAAAATTCACTCTGAAAAATAATGGTGAGATAACTGATAGAAACTGAACACCAAGCAGTATTATCAATTTTCACTGCACTGCAGTTTAGGATTCATACTTGCAGTTAAAATTTGTTTAGACACTAGAGATGGATGACAAAGGATTAGTGGCCAGGTTAGAGGTTAATTTTAAGGATTAGAGGTTATTGGATTAAGGCTGAGGTTTAGGGGTTAAGACAAATGATTCATGATTGATGGGGCAGGGTAAAGTGGTTACATTTAGAATACTCAGACATAGAGGGTTTGAGCTAAGTTTAAGTCTTTTACTTTTATTTATTAGAACATAGAACATTAGGGTCACAAGTAGGCTTACATTCACATTGCAATGAAGTTACTGTGAAAATCTCCTAATCACCACACTCTGGCACTTCTTCGGGCAAAGCACTTAACCAGCACGTCTTTCAGACTGTGGGAGGAAACCCGAGCACCCGGAGGAAACCCATGCAAACACGGGGAGAATGTGCAAACTCTACACAGACACTGACCCAAGCTAGGAATCAAACCCAGGTCCCTGGTGTAGTGAGGTAGCAGCACCAACCACCGTGGAACCCTAGTGATTAGGAGTTAAGATTAGGGTTCAGAGAACGGTTTGGTGGGGGTGGGGGGGGGGGGGGGAGTGGTGGTGGTGGCGGGTCCAAGATTCAGGATTAAAGTTAAGAGATTGGGATCAAAGTTTAGAGAGACAGATTAGATTTGGGAGTGTTAAGGTTGGTGGTGGGGGGGAGGGGTTAAGGTTTTGGGGGTTAAGGTTGAAGTTTGTGATGATGGGTTAATATTTAAATCTCTTGCCGTTACAGCTGCATCTGAACAACACACAACCGGCGGGGGGGACCTGCCACCGGCCCCGGGGCTTCCACCCGGGAGCCAGGATCTCTCCCCCTCCCCGTGTCTGTCTCCTCTCCTCTCCCCCCTCACCCGGGTCAGGTCGATCCCGGATCCCACCAGCGGCAGTCCGTCCGCGTCCATCCCGCCCACCGGAAGCAGCACCTGACTCCTGACCCGGAAAGGAAGCGAGCGGCAGGGGCGGCGAGGAGAACCCCGAGAGTGGGCGGAGCCAGGGGAGTGGCCTGAGTGTGCGAGAGGCAGTGGTCAGTTAGACAGAGAGTGACCATCAGGGAGAGTGACCGTAAGGGAGAGTGACCGAGGATACAACAAGATGTCTAAACCTGTGCGGGTTGGGTGGATTGTCCAGGGTAAATTGCCCCTCAGTGTCTGGAGGAATCGCTCGGGTATGGGAACAGGGCCTGGGTGGGATTGTGGCCAGTACAGATTCAATGGGCCAAATGGCCTCCTTCTGCCCTGTTAGATTCCATGAGAAGAGGGAGAGGCAAAGAGGGGAGCAGAGTGGGCAGGGGGACACACAGCGACTGCAGAGGGATCTGGGCAGTCAGCACCGTCAGGCCTGGGCAAGGTCAGAGAGCTAACAGCATTTAAACCAATACAGCAGAGGACAATCCATCAGAGCCCTGAGTACTCATCGCTCCTTTTTATTTCACATTTACACCATTCTGCTTCTGTATTGATGTTCCAAAGCACCTATTTCTGATCATAATCTCAGGTAAAAGTGAACTCCCCACTGTTTACTCAAGCATACCTCCCACTGCACAGAGGTCAACACACTGCAATATAAACGGTTAGAGATGTAGCCCTATTAAAGACAAACAGAAGCTTCTTTTCTTATAACCATTTACTATTATCAGAACTGACCCTTGGTTAATTGCCCACCTCGATGAGTGGAGAGATTTGCAGCAATGATCTCCTTCACCCCAGGGGTCCTTTGCTTCTGCTGGAAGCTACATGTGACAGTTAGAGATGGAGAGATGCCAAAGTGCAGTCCGAAAAGTTCTCAATGGCTGACCAGGTGAAGGAAGACTGAGCATCTCACTGTTCCTAAAGAGCTTCAATAGCTCTGACAAAGGACCATCTAGACTCAAAACGTTGGCTGCATTCTCTCCCACTATGCTGTCAAATGTGCTGAGATTTTCCAGCATTTTCTGCTTTTGTTTCAGATTCCAGTATGTGCAATATTTTGCTTTTATCTTAAAAATACAGAGTCTCCCCTTTAAGAGTGAGAATAAGGGGGAATTTCTTTTCTTCAAGGATCATAGAAAGTGGGAGATATTTGCAGTATAAATGCAATATAAACATCTCTCACTTCCTATGCCTTTTAGCTTTGACAAAGGGTCATCTGAACTCGAAACGTCAGCTCTTTTCTTTCCTTACAGATGCTGCCAGACTTGAGATTTTCCAGCATTTTTTCACTTGGTTCCATCTAACATACACATTTTGAGACATAAAGAATCAATTTAGCATTGCCAATCCACCTCACCTGCTCATCTTCGGACTGTGGGAGGAAACCCACACAGCCACAGGGAAAATACAAACTCCGCACAGTCATCCAAGTGCCACCCTAATGTTTAAAAAACTTCTTAAAAGTGCCTAACAATACTCATCTACTTAGAGACAATTGCTAAATTTGAAGAGCCTCTTTGCAGATTGTAAATGGGTGCAGTCAGCAAAAAACTTCAGCATGTTGATAATTTTAATCTGTGGGTGTAGCCAGTTCTGTGGGCTGATCTATCTTGCAGCAATATGTTATATTTTTTAAAACCATTTCAAAGATCACGGAGACTAGATTTGGGCTGACGTATCTTCAAATTCCTCAATCTTCAGCTGATTTGGTCAATTTTGGGCAAATTGCACTGAAAAAAGCAGCATGTCCAACAGAAACTCCACCATAGTGTGTCCAATAAATATACCATCAGAATCAGAACTCCAAACCCTGTTAAGTTGGTTGCAGGTTACATAACCAGAGGAATGGAAGGAGGCCATTCATCCCCTTGAACCTGTTCTGTTGCTCAGTAAGAACATGGCTGACCTGCATCCTCACTGCATCCAACTGGCTGTTCTTGAACGCTTAGCAAAAATATATCTAGCTCAGATACCAGATTATTAATTGAGCTTCCATCTACTGCTTTTGTGGAAGAATGTTCTTCCCTTGCACCACTCTGTGTGAAGAAGTGTCTCTTCTTCATGACCAGATTCTTCTGATTTTAAGAGTCTGGTCCCTTAAAATCGTAGAGTACCTACAGTGCAGGAAGCCATTCAAACCTTCAAGTTCACACCATCTCTCTGACAGAGTATTTTACCCAGGCTGTCTTCCTTTGCCCTATCCCCATAACCCCACATTTTTACCATGGCTGATAATCCCAGCCTGCACATCTTGGCACACTAAGGGACAATTTAGCATGCCCAATTCACATAACCCACACATCTTTAGACTATGGGAAGAAACCTGAGCACTTGGAGGAAATCCACACAGATACGGGAGAATATGCAAACTCCACACAGACAGCAACCCAAGCTGGGAGTTGAGCACAGGTCCTGCTGTTGTGAGACAGTAGTGCTAACCACTGTGCCACCCTGCATCCCCTCCACCCCCGAGAACTTCTTTTGTTTTCCCTTAGTAACTTTGTTGGCAATTCAGTGGAAACTCCATTTTGTATCTACCCAGGATTACCTTTGATTTCAGTCAGATTTCAGCCGGCTGATCAGGAGCCATGAGGGGAATCCTGGAGATAATGTCAAATGTAAATTCCTTATTCTTTTAATGCCTTGATTATGGAAAAACCATGGATTGTACATCACATTTGATATTCATTCTGAACTGATGCAATAGGACAGCGATGTAAGTGTGAAACAGGTTGGAAAAAATGTTTATTTGATTAAAACTGAGTTATAATATTTTTACAGCACTTAGTCTTTGGTAACAGTTTAATAGTTTAAACAAATGGAAACACACTCCAGTTACAAGCACAGTGAGTGCTATCTTTAGCATTGATAATCACACAATTCTGGCTGAGAGATGTTATGGTTGGATCACATCAGACTGCATCTGGAAAGATTAACAATCTTACCTAAATATAATTAGCCATCATCCTACAGAATCTAAGTGATCCCCAGGCCTTTGGTGATCTAATTGGACCCGTGTGAACTTAGAAACAGAGCAGCTGATAGCTGTTATAGGGATATATTATGAAACATTTTCCACCACCATGTTTGATATCAGAACAAATCCAGCAACACAAATCACACTTTGTTGGAGATTTCCCATTAAATTCCCTCATGCTCATTCCAATTTTTCTTTGGATATTTTTAAAAAGTAATGTTACCATCACATTAACAACTATTGGAGACGCTTGCTAGAAAATTCCTGGAAGAATACAACTATGCATTCATTGGGAATTAAATGCTCCAAATATCTAATGACTATCTCATAATAACTTGTGTTAAATGTTCCACTTCACCGAATATTTGAGCAGTCTCCAGATAAACTCATACTTGATTCAGACTCGGAGATCTGAAATACCAAATTATTTCCTCTTTGTGGATAAACCTCATCTGATGATTTACCTTTCTACTGTGGCTACAAGAGCAGTTCAGAGACTGGGAATTCTGCAGTGGGCAAATCACCTCCTGACTCCCCAGAGCATGTCCACTATCTACAAGACACAAGTCAGGAATGGGATGGAAGACTCTCCACTCGCCTGGATGAGTGCAATTCCAACAACACTCAAGTCAGTCAACACCATCCACCTGATTGGTATCCTACGTACGCCTTAAAAGGTCACTCCCACAACAGTAGCAGTGTGTACAAGATGAATTGCAGCAACTCGCTGAGATTCCTTCGATAGCACTTCCCAAACTTGTGATCTTCACCACATAGAATTAGAGCTACATGCCACCCACAAGTTTCCCTCCAACACATCCTGACTCAGAATTATATCACTGTTACTGGGTCAGAATCCTGGAACTCCCTAACAGCACGGTGGGTGTACCCATAACACATGATCTGCAGTAGTTCAAGAAGGCAGTTCACCACCACCTTCTCAAGGGCAATTAGAAATGGGCAATAAATGCTGTGTTGTCAGCAAAATCCACATCTCATGAACAAATAAAGCAAAACCTGTGATATACTTGAGTGGATAACCAACAAATGGTGACATTACAAATAAGTGGGTTCACAAATGATAAAATAAATCCTGGCTGGTCAGTTTCCACTGGGCCTTAGTGGGTAGCAATGTCATCTGCATTCACAAGAATGTAGGTTGAGATCCCACTTCAAAGATTTGAACACATAGTATAGACCAAGGGCCAATACAAAAAGGCTGCTGCACTGATGGAGATAAAATGAGATATTGAACCAAGACTCCATCAGCCATTGCAAGTAGATATAAAAGATCATTGATCACTGGTCATTACTTTTGAGGGAGTCCTGGGCCAATTGTCACTAAAATAGATTGTGTGTGTAAATGTACTTCTTGGTTTCCTTCAGCAGTGATTTGATTGAACTTATTATTGTCACATTATTTACAGTAAAACAGTATTTTTTTTTTGCAAGCTATACAGACAAAACATAGACAAGGAAAGAACATGTAGAATGTAGTGTTGCAGTTATAGCTAGGGTGTAGACAAAGAACTTAATACAAGGCTGGTCCATTCAAAAGTCTGATGGCAGCAGGGAAGATGATGTCCTTGAGTCGATTGGTATGTAACCTCAGACTTTAGTATCTTTTTCCTGATAGAAGAAGGTGGAAGAGAGAATGTCCAGGATGCATGGAGTCCTTAATTATGCTGGTTGCTCTGTCAAGGCAGTGGGAAGTGTAGACAGAGTCAATGGATGGGAGGCTAGTTTGCAGAATGAATTGGGCTACATTCACGACCTTTTCTAGTTCCTTGCAGTCTTGAGCAGAGCAGGAGCCCATACCAAGCTGTGATACAAGCAGAAAGAATGTTTTCTATGATGCATCTGTAAAAGTTGGTGGGAATTTGTAGCTGACATGCCAAATTTCCTTCGTCTTCTAAGGAAGTAGAGACATGACTACACTTAATGTGCTTCTTTGGTTGTAAAACACTTCAAAACATCCTGAGCATATTAAAGACATTACAGAAATGCAAATTTCACAGAAGGCCATTCAATCCATTGATAGTTTCTCATCTGTAACTTTCTAAAACCACTTCTCTGCATCTTTTATATTTTTCCTCAGTTTGAATGCTCTCCAGTCATTGGCTTAATAATATCTGGTTGCACTTGACTTGCCAGTGTTAGGATGGAGGTATGATGCTCGAACATATTGGATGCCAATTTTTTTTAAACCCGAGGTCTCTGAAAAGATGATGGTGGGCCATCATTTTGTACCATTGCAGTTCTCATCTGATAGTTCTCACAATATGATGGCCTCACGCACCACCTTCCTCAGTGGTCAGTACTGCTTCCTTCTGAATAGGTACAAAAACAATATTCAGAAATTCCTGTTTGACTCCATTAAATAAGCAGATCTCAGGTTTGGTTACCTGCAGTCTCATTCATCATGGTTGGCCAACCTCTCCTGACCTCACCTACAATGTATCCCAGTATCTTTAAGGGTCATAGCCATAAGCTCTGACATTCTCTCCTTAAGCCTTCTTGGCGTCTCTCTGTCATATGCAGAGCGGTAGATCGTTAAAGGATTTGAAAGGGTGCATTTAGAGAAGATATTTCCCGAATTAGAAAACTGAAACCATAAAGATTGTCGTTGAGAAATCCAACAGTCAGGTCAGGAGAAACTTCTTTATCTAGAGAGTGGCGAGAATGTGGAACTCACAATTCAGGTGAATAGCATTGGATAAACACAAAGAAAAACGGAATAGGTAAATCTGTCAATAGGGTGAGATGAAGGGGCTTGTGCAGTGCATAAACACTGGCATGGACATGTATGGTGTGTTTCTGTAAGTACTATGCAAGACTTATCTCAGTTTAAGAACATAAGAAATAGGAGCAGGAGTAGGGCCATCCAGCCCCTCGAGCCTGCCCCGCCATTCAATAAGACCACGGCTGATCTTATAGTGGTTCAGTACCACTTTCCCGCTTTCTCCCCGTAACCCTTAATTCCCTTTTGTCAATCAAAAACCTACCCACCCTTGACTTAAATATATTCAGTGAGGAAGCCTCCACCACTTCAACAGGCAGAAAATTCCAAAGATTCACCACCCTTTGAGTAAAGAAATTCCTCCTCAACTCCGATCTGAACCCCCCCCTTATTTTGAGGCTGTGCCCTCTCGTCCTGCTACCTTTGCTAAGCGGGAAGTCTCTCAAACTCTACCCTATCCATCCCCTTCATTATCTTATACGTCTCTATAAAATCTCTTCTCAGTCTTCTAAACTCCAAAGAGTACGAACCTAGCCTATTTAGTCTCTCCTCATAATCCAACGCCCTCATCTCCGTTATCAGCCTAGTGAACCTTCTAACCAGTTTTGGCTATCTGTCTAACTAGTCCTTGTGGTTCAGTGAAATATGTTTGATAATGCTAATGTGAAGAACCACAGGACACCTTAAAAGATGGTCTATAAAGGAAAATCATTGCTGTAAGTAAATGAGACACAAAATTACCAATAAGTACAACGGAGAAATCTTTAATTTCCAGCTCACTTCCAGATATTTTAGTGCTGTGGGCATAATCAGGCTTCGCATCAACCCACCTCACAAAATTTAACCCAGAATCCAACTTGAGATTATTTTATAATCCAAATAAAAGATTTTCTGTCTACATCTCAGTCATCCAAAACAAAACCTTCCGATTGCCACCGATGGCACATAACGGGAGTGTCCGGTGCCAACTCAGCCCTGAAGCTACGGGTGCAGAGCCGAGCATAATGACCTGCAAAAAGAAAAAAGAATTTTACTTTTTTTTTTTTTACATAGGTGCTACATTCAGACCCTTGCTGCTGCTGCTGTTAGCAGTTTAGGGGAGAGGTGCAGAGGCACTATCTTGATGAAATTTATCTCACTACCTACAGCAATCATACTTAAACTACACATCCCTGAGCAGTAAGGGGCAATTTAGCACTTGCATATCTTTGGAGTGTGGGAGGAAACCAGAGCACTTGAAGGAAACCCATGCAGACACAAGGAGAAAGTGCAAGATCTTAGACTTAGAATCCCTACAGTACAAAAAGAAGCCATTCGGCCCATCAAGTCTGCACAGACCACAATCCCACCCAGGCCCTACTCCCGTATTCCTATGTATTTACCCACTAATCCTTCTAACCTATACATCTCAGGACACTAAGGGCAATTTTTAGCACGGCTAATCAACTTAACCCGCACATTTTTGTTAAGTTGATTAGCTGAATCAACTTAACAAAAGAGGAGAATGTGCAAACTCTACACAGACAGTGCCCAAACCGGGAATCAAACGCAGAACCCTGGAGCTGTGAAGCAGCAGTGCTGACCACTGTGCTACCATGCCGCCTCACGAACTCCACACAGACTGTCACCCAAGGTCGGAAATGAACCTGGGTCTTGGACGTTGTGAGGCAGCTGTGCTAACCACTGTGCCACCGTGCTGCCCAATCACAGTCACCTCACCTCGTTTTGTCCATTAGTCAACTAAGATTGTAATGAAGTCAGGAGCTGAGTGACCCCGGCAGAATCCAAACTAAGCATTAGTGAGCAGGTTATTGCTGAGTCAGTGCTGCTAATGACCCCTTCCATCACTTTACTAATGATCAAGTGTAGACTGATGTGGCAGTAATTGGCCAAGTTTCCTGTTTACAGGACATACCTGGGCAATCTGCCACATTGCTGCGTAAATGCCAATGTTGTAGCTATACTGGAACAGCTTGACTAGGGGTGCAGTAACATCTCTGAAGCACTATTGCCAGAATATTGTCAGAGCCCACTGCTTTTGTCTTATTCTGAAAATATTTACAATAGCAATGAGAACCTAATAATCATGTTTTTATTTGAGAGATTAATAAAGTGGCAAGGCACGTTGGCACAATATTTAGCACTGCTGCCCCACAGCGCCAGGGACCCAGGTTCAATTTTTGCCTTGAGTGACTGTTTCTGTGGAATTTGCACATTCTCCGTGCGTCTGTGTGGGTTTCCTTCAGCTGCTCTGGCTTCCTCCCACACTCAAAAATGTGAAAGTTAGATGTATAGGCTGTGCTAAATTGCCCCTTAGTGTCCAAAGATGTGTAGGTTAGGTGAATTAGCCATGTTAAATGTGTAGGGTTATGGCTTAGTGTGGAGGGGAGGGCATGGGTGCTTTGGGTGCAGACTCAATGGGCTGAGGGCCTCTATCTGCACTGTGGGGGTTCTAAAATTCTATGATTCTGTGAATTCATAACATTGCTTAGAGATTCTGTAAAATATTTTTAATCGAACTTTATGGTTTTAGCAATCACTTGTGGTCACGTATTCCACACTCAGTATCAACCCTTTGCCTGTAAACTTTCCTTCTACCACATGAACCTGTCCAACACCACCGCCATACCCCTCCTTGGCTACCTTTCCATTGCCATTGCAAGGCAATAACATTATTCAAGGGTTGAGGAAAATCTGTCAGTGTGCAATTGATACAAGCTGACACCCAAACTGAGCATGCGCGTGGCTCAATGCCACTCTGTCTCTCTCTCTCTCTCATCTCAAGTGAGGAGACTGTGCATTCATGTTGCACTCCAGGGTCAAACGCCCACAATCCTAGCTGTCGATTCCAATGCTAGCATCGGAGGTGCTGTTTTTCAGATATGACATTACAAAGGCGGATATAAAAGATCCTGCAGTGCTATTTCAAAGGAAAGTATTGCAGTTTTTCCCCAGTGATCTGGCCAAAATTTATTCCTCAGTTCCCACCTAATAGCTGATTATCTAGTTATTATAAAATTAAAGTTTATTTATTAATCGCAACTAGGCTTATGTTAACACAGCAATGAAGGTACTGTGAAAATCCCATAGTCGCCACACTCTGGTGCCTGTTCGGATACACTGAAGGAGAATTTAGCATGACTAATTCACCTAATCGGAATATTTTTGGACTGCAGAAGGAAACCAGAGCACCCAGGGGAAACCCACACAGACATGGGGAGAACATGCAAACTCCACATAGACAGTGACCCAAGCCAGGAATCAAACCCACATCCCTGGTGCTGTGAGGCAGCAGTGTTAATCACTGTGCTACCATGTCACTCCTGAGATGTCGGTTAATTCAGTCAGTACTGTGTCACTTAATTCACTGCAAAATAGTTAGAGCTGTCTTGAGACTATGAAAAGTTACAAAGAACGACAAGTTCTTTTTAATTGATTAATAATTACTGACAAACATGGCCAGTGTTTACTTGTACCTTACCTGGGGATGACCCAAATGATGAACGAGCAGCTGACTGTTCATCTTGCCTGGGTAACCAGTTGTTGCAAAAAGATTTTCATTGGCTTTTGACCATCTGGATAACCAGAAATAGAATAAATTAGATTGAGTAAATAAAGACTGTCCAACAAAGATCTGAAAATGGCAAAACCATGGGAAAATAGCAGAGAAGTGTGACTAATTGGATTGCTCTTTCAAAACATCACGCACAGGAATGATGGGCTGAATGGTGTTGCACAATTTGATTCACTGTCCCCACTCAATCTCTCCAATAATTAACCCCGTGAAATCTCTCCATTAATCCTAATCTGCTTGATGCATTTAACCCAAGCCACTTAACTCCATCGTTTGAAGCTGAACAGCACCAAACTGGAGAAAATGTCAGATCTTTACACAACTCCAGCACGCACGCATGGCCATTTACTTCACTAACCCCCTCATCCCAAATAATGGTGAGAATTAGTTTGGTCAATTGTAACCACTGTGGATATCGTTCTGGAGGAGATACCCTTTATTTCTCTAACAAAAGGAACTGTGATCACATGGATGAAAAGGGAATGGTTTAGGTTCGAGGGTCATTGCTTTTTCTTAATTGGTCGGCGCAACATCGAAGGCCGAAGGGCCTGTTCTGCGCTGTAATGTTCTATGTTCTATGAATAATAATAATGATAATAATAATTACCGAAATCGCCGTGCTCCATCCAAGTGGGACGGTCTCTTCTCTTGGGGATAACTACAAGACAGAAAATGAGAACCTAAGACAAGAGCAAAGTACTGTGAGTGTCAGAAATCTTAAATAAGAGTGCAGGTTCTACTCAGCATTTTGGCACCATCTATGGAGAGAGAAGCAGAGTACAGTCCTCGTCTATTCAATCACTCATCATGTGACAATCCTCACATCTCAGGAACCAATCTAGCAAGCCTTTGTTGCATTCATGCTGGTAAAATACATCCTTTCTTAGATAAGGCCACCAAACCTGCACAACTAGGGAGTACAAGATGATAAAGGGTATTGACAAAGTAGACGTGGAGAGCAAGTTTCCTCTTGTAAGGAAATCTAGAACAAGAGGTCATTGTTTTAGGATCCGGTTGGCAGATTTGCTGGAATTAATTTGAATTAAAACCTACAGATGACCATTGTTGATTGTCGAAAAAAACCATCTGGTTCAATGATGTCCTTTAGGGAAGGGAATCTGCTGTCCTTGCCGGATCTGACCTGTATGTGACTCCAGAGCAATGCAGTTGACTCTCAACTACCCTCTGAATAAGGGCAAAAAGGGACGGGCAATAAATGCTGAACAACCAGCGATACCTGTGTTACACGTGTGAACATAAAAAAGATTTAAAACGAAAATGAGTTGAAATTACTTCTCTCAAAGGGTGATGAGTCTGTGGAATTTATTACCCCTGAGTGTGGTGGATGTCAGGAAATTTGTGGAGATAGGTAAATTGTAAATTAGTAATGGGTTTGTAGGGCTATGGTGAACAGGCAGGAAAGTGGGGCTGAGACCGAGATGACATCAGCATGATTGTATTGAAAGATGGAGCAGGCTCGAGGGGCTTAATGGCCCACTCCTGCTCTAAATTCTTAAGTACACCAAATAAACATAAGAACTAGGAGCAGGAGTAGACCATCCGGCCCCTCGAGCCTGCTCCACCATTCAATAAGATCACGGCTGATCTTTTCATGGACTCAGCTCCAAATTACCCGTTCGCTCACCATAACCCTTAATTCCTTTATTGTTCAAAAGTTTATCTATTCTTTCTTAAAAACATTCAATAAAGTAATCTCAACTGTTTCATTGGACAGGGTATTCCACAGATTCACAACTCTTTGTGAGAAGAAGTTCCTCTTCAACCCAGTCCTAAATCTGCTTCTCCTTATTTTGAGGCTATGCCCCATAGTTCTAGTTTCAGTGGAAACAACTTCCCTGCTTCTATTTTATCTATTCCCTTCATAATCTTATATGTTTCTGAGATCTTCCCTCATTCTTCTGAATTCCAATGAGTATAGCCCCAGTTTACTCAGTCTCTCCTCATAAGCCAACCCTCTCAACTCTGGAGTCAACCTAGTGAATCTCCGACTAGGAGATATTGGCACCCGTGCCAGTGTATCCTTTCTCAAGTAAGGAGGCCAAAACTGTACACAGTATTCCAGATGTGGCCTCAACAGCACCTTATACAGCTGCAATATAACCTCGCTGTTTTTAAGTTCCATCTCTCAAGGACAAAATTCCATTTGCCTCTTAATTACCTGCTGCACCTGCAAACCAACTCTTTGATTCCTGCACAAGATCCCTCTGCACAGCAACATGCTGCAATTTTTTACCATTTAAAGAATAGTCTATTTTGCTGTTGTTCCTACCTCACATTTACCAACATTGTACTCCATCTGCCCAACCTTCGCGCACTCACTTAAATTATCTATATCTCTTTGCAGACTTTCAGGGTCCTCTGCACACTTTGCTCTGCCACTCATCTTAGTGTCATCTGTGAATTTTGACACACTAATCTTGGTCCCCAACTCCAAATCATCAATGTAAATTGTAAACAATTGCGGTCCCAATACTGATCCGAGGCACACCACTAGTCACTGATCACCAACCAGAAAAACACCCATTTACTCCCACTCTTTGCTTTCTGTTAGTTAAACAATCCTCTATCCATGCTAATAATATTATCTGTAACACTGTGCACCTTTATCTAATGCAACAGTCTTTGGTGCAGCACCTTGTCAAATACCGTGCCTTAGAAAAGCCCTATACAATTGTATAAATACCTATTTATTCCTATACTTGTTAACAAAACCAAACATATCATTTGTCTTCCTAATTATTTGCCATCCCTCTAATGCTAACTTTGGCAGTAACACAGTGATATTGTTGCTGATCAGTAATTCAGAGACTCAGGGTAAAGCTCTGTGGACCTGTGTTTGAATCCCACCACAGCAGATGATGGAATTTAAATGCAATAAAAATAAATAAATTTTTAAAAAATGTATAAGGACACCCAGGTCTGTCAGTCTAGATGCAAAACAAATTCTGCTTTTATATTTTTTCTTTCAAAGTCGATAACTTCACACATCTGCCATGTTCAAACCCCGTCACCCAGTCAATATCCTTCTGCAGCTTCTTTGCATTTGCCTCACCACAGCCTGTCTTCTTTCCACTGGTTATACTCTCTCACTTCCTGTCTCATTCTAGTAAATCTAAAGGAAATTAGAATTGTTTGTGGTATTCCAATGTGGTAGAAAGAAGGATCAATCCAGGTTTAAGATAAGAGAGAGAATTCTCTCATCCCATGCATAGGTTCATTGAACTCGGATGGGATTCTCTGGCTTTAGGGTGACTGCCTGTTAACTTCTCCAATCTAAAGACAAATACATATGAGAAAATATATGATGTAGAAATGCTGGTATTGGACAGGGGTGGGGCACATTAAGAAGTCTCATAACACCAGGTTAAAGTCCAAAGGTTTATTTGGAATCACAAGCTTTTGGAGCACCGCTCCTTCCTTGGGTGGGCGTGCACTCACCTGTTGGAGCAGCAGTGCTCCGAAAGCTCATGATTCCAAATAAACGGGACAGCATGGTGTCACACAGCGCCAGGGACCCGCGTTCAATTCCCGGCTTGGGTCAAAATCTATGTGGAGTTGGCATGTTCTCCCCATGTCTGAGTGGGTTTCCTCTGGGTGCTCCAGTTTCCTCCCACGGTCCAAAGATGTGTGAGTTAGATGCATGGGCCTTGCTAAATTCTCCCTCAGTGTATCCGAACAGGTGCCAGAGTGTGGCGACTAGGGGATTTTCACAATAACTTCATTGCAGTGTTAATGTAAACCTACTTGTGACTAATAAATAAACTTAAACCTGTTGGACTTTGACCTGGCTTTATGAGACTTCTTACTGAAAAAATATATAGATACAAAAACATAAATATATACACACTATAACTCATATAACATTTAATCCCATTCCCAACTAGATTTAACTCCTTGACTATTCACAATTCCTTTCTGTTTTGCAAAGCTAAATGTACAATGTCAATTTGCCAGTGAATATTTCAAGTATTGGGGCAAGGAGTTCTTCAGTCAATTCCCATTGTCTCTCCCTCAGCCTTCCCGAAACTTCCAGCAGAATACCTGGAGCGTGTGATATCCCAGATCAGCCAATCATTCCCTGCAACCGCACCGACTTTGATTGTGTTGCCCAGACACCAGTCTGCAGATAGCAGTGGCATCTGGCCACAGTCCAGAGATAGGATCGCCTGCAGAGTAACCAGGTCATAAAAGCGAATGATTCCATCCTTCTCAGCCACCATCAGCTACAAAGACAAAAGCAAACAGTCAGCTGCTTATCACCAATCTACAGATTCATTCAGAGCGTTCCAGCACTTACAAAAAGAAACTAAACACTGTACATGCTGAAAACCTGAAATAAAATCAGAAAACGCTGGATAAACTCTGCTGGTCAGGCAGCATCTGGGGACGGGAAACAGAGTTAATGTTTCGAGTCCATATGATTTCTGAAGACGGAAGGACATGTTAGTAGCATGGTGAAAAAAAGCATTTGGGACACTTGCCTTTATCAATTGAGGTGTAGAATATAAAAACAGGGAAGTCATGTTGGAGCAGTACAGAATTTTGATGAGGCCACAGCTGGAGTACTGTGTGCTGTTCTGGGCCTCACATTATACAAAGGACATGATTGCACTGGAGGGGGGGTGGGGGGCGCAGAGGAGATTCACCAGGATGCTGCCTGGGATGGAACATTTAAGTTATGAAGAGAGGTTGGGTAGGTTTAGGTTGTTTTTGTTGGAGCAAAGACTGAGGGCCGACCCCAGTTTTTGATTATGAGGGGCATGGACAGAGTGGATAAGGAACAGCTGTTCCCCTTATTTGAAAGGTCAGTCATGAGGGGACGCAGGTTCAAGGTGAGGGCAGGAGGTTTGGGGGGGGGGAATGTGACGAAAACTTATTTTACCCAGAGGGTGGTGAGGGTCTGGAATGCGCTGCCTGGGAGGGTGGTGGAGGCGGGATGCCTCACATCCTTTAAAAAGTACCTGGATGAGCACTTGGCACGTCATAACATTCAGGGCTATGGGCCACGTGCTGGTAAATGGGATTAGGTTTATGGTCAGGTGTTTCAAATGCATCAGTGGAGATTTGATGGGCCAAAGGGCCTCTTCTGCATGTATGACCCTTCTACAGAACTGAAGCAAGAGAGAAACGTACTGAATTATAGTGTTGGAAGGGGGTTGGAGGAGATGAGGCAGAATAAAGGAATAGGGATAGGTCAGGCCAAAGGCGATATTCACAAACTCGTTTGGACAAAAGACAAAGGGGAATGTTAACTGAGGGATGAAGAATGCCAATGGTGGCAAAGATGAGATAGCAGAATATGTTAATGGGAGCAATTGAACAGCCAGGGGCAGATAGATGGTGATACAATACTAAATCAGGATGGTATATACCCGAGATGAGAATGTGCAGGTAGCGGTATTCCTTTGCATTTGCTGCCCTTGTCCTAAAAGCTGCTGGACGTCTAGAAGATGCAGTGAAAGGAGTCTTGGTGAGTTGATGTAGATGGTACACACTGCTGCTACTACTGTGTGTCTGTGTTAGAGCAAGTGAGAGTGAATGGGCTGCCAATCAAATAGGCTGCTTTGACCTGGGGTGGTGTTCGCGGAGCTGCTGTCCTACAGGTAAGTGGAGACTACTCCTTTTCTTTTGGAGAGTTTGTGCAGACTCTATGGGCCAAATGGCCTCCCTCTGCACTGTAGGAATTCTATTATTCTCCACCACCTTTGAAATACACACATGTACAGTGGCAGCAGAATAAATGCTGGCCTAGCCATCAACGCCCTATCCTCTAATAAAGGCAAATACTATGTTAATTTTGTTACAAAAGGATTAAGAGGAAGTCTGACTGCAATGATGCACGGCATTGTTGAGACAACCTCTCGAGGACTGTGCAGGTTTTGTCTCCTTATCCAAAGGAAACATGCATTTTTCTTCGTGAATTGCAGTGAAGGCTCCCTAGTCCAGCTCCTAGCTGAGGAGAGATTGAGTAAAGTGGGCCTACATTTCCTGGAGTTCAGAAGAATGAGAGTGCATTTCACTGAAATCTATAAAAAGTTTGAAGGGAATTGCCAGTGTAGATGGATGCTAGGGAATCTAGAACAGAGGATCTGCTATTTAGGGATTTTTTTTAAGAATTTTTTTTAGAATTTTTAGAATTCTCAGAGGGCTCTGGATGGTCAGTAATTAGAGTATATTCAAGACAGACATACAGATCTTTGGATGCAGGGAGGTGCAGTTATGATAGACCCTATTCATTATTGAGCAGTGCAGCAAACTCAACAGGCTAACTGGCTAGATTCAGCTCCTATTTTCAATGATACATTCTGATGTATTGGTATTTCAATGTATTACACATCAGTGTTTCAATGAGTTGGTGCTCCCAATATTTTCAATTTCTGCAGTATTTTTAACACTTTCTTTTTATATCTCAAGGCCATGGCTGTAAGCTGAAAAATGACGACCGAAAACCTTTCAGGCTAACCTTGTACATCTCTTCGGGATGCCAACACAAACTCATTCCTGGCGAGTGAAGGAGAAACGATGTCTTTTGATTTCCATCAAGGTCCCAGATTCTGCAATATATTTCAGAATAAGACACATAATTCTTATAATGGCTAATCAATCCACTTAAGATGGCACATACAAAAACATGCTTATAAACCCCATTACTTCTTCCTCTGGAATGCAGTGAACGAGTCCAAAATGACTCATGAAGTAGCATGGCAAGATCTCACAAACATTAATGAATTAGCAGTTACTCTGCATCAGGTAGAATCAGTTAAAGCCAATTCTAGTAAATATGTCTTCTTCAAAACTTGTTTAAGGTATAAAGCAATATCAAATAGCATTTAGATTGGGTAAAAAGCAGGCTGATATGGAGGGTAGGAGATGATCAGAACAGGGTTAAAGTATATTGAAGAGGAGGAGTTAAGGAAAAGGATACTGAGGAAAAAACTTCCAAAGAATCTTTCTTTGTGCATTTAACATTCTTGTCAACTCTCCAACAAAGGGTTGGCCAGACTTAAATGGACTGTTCGGGGGCCGTAGGGAACTTGTCAGTTGTCTGGATAGAAATATATTCCAGAGTGTGTAGAAAGCCAGCAATCTGAATTAAAGCTGGGCACTGAAGGTGAAAAAGAGCTAACAAATTTGCAAGGCACAGTTGATGAATCAAATATCAAATTTCTTGCTACATGCAATAATCAAGAAATTAAACAAATGTGTAGAAAAAATCCCAGCTAATCAGTTATTAAGTTCCATTTGATAAATAATTGAATTGAGTAACGGTCACGTGGAATATACATGGAACGTCTAGAAATAGCAAGCATATTAGAACATAGAACATTACAGCACAGAACAGGCCCTTCGGCCTTTGATGTTGCGCCGACCAATATAAAAAGCAATGCCCTTCCAAACTAAACCATTCCCTTCTCTTCCATATACTTATCAACTAACCTCTTAAACGCCACCAAACTTGGCGCATCTACAACTGCTGCAGGCAGGGCATTCCACTCCCGAACCACCCTTTGGGTAAAGAAACCACCCTTTGGGTATTCTTAGCATTTCAGATTGACACAAAGAGAAATTTCTTTGCTAAGAGGGTTGTGAATCTTTAGAATTCTCTATCCATGGGAGCAGTTAACTGCTGAATAAAAGAGATGCTGTCAGAGCTTTTCATTTTGCACTCATCAGAATAACTTCACAAGATACCAAAATCTCAAAGGAACAATTCGTGCTGCATGAGAAGAGGGTGCTAATTGGCTGACAAGAAGACTTGATTTTGATTTGATTCAATTTAATTTGATTTATTATTGTCATATATGTGAAAAATCGTTTATTGCACACTATACAGACAAAGCATATCGCTCATAGGGAAGGAAAGGAGAGAGTGCGGAATGTAGTATTACAGTCATAGCTAGAATGTAGGGAAAGATCAACTTAATGCAAGGTAAGTCCATTCAAAATTCTGACAGCAGCAAGGAAGCTGTTCTTCAGTTGGTTGGTACGTGACTCAGACTTTTGTAGCTTTTTCCTGAATGAAAAAGTTGGATTGAAAACATCAGGGTGCATGGGGGTCCTTAATTATGCCGGCTGCTTTTCTGAAGCAGCGGGAAGTGTAGACACAGTCAATGCATGGGAGGCTGGTTTGCGTGATGGATTGGGCTACATTCACAACCTTTTGTAGTTCCTTGTGGTTTTAGGCAGAGCAGACTGAGAGTTGGCATAGAAGGTACATGAGGAAACAGTTAATCATCAAGCTTTTATTTAAATTCAAATCAGGCTCTAATTGGTCAAGGCACTGCTATGCAGAATGAAACGGGGAATTGCTGTCCCCCAAGTTAACTGTTATAGAGTCATTGAGGTTTACAGAACGGAAACGGGCTCTTCGGCCCAACTTGTCAAAGCTGCCCTTTTTTTGAAACGACTAAGCTAGTCCCAATTGCCTGTGTTTGGCCCACATCCCTTGACAGCCATCTTACTCGCATAACTTCTAAATGCTTTTTAAAAGACAAAATTGTACCTGCCTCTAGTATTACCTCTGGCAGTTTGTTCCAGACACTCACCACCCTCTGTTCATCATGCATTCTTCGTGGCAATGCCTCTAACAAATCAGCATCATCTTCTTGTGTATTATAAATTGTTCCCTTCAGCTTTGGTATTTTTGTGAATCTGACCTGATCAGTACAAAATGAAAAACTTTGACGGTATGTATCTTTTTTTCAAGTAATGCTAAGTTTTTGTACTACTGTGCAATTATAAGGACTGTAAGTGCTCGAGTATGTTCAGACTGAAGTCTGCAGATTTTTGGATTTTAAAGAAACTAAGGTTTTGTAGTGCGTGGGCAGGAAATGGGAGCTGAGGGAAAAGCCACTATTCTAGCAAAACTTACAGCAAGCTTTCGGGGGCCAAATGAGCAATTCCTGCTTCTATTTCAGATGTTTGTGATCAGCTTAGCAAAGTTAAGGCTTGGAAAAGGAGGGAAGGATATGCAAGATTTCCTCATTCAACACATCATTCTTTGGCCACTGCTCTTGTTCTACGTGATCACATGTGCCGAAGTTTCATTCGCTCTCCAACAACAAATTCAGCCTCCAGGCCTCGAGGCTGAAACACCATTGTGCGTGTGAGAGAAGAATTGGGATTAGGAAAGCACCCACAACTGTACGATACAAAACTAAGTTAGAACAGAGGAGGGAATGAAATAGGAAGTGGGAACGCCTACCCATAAGATAGCATCCTAAAGTCTAAACACATGATAGGCAAAGATTGAAATTGTCCATTGTGACCATTCACAATTTTATTCAGGTTAATGTACAAATCTTTAACGATATAGGTTCAGTTTTTAAAGTTTCCAAATTGAAGCTTTTTGTGTATTATACATTAGTTGTAATGATGAAGTGTGTCTGTGTGTCCATTGGGTATATATAAGACAGAGCATACAAGTTTTTCATTGATAAGGGAATCAAAGGTAACAGGGAAAAGATTGGAGAATGGGCTTAAGAAACATATCAGTCGTGACTGAATGGCAGAGCACACTCAATGGGCTGCATGGGTTAAATCTGCTCCTATATTGTATGGTCTTACAAACATACATGTATACCAACACCACATGGGGTGACTATGGCACAGTGGTTAGCACTGCTGCCTTTCAGCATCAGGAACCTGGATTCAATTCCAACCTTTGTTCACTGTCTGTGTAGAGTTTCCACGTTCTCCCCATGCCTGTATGGATTTCCTCCAGACACTCCGGTTTCCTCCCACAGCCCTACATTTGACGCACCAGCCACACAAAATTTTCGCTCAGTGTACACGAACAGAGTGTGGTGGCAACACGGGGATTTTCACAATGACTCCATTGCACTGTTAGTGTCAGCCTACTTGTGACACTAAAATTTTAAAAACATAATGATAAAAGATTTCAACTTATATTTCTCTAATGTTTTTCACAACATCAGGACAACACAAAATACTTTACAATCAATTAAGTTTTTTTAAATTAAATCTCAGTCACTGTTGCAGGAAATATAGCAGGCAATTTTCAGTCATTAACTCATGTGGGATCTTGTTAAATAATCTGTTTTAACAATGCTGGCCAAGGGAATTATGCTTAGACAAGATATTGCTGGTATTCTGTGTTTATTCAAACAAGAAACAGGATCCTTTACATCCACCTTAAAAGGTCAAGGGAGCCTTGATTTAATGTCTCCTCCAAAAAAATAGGCCTCTCTGACAATGCAGCATTCCCGCAGTGAAGTTTATTTGCTCAGACCTCTCGTGTGCCACTTGGACAGTCAATTTTCTTATCTAGAGGTGACAGCACAATACATGTCCCAAGTGGATGAGAATAAGCTATACAATGGGTCTTGTTCAAACACAACTGGAAGAATGAAACATCAATGGAGAAGCAGATGAATTTTAATCACACCTTCCACACGGTTATTTGGACAACCAAAGGCAGCTGAAGGAATATGGACCAAAACTATAAAACACAAATTCTGATGTGTCATTTATTTGTGCGTGATTTCACCGTCTTGTATAACTGTGGAAAATTATATGGAAAACTTGGGGGAAAAAGAAACATGTTTCTTGGAATCAAGTAGCATTCCCTGAATATGCAAAATATTGGTTTCAGCTATTGGCATACAAATGAAATGGCAACGAAACAGAAAAAAAACCGCAGACGCCATCTGCAGTTCCCTTACAAAAAGAGATCAGACTGGCGAGATTAAATCAGTCAAAAAAAAAATCACAATGCAAGTGCACCAAAGTTTTACAAAATATAGGCAAATCCAGCAGTCTCCAAATATTCAACAACTCCCACACAATGAACTCTTGTCTTCTTCGCCCACTCATTTCTCATTGCAAAACCTTCGCTTCTCCATTGTTTTTTTTGAGAGCCAGCAAAGGGAATGAAAAGGATTACCTCAGGATTAGATGATGGCTGCTGATAGTTTAAGGTTAGCGTATTGGACTGAAAACCATCATAAACTGGTGCCAAGTTAAGCTGGCTACAAAGATATATGGATATAGACACGCACACAAAACAGGTCAGAAAAAGGCTAAATATATTCGAGGCAGCTGTCACAAAAGCAGAAGAAGAGGGAGGTCAGAATTATATATCACCTTAACATCCCCAGGAGATTCCCAAGATACTTCCCATCCAGAAAATTTGTTCTTGCAAGTTCCAGTTGCCATTGTGTTAAAAAGCTCGGCAGCCAATTAGACACACAGCAAGATTCCACAAACAGCAAACCAGCCAGTTGCACTGTGCTTGGTGGTGTTGGATGAAAGGAAGGTGGTTGAACAGGAAAATCGGGAGAATTCCCGACTCTTCTCCAAATGGTGCCATGGGATCCTTCCCACCCACCCAAGCAGATGGATTCGTATTTATTAAAATAAAAGAACTATTGGTAGTTTGATTCAAGTCTGGGGTTTGACAGCATTCCACACAGAAGAAGTTGGAAGAGAGAATATAGCAGCCAAATATATGCACAGAAAGCTCCCACAAACAGCGATATGATAATGACCAATCTATTTCAGCAATTTTGACAGAGGGATAAATATTGTCCAAAACATCGGAACTCCACTACCCTTCTTCAATAATCCATAATATTTTACACCCATGTGAGTACAGATGAGTTCTTGAGTCACCCTTCAACATATTAAAACAGTGGTTTTCACATAAGAAATTGCATCAAGAAGCATCACAGGATATTTTATAACAAAATTTGATGGAGCCACATTCAGGTGACAAAAACTTCGTCAAAGAAATAGGTCCTAAGGAGTGTTTTCAACTAAAGTGAGAAGTGGAGAGGGTTTAAGTGGGATTGCCAGAGAGTTTATGTAGCTGAAGCAAGGTCACCATTGGAGGAGTATTTAAAATGGGAGATGTTCCAGGAGGAGCAGAATTGGCAGATTTGGGAGGCTGGAGGAGGTTCCAGGCTTTATTCTGCCTTGCTAACATTGGCAGCCTCTCCAAAAAGTTCAGAGTCATACAATCTCTTCCAATGCTGGTAGAGAACCAGGTTTGTAGGTGACGGAAGCTGATGCAGTGTGTCCATATTAGCTACCTGGGCGGTGTTCCAGAAGATATCCTTAGATGGCCAATAACAAGGCCTGGTGTTGTGCCTCAATGGAGGTGATGGGGTGGAATTGGTTTGTCCTTTGTGACTAAGACCAATAAGGGTTTGTGGTCAGTAATTACAAAATCCGTCAACCAGACATATTGATGGAATTCCTTCACACCAAATACTTCCATCTCTATTTAGGAATATCATTGCTCTGCATCCAAAAAAGGTCCTGAAGTCATTTGTGATGGACTTTTCTGTCCTGTCCTTCCACCACCACACCATACAGGGAAGCGCCGCAAGTTATTATAAGCTCTTTCTTCAGGTCAAAATGGGTCAGTAAGTGAGATAAAAGTAACTGACACTTAACTTTAAAAAATATTCCTGCTTGTCAAGCTTCCCAAGACTCTCTCTGGTATTTTTGTGATAGGGCATACAAGCAGGCCAGGGTGAAAGCAAAATTCAGGATAAGTTTTTCATAATAATTGACTGGTATCAGGAAGGATTTTAACTTTGTAGTTTTCCTGCTTCCTCATTGGCCTTTATCTTATTCTCTACTGGATGTAAACCCTTGCCATTTGTTCAGTAACCCAAATACATGACTTCGGAAACCTGGAAAAGCATCTCTCCCTCTGAAAGTTGGGGCTGCACGTACTGTCAACAATATCACTTTCTTTTCCATCTCCATCGATGTTGTTAACCCAGAAGTAACATACGCAATCTGTATATTTTGTCCAGTCTGGTGTCATAGGGTTCGAGTTTCCTGAAAGAAGCACAATGGCTTTTTCCTACTGGAGAAGATTCTTGACATAGAGGTTGACCGAAGAGAAAAGATGGAGAAAAAGAAAGTCTCATCGCCAATATAGAAATTCAGCTGAACACCAGTTTTCTACCACCAACCCTCTCGTGAACAAAAGGAAAGGGCTGCAGCCACAACTTAGTCAGGTCTCACCTTGAGACCTACAACAACAGTCTAGGAGTGTAACAGGTTTTGACCGCTCCTCTTGGGCAAACCTTTGTTCAAGAGAGCTTGTTACCCACAGGGAGATCTATTGATGATTTTCATGATCTTCATAACTGTGATGCTGGTTGAGAGATGAATAGAACAGGGAAGCTGGGTAGAATTCCCTGCTCCTCGTTGAAGAAAGTGTCATGGGATCTTTGACATCCACTTGAGAGGGCATCCAAAAAGAGCCTTGCGTGCAAAAAGCAAATTAAGGTTTTTTTTTAAAAATGTCATCTATTGAGGAATCACAGCTACTTTTGCCTAAAATAAAGGGCATGCTTCACACACTGTAACCTACATCTTCCAAACTGGCAAGAATAGGCAAGGGCTTTGCTAAGTAGTGGCAACCGTATCTCTGGGTGCCCACAACAGCACCATCCAATATCATCTCTGCCAGTTCAGTACGTCAAGAAATAAAAAGATCAGAATTTGTCTTGGCAAGAGTTTATTTAATCTGGCAACAATAAAGAAAATCAATGGATAAAAGGCAAAGTTGACCAATTTTTTCCTCTCACATTAACTGTAACAGATACAAACTGCTCCCCCCCATCTCACATAGGAGTTTATTTCTGGCCAATAAAGGTTACAGCCTAAAGCTAAAAATATAAGTCAATAATAAGTATGCACCTACCGACATGTGTGATCATCACTAACGCTTGCAATCTGCTTCCCAGTGTTGGGGTCAAATACTAGATCGTTGATGTAATCAGTGTGACCTTCTATTACCTACACGGAATAATAAATCAGGACACTTCAGTGGAAATCTAAATTTGAACAGTGGCTTTATTTCAAATTCAGTTGGTTGATGTCACATTTCATTAATACTTCAGTACTTGGAATTAACGAAAGTAGACAGTTCACTTAAGTCCAGCACAGCACATGAGTGTGGTGGAGAAGGCATTACAAAAGGCATTCTAAAACCTTATTGCTGTCACTGAGTGACACAGTGAGTCCACAATTAAAACACGCAGCTTGTAACTGATTGCTTGCACTCTTGTCATGTTGGGGTGACCATTACTACACTTTGTTGAGGAGGATATCATGGCCTGGAGAGTGCGCAGAGCAGACAACTAAAATAGTACCTGGGATGAGAGACATCGAGTCGTGTGAAGGGATAGGAGAAACTGGGATATTCCCCCGCAGAGAAGATTGAGGAGTGTGACAGGCAGGAAAGTCATTAACCAGGGAAAACAAATTTAAGATAATTGACAAGATGGCCAAGGACAGTGGGGATGAAGTGAAATTACTTTTAATTCTAAGTTGTGGTGATCTGGAAGAACAGTGGAAATAGTTACAACAATAACTTTCCAAAGCGTATTGGATAAATACCTCAAGTGACAACAGAAAAGAACCAATTGGGAGTAAAAAGATGGCTGTTTGCATTAGACCATAAGACAGAGCACAGGCAGGCCATTCGGTCTGTCAAGTGTGCTCCACCATTCAATAAGATCATGGCTGATCTGATATGATAATCCTCAACTTCACTTTCCCATCTTACCTCCATAACCTTGATTCCCTTACTGGTTAAAAATCTGTCTGTCTCTGCTCTGAACATGCTTAATGACCCAGTCCCTACAGGCCTCAGCGGTAAAGAATTCCACAGGTTCACTCAGAAGAAACTCCCCCTCATTTCTGTCTTCAGTGGGTGACCCCTCACTCAGATTCCGCCTTCTGCTCCTAGACTCTCCCACAAGAGGGAACAACTCTCAACAAAAACCTGTCAAACTCAATATGTCTCAAAAAGGTCACTTCTCATTCTTCTAAGCTCCAATGAATTCAGGCCCAACCTACTCATCCTCTCCTCACAAGAGGATCTCTCCATATTTGGGATCAACCTAGTCTACCTTCACTGGACTGCCTCCAATGCCAGTATATCTTTCCTTAAATAAGGAGACCAAAAACTGTTTACAGATATGGTCAGAGAAGCAGTACAGACAAGACACTGAGTGGTCCCCATCAGATTCTCCAATATACAAACAAAGCATTATAACAAAACTGCTAACTTTAGAGTATGTCCAGCAGGTTGGGTCAGTAATTTATGTTCACTTGTATTCCTTGTTCTAACTCCTGTTTTTTTTGCTCCTTAATACACTGGCTGTGAACACAGTTCCTCTAACTTGGGAAATCTTTATTCCATTGTAGGTCTCACAGAGAATCAACACAAAGGGGGCATTACAGAGCTGAACTGACCCAACATATACACAGCTAATGGAACAGTCACCCCAGAACACCTTAATGGATTAGAGAGACTTTCTGCTCCTCAAATGAGATCTGCTATCTACATGGATGAAAAGGTTATGCCCAAAACATTTCCATTCTCAAGGTTGAAGCGCCAGGGAATTTCTCTTAAAGAGAGAACAAACACACTTTACATCCTTAAGACCCCCTTTCTGGAGTGTAGTCATTGTTGTGGCATTCAATCTGCAGAGAAAGATCCCAAAAATCAGCAATGTGATAATGACCAGTTAACTTGACTTGGTGATGTTACCAGAAAGACAGATATTGACTAATGACCCCAACCCCCTGTTCTTCTTATTTACAACCCTGTGATCTTTATACCACTTGAGAGGGTAGATGGGGCTGCAGTCCAAAAGAAGATGGAAATCAAGTTGTGAAGAGAATGCAAAGAGTCTGCAAAACAGATATAGAGTGCAGAAAAGATTTACTAGGATGCTACCGGGACTTGATAACTTGCGTCATAAGGAGAGGTTGGATAGACTGGGTCTTTTTATCTCTGGAGCTTAGAAGACTGAGAGATGATCGTATAGACTTCTACAAAATAAGGAGGGGCACAGATCAGCTAGATAGTCAATATCTTTTCCCAAAGATAGGGGAATCTAAAACTAGACAGTATAGAACATAGAACATAGAACATTACAGCACAGAACAGGCCCTTCGGCCTTCGATGTTGCACCGACCAATATAAAAAGCAATGCCCCTCCAAACTAAACCATTCCCTTCTCTTCCATATACTTATCAACTAACCTCTTAAACGCCACCAAACTTGGCGTATCTACAACTGCTGCAGGCAGGGCATTCCACTCCCGAACCACCCTTTGGGTAAAGAACCTACCTCTGATATCCGTCCTATAACTATCACCCTTAATTTAAAGCTGTGTCCCCTCGTGCTAGCTTTCTCCATCCTAGGAAAAAGGCTATCACTGTCCACCCTATCTAAACCTCTAATCATCTTATATGTTTCGATTAGATCCCCTCTTAGCCGCCTCCTTTCTAACGAAAACAACCTCAAATCCCTCAGCCTCTCTCATAAGACCTGCCCTCCATACCAGGCAACATCCTGGTAAACCTCCTCTGTACCCTCTCCAATGCCTCCACATCTTTCTTATAATGTGGGGACCAGAACTGCACACAATACTCCAAGTGCGGCCGCACTAGAGTTTTGTACAGCTGCAACATGACGTTGCGGCTCCGAAATTCAATCCCCCTACCAATAAAAGCCAAGACTCCATATGCCTTCTTAAGTATAGGTTAAAGGTGAGAGGGGAGAAATACAAGAGGGTCCAGAGGGGCAATTTTTTCAGACGGTGGAGAGTGTTTGGAACAAGCTGTCAGAGGAGTAGTAAAAGCAAATACAATTTTTCTTTTAAAAAGTATTTAGACAGTTACGTGGGTAAGATGGGTATAGAAGGACATGGGCCAAATGCAGGCAATTGGTATTGGTTTAGGGATTTTAAAAAAAAAGACGCAGCATGGACATGTTGGGCCAAAGGGTCTGTTTCTATGCTGTAAACCTCTATGACTCTATGTAGATCAGTTTTGTAAGTGGGCAAAAATTTGACAGATGGACTGTAATGTGGGAAAATATGAATTTGTTCACTTTGGTGGGAATGGAAAAGCAGTATGTTATTTAAATGTTGAGCAAGACTGCAGTACAAGAAAGCTAGATGTTTTGGTATTAGATTCACACACAAAAAAAAAAATCAGGTACAGCAACTGATAAGGCAATCAGAAAGTGGAAATTATTGCAAAGAGTTTGGAGTACAGAAGTTGAGAAGCCTTGCTCACATCTGTGATGGGTAAATTGTTGGAAGGTATTTTGAGACACAGGATCTACAGGCATTTACAAATATAAGTACTGATTAGGGACAGTCAGCATGGCTTTTTAAGTGGAAAATCCTATCTCAAATTTAATTGAGTTTTTTGAAGGGTATCCAAGAAGGTAGATGAGGGCAGTGCAGTTGATGTTGTCTACATGGACTTCAGCAAGGCTTTTGACAAGGTACCGCATGATAGGTTATTGCATAAAGTTAAACCTCACAGGATCCAGGGTGAGGTATCTAAATGGATACAAAATTGGTGATTGTAGAGGGCTATTTTTCAAACTGGAGGCCTGTGACCAGTGGTGTGCCTCAGGGATCAGTGCTGGACCCATTGTTATTTGTCATTAATATTAACGATTTGGATGAGAACATAGGGGGCATGGTTAGAAATTTTCAGATGAAGTTAGACTGGAAGATGTACCTGCCAACTGGTGTTTTCTTTCAGATCAGATGTGAGCAATCTCAACTTCTTGTCAGCATCTGCTGCACAAAACCTGAAAACATCAAAAGATATAAATGGAAAAGACCAGCAGAATGCATCCTTAATTAAACTGAAAAAGTAGACCATATCAAAATCAGGTAGAGTTTATCTTTCAACACAAAAATAGAAAATGTTTGGACGACCCTACATTGGAGTTTTGCTTTAGTGGGTTTGTCAATCTAAAAAAGAGCAAACAACGTTACATCTAAACAGCACCTTTCACAGCTCCAGGACATCACTGGGTGCTTTATAACCAAATCCTTACAGTGGGGCTTTAACACACAACCTTCTGACTCAAAGGCCACAGGGATATCCACTCAGTCACAATGAAGAGATCTGTCATTGCTAAACAGCCAAGGCTCTTCCAATAATAAATCAAATTCTGAGGAAAATCATTAAAACTATCACTGCAAACTGTCCTCTGGTATCTGGTGCTTCACTGAATGGGAATTCTAAAACTTTTTTTAACTCCAATTTTAAACTAACAAAGTCAAGATGCAGAGTGGAGCAGGCAGATCCCAATCCATCTCCTTGCTTGCTCCAAAAATCAAATTTCAATTGAATCCAATTCAAGGTCCCCACAAGAGAGACAAACAAGATCCAAGTTGACAGGATGAGGCATTGACTCCATCTTGGGCTTGTTCTGACAAGTTAATTCAAGATGAGCAATTATTCCCACCAGAAAACAGCAGTTATCAAATGCTTGGGGTTATTTAATGGCTTGTGAAGTGGATGTGCCTGAAGACAGGGCTGAATTACAGTGAAACTTGATGCTCCATAACTACATATGATGGGCAAGTGTAAAAGTTGAATCTCATACAGTACAGGAGGAGGCCTCTTGTGTGCATCTGCTCTTTCAAAGTGCTGTGCATGTTCTTCCCACACCACAGCCTCTCCTAATAACATGGCAAAAACATGCTTCATGTTCAATTGTTTTGCCCCAATTCTGAAAATTACAGAATCAAGTGCTGCCCCAAGGATTTGAGCACAAAATCTAGGCTGACACTCCTATGCATTACTGAAGGACTGCTGCACTGTTAAAGGTGCTGCCACACCAATACCCTGCCAGCCATCTTAGTGGACTTAAGAGATCCCACAGGACAAACTTGAAGAGGAACAGGGAAGTTCTCCTTGGTCAATATTTATTCCCTCATACCAACATCACAAAATTCTTGTAATTGGTATTTGTGGGATCTTGCTGTGTGTAAATTGGCTGACAGCTTTTCTACAACAGGTGGTACCTTTCAAAAAGCACTTCAGTGGCTGTAAAGCACTCTGGGATGTCCTGATTTTACATAAACATTTAAATTCCGATCAGTAAGCCATAAGAACATAAGAACCAGGTGCAGGAGTAGGCCATTCGGTCCCTCGATCCTGCTCCGCCACCATTCAATAAGTTCTTTTTGTGGACTCAGCTCCATTTACCCGCGCACTCACCACAACCCTCAATTCCTTTACTGTTCAAAAATTATCCATCCTTGCCTTAAAAACACTCCGTGAGGGAGCCTCAAGTGCTTCACTGGACAGGAATTCCACAGATTCACAACCCTTTGTGTGAAGAAAAATCCTAAATCTGCTTCTGCTTATTTTGAGGCCATTCCCCCAACTCTTGTTTCATCGGCCAGTAAAATAACCTCCCTGCTCCTATCTTACCTTTTCCTTCATAATCTTGTATGTTTCTACAAGATCTCCCTCATTCAGACTCTCAAGCCTACTCTGCAATTTGATAAGGTCATGGTGCATCTAATTACACCCTCAAGTCCACTTTCCTTCCGCGTCAAAGAATTTATCTAACTGAGCCTTAAAAATATGCAATGACTCAGCTTCCACTACTAAATGGGAAGGAGAATTCTCCAGACCAACGACCTCGTGACTTATAAGAACATAAGAAATAGGAGCAGGAGTAGGCCGTCTGGCCCCTTGAGCCTAACCCGCCATTCAGTAAGATCATGGCTGATCTGATAGTAGTTCAGTTCCACTTACCCCACCTGCTCCCCATAACCCTTAACTAACCTCATTGATCAGAAATCTACCTGTGACTGAAACAACATTTCTCTTTGTTTTGAGCAGCAGATCCTTTACTTTCAAAGGGTACCTGAAAGTTCTAGACTTTCCCAAACACCGTTCAGCATCCAAACTGTCAATTGTCCTGAGGACATTTTATGTTTCAATAAGATGATCTCTCAATTCTTCTAAACTCCAATGGATACAGGCCCAACCTGTTCAAGCTTTCCTCAGAGGATAACCCCTTCATCCCATCAATCAGTTGAATGAACCTTCTCTGTATTGCATCTAAAGCAATTATATCCTTCAAGTAAGGAGACCAAAACTGCACACAGTGCTTCAGATATGGTCTCACCAATGCCCTGTATAAATGTTCTGTTATTAATTCATAATAAAATACCAACATTCCATGTGCCTTCCTAATCAATTGCTGGACTTCCATACTAGCTTTTTGTGATTCATCTATTTCTGGACACCTGGATCCCTCTGTGTCACAGAGTTTTGCAATCATTCTCCATTTAAACAATGTTTTCCTATTCCACACACAATTGTTGCAGTGCAGAAAGAGACTATTTATCCCATCATTTCTGCACCAGCTCTCTAAACAAGATTGTTTACTAATAGTTGGAATGGTCTCTTAAGGAAAGTTTGCACTGGCTACACTTGCATTTGTTGGAGTTTAGAAGGGAAAGAAGTGACTCGATTTCAATATTTGAAGTTCTGAGGGGTGTCAGCAGGGGGAGCTGTGGAGAGGATGTTTCCCTTGAGGGAGAATCTTGAATTAAGAGTCACTGTTTAAAAATACATGGTCACCATTTAAAATGGAACAGTGATGATATTTTTTCTGAGGGTCATGAATCTTTGGAACGCTCTTCCTGAAAAAGTGGGGTTCCGACTATTTTAAGTCAGAGGTGAATAGATTCTTGGTAAGCAAGAAGGGGAGTAGACAGGATACAGTTTAAGGGTGCAATTAGATCTGCCAAGATCTTATTCAATGGATTGAGGGGCTGAATGGCTTTCTCCTACTCCTTGTTCACACGTGATTCAAGATCCACACTAACACGGTTGAGCGAGACATTCAATTGTGTTAAACCTGCTGAAAAGAATTGCCACCCAGCCTGCAGGAGGTCAGGAAACAGGCATTACTTCTTTCTCAAAAGGTATTCTATGCCAGTCTTGCCAATCTTTTGGTTAAAAAAAATTAAACTAAATTAAATACATCAAAGCAAAATGGGCAGCCCCTTAACATGGAACCATCTGAAACAAAAACAAAACAGAAACAAAACTTAAAAGACCAAATGAAAAGATGATTAAAGGAGTTAATAACGCACTCCAGTCCCTGCGGGTCCAACAAGCCTCGATGGTGCCCCTGAACACCACATGCTCCTTCTCTAGGGCTGCCAGTGTAGTAGCAGTAAAATGCCAACATTGCCAATGATAGCTACATTCCTTGAACCAATTGAAAAGTTCTCTCTTACCGGACTAGTTGTGTCAGCGAGTCCACCTTAGTTTCTGGGCTCCAAGCAATTGCGTCCACTCGTATACCTCGATGAAAAGTCTGGAGGGTCTTGTATTCCATTCCTTTAACTTCTGCATCTTCCTCCTTAAAGATATTATCACAAAAGAGAGAGAGAGAGATTCATAATCTTCACAAACAATGCCTTGTGTGAGTATCACTCTGGCCTCCAGTCTGAAGATGTTGGGTTTGAATTCCATTCCGCAGAGCTCAGTGTGTAATTCAGGACGGTTGAAGGAGTGCAACACTCACAGCAATGCCGTTTTCAAATGAGACGTTAAGCCAGGATTGCAATTGCAGTGTCAGGGATGTAAAAGATCTCTCACCTATTATCTGGAAGACGACCAAAATTTTTATCCCTCACAAACAGATTTCAAAACAGAAAATGCTGGGAAAACTCAGCAAGTCTGACACTATCTGTTGTGAGAGAATACAGCCAACGTTTCGAGCCTAGATGACCTTCGTTAGTGCTGCACATCATAAACAGATTAACTGATCATCATTCACCTTTAATTTCAGATATTCTGCTATCAGAAAATTAGAACATAGAACATTACAGCGCAGAACAGGCCCTTCGGCCTTCGATGTTGCGCCGACCAATTAGGAACAAGCAATGACCCTCTAACCTAAACCATTCCCTTTTCATCCATAAACTTATCTACTAACCTCTTAAACGCCACCAAACTTGGCGCATCTACAACTGAAGCAGGCAGGGCATTCCATACCCTTACCACCCTCTGGGTAAAGAACCTACCTCTGACATCCGTCCTATAACTACCACCCCTTAATTTAAAGCTATGTCCCCTCGTGCTAGCTTTCTCCATCCTAGGAAAAAGGCTATCACTGTCCACCCTATCTAAACCTCTAATCATCTTATATGTTTCAATAAGGTCCCCTCTTAGCCGCCTCCTTTCTAACGAAAACAACCTCAAATCCCTCAGCCTCTCTTCATAAGACCTGCCCTCCATACCAGGCAACATCCTGGTAAACCTCCTCTGTACCCTCTCCAATGCCTCCACATCTTTCTTATAATGTGGGGACCAGAACTGTACACAATACTCCAAGTACGGCCGCACTAGAGTTTTGTACAGTTGCAACATGACGTTGCGGCTCCGAAATTCAATCCCCTACCAATAAAAGCTAAGACTCCGTATGCCTTCTTAACAACCTTATCGACTTGATTGCCAACTTTCAGGGATCTATGCACATATACACCAAGATCCGTCTGTTCATCAACACTATTAAGAGTCCTACCATTAGCCCTATACTCTACACATTTGTTATTCCTGCCAAAGTGAATTACCTCACACTTTTCCACATTAAACTCCATTTGCCACCTCTCAGCCCAGCTCTGCAACTTGTCCAAGTCTCTCTGCAAACTATAACACCCCTCTTCACTATCTACCACTCCTCCGACTTTGGTGTCATCTGCAAATTTACTGATCCATCCTTCAATACCCTCATCCAGATCATTTATAAAAATTACAAACAGCAGGGGCCCCAAAACAGATCCCTGAGGTACACCACTTGTAACCGAACTCCATGATGAATAATTCCCATCAACAAAATTGGCCATCTCACTTCCAACTTCAGTGTCCACACTTCCAAAAAAAGTAAAGAACTTCGACACATCCTGATTTTGTGTAAGGCACTTTAGAGAGATAATTACATCTCTCTCTAAATGTGTAAAACGTGGGATTGGTCTGTGTACCTTCACCTGTCTTATTTTCCAATTAACGGCCACACTTCAAAAGATGTACACACAGAAACCAGAAAATCTCAGCAGATCTGACAGCATCTGTGGACACAGTAAGCAGTCTCACAACACCAGGTTAAAGTCCAACAGGTTTATTTGGAATCACGAGCTTTTGTTGTGTGGGTGTGTTGACTCACCTTAGGAAGGAGTAGAACTCCGAAAGCTCGTGATTCCAAATAAACCTGCTGGACTTTAACCTGGTGTTGTGAGACTGCTTACTGTGTCCACCTTACTGTGTCCATGCTGGCATCTCCACATCATAGCATCTGTGGAGAGAGAGCAGAATGAAGAATCATCCAGACTCGAAACATTGGTTTATTCTCTCACAGACTTGCTGAGATTTTCCAGCATTTTCTATTTTTGTTTCAGATTCCAACATCTGCAGTCATTTGCTTAAAAATCAGTATTTTGTTGGCTATAAAAAGAAGTGGCCTGGAACATCCTGCAGTAGCAAGAGGCATGCATAAATGCCAATTTTGAATTTAATCATTCCAGCTTGGATCACAGTCTATGTGGAGTCTGCTTATTCTCTCCGTGTCTCTGTGGGTTTCCTTCCACAGTTTAAAGATGTGCTGGTCAAGTGCATTAGCTGTGCTAAATTGACCATAGTTTTGGGGGAATAGGGTGGGAAAGTTGTCGTGCAAGTTCGATGGGCCGAATGGCTCCTTCTGTACTATCGGGATTCTATAGTGCCGAACAGGCACCAGAATGTAGTAATCAGGAAGCTTTCACAGTAACTTCATTGCTGTGTTAACGTAAGCCTATTTGTGACACTAATAAATAAACTCTAAACTAAAAAAGTTGTGGGATCTTGCTGTGCACAATAGCTGCTGAATTGCCTGACTTAGTTACAATAATGCAGATGAATCCCTATGACAGCGGAGGATGGGAGGGAGGGGGTCCTAGCCAGCCCACCTGGAAGCGGCAGCTCCCCACCACGATGTAGTTGTCACCGCCGTAGGCGAGCAGGCTGCCGGCGCCGCTGCTGTCGAAAGGGTTAAACTCCACCACATGCACCGTCTCCTCGCTCGGTACCGAGTGGCTGGCACCCCGCGCCGCCGCCTCGTTCACCAGCATCCCCGGGTGTGTGTGTGTACCGGGTCCCGGCGCAGGGGAATCCCCGGTGGAACCTTCAGACTGGATACAAAGCGGGGATTCCCGCGATGGAACCTTCAGACACTCGCGCTGGCCGCTGATTGGCCGCGGCCGCTTCCCTTCCGAGTGGAAAGTGCAATATTGTGGCGCCGCCGCTCTGATTGGTTCCCGCAGCCCCGGGACTTTTAAACCATCCAGAGACAGCTGGAGTTACCCAGGTATGGATGGGATCTTTCTGTGCCCCAGAAAAACCCCAGGACGCGGGTGGGAGCTCGTGGAAAGGAGAAATTAAAGTAGTGGGCATGCTCGCTATTAACTTTAAATAGAGGGATATTTGGGATTGTAAATGGTGATAGTGGAGTTTGGAAGTAGTTTGTACACCACTGACAGTTGGTGAGTTTGTTTCCTCACTCACCTCTCGCACTGTTTCCACGGCAAATCTAAATTGCGAGCAATTTGAATCAAATGAGCTTTGGTTTGATGCCTCTTTTACTGAAATAACCAAATGCTCGTGTTTTCCTCCCGGATAGTTCAGATTACCCACCTCTTTCCACCCCCCCCCCCCACCATGTGTTTTCAGCCTGTCTTCAGAATGCCCATGATCTTTTTTAAATTGCCGACCATAGGAGGCTTATTATCCGAGGAGGAAAGCTGGGGTATGCTTTGTAGCTTTTTTCTAGTAATTTGAAGAAATTGTAATGAAGCGAGTTCGGTGTGGCTGTGATTCTCTACACTTTCTGTCCTGTTCGCCGTTGTTCAGAATTTGAAATTCTGCTCCCGGAACTGTTGGCCAATCCAGAGGAGTCCTTCAGATTTAATTTACTGTTCTGCATCTGTTCTCATCCAGCCTGTTGTTTTAGGACAGAGATCCCCTGGTAATCTGTTGATAATTATAAGTTTTCCCAGACAAGTGTGCAAGCAGTTGTCAGGGGTTAGTGAGAGCGTCGATACCGTTTTTGAACATTACAGCTTTGCAATCAAGCGCTGTTGTAGAAGGAGTCCATTTGGTTCATCATATTAATGTCAACTCTCTGAAAGATTTACCAATTAGTTCCACACTCCCTGGTCTGTTCCCAAGTCCTGAAAATGTTATCTTTTAAGGCGCTCTCTCTCTCTACTACCACCCCCCTTCCCACTATTCTTTTAGGATGTGAACATTGCTGGCAAACTAATATAGTTATTAAGGTGTGGATGGAGACCATTTGGCCCATCGTGACTGAGTGCTGTTCCTCTGCCTTTTCTCCATACTGTTGCAGTTTTGTTTCATAATAATCTGATGCCCTCTTGAATGTCTCCATTGAACTTGCCTCCACCACACTTCCTGGCAGCACTTTCCAGAAGCAAACACTTGCTGTGTGAAAAAACATAGAACATAGAACATTACAGCACAGAACAGGCCCTTCGGCCTTCGATGTTGTGCCGACCAAAATAAAAAGCAATGCCCCTCCAAACTAAACCATTCCCTTCTCTTCCATATACTTATCAATTAACCTCTTAAACGCCACCAAACTTGGCGCATCTACAACAGCTGCAGGCAGGGCATTCCACTCCCTAATCACTCTGAGTAAAGAACCTACCTCTGATATCCGTCCTATAACTCATACCCCTTAATTTAAAGCTGTGTCCCCTCGTGCTAGCAAGAAAAAGATTCTTTTTTCACATCGCATTTACTAATTTTGCAAATTATTTCAAATCTGTCCCCTCTCATTCTTGATTATTTACAAGGGAGAACAATTACTTGCTATACACAGGCTGAGCAGTAATACGATGGTTGGCACTGCTGCATCACAGTGCCAGGAACCTGGATTTGATTCCTGGCTTGGGTCACTGTCTATGTGGAGTTTGCACATTCTCCCCACGTCTGCGAAGGTTTCCTCCGGGTGCTCCAGTTTCCTCTCTGTCAGAAAGATGTGTTGGTTAGGTACGTTGGCTGTGCTGAATTCTCCTTCAGTGTACCCGAACAGGCGCCAGAGTGTGGCAACTAGGGGATTTTCACAATGGTGTTAATGTAAGCTTACGTTATAAATAAATAAACTTAAAAACAATCTTCTTTGTCCAGCCCTCTTGTGATGTTGAACCCTTCTATCAAATCTCCTCTTAGCCTTCTTGTCTACAAGAAGACCCATTCCAACCTCTCCAATCTAGCCTCAACTTAAGATTCTCATCTTTAGAACCATTCTTATAAACCTCTTCTGCACTCTCTCCATTACTTTCACATACTTCCAGTATTGTGGTACTCTGAACTATACACAATACTCTAGTTAGGATCTAACTAATATCTTGTATTAATTCACCATAACTTCCTTGCTCTTGTACTCTGCCCTTTATTAATAAAACCCCAGATATGCTTTATTAACTGCTCTCTCCATCTGACCTGCCACCTTCAGTGATCTATGTACACCCTTAAGTATTATATTCTTTATTTTATATGGCGTCTCCATGTTTTTTCTGCCAAAATGCATCACTTCTCCACATTTGTCTATGTCCTTTTGAAGTTCTATATTGTTCTTTTCACAGTAAATTGTCCCTTGCACACCAAGATCTAGATCATATCAGGAAAAACAAAGATCCCAATACTGACCAACATTTATTGCCCATCCCTAATTACCATTGAGAAAGTGATGTTGAACTAACTTGAACTGCTGCAGTCCATGTGGGATAGGAACTCCCACAATATGAGAATTCCAGGATTTTGATACAGCAAAGGAATTGCAATATATTTCTGAGTCAGGATGGTGTGTGGTTTGGAGGGGAACTTGCAGGTGTTTTTCTTCTATGCATTGGTTGTCCTTGTCCATCTAGATGGAAGAAGTTGTGGATTTGGAAGGTGCTGTCAAAGGAACCTTTGTCAGTTACCACAATATATCTTGGAGGTAATACATACTGCTGCTACCGTGCATCAGTGGTGATATATTATTCAATTCCCCTTTTGAAAGTTATCATTGGATCTATTTCAATCATCCTGTCAGGCAGTTCATTAAAGAGCTAATAAATTAAAATCATAATCGAATGCAGAGTGTCACATCTTATTTTACTGTTAATAAGTATGATTTTTAATATATTTGGATTCTATTGAAACATACAAGATTCTGATGGGATTTGACAGGGAGAGTACCAGGAGTATTTTCCACTTGTGGGTAAGGCATAAACCGTGGATACAGTTTAAAAAATGAGGTCTACAGTTAAAACTGAGATGAGTAGAATTGTTTTCTCTCAAAGGGTCATTAGTTTGCAGAATTCTCCTCCCCAGAGGGCAGTCGAGGCTAGATCATTGAATTAATTTAAGGCAGAGTTGGACAGATTTTCAATAGACAGGGGGACCAAGGATAGTTGGGGGTTGGGGTGGGGGTGGGGGTTGGGGGAGGTGGTTGGGGGCGGGGGTCGGGGGAGCAGACAGGAAAGTGGAGTGGAGACCACAGCCAGGTCTGCCATCATCATACTGAAAGACAGAGCAGACTTGAAGGGCTGAATGGCCTACTTCTGCTCCTTACTCCTCTGTCCCTAAATTAAGATGCACAAACAGTTTAATGTCTAATTGTTATGTTTGGAATTGTCAATAATGACTATTTCTAGTTTGAAACATTTGATTGTCAGAAATGCACAGTGCCTCACTGGATATAGTAATCTCATAATTCAAATACTGAACTAGCAATATTAGAATTTCAAAATCCCAGCATGGTAAATTGGAAAATTGAATTTGATAAATCTGGCAATTTATGGGTTGACACGAAGGAAATGACCACGAAAACCCAAATGATTCACTCCTGCTGTTGGGGGAATGGAACTTACTACCTGTTATTACCTGGACTGCCCCAGACATAACTCTAGTCTCACACTATCCTCAGAGGCTTCATGGTGTATCAGGAAGCTGAATAACTGTGATTCTATTCTTTCCTTATTTTTCTCACATTTCTAATTTGTGTACCATTCCGTCTTGGGGCATTTCTGCCACTGCTTTATCGTCGCTGGCAATTCATTTCCTAATGCCACTACGAGAGGACACAGATTTAAGGTGCAGGGAAGCAAATACAAAGGAGATGTCAGGTGTAGGTTTTTCACTCAGAGGGTGGTGAGTGAATGGAACCGACTGCCGTCGGAGGTTGTTGAGGCAAACTCACTGGGGTCTTTTAAGAGACTTCTGGATGAGTATATGGAAACGGATAGGATAGGGGGTTATAGATAGGTCTGCGGATTGGTAGATGTGATCGGCGCAACTCGTGGGCCGAAGGGCCTGTTTGTGCTGTATTGTTCTATGTTCTATAACGATAACTGTACGGATTCCAGTGGTTCAGGTGAACTAAGGATGGGAAACTAATGCTGGCCTTTACACATCACCTACGAATATAAAATTGCAATCTTTGTTACCATCCCACATTTCTGCTGCACCCTACTTACAGACATTTTCCAGCGTTTGGATCAATCTTGTAATTTTTTTCAGTGTACTGGTGAGAATTATGGGTTTATGCAGCAGACTCCTGAGGTTTGCAGTGAATGAATGTACGTAACCTCGCACTGTCAAGCACTGCTAAACCATGTATATTTCTTCTGGGCAAGACCTTTGTGCGAGTGACGGCCCAGTCACAAATTGGCATGGCAGATGTGAATATTTGGCAGTTAATTGTCAGTTACCATCAACTGGTGCATTCACCACGACAAGGCCTCTATTGATGAGAGTCCACTTATTAACCAATTAGCACTCTCTTCTCATACAGTATAAATTTGATATTTCTCCTGACATTGGTGTTCTTGCGAATTGTCCTGATGAGTACAAGATGAAAAGCTTTGACAAAATATGTCTCCCTTTTCAGCAAGACTCAAGAAATGAAACCTTATTAGGTTAGATTCTGAACCTAACTTTCAGAGCAGATTCTAATCAGATGCTCATTTTGCAACCTGCCAGATCTTACACTCCCAAATCAATGGAGAGTTAAAATTGGACAAGGTGTAAAGCAGGTACCTGAACTAGCCTTGCCATAACCGGACAAATTAGGGCTTGGGTTAGTCCAGAATGACAATCTAATATAATGGGAAAACAACTGAGAGTTTAGGACTATTTTGCATAAAATCTTGTACCTTATACAGAACAAACAGTGGCACCATTGGGCAACCGAATGCATTATTTGTTCTGATTCAGGGTTAGAAATGTGGCATTGCATAATGCTGGACTGACTCTGAGCTAGGTGGAAGTTAAGTCTTGATTCTGGAAGGAAAATAGATTCCTGGTGCCAGACATGGTTTAGTTCTTTCATTGAGTTCAGTAAATGTGATTTGTGTACTTAAAGAAGGAATTTGGCATTGATTGAATGAAAAGGGGACCTGGCGAAGTCTGAACAAAAATACCCCAGAATTGGCTCGTTACTCATTGAACACACCAGGTAGCAGTGATTATTGACAAGCAGAGGCTGTTTGCACTGGTTTGTAGTAAGATTGTCTGTGCATACGTGCACGCATGCATGTGTCCAAGTCATGTTTCTTCCGACTTGTATCTGATGCACAATGTAATCCGCATTAATGTGTCAAGTCACATCTGTACCAAAAGCCAATTTATCCTGTGTAGAGGGAAACACAAAACAACATTATTTCAAAACCAGGTCTTAGCTGGGTATTGTGTTGAGAATGAAACTGTACGTTCACACAGAAATAGCCCTTTCAGTTGACCTATCCCACTTCTCTGTTTATGCTCCACACAAGTTTCCTTCTAGCACTCTTTAACCCTTTCAATCTATCCTTCCTCACTATCATCCAGGTTCCTTTTCAATGTCTGCTATTTGCTTCAACTAGTCCTGAGTTTTACATGGTCACCAATATCTTAGTGAAGAAGTTTCTCTTGAATTCTTTCTTGCATTTATTAGAGATTGTCTTATATTTATGACCCCAAGTTTTGAATGTAAAGACGTTACATTAGGGACAGAAGATATTTCATATATAGGATATGGGTATTGTTGGCATAACCAATATTTAATGCCAATCTCTAGCTGCTCTTAACCCAGTAGCTCGTGAGGCCAATTTGAAAGGGCAATTAAAGTCTACTGTATAGTGAGTCTGAGAACATCTATAAGCTGGATCAGGAAGGCATTTCTTTTCCTTAAGGAATAAAGTGGACTAGATGACTATTTTCATGATAATCTGATAATTTCATGATTACTGTTATTGAGACTAGTTTTTTGTTGCAGATTTATTTAATAAACTGGATTTAAATTCTACCCCAGCTGCTGTAGTGGAATTTGAATTCATGTCTCTGGAACATGAATGAAGTCCTCCGGATTTCTAACTTAATGCATGATGACTGCTGATTCAATGTAATGTTCAAAGAGCATTTGGGGATATGTAATTTGAAAGGAAACATTTGCAATTAATTGGATTGTCCTTTCTAAAGAGCTGGCACATGCATAATGGGTCAAATGGTCTCCCTCAGTTCTATCTTGTATCAAATGTTTCCTGTCTTATTTGAAATAACTTATTGCAAGTATCACACTTGTTCTCTGTAATTCTTCTCCAGTCACATTTTGTTGATTTTTTTTTAAAAGTATCAGTGGATTCTCTAATTCAGCATCATGGGAGATTTGCCAGTAATATTCCTGTTGCACTTTTAGTGTGCCCTTAGAGAGGGCGGTACAGTGGTTATCACTGCTGCCTCACAGTGCCAGGGACCTGGGTTGGATTCCTGGTTTGGGTCACTGTCTGTGTGGAGTTTGAACATTTTCCCCATATCTGCTTCGGTTTCCTCCAGCAGTCCAAAGATGTGCAGGTAAGGTGGATTGGCCCTGCTAAATTGCCTCTTGTTTCGGGAGGACTAGCTAGGATAAATGTGTTTTGGCTGGGTGTGATTGTGGTTAGTGCAGAATCAATGAGCCGAATGGCAGTCTCCTGCACTGTGGGGATTCTATGATTGTATGATCTGGAGAATTGGGAGTTCAGATGGCCTATATGAAACATCAAATTCTCAGTTTTTCCTAGAAACCCTACAGTACAGAAAGAGACCATTCGGCCCATTGAGTCTGTACCAACCACAATCCCACCCAGGCCCTACCCCCATATCCATACATATTTTACCCACTAATCCTCTAATCTACACATCTAAGGTCAATTTGACATGGCCAATCAACTTAACCCGCACATCTTTGGGCTGTGGGAGGAAACCCACGCAGACACAAGGAGAATGTGCAGACTCCACACAGCTAGTGACCCGAGCTGGAAATCGAACCCAAATCCTCTGAGCTGTTAAGCAGCAGTGCTAACTACTGTGCCACCCAAAAAAGATTTGCTAATCTTTTGATTTTTATTTTTGCATGGGATGTGGGCATTGTTGGCAAGACCAGTTGCCCATCCCTAATTGCCCCTGGAACTGAGTGACTCGATCGACCATTTCAGAGGGCAGTTCGGAGTCAACCAGATTGCTGTGGATCTGGTGTCACCAGTAGGCCAGACTGGGTAGGGGCAGATTTCCTTCCCTAAAGGACATCAGTGAACCAGATGAGTTGTTACGACAATAGATGATGGTTTCATTGTATTATTATTGAGACAAGATTTCAATTGCCACAAAAGCAGTTAACTGGATTTAAGTTCCACCAGCCGCTGTTGTGGGATTTGAATGCTTACCCCCAATCCTGATTAGGTGACTCTCTCTAATTGTCTAATTACGATTATTGCATTAAGGATGCTATATAAATGCAACTTGTTTCCTTGGCGGATGATGGGGGTCTTGTGCAACCTTCCTATTGGTTAAAGACAGGCTTGACCTCTTTTTCTAATTTGCTGACAGATCAACAAATCCATTCTAGAAAAGAATCGAATTCCACAAAGAACCAAAAGATTCTGAATGAAGAATGATTGGTGCATCCCATCATGGGATCTCTGAGATACAGCTGCTACAACATTCATTCTTCACCTCAATTTATAGGTGTTTATTTGAATTTATAGATGTTTATTTCACTTATTGTGGTGTCTATTCATTGTCACTCAGGGACATGGACTCTCTTCAGCAGAGGGTACTAACGTTGATAAGGAGATTCCGAAAAGGATGGTGCCAATCACCTGAGCGTGAAAGGACCACTATTTGTGGTGCAGACAACATGCTTATTGTTTTGCAACTTTCTATGGCTGAGATAAACAAAGAGGTAAGTTGGTATCATCAGTGGAATCAAATTTGGACAATGCAGGAACAGAGGGAGGCCACTCAGCCCCTTGAGCCTCTCCTGCCACTCACTGTGGCCATCTGCTTCCTAACTCCATCCAGCCAGCTTGGGTCCATATTCTTTTATAAACATGGGTGGCACAGTGGTTAGCACTGCTGCCTCACAATGCCAGCAACCCTGGGTTCAATTCTGGTCTCGGGTCACTGTCTGTGTGAAGTTTGCACATTCTCCCCATACCTGTGTGGGTTTCCTCTGGGTGCTTCGATTTCCTCCTACACTCCAAAGATGTGCTGGTTAGGTGAATTGGCCATGCTTAATCAACCCTTGTTCAGGAGGATTAGCAATGTAATTTTGAGGGGTTATGGGAATAGGGGCAGGGTGGGATTGTAGTCGTTGCAGACTTGATGAGCCAAATGGCCTCCTTCTGTACTGTAGAGATTCTATGAAACATTTTAGCAAAAGTTGCTCTCAAACTTGAAAGTATTAATTGAGTTGGCATCTACTCAATATTAAGGATAAATAGGTGGAGAGTGTTGATTCATTCAGTATCTCGAGTGGATATAAAAAAGGATCTACCTCCTCGTAAGCCTCCTCCTTGACTTAGCCAAATTGCCCAGGCAGTGAGTGGTCAAGGAAATTGTCCCTTCCAACCATCTGTCACTTTACCATGGTTATATTCACAGGTAGCTGGCCTGAGAGAGGGGGTGTGACCAATGAGCTCCGTGGGGGCTGGGGTATATCATCACCCCTCAGGAATGACATTTTGGGTTAGTTAAATTTCCTTTGCAGTTTTGTTTTAGTTACAGGGGTTAACATTCTCTATTTTTCTTTCTCATTTTGATTTTTGGTTTACAATTACAATTTAGTTTACAATTAAGTATATAAACAAATGCCCCTTTAATAGGTTTATTTACTTATTTATTTTGCCCAAAAGGATTATCAAGAGACACTTGTCCTTTAAAGGGCTGTTAATTAGTATTGTTGATATGGTACTGACTGTATGTGTGACTGTCAATTTGATTGGTTAGTTTGTTAATTTATTTATTTTTATTTCATTGATTTATTCAAGAGTAGAAACAAGGGACGAGATGTTAGTCAGTGAGGGGAAAGGACGTGTGTAATGCTACATTTTGCCAATAAACTATCAAGACAAGAATTCTTATCCAGTTTCATGCTCCCACCTGTGGTTTGGGATCACATTTCCTCCCACCTTCTGTATGAAGTCGTGTACACCAGCTTCTCTGCTGAATTGCATAATTTTGACTTCCTGGCTGTCACCTCACCCTAAATTGTCCCTTAATGCCGAAGGTGTGCAGGTTAGGTGGATTGGTCACGGTAAATACACAGATTTATGGAAATATGATGGGATGGTCCTGGTAAGGTAATCTTTTGGAGAGTTAGTGCAAACTTGATGGGCTGAATGGTCTCCTTCTTCACTGGAGGGACTCTGTGGTTCTACCCCAGACTCAACACCTTATGGAATAAAATGTCTATCTATCTTTATCAGCTCCTTTCAAAGTCCTAAAATTCCCAATCAAATCGTCTCTTCTGTATCCCATAGTAATTGTTTGAGATTGGCATAGATTTGACAATATGTGTGGATTGCTGAGAAAGGCAGATGGTATAGGAAAAGTTAAGAGAATTGGACTAATATTTGATAAAGTGGGTGATTAAGGGGTAAAGGATCTTGGGGCCAGATGGATTGTAAACCCATAATCTGTAACTGTTTCCTTTGCGTAAAGTGAATTCTGTTTTGAAAAGTTGTCTTTGAACCTGGTTTAATCATAACAGAATACAGAAAAAAGTCAAAGCCTTGGAACAGCCACCAGAATTGTATCAAGGCTAAGGGACTTCAGTTATGCAATCTTTCAATTGGATGTCTATTAAAATAGGAAAACATTGCATGGTTATTAGGGAAGAGCTGGGAAGTGTGACTAACTGATTCCCTCTTGAAAAGCTGGCACAAGGTATGATGGGCCAAATGGCTACCGACAGTATTGTTCCAGAATTCTACATTGTCGAACACCTCTGAATGCCTCTCCATTCTTTACAAAGCTAAAAAGTGTAACTTCCCTTATCTTTCCTCATAATTCAGGCACTTGAGACTAGGGGTCAGCCTTGTAGTTCATGTGTATCATTGGGCAAAACTGGCCAGCATTTTCACCGGTGTTATTTGCCCAGAGGAGGTTGCACACACTTTTAGCTTGTATTCTGTAGATGTAGCTACAGAATTCAATTTGTTGCTCCCTTTGGCCCCCTCCTTTTATCCATATCTATGTCGCATTTAAAGGAAGAATGTTCATTTATATAGAGCCCTTCACAACCCAGTGGTGTGCCAGACATCTTCACAACCAATTAAATACCTTGTAGAAGTGTCACCACTGTTGTATTATAGGACAAGATGCAGCCAATTTGACCACAGCAAGATCACACAGATACAATGTGAAAATGTTGAGATTTGTTTTTAAATATTAGCCTGGGAGAATGCCATATCTTTTTCAAATAGCTCTGAGGGATTGAGAGGGTAGGGCTAGCCTCAAATTAGCATCTCATCCAAAGAATGACATCTTTAGCTGTGTAAAACTCCCTCAGTGCCAAGTAGAGCATCAGCCTAGATTATGTGACCAAGTTTCTTCAGGGGAACCTGAACACAACAACCCTTTGATACACAGTCGAGACTGTGTCCATTCAGTCAGAGTTCACAGTTAAGAATATGTTAATGGGAGCCACGTGCAATTCCTAATTTAATATTAAACTTGACTCATGCCTTGATTGGAATTGAACCATAACTGTTTCTGAAATGCTTTTACAATTTATAACTTTCTTTGAATCATTTTCTTTCTGTTTCTAATGGCTGGATGGGATTTTGGGTTGAATGCTGTTTTGAATTTAATCCTCAGTCCTATGGAGAATTCAACATAGCCTTAAGTGAACTGCTCCTGTCATGGAAACACTTAGTGCAAGAGAAGCTGGAGTTGCTGAGCGAATTTGAAGAGGTGCCAGAAAAATATAACAAAATCCAAAAAACATATCAAGCCTTTCTGAGCCAGAGTAACTCTGTGGACCTGATAGATGTGTACAAGATTTGTGCCAAGTTACAACCTGAATGTGATCCTGCAGCAATATTATCCAAGGTGAGATCGAAGTGATAGATGGATAAGTAAAAAAAGGAAAAAAAACTAAAGGATATGCTTATTGATTGATTTGCAGCAAGTTGGGAGGAGGCTTGTGTGGAGTGTAAACACTGGCCAAATGGTCTGTTTCTCTGTATTGAATTCTATGTAAATTATGGATGTTTCTTTGTTGGTTTAGGGATAAAAATTGGCCTCACACTAAGGAAAACTCCCTTTTCTTCAATATCTCGCACTAAGTTGATCTTTCTCTACACCCTAGCTATGACTATAATACTACGTTCTGCACTCTCTCCCTCCCTATGAACGCTTTGTCTGTACAGTGCGCAAGAAACAATACTTTTCATTGCATGCTAATTAATACATGTGACAATAATAAATCAAATCAAATATTATTCCATGGGACGTGTCACATGCTCACTCCTGCAGCAAAGGATTGAAAAATTGCTCATGTTCCAAAACGAAGGATCTGCAACCTTACAAGGAATTAATGAGACCACATTTAGAATATATAGACAGTTATTGTCCCCTCATTTAAGGAAAGATGTATTATCATTGGAGACAGTACAGAGGAGGTTCACTAGGAAGATCCTGGCTGGGTATGAAGGGACTGCCACATGAGGAAAGATTGAACAAGTTGGGTTTGTACACCTTGGAGTTTGGAAGAATGAAAAGTATCATGATTCAAACATAAAAGGTTTTCTGGGGGTTAGACAAGGTAAATGTTGGGAGGATGTTTCCACTCATGGAAAATTGTGGGAAAGAGGGCATAGTTGCAGAATAATGTGATGCTCCTTTAAGATGAATTTGAGGAAGAATTTCTTATCTCAGAGTATGATGCATGTTTGGAATTCCTCGCCCCAGGAAGCTGTGAAGGCTGAGTCCTTGAACATTATCAAAGCTGAGATCAATAGGTTTTTAATCAGTTGGGGAATTAAGGAGAGAAAGCAGGAAAGTGGACTTAGTGAGAGTTAGATCACCATGATCTAATTAAATGGTAGAGTAGGCTTAAAAGGGTGAATGGTCTCCTTCTGTTCCTTATTCCTTATTATTTTACGAGCATCTATGTGGGTGGTTGGATCCTCAGTTTGACCTCTTATTCCAGTCAGGGCAGTTGTCCTGTTTAATATTAAACCATCAACCAACATAAAGGAACAAACAGAAAAAGTAAATAAAGTGTCTGAAGCAAAAAAACTCCTCTGATAATTGAGTTCTGAAGGCTTGAAACTCCACAATTGTGAAATTAATTTTCAGGACTTGAGATGATATTTGGTCATAATTATGACTTATCACGGTATTAAAATTCACTTGTATCTGAGTGCACAGACCTATTTGCTTCTAGTGTGTTTAGTCAATAAGTACTCCAACAACATGTCATTGCAATTCCTTCAATATTGAGTCCATTGGTAAGGTACTGTATAGTGAAGAGGTACAGGTCACAGTTTCCCAGTTTCTGCTTTTAACTACAAGTGTGTGTATTCCAGTTACTGCTACCTGATTTACTCAGTAATGGAGAGTACTGGTACTTATTAATGTAATATCCTGGCCTGTCTCTCACAGTCTGTTTCTGCTTTTCTTCTCTTCATTCATTCCAATTATCCATGAACTGCAGTGTGAAATGATGAGCATTTTTACATCTGTGCTGCTGTCTGACTCTGTAACAATGGAACACTGATCCAAAGCTGTACTTGCTGAACAGCAGTTGGGCCCTGTGGCCTTAACAACCTTGACATCAAAGTGTGATAGTCCACTCATTTCTATGCAAAATAATTGAGCAATGCCACTGAAAATCTGCTAATGAAGAATTGAGGAAAAATATCTTTGGACAGTGAGTGACATGAGAGTAGAACTTGCTGCCATACGGAATATTTGAAGCGGATAACGCTGATGATAGTTAATAGGATGAAACTGTTTCCAATGGCAACCAGAGGATACCAATTAGTGAAAGAATTCTTTTAAGATGGCAAGTCGTTATGATCTGGAATAGCAAGGAAATAGATTTAACAATAATTTTCTAGAGAGAACCGGATAAATACTTGAAGGGGAAATAATTGTACAGTTATTGGGTATAGGACCAGTTGGATCGCTCTTTCGGGGGAGCTGGTCCAAACACAATGGGCTGAACAGTCTCCTTCTGTGTTACAATGTTTTGTTTTATCTGATGCAATGTATTGTTAATGTGCTGCTAAATTAAATAATTGCGAATTCTTTCAGATGGAACTGATGGATTTCCTTTTGGGCACTTCGAAAACGTTAGAAGATTCTTTTACTCCAGTTCCCACTTCTCCAGCCGATGAGAATCATCTAGTCGTTTCGAAGGTGATGCTAAAACAAACATTTAATTTAAAGTTAGTGGCCACCTTGTGAACATGGAGCGGTGGTGGGAATGAGGCAGACTCCTGAGTATCTGCGTGGTTCAGTTGGTAGCAATATCCCCACAATTAGAAACACTAACTGAGGCTGACATTTGGAATTACAGAATCCATATAGTGTGGAAGGAGGCCATTCGGCCCATTGAGTCTGCACTGACAACAATCCCACCCACATATTTACTCTGCTGCCCCTGACACTAAGGGGTAATTTACCATGTCCTGCACGCCTTTCAGACTCTGCGAGGAACCCATGCAAACACAGGGAGAGTGTGCAGACAGTGACCCAAGGTCAGCATTGAACCCAGGGCCCTGCTGCTGTGAAGTAACAGTGCTGACCACTACAGTGGAACAAGCTTGATATCAATTGTACAGAAATTGTTTTTAATTGTTTGCAGCTGTTGAACATTAACTGCAGATTTACTTGTGCCTCACAGAATAGAACTTATGTAGGTGGGTTAGGAGGTGTACGCATGTAATGTGCAAATCTGTAAATAAACGTAAAGACAGGCTCCTTACCAACTAGTCTTCTGGAACATAACACTTGAGTGGTGAATATGCTCCTTTTATGCCTCTCTGTTCCTGACAAATAAACAGGTAGACTGAGACTTAGACTGAGTAAATTCCTGAAAATAGTGAAGATAATTAATAGCAACTGAATGCTATGTCTAAGAAAGAGAGTTCAAGGCAAAAATGTTACATTAAAAATTGAGCCCAATAATAATGATTTTTCTTTATTTTAAAAAAGAATGGTGAATCACTCCAGTTGGTTTAATCTTCATAAATTGAAACATTTTCAAACAAAGATTAAAGGATATGATTGTAGGTGAGCATTTAGACTGCTGACAGTCCTTGGCTTCCTCCTTGCTGTCATGGCAAGTTTTTTTTAATATTTTCAGTTCAAACAGACTATTGCAAATAATACTGAATGTTAATGATAAACTATCTCAAATATTACATGCAGCTTTGTTACTGTAACTTTAGATCTGGCCTCTTCAACATAGAATTTCTTGCACAAGCATAAAGCGAATGTAAGCACCTATTGGGGGTGTGTTTTTTCTTCCCCACTCTGCAATGCATTTCACTCGATATTTTTTGATCTGTTCCAATGTCTTTGTTCTTATACTATGTTAGCTCTACCATGCTGCACTGGGAGTGTCAGCCTAGGTTTTGTGCTGAAGTCTCCAATTGGAACTTGAACTCAGAACATTTAGACCCAGGAGAGGGTGCTACCCACTGAGCCACAGCTGAGACAACACAAAAGTATCAACCTTTTAAACGCAGATATTTTCAGTCTCAAGTTTAAGAAACAATTCTGAAGTTTCTTTAGATTTATAACACATTGGGAAGTATACTTTGGCACTGTGTATCTGAAGACAAAGTAAGTTGTCTGGTTGTGTAACTGCTGTTAACGGTTTTGTGTTGCTGTGTTATATTCCTGCTGCAGTTGGCACCGGCCCTGAGGAAGCTCCTTTGTGATTATTTGAACTTGCTGGTGAACTCGAAGAGCGATCTTGCTCTGGCATGTATCATCAATATCCCCGAGCGAGGCCTCGGAAGAGCTGCCTTCACTGATCTGAGGCACACAGCTTGCAGCAAGCAAACATCCCTGTACCTGGTAAAACAAAATAACCAAAGACAATCTTATTTAAGTTAGTATGTGCTTGATGAATAACAATCCACATTTATGTATGCCTTTAATGGAGTAAAACATCCCAAGGCCCTCAAGAATAATCAGATCAAAATTGGCAGACACTTTACAGCACAAAGAGGCCATCTGGAGAGAGTAGGGAAGGTGACGAAAAGTTTGGTTTACTGAGGAAAGGTTTGAAGAGATGCAATACATTACAGTACCCATTTGTTGGACCAAAACAAATTGTCAAACTGCTTGGTTGACAAACCAGCCGATGCCGTCTCCCTCGCCCCGCCCCCATCCTGCCCCCAACCCCCGCCCCCGGTGCAGTGGCGCATGCAGATCTTTCTCTCCCGACATGGAAGCTGGTGCTGGGTTCAATTCGTTCCTCAATGAAAGGGAATTCCCTGGATTAGGAATGAATTAGCTGAAGATCACTTCTGGATGAAGAGATGTCAGAGAGTTTTGTTTTATTCGTTTGTGGGACTTGGGCGTTGCTGGCTGGCCAACATTTATTGCCCAAGAGCAGTTGAGAATCAACCACATTGCTGTGGCTCTGGGGTCACATGTAGGCCAGACCGGGTAAGGATGGTAGATTTCCTTCCCTAAAGGATATTCGTGATCCAGATGGATTTTTCTGAAAATCGACAATGGTTTCATGGTCATCAGCAGATTCGTAATTCCAGATATTGTTTATTGAATTCAAATTCCACCACTTGCTGTGGCGGATTCAAACCCGGGACCCTAGAACATTAGCTGAGTTTCTGGATTAATAATCTAGTGATAATACCACTAGACCATCAGCTCCCTAGTTGTAGGAATACCCTTTCTCCAAAACAAAGGAAGGGGGAGGGAATTGAGGACAACGATAAGAATTTTAAAATCAGAATGCCAGCCTAGTCAGCAACACCCATATTCCCTGAAATTTTTAAAAATTGATGCCTCTGTGACTGAAACTACACCCCAGAACCAATCCTTGATCATTGTCATTGCCATGTGTGTGAGCTGTGTCAAGAGACTATCAAAAGATGTGCATTGCCTTGTGCTTGCACTGTTTCACTGAGACAACAGCAGCTTATGTTGGTATCCATCTCTTTGGTATGCAATCTAACACGGTTTTTGTCTCTCTCCCACCCCCGCTAAGGCTGCAACATCTTTTATTCGGTGTTTTGAACTTGGAGGGAAAAGTTATGCACCTTCAGATAAGGATCCACTGATGCCACACATCAAAGGACTTCTAGACTTTGTGCATTTCATCGATAAGTTGCAAGAAATAATGGGAGAAACTTTGGACTCCAGGTAATCAAGCTTCTCTTAGCAGCTCATGAATAGAATGAGGCAAATTGTATTTTTGCCAACGTTCATAATGTTATGGGGTGGGGGGGGGGGTGTAAATTTCATGCAGCACAAACAATCTTTTTATTTGCTATAACATTGGCATCATAAAATCTCAGTAAAGTCTGGCAACACCAATTTTAAATCCAATGGTGTTGCCAGACTTTACTGAGTTTACCCCAGTCCAACGCCTGCATCATCATAAAATCTCACAGCATAGAAAGAGGCCATTCAGGCCATTGTTCCCATGCTGGCTCAACATCTGCACAAAAGCAATTAGTTCATGTTTCATATTCACCAACACAAGTCGAAACAGCTTGTGTGAAAGATTCGAGAGCTGACATTTTATAACTCTCCCATTATCCACCTGCCTAATGAACGTGATTGGAGGATTGTATCCAATTCTGGACTGCACTTTAGGAAAGACAAAGTATTAGAAGACATTAGGATTAGAGATACTGGAGAAACAGAGAAGGTTAAAGGGAAAGTTTAAACAAGTTAACGCTGCAATGAAGTTACTGTGAAATTTCTCTCAGTCACCACTCCGGCGCCTGTTGGGTCAATGCACCTAACCAGCTATCCTTTCACACTGTGGGAGGAAACTGGAGCACCCAGAGGAAATACACAAAGAGAATATGCAAACTCCACACAGACAGTGGCCCTGAGCTGGGAATCGCACTCAGGTCCCTGGCACTATGAAGCCGTAGTGCTAACTACTGTACCTGTTCTACAGGTAATTCCAATCCCACTCTATGGTTGACCCCTCATGCTTCTGGGCAACTTTGGGTGGCAATGAATGCTGCCTCCTTTCCAGCGTTGCCATCTCCCAAGAATGAAGGTATAAAATTGCATGGTTTATTTCAATCTTTAGAAATATAATCTAAAACTTCATATTGCGAGTAAATAGTAGCAATCTGTGTCAAAACACATTGTTACAAAATTACTTTTATTTTTCACTAAATGGACAATAATAAACATAAGCAGAATACTACGGATACCGGAATGTGAAATAAGAGGAGGATGCTGGAAAATCTCAGCACGTCTGGCAGCATCTGTAAAGAGAAAAAGCCAAATTGGTCTTTTGAATCCTTTGGCTATTTGTCAGAACTGAAGAGAGGGAAAATATGTGGGAGCTGAGAGATATTGCAACAAACTGTAGCAACTTTAAGAACAAGACAGATAAGTGTGTGAGTGTGCTTGTGACAGGGGGGTGGGAGGGTGCACGGGGGCAATGTGCATATGTGATATATTTTTTAAAACTAGGTTTAGGATGGAAAAAGGTCGTAATGTAAAGCTGCTGAACTGGAGTGTTGTGTCCCAAAGGTGAAACTGGATACATTAGATATGTTTGCTACTTGTTTGCAATTTCTCACTGCTAAACTTTTGTATCCAACACAGTCTCACTGCCCTCAGCCTTGAGGAAGAGACTAAAGGGTTCCAAAACTTAGCTCTGGTTTGGATCATTATTGTCACATGTACTGGGGACACAGTGAAGAGTATTGTTTCTTGCACGATAGAGGCGAAGCATACCGTTCATAGAGAAGGAAAGGAGGGAGTGCAGAATGTAGTGTTACATCATAGCTAAGATGTAGATTAAGATCAACTTACAGCAAGGTAAGTCCATCCAAAAGTCTGATAGCAGCAGGGAAGAAGCTGTTCTGGAATCGGTTGGTATGTGGCCTCAGACTTTTGTATCTTTTTCCTGATGGAAAAGAGAATATCTGGGATGCGCAGGGTCCTTAATTATGCTGGCTGTCGAAGCTTTGCTTTCTCTCCTGGATGCTGCCAGACCAGCGAAGCTTTTGTGACATTCTCTGTTCTTGAAGCAAAAATGAAACAGGGGGCAGATTCTCATGTGGCTTGATTGGAGAATGTGAAGGGTCTATACTGGGACCCCACTGCCCTCTTGCCTCTGCCAGGGATCATGTTCTGGGCAGGAAGGCCCATGCTCGATCTCTCCAACCCGCCACCAATTGAGGCCTACTGATTGGCCAGCAGCTGTTGGTGGGCAAGGCTTCTGCAGGTCCTGATTCCAGAGGAAGGCTCATTGCTGTCCTCGGCACTGCCTGACGGATACGTGATTGGATAGGCTTTCTGAAAGAGGCAGCATGGGTCTCCCTCTGGTTTGGGTTGCAGTGGGAGACTGAAAGCTCAGTGCCACAGTGAAAACTGTGCAGCAGAGAAAACCAATTACTCTGGCCCAAGAGTGCAGCCAAATCAGAAAGAAAATGAGTTTCTCTATAAAGTAAATGATTTTTACATCGCTTTATACAAAATAAAATATAGACTTCCCATACATGGGAAGTTTTGTCAAGAGGAAGCTGGAACGTGAAGCGCTCAATGTCGGGAAGGTCAAAAATTGTTACTTGCACTTCTTTCAAAGAGTCAACATAGGCACGATGGGCTGAATGGCCTCTTTTTGCGCTGTCAGGTCGGGATATTACGGCCGTTCACGTCAGCGGGATTTTCCCACCTTTCCGCAATGAATGGAGATTTGGCCGGATGCCAAATTCTCTGACAGTGATAGGATTGTGTTCTGTGTTTTATGGAATAGAAATTAATTTACTGGTAAAGTAAGGCTTAACTGGAAAATAAACTTGAGATAGAGAGAGAGAGACAAAATGGCTTGTCAGATTTTATACGTTGAATGCCAAAATGAAAAATGCTGAGTTTGCGTTGGCTGGAAAATAAAGTTGTCTCTCATTCTTGGAATGAGCATCCAGCAGCTGTTGAATTTAATCCACCTCCATCCAGTCCTTAAAAATCATAAAACTTCATGTGTTTAATCAGTCAACTGTATCATGATTGCATCACACACAGCTGACATGCAAATAATTGAAACTAATTGAGTTACATGATGTGGTGTTCTTTACACAGCCTCTGTTATGTAACTCTATTCTGTTGCACTTTTTTTATATTTATGTGATATAATTAGTGTTTGTGCATCTGACTGAATCCTAGGGAGGGCCAGTTCTCACCAGCTGTTACAGTGGATCACAGCTGTATGTTGGCCCGCCGTCTGCCAGAACAGCCACACATTTGGCTGTGACCTGTGCACTCACTGGACCCCAGCTTTTTAAACAAGACTCTCTGGGCTACGGTGGATCAGTATTCGAAGCAGAGGAGTTGATAGACGGGGAATATCTTTTTACAAAAGCTAAGCACTGCAAATCAGAATTTTTTTTAAAAAAAGCGTACAAGGTTGCTGAGCTCAGACAGAATTTGTTGAAGAGTTAACAGGTGTGGAATTGCCTACCTTGTGCAGGTTTCCCTATCAGCCCTGTCCAGCTGTCTGCAATCCTGCATCTGCCACTCAGTGTATGAGAGAGATTGAGTCATTTAGGATTGCATTCGCTGGAGTTCAAAAGAATAAGTTGAGATCTCATAGAAACCTATAAAATTCTAGCAGGACTGGACAGGGTAGATGCAAGAAGGAAATTCCTGATGCTGGAGTGTCTAGAAGCAGGAGTCATAGACTTGAGTATATGCAAGGTAGACTGTTTAGGACAGAGATGAAAAGAGATTTCTTTACCCAGAGAGTGGTCAGTCTGTGGCATTCACTACCATAGAAAACAGTTGAGACCTAAACATTGCATGTTTTCAAGGAGTTAGACGTAGCACTTGAGGTGAAGGGGATCAAAGGATAGGGAGGGAAGGGGGGATTAGGCGTTTAGAACATAGAACATAGAACAATACAGCACAAACAGGCCCTTCAGCCCACGAGTTGCGCCAATCACATCTACCAATCCACAGACCTATCTATAACCCCCTATCCTATTCTTTTCCATATACTCATCCAGAATTCATTCCATATACTTTAGTTGGATATTGGCCATGATCCTAATGATGGGTGAAGCAGGCTCAAAGGGCTGAATGGCCTCCTCCTGGAGAAAATATTCTATGTTTCTATAACTGGATAAATAAGGCCTGTGCAGGTGTGTTCCATTTGTGTTCCAGAGGACGTAGAATTGGTCCCCATCCTGATGTCACCGAGCTGGCCAGGTTTTCTAATTAGGTCAATGTGCAAATTCTCTGTTGCTCCCTTGATAAACAAGGAGTGTGAAGCTGTCCTGGTATTATTTAAAGGGCCAGATGCCTAACGTGCATTTATTGCGTGCTAGGCAAGCTATCAGCTTCAATGCTTTGCTGGCAATGGCATAACCTGATTGGCCCTTGACCTCACCCACCTTAACCTACACTGCCTGACCTTTACCCTCATGCTTTCAGTGCAATTGTACCCGGATCATTTGGGTGCTCTGATGCTTATTGTGATTTTCTCCACTTTTTGCAATCATGAAGATGAGGGCAGCAGGTACCTTCATGATGACTTAACTTTTTTAAATTTATGTAATTTGTATCTGCGTAATCCTGGCAGAGGCAAGAGGGCTGTGGAATCCCAGTACACCAGCATCATGTCTAATTACACGCCCTTTGCACTGCCAGCTGCATCCGGCCTAACCGAACCAACGTTGATCTAAATCGGCCGAAATTCACCAAGCTATCTATCCTTCACTAAAGACTCTATCAATTCCAGACAAATTGTTATGCCATAATTCTCTGCTTTCCTGCCTCCTATTTTAAACAGCACAGTGATGGGCACGATTTTGTTTGGAGTCTGGAACACATTTCCTGAATGAAGATAATGTATAAGGTTATGAGGATGTAGTGGGACTAAGTAAAATGCTCTTCAAAGAGCCAGTGCAAACTTGATGGGCGGAATGGTCTCTTGCACAATAAAGATTCTGTGATTTTGAGGATCAGTAATCCAGGGCACATGCTTAATGTTCTAAGTTCAAATCCTACCAGGACAACAAGAAGAATTTGAATTCAATTATTAAACTCTGGAATTAAAAGTTAGTCTCCATAATCATGAAGGTTGAAGCCAGTTTCGATTGTCATAAAAGTCCATCTGGTCCACTAACGTCCACTTAGGGAAGGAAATCTGCCATTCTTACCTGGTCTGGCCTACATCTGACTCCAAACCCACAGCAATGTGGTTGACTCTTAACTGCCCTCTGAAGGCATTAGTGGAGTGGGCAATCTAAGCTAATGAGTGAGTTGTATGAATGGCTTTGGGCATTTGCATTATCCATTATAAAAGTTAACAATCTGTACCAGCTTTCAGTCTGTCTCCTGTGTCAAGTTTAGTGCAGAGTACTTGGTGTATTATGCAGTGCACAGCAAATATGTTTGGTATGCAAACTTCCAACAAAGCTCCAACTCCCTGGTGTATTTCTGTCATTGAGATGCACCTATCTGCTGTAACTGATACAATTTCTTCCAAAGATAATGCATGCCCTTTAAATAATTAGTAAATGACTTGAAATAGTGAGCCCTGTGTTTGCCTATGTATTCCCAAGGTATCTAAAAATTCTTTTCACATTCAGATCAGTCAACACGACAAACCCATGTACAGAGCAGTGTTGTTAATATCTCTACATTTATCCAGTACTGACAGCCTCTCAACGTACCAATCGGAAAAGCTGCTCTGTCAGATCAGCAGTAATTTCTTATTCTCTGTGACTCTCAATACACCTGCTGAGAGACAGACGTTTGATAATTTCCTCTTGGTTTTTAAACCAAACAAATAAACTTCTGCTGATTCAAGAATACAAGGGCAGGGATGTACTGCTGAGGCTGCATAAGGCTCTGGTCAGACTCCATTTGAAGTACTGTGAGTAGTTTCTGTTTCTAAGGATGTGCTGGCCTTATAAAGGGTCCAGAGGAGGTTCACAAGAATGATCCCAGGAATGAAGAGCTTGTCGTATGAGGAACAGTTGAGAACTCTGGGTCTGTACTGATTGGAGTTCAGAAGGGTGAGGGGGGATCTTATTGAAACTTGCAGATATGGCGAGGCATGGATAGAGAGGACATGGAGAGGATATTTCCACTAGTAGGAAAAACTAGAATGAGAGGGCACAACCTCAGGCTAAAGTGACGATCCTTTAAAACAGAGATGAGAAGGAAACTCTTCAGCCAGAGAGTGGTGAATCTGTGGAACTCTTTGCCGCAGAAAGCTGCGGAGGCCAGATCATTGAGTGTCTTTAAGACAAAGATAGTCAGGAAAATTGGGATGAGAAAAATATCAGCCATGATTGAATGATGGAACAGATTCGATGGGCCGAGTGGCTTCATTCTCCTCTTACATCATATGGTGTTATGATCATATGATTCAATGGCACATTTTTTTCCACTAATTCGCCATCTGAGAATGAATTTCCATTCTTTTTGCAAGTAACCAAGCAATGCAAAAGTTAGCCAAAGTCCCACATCTTGTGTAATGCTTATCTAAGTGCCCACCTCTGTGGCTACCTTCAGATTTGAAAGCCATCGCATACATGAGGCAGAACCTTCCAGGCATTTTGCCTTGTTACAGGGGTGGCATGTTTCATAATGCCTGTTGACGTTGTTTTTAGGATTACAGTCGCCTTATTGAGGAATATAAACACAAAGGTCTCTCTTCCTGCTGAGTAACAAAAGATAACCCAGCTCACAAGCATGTCTTAGACCTGGAATGAACACTGACTTTTTCCCTTTCTGCCCAGCTGCACTCCGGATCTTTCAGTGTTACTTCCCTCTCTCTGCGGCAGCCTTTCTCTGCCTCCGTTTACGTTGTAATTTATGTTGGAATAATATTTTGGAGCAGTAATATTTTGATGTCATTTCCCTTGAAGGTACAGCTTGCCTTGAAGAGTTGGCTGCCCGCATTATCTGTTCTGCACACCACAAGCAAGATGCAAAGCCAGCCAGTTACTTGGAGGTGTCGATGGCAGCGTGGATGCCTCTTGGCTTTACGCTATCCAGCTGCAGATGACACCCAGTTTTTGTTTTATCAACCACAATCTGAATGGGCAAGGACAGGTCACAAATCACAGCCTCTGCACCTAAAAAACAAACAGCGCTAACCAATTTCTCACCCAAAGTTTTAAGTCAACAACTTGCTTTGGAACTAGTAAATATTAGACAATTGTAAGCATAGAATCTTACAGTGCAGAAAGAGGCCATTCTGCCCATCAAGTCTGCATCCAACAATAATCCCGCCCCGGTCCATTCCCCATAACCCCGTGCATTTACTGGACCTTGTCCCCTGACACTAATAAACAATTTAGCATGCCCAATCCACCAACACATCTTCAGACTGTGGGGAGGAAACTGAGCTCCTGGAGGAAACCCATGCAGACACGGGAAGGATGTGCAAGCTCCATATATTCAGTGATCCAATTTGGGAATTGAACCCAAGTGCCTGGCACTGTGAAGTAGCAGTGCCAACCATTATGACATCGTACTGCCCGGTTTACATCCGTGTCTAGGACGTGCTGCTACGGGGTGACCCCTCTTACAGTTGACAACATGATTGAGAAGTTGCAATCAATCCCCACATTCTAACAACATGCCCAGTGCATTGTGAGTATGGAAGTGTAGGAAGACCACTGCGTTCCATGCCAGAGAACGTGCATCTCCTGCTATTGATTTTTTTTTTTGACTGTTTTCTGTTTTGCTGCTGCCTGATGGGTAGCTTTGTGTAAAGTGGCGTGGTGAGGGAGGAGAATCGAGTGCAAAATCAAAACAGGCAGGGAAAGAAGAAGTACAGAGGCAGTGGAGAAGGGAGGGGAGTGTGGTCTGTGTTAGCGTGGAAGGCAGGAGAAAATAAAAGGACAAAAAGGGATGGTGTGTATCAAAGAAGGGAAGAAGCAGAAGCTACATCTAGATAAGGTGTAAATGGCAACAGCAGAATCATTAACAACAGCTGCTGTCAGAGATGAGGATTTGAAATGATTCAATTTAATGTTGACTCTGGAAGATTGTGAGGTGCCTAAAGGAAGGTGAGGTTCTGTTTCGTTAGTTTCAATGTAAGTGGGGACAGGAACAGTGCAGGAGTGGGGCATCTTTTTCATTTTCAACTTGGAATGTGAGGCGATGACTCTCCTACTTTTTGGAATTCTCACTCCCCGGTTATTGGTCTGCTCAGACTGCCACCAGGGGTTGCTGTGGGGATAGCAAGTATACCACTGGATGTGCACTCTCTCTGACCCCTGTTGGTCAGAAGGTTGTGAGCTGAAGTGCCACTCCGGACAATTGAACGTAGAAATGGGACTGGCACTACAGCATAGTGCTGAGCGCGCTCCCTGTGCTGTAACACCATCTTTAGGATCAGATGTTAATCTCTCTGATCCTCCTGAGTGGAGGTAAGAGACCCCACTGCATCCCAGTCCAGAAGCATTGTCCCTGCTCTCCTACCTAATAATTATTCCTCAACTAAAATCACTTCCAGAACAGGAATAACAGGCAATATTATTAATTGGCTGTTTGTGGAAGCTTGTTACTATGCAAATTGGTATCTGCATTACAGCAATGTCTACACTTCAGGGATAATCTGTAACTTGTAAAGAGCTCAGTCACAGTTTGAGACTGTAAAAGGTGCCTTTATTTTATCAGTAACACCTTGTTTATTGATCCTAATGGCAAATAACTAATGCCATGTATCCAATAAAGGCAACTGGGAAGCTGGGATGGGGTGAGCGCTGAAACCTGGCATCTTCACGGTGGCACCACCTTCACCAACACTGTTTAGTTTGGCAAACTCATTTGTTGTATCTGCAATTCTCTTTAAACGATCAGAACCGTGACATTGCCCTGAATTCCCAGTAACGTTGTGGGACATCAGCAGATTCTGTCAGCCAGCCTTGCATTTGGTTTATTTTTATAATCTGTCAATTATTACACAATTTAGAATTGGCCAAATATTTTCTGTTATGAGGTCAGAGTCCAGCTTTATCAGCCAGTAGTTTAATGTCCTTTCCTAATTCAACCTCAATTTTAGAATTTCCTGTTTAGAAAGAAAGGGGTTTATAATTGCGTGAATAGTCAGTATTTTATTTGCATTATATCTTGTTTGTTAAGCACAATTATAACTTTTTAATCAAAATTTCCTCTGTGACAAATAGGCTACATTATGATGACTAGGTGTGTGTCGGTATCTATTTATGTTATATCTATATTTGCCAATCAGTGGGTGCCTCTCTGGTTTAAACCATTCCTTTGCTCCTTACAAAAAACTTGCATTTATATAGCCCCTTTCATGGCCCTTGGATCCCAATGCATTTTATAGTAAATGAAATACTTTGAAAGTGTTGTCACTGTGATAATATAGATGACATAGCAGCTAATTTAATTTTTTAAAAATTCATCTATGGGATATGGACACTGCTGGCTGGGCTATTGCCCATCCTCAGTTACTCGTCAGAAAGTGGTGATGATCTGCCTTTGTAAACCGTTGTGTTCTCTAGGGTGTAGGAACACCCACAGTGCTGTTAGGGAGGGAATTCCAGGATTTTGACCCAGCGACTGCGAAGCAATGGCAATATATTTCCAAGTCAGGATGCCTTGCGAGTGGTGGTGTTCCCAGATATTTGCTGCCCTTGTCCTTCTCAATGATAGACATCATTGATTTGAAAAGTGCTGTCTAAGGAACCTTGGTGAGTTCCTGCAGTGCCTCTTGCAGATGATACACACAATTCCATTGTTTGTCAGTGGTGGAGTGAGTGAATGTTTGAGAAAGGAGTAGCAATCATGTGGGTTGCTTTGTCCTGATAGTGTCGAGTTTCCTGAGTGTTGTTGGAGCTGCACCCATCCAGGCAAGTGGAGGGTATTCCACTACACTCCTGACTTGTGACTTGCAGATGGTGGACAGGCTTTTGGGAGTCAGGATTTCCACATACATTCCCATGGAATTTCCAGCCTTTGACCTGTGATAGCCACAGTATTTATATAGCTAGCCCAGTTCCATTTCAGGTCAATGATAATCGCAGGGTATTGATGTGGGGGATTCAGTAATGGTAATGGCATTGAATGTTAAGGGGTGATAGCGAGATTCTTTTTTGTTGGAGATGTCTATTGCCTGGCACTTGTGTGGCACAAATGTGTCTTGCCACTTGTCAGCCCAAGCTTGGATATTGTCCAGATCTTATTGCATTTGGACGTGGATTGCTACAGAGTCTGAGGAGTCATGAATGGTGCTGAACATTGTGCAGACATCAGTGCACAGCAAGCTCCCACAGACAGCCGTGTGATAATGACCCAATAAACTGTTTACTACTGATCTGAGCAGGGTATTACGTAGACAAGACTGACGTTCTTGGGAGCTTAAGGTGACCTATTTTAGCACAAAAGTCTTAGTTTTGATTGGGCTGAAGGGCTGATTTTTTTTTTCCCCAGATTGACGTGTCTGAACCTAATGCTCTAATTATCTCTTGTTACCTTGAGGAGGTGGTGGCGGTGAACTTCCAATAATTAAGAGGATTTCTGGGCAGTTTGGAGGGCAATCAAGCCAACCCATTTTGCTGTGTGTCTGGAGACCTAGCCTGGGTGAAATAGTTGGCTTCTTCCTCAAATTCATGAATTGTTTGGGTATTAATATGGTTTAATTTGGACGAATGTGACGTTATCCATTTTGGTAGCAAAAACAGGAAGGCAGATTATAATCTGAATGTCTATAAATTAGGAGTCTGCAACAAGACTTGAGTATCCAGCCACTGAAGGTAAGCATGTAGGTCCAGCAGGTGGTAAAGAAGGCAAATAGTATGTTAGCCTTCATTGTGAGAGATTTGGAGTACAGGAGCAGGGATATTTTGATGAAATTATATAGGGCCTTAGTAAGGCGACATCTGGAATATTGCATACAGTTTTGGTCTTATTTGAGGAAGCATGTTGTTGCTCTATCAGGAGCGCAGTGAAGGTTTGTCAGGTTGATTCCGGGAATGGTGCAACTGAAGTATGAGAAAGGTTGACTAGGTTAAGATTATATTCACTGGAGTTCAAAAGAACTGAAGGGGGATCGTGTAAAAACCTATAAAATTCTAACAGGACTGGACAGGGTTGATGTAGAACATAGAACATAGAACATTACAGCGCAGAAGAGGCCTTTCAGCCTTCGATGTTGCACCGACCAATTAAGAAAAAGCAATGACCCTCTAACCTAAACCATTCCTTTTCATCCATAAACTTATCTACTAACCTCTTAAACGCCACCAAACTTGGCGCATCTACAACTGCAGCAGGCAGGGCATTCCATACCCTTACCAGCCTCTGGGTAAAGAACCTACCTCTGACATCCGTCCTATAACTACCACCCCTTAATTTAAATCTATGTCCCCTCGTGCTAGCTTTCTCCATCCTAGGAAAAAGGCTATCACTGTCCATCCTATCTAAACCTCTAATCATCTTATATGTTTCAATAAGGTCTTCTCTTTGCCGCCGCTTTCCAACGAAAACAACCTCAAATCCCTCAGCCTTCTTCATAAGACCTGCCCTCCATACCAGGCAACATCCTGGTAAACATCCTCTGTACCCTCTCCAATGCCTCCACATCTTTCTTATAATGCGGGGACCAGAACTGTACACAATACTCCAAGTGCGGCCGCACTAGAGTTTTGTACAGTTGCAACATGATGTTGCGGCTCTGAAATTCAATCCCCCTACCAATAAAAGCTAAGACTCCATATGCCTTCTTAACAACCTTATCGACTTGATTGCCAACTTTCAGGGATCTATGCACATATACACCAAGATCCCTCTGTTCTTCAACACTATTAGGATGTTCCTGATAGTGGTGGAGTCCAGAACCAGGGGTCGTGAACTGAGATACGGGGTAAACCTTTTAGGACTGAGATAAAGAGAAATTTCTTCACCCAGAGAGTGGTGAGCCTGTGGAATTCTCTATGACGTAAAGTAGTCAAGGCCAAAACATTGAATGTTTTTAAAGAGCAGTTGGATATAGCTCTTGGGGCGAAGGGGATCAAAGAGAATGGAGAGGAGGTGGATCAGGTGATTGAGTTGGATGATCATCATGATCAAAATGAATAATGGAGCAGGCTCAAAGGGCCGAATGGCTTCTTTTTAAATGTTTTGATGATTACAATCTGAAAGCAGTCACTATGACGACAGCAGGCCTCACCATTTTGGTTTTACTGCTTTTCCAGATTTTTTAAAACTGAATTTGAATTCTGAAATTGTCTGAATGGGACTTGAATCCACAGAACCATAGAAATCTTACAACGTGGTGGAGGCCATTCAGCCCATCTTGTCTCTTGCGCTCTCTCTCTCTCTGCCTGCCTCTCTCTCTCTTTCCCCCCCATATGTTCCTGTGTCTCTCTTGCTTGCTCTCTCTTGTGCATTCTCTTTCTCTCTCTCTCTCTATGTCTCTCACCAGTTTCAGAACGGTGTCAGCAAATCAGCATTGGTGAAGGAAGGAAATGAGAGCCAGAAAGGAATGATCAAAGAACAAGTTTTGGAACATGGGAGGCCATTCAGCCCCTTGGGCCTGGCCTGCTATTCAGTGAGGTCATGGCTGAACTCCATCCATCAGCCTTGGCTCTGTATCCTTTATATTCTCATGCAGCAAAAATCTATCAGTTTCAGACTCTTAAATTATTAATTAAGCTAACATCTGTTTTCTGTGGGAGGGCAACACCACTTTGCGTGCAAGTGTTTCTGAACATCTCCTGAACGGCCTGCTCTGATTCTTTATCCTAGGCCCCTCTATCAATGGAAAATATTATGTTTCTATCCATCTGACAAAATACTCAAACACATCATCCCTTCATCTTCAACATTCATGGGGGTTGCAAGACTAGTTTTTATCAGATCTGTTGATTATAGGATTGCTTAGTTCTGTCTGTTACTTACTGTTTGGCACACAGGTAACTCCCGTGTTGTAGCTTCACCCAGTTGACTCCTCATTTTTAGGTATGCCCGGTGTTGCCCCTGGCATGCCCTCCTGCCCTCTCCATTGAACTAAGGTCGATCCTCGGCTTGGTGGCAGTGGTAGAGTGGGGGATACACAGGGCAGGTTGTACAATTCTGCTGCTGTTAATGGCCCCCCTCATCTCATGGATGCCCAGGCTGGAGATGTTGGGTCTCTTCTGCACCTATCCATTCAATATGGTGTAACTGCCACACAACATGATGGAGGGTATCCCCAGCCCAAAGATGGGACTTCATTTCCATAAGGTGATCACTCTGCCTAATACCGATACATTAGTGACAGGTAGATAGGTGAGGGTGAAGTCGAGTAGGTTTTCCCCTCAGGTCAGTTCCCTCACCACCAACCCCACACCCGGTCTGCCGGCTATGCCTTTGAGAACTCGGCCAGATTGGACTTCAGCAATGCGGCCAAGCTACTGTCGATTGAAGTCCCCACCCGGAGTACATCCTGCATCCTTGCCACCCTCAGTGCTTCCTCCAAGTGGTTTTCAACATGGAGGAATACTGATTCATCAGGTGAAGGAGGGTGGGAACCAGTAGGAGGTTTCCTTGCCCGTATTTGACCTGATGCTGATGGTCCAGAGACAATGTTGAGGACCACCCCCAGGGGAACTCCCTCTGACTGTATACCACTGTGCTGCCACCACCTCTGCTGGGTCTGTCTTGTTGGTAGGACAGAACATAGCCAGGAATGATGCTGGTGTTGTCTAGGATATTATCTGCAAGATATGATTCCGTAAGCATGACTATTATGAGGATGCTGCTTGACCAGTCTGTGAGACAGCGCTCCCAATTTTGGTACAAGCCCCCAGGTGGAGGTGAGGAGAACTCTGGGTTAACTGGGCAGGGTGTGCTTTTGCTGTTTCCAATATCTGGGTGGATGCCAGATGCTCTGATTCTTGTTTTAATTTCTTGAATGGTTTGAAAAAACAAAATGTCTCACTCAGCTATTTCAGAGGTCAGTTAAGAGTCAACTACATAGCTGTAGTTGTGGAGTTATATGTAGGCCAGACTGTGTAAGGATGGCAGATTTCCTTCCCTAACTGGGCATTGGTGAGCCAGGTAGTATTTTCATGATAATCCAGTTATTCTGTAGATACCTTCATATCGTGAATCCAGTAACATTGTCACAAGGCTACTGTTATGTAGAGTGGTGGAGAGGTTAAAACAGAGGGGCTTGATAAGAAGTCTCACAACACCAGGTTAAAATCCAATAGGTTTATTTGGTAGCACGGGCTTTCGGAGCACTGCTCCTTCATCAATTCCAAAAGTTTGTGCTATCAAATAAACCTGTTAGATTTTAACCTGGTGTTGTGAGACTTCTCACTGTGCCCATACCAGTCCGATGCTGACATCCCCACATCAGAGGGGCAAAAAATGATCTGGGAGAGTCGTAGAACTAACCAAAATTACCGAGAAAGGAAGGGGTGAAGAGGAAATGATTTGAAAATCAGGATTTCAGTTTTAAATTTAAGGCACTTGTTAACTGGGCAGCCAGGATGACTGGTGAATGATTTGATTTGATTTATTATTGTCACATGTATTAGTATACAGTGAAAAGTATTGTTTCTTTCACACTATACAGGCAAAGCATACCATTCATAGAGAAGAAAAGGGAAGAATGCAGAATATAGTGTTACAGTCATAGCTAGTGTGTAGAGAAAGATCAACTTGATGCAAGGCAGGTCCATTCAAGAGTCTGATGGCAACAGGGAAGAAGCTGTTCTTAAGTTAGCTGGTATGTATCCTCTGACTTTTGTATCTTTTTCCCAATGGAAGAAGGTAGAAGAGAGAATGTCTGGGGTATGTGAGGTTGTTAATTATGCTAACTGCTTTTCCGAGGCAGCAGGAAGCATTGAGTCAAAGTATGGGAGGCTGGTTTGAGTGATGGACTGGGCTTCGTACACTACGGTTTGTAGTTCCTTGCAGTCTTGGACAGAGCAGGAGCCTATACCAAGCTGTGATACAACTAGAAAGAATGCTTTCCATGGTACATCTCTAAAAGTTGGTGAGAGTCGTAGCTGATATGCAAATTTCCTTAATCATTTGAGAAAGTAGAGGCGTTGGTAAGCTTTCTTAACTATAATGTCAGCACGAGGGGACCAGAACAGGCTGTTGATGATCTGGATATCTAGAAACTTGAAGCTCTTGCGCATTTCTACTTTGTCGTCATTGATAACAATATGTTCTCCTTTACACTTCCTGAAGTCGATGACTGTCTCCTTCATTTTGTTGATGTTGAGGGAGAGATTATTTTTGTTGTAATAGTTCACCAGATTCTCTCTCTCTCTCTTGTACTCTGTCTCATCATTATTTAAGACCTGACCCAGTATGGTAGTGTCATCAGCAAAGTTGAAAATTAAGGTGGAGGGGAATTTGGTCATAGTTGCATGAAGAGACTACATAGAATCCCTACAGCGCAGAAGGGGGCCATACGGTCCATTGGAATACGCATCGGCTTTGGAAAAGAACATCATTCCCTCCCCAGTATACTATATATATACATACACTTTACCTTGGCCAATCCCTCTAAACTACACATTTGTAGACACTGAGGAGCAATTTAGCATCACACCTGACCTGCACATCTTTGGACCATGGAAGGAAACCGAAGCACTTGGAGGAAATCCATATGGACACAGGGAGAAGGTGTAAACTTCACACAGACAGTGACCTAAGCCTCGAACTGAAGCCCAGTCCCTGGTTGCTGTGAGGTAGCTGTGTTAAACACTGTGCTACTTGGTGTGAGTTAGTAATAGGGAGAGAAGGTTCAGATGAGTTCAGGTTTATAGAGGGTAGATTGTGGGGTGCTGGCCAGGAATACTGTGGAAGAATGTCTGATGGTTATCTGTCTTTGCTTTCAGTGTTGCAGGCAGTCAGATCCTGTCCACCATCAAAAGGCACCTGCTGAAAGGCCAAAGCAGCGAGAGTCCGCTCTGTCAGGCTGCCGAGGAGATCACACAAGAACTAACAACGAGGATTAATAATGTCGTCAACACTCAGCACGAGTCCTCCGGTGAAATTACGACGGGCATCAGTCCTACGCGGGTGATGATGCTTTTCATTCAAATCTCCCATTGCTTCGCTTCAGATCCTCACTCCTCTTTTTGTAACTATGATCCAGGTAGCCCGGGGATTCGAGTTAATCCCCTGATTAGTGACACAGTCTGACTCTTTGGATAAATGTATTTCCTAATCATGCAACAAAAGATGAGTCAAATGACTTGAAAAGATCCTTCAAGTCACTTAGCAACAGTTCTTGTTCGAGATACAAGTTGCATCGTTGACTTTCAAATTTTCCGCAGGATATTCCACTGAAAACTTTATTCACTTATTAATTATACCAAATACATGTAAATTTCAAACCTCTGTTGTACCAGCTGTACAGATTGATTCCTGTTTTAGTTTTGTTTTTGCAGCTTCTGTTGTAATTCTGTGAAGTTATTGATGGATAACAATGCTGAAGTGATGGGGTTATGTTTAAGCTGGATTCCCAGTGCCAAAGCAACTCGACAGGATTTTTTTTTTACTCATTCATGAGACATGGGCGTCATTAGTTGGCCAGCATTTATTACCAATCCTTAATTGCCCTTGGAGGGCAATTGAGAGTCAACCACATTGCTATGACCATGGAGTCACCCCAGGCTGGGATTGAACCTGGGTCCCTGGCACTATGAGGCAGCAGTGCTAACCACTGTGCCAACCATGAGTGATCTATTCTTAATTAATTTACTGACTGAGCTATTCTTGGCCATGCTGAAATCCTAATTCATGTAGAGATCAACAAATTTTGAAAGCTCCATGAAAAAAATCATAGGATCCACAAGTAATTGAGAGAACCAGAAGGATGATGATGAGAACTTTTTATTTTAAATTCAGTGAGATGGCCTGGGAAGTGCAGTCTGAGGGGGCAATGAAAGCAGTTTCAGCCATACAGAGAATGGATTAAATAGTTGAAAAGGAATGTTTGCAGGACTCTGGGTGAAGAGTGTTGGGGATGGGAGAAGGGACCAATTAGAATAGTTTGAACAAAGAACCAATACAAAGAGGAGTGGCTCGGTGCCTCTCAGTGCCAGGGATCCAGATTCAATTCTGTCTTGGGACTGTTTGTGTGGAGTTTGCACATTTGCCCCATGTCTGCATGGGTTTCTTCCGGTGCCCTGGTTTCCTCCCACACTCCAAAGATATGTGGGTTAGGTGGACTGGTCATACTAAATTGATCCTTAATGTCAGAGAGATTAGCAGGGTAAATATGTGGGGTTATGGGCATACGGCTTGGGTGGGATGCTCTTTTGGAGAGTCGGTGTGGGTTTCATGGGCCAAATGGCCACTTTCTGCACTGGAGAAATTCTATGAATCTATTCTAGGATTGACTGAATCACCTGCTGTTCTGTTGTTACATTTTGCCATTAATCTTGTTCTTCCTTTCATGAAAACTTATTTTTGGTTTCTTTTTTGAAAAAATCTTTAGCCCAAAGTTTATGCTATCAATCACGCCACAGCGTACGGTGGCAGAAACACTGTGAAAGTTTTCCTAACCTTGCTGGATGAAGAAGCAGCTCGGCCACCCAGCAAAGGGAAGGCTGAGCTACTGTATGGAGATGAACAACATTCGACCGTGATCGGACTGCCGTGTATGCTGACCCTGTTCAGGTACAAAGTGGAATATATTTCAATCAAAATAATGAAAGAACGTTTGTCTCAAGGCTCTTTGCAGCCAGTTTCTAAAGAGTCATCACTGTCATGAAGAAAACATGGGAACTCATGATCCAATCTGTGCACAGTCAGCTGATAATGACCAGATATTCTGGTTTCATAGGGGAGTTGATGGCCTAGTGGTATTATCTCGAGACTTTCAATCCAAGAACTTAGCTAATATTGTGGGGACCCGGATTTGAATCCCACCACTGCAGATGGATAATTCGTGAAACAAGAATTACTGTTGCAAATTCCCTGTTAGGGCATTGCTAGATTTCATTGAGAATAATGGAAGCACTGAGGAGAACACTTGGTGCTGTAAACTCTGACAGGGAAACACCAACAGACCATTCAGCCCTTTCCTTGTTCTAGTCTCTCAGCTGAAGTTATCCACGCCCTTTGGTTCCTCTCAGGTTGACTATTCCAGTGCCCTCAGGGCTGACTTTTGCTGCATTGCTCGCTCTGTAAACTTTAGCTTATCCAAAATTCTGCTGCCCATTAGCTAACTTGCAGTCCTCACCCATCACCCGTGTGCTTGCTGACTCGCCTTATTTTCAATCTATCCCCCGCCCCCCCGACCAGCTCTGCGACCAACTCCAGCCCCACAACGCTCCTCAATCTTTGCGCTCCTTCAATTCCAACCTCTTGCACATCCCCTACTTTCCTCGCATGTTTGCATACTCTCCCTATGTCTGTGTGGGTTTCCTCCGGGTACTCCGGTTTCCTCCCAACTCCAAAGATACGCAGGTTAGGTGGATTGGCCATGCTAAATTATTCCTAAGTGTTAGAGCTACTTTGGTCTGAAACTCTGGAATTCTCTCCCTAAACCTTTCCATCTCTCTATTCTCCTATTGAGAAACTCCTTGAGACTTAGCTCTTTGACTAAACGTTTAGTCACCTGCCTTAATATTTCCTCTTTAAACTTTATTTGATGTTTGTGTGAGGCACTTTGGGACACTTTAAATGATATTAAGAGGAATTTGTTTTCATCAGTGATGACATTTGTGAGATTGTCTTTAAAATACTGCACAGTTTTGGCAACACTGAGATGGGGAAGGGATAACAATATCAGCACACATCAGTAACAATTTCACCTTTCTTTCCTCCATCCTCATTCCCTTCTGTGCAGAAGTGACCCAGTTATCTTTGCTAATTGCAGTGTGGCTGGTGGTTGGCATCTCTGGCAGACTGGCCACACAGCCTGAGCGACTACAACTTTGCTAAGCTTTTCAAAATTAAATCTTTCATTTTGTTTTAATTCTAGCTCTCCAAAGCAGTCAAGTGGCTTATCTCCAAAGCCTTTACGTCATCGCATTCAGGAAAAGACACAGGAAGAACGCCTGACAAAGGTGAGGTGAAATTTTGTTTTATTCAGTGAGTTTCTGCTGTGTGCAATTGCTGAAATTCATCTCCAGGTTGACTGATGCAACTGACCTTCATTTTGGGAGAAAATAGAAGCATTTCTGGAAGGTTTATGTGTGTACAAAGGGTGTACTTTCATAGTTTTTCTCCTATTGATCATCAGTCTTTGTTTATATCCTACCATTCTTTGTGGAAGGTTTATTTTGGTCAGATATGCTTCTTGCTTTATGTTGCTGAGTTTTTTTGTGTTTTACCAATGTGATTAAGGCATTATCACTATTTCTATGATTGGTCAGTCACCAATGATATCCTTTGAGATTTGACTGGTAGATTCTTCCCCCTTGACTTTCTCAATCTCGTCTGTCACTTTGTTTCAGAAGACTGCAGGGCCAAAGCCCACTGCACTTGTACTGGGAGCGCTGAATGGTCCCTCTTTGAGGGTGCGCTGAATGGTCCCTCTTTGAGGGTGCGCTGAATGGTCCCTCTTTGAGGGTGCGCTGAATGGTCAGAGAAGAGGGGAAAGTTTTTCACTCAGAGGGTGGTGAGTGAATGGAATCGGCTGCCGTCGGTGGCGGTCGAGGCGAACTCGCTGAGGTCTTTTAAAAGACTTCTGGATGAGTATATGGGATCCAATGGGATTGGGGGTTATAGATAGGTCTATGGCTGGGAGGTTTTTGATGTGTTCGGCACAACTTGTGGGCCGAAGGGCCTGTTTGTGCTGTAGTGTTCTATCTTCTAAATACTGAGCTGAGGCAGCACCGCACAGTCGGAGGGGCAGCCCTGAGGGTGGGCTATACAGTCGAAGGGGCAGTGCTATAGGAGCGCTGCACAGTCAAAGAACAGTGGTCGGGGGGGTGCTTCCCTTTCAAAGGCACAACGCTGAGGCAGTGTTGTAGAAGTGCAGCACAGTCAGGGGGATAGCGTGGAGGATAGGCGGCACAGTCAAAGAGGCAGCGCTGTGGGAGGGCTGTACATTCGGACGGGTCACGCTGTGGGAGGGCTGTGCAGTCAGAGGGAGTCTTCTGGGTATAATTTGAAACTAAGTCATGTCTGTCTGCTCAAGTAGATGTATCCATGCTGACTGATAACTATTGTCATCTGCATTCCTCACTGTGATGCTTCTATTAATCCTGTTAATAACTTTAAAACACTTGCTTTAATTGTTCTTATTCTAAAATATAAAGCCTTTGATATGTTTGTGCCTCTTTGTAGCCGCATCCCAGTAACTGTACACTGTATCTTCTCTATCGTTCCTATAGTATGAAGCCTAAGGAGGTTCTGTGATGTACTGGGTGGTGCCCCTTCCTCTGAGCCAAAAGCTTTAGTTCAAGTTCCAGTCCAGGACTTGATGGGCAAGGAAGGCATATTCCTAATGGTGCTAGACAGGAGCATCAACCTGGAGACCCTTCCAACGCTCCACAATGGGAGCTGCTAAGATTGGGAGAGTTTTCTGATCAGCATAAAGCAAATCACTAAAGTACTTTACCAACTGTAACTATGGACCAACATGGAAGCCTATGATTGGCAGTGCTCTGAAAAATTTCCATCCTAATACCACACATTCCAAGGGTAACCTCCAGGGACGGTTTTACATTGGCCTTGCTAAACTTGAAACCAGTTTTATTTTAAACTGATTTAACATTTACCTACAAAAATATAAATTAGGTGCAAAATAGCACCAACCATAAATTTTCATCTTGTCACCAAACAATTGCAGGATTTAATTTGCATTGTAGATCTGAAAAATATTTGTGATTAAAGTTTTGTTGGAACACATGGATTATGTGCTTAATTCCACTTACAGGATTTTATTTCAATTCCCATTCTTTCCAGGTGAAGCATACTTTGATCAAGTCACAGTTTTCCTGTACATACAAAGCGGATTTTGAAGCAAACAACAAATTTCCCAACTATCCCAGCCTGAGCCAAGCTCCAACCTGCGTGCAACCTGCACCTAAACCAGCTCTAACTATCTTCTGTGATGATGCACCTACTGAAGGTAAAGGCAATATCGAGACAAATCTCTCTCTTCTTACCTTTTATAACATAGAACACTTCCTGTCCACAAACCCTGCTTCCTGTTGCCACCTCTTCATGTCATCATTGATCATTGTAAGTTACTATGTCAACACCTCCCTTTCAATTTCACCATGCCGACTGTCACAGCGCAGTTGCAAACTATGACCACCAGGAGGTTCTATAGAGTGAAGTTTCTCTTGTCACCAACTTGAATATCTAAAGCAAGTTATTCAGCAATTGCCCATGGACAGCACTATGGGAAGTTTATCAATAAAATCTCCATGCTTTGGAGTTTCATTGTTATCGCCTTATTGTAAGTATTGGAATCTTGAAATGAGATTGACAAGGTGCTACTTGAAAGACTGATCCAGAAGATGAGATCATAGAGAATTGGGGGTAGCATACTGGATAAGATTGATGACTGACTGACTGATAGAAAACAAAGGGTCGGGATAAATCGGTTCTTCTCTGGTTGGCGAAATGTAACTAACGGGGTGCCGCAGGGGTCAGTTTTTGGATCTCAACTATTTACAATCTACATAACTGATTTGCCAGCAGAGACAGAATATAACATAGCAAAATTAGTGGAAGCTGCTAAAATAGAGGGAAAAACAGTCAGTGAAGAGGAGATAATGATTTTACAGATGAATATCGATAGGCTAAAAAAAGGGCCAAAATTTGGTAGATGGAGTTTAATGTAGACAAGTGTGAGGTTGTCCATTTTGATGAAAAAAAAGGCAAATTATTACATAAATGGAAAGCAGATTAAAAATATATCCGGGCAAAGGGATCTGGGTGTCAGTGTTCATGGATCACAGAAAGCCAATATGCAGGTGCAGCACTTAATAAAAAAGGCAAATGGGATGTTGGCATTTATTGCAAAAGGACTGGAGTGTAAAAGTAGAAAAGTGTTGTTGCAATTATATAGAGAATTGGTGAGACCACATCTGAAGTTTGTGGTATCGTATTTGGGGAATAATATGGTGACATTGGAGGCAGTTCAGAGCAGGGTCATTAGATTGATTCCGGGAATGAAGGGGTTAATGAGATTAAACAGTTTGGGCTTATACTCGCTGAAGTTGTATAATTTTTGAAAAGTGATCGATAAAGTAAATGTTTCCTCTTATGGGGCAATCTCAAACAAGAGGTCATCGGTATAAGGTGAGAGGTGGTAAATTTAAAACTAAAATGAGGAGGAACTACTTCTCACAGATGTAAATTTGTGGAACTTGCTGTCCCATCGCACAGTGGAGTCTGAATCATTGAAAGGTTTCAGGAGGGAGGTAGATATATTTCTAATTTTAAAAATGGGATAAGGGGGACAGGTGGGGAGGTGGATTTGAGACCAGGGGAGAGATTAATCATGATCTGAATGGCAGAGCAGGTGCAAAGGGCTGAATTCTGCTGCTAATTCCTATGTTCCTCTTAAATACAAAATGAAAGGGAACATAAGTAGGTTTTCATGCTTATTATTAATGTTTGTGCAAAGTATGAGTTTGTGCGATAGCCTGAAAGATAGCACATAAGCCTTGTTCCATGATAAATACTTTGCAAAGGGTTTAAGCACATTTGGAAAAAATGATTATGCACAATAAAGGGAACGTTGCTTGCTACCAATAACTTGTCTTTCTGACACCAGAAAACTCTTGGATTAACTTTTTTAGTGTTGTGTACTCTGTTACCTATTGGTACGAAATCCAATCAGAAATGTATGCGAAACTTCTTTAAACAGAGAGTAGTGGGAATGTGGAACTCAGTACCACAGAGTGGTTAAGGTGAATAATATAGAAAGGGAAAGTTGGATAAATACATGTAGGAGAAAGAAACGGAAGGTTTGTTGATGAATTTAGATGTAGAGTTCAGAGAGCCTCTCATAGAGCAGAAAATAACTCCAGCATTGGGCTGTTTGACCTGAAACTGTGCTCATACAAGTGGTCTTCTCGGTGGGCAGTGGATTCTGAAATTGTACCTTTCTTCCCATCATCCTTTCTAGTGCTTGCTGTGCAATCTGGTATAATGAAAGATATTATAGAATCCCTACAGTGCAGAAGGTGGCCATTCGGCCCATTGAGTTTGCACTGACCATCCAGCCTCTATCCCTGTAGCCCCACACATTCACCCTAGCTTGTTCCCCTGACACTAAGGGGCAATTTAGCGTGGCCAATCAACCTAACCTGCGCATCTTTGGACTATGGGAGGAAATCGGAGCACCCAAAGGAAACACATGTAGACACGGGGAGAAGATGCAAACTCCACCAGACAGTGACTTGAAGTTGGAATTGAACCTGGGTCCCTGGCACTATGGGACAGCAGTGCTAACCACTGTGCCACCTCAGAAAGAGCTTGAAAGAACTTCTATATCTACAACATTTTTGGGGGTTTTTTATATAGCACTTGGTCTAATTTTCCCAAGCAATAGGGAAATATCAAAGCTGTTAGTCCTTTGAGGAAGTGTCAGATTCTGCAAACTCAAAGGCAGTGGACAAGAATTCACCATCTCCAGCTGAATTCCAGAAATAGGAATAGTTAAATTATGAGTGTTATACAAGGGGAGATGGAAAACATCTCTGGCAAAAGGTCAGTTGAAGCTTGATATTAGGAAGTGCTTAGAGACATTGAGGTTTACAACGTGGAAAGAGGCCCTTCGGCCCAACTTGTCCATGCCATCTTTTTTTAACCCATAAGCTAATCCCAATTGCCTGCATTTGGGCCATATCCCTCTATACCTGTCGTACCCATTTAGCTATCTAAATGCTTTTCAAAAGACAAAATTATACCTGCCTCTACTACTACCTCTGGCAGCTTGTTCCAGACTCACTACTTTCTGTGCGAAAAAGCTTCCCCTCTGGACACTTCTATATATCTCCCCTCTCACCGTAAACCGACGCTTTCTAGTTTTAGATTCCTCTGCCTTTGGTAGGGGAGTCTAAAAACTTCTTCACACGGGAGTAATTAGTCCCTGAAAATGCTTTTGCAAGTGTGGTCCTGGAGCACAAACTTGGGATGTAGCTTTCTGGATAGTTGCTAAAAAATTATTCCCGTTGTCAAGAGGATGAGTCACCAGAAGACACAACAGCAACAACTTATATTGTACAGCACCTTAACTGAGTAAAACATCCCAAAGTGCTTCATCAGCATTATCTGGAAAAAAACTGGCTGAGTCACAGAAGCAGGTAGTTGGCAGGTGATCCAATTCTTGGGCAAAAAGATGGATTTTAAGGAGTGTCTTAGGAGGAGCTTGGGGAGAAAGAACCAGGAAGAAGGAGATGGGTTAACACTGCTATCTCTCAACACTGGGGACCCAGGTTCGATTCCTGGCTTGGGTCACTGTCTGTGTGAAATCTGCATGTTCTTCCCATGTCTGCGGGGGTTTCCTCCGGATGCTCCGGTTTCTTCCCACAGTCCAAATGTATGCAGGTTAGTTGATTGGCTATGCTAAATTGATCCTAGTTTCAGGAGGGAGGGTGTGGTTAATAGGGTAAATATGTGGATTCTGAAATGGGTGGGATTTTTGTTGGTGCAGACTTGATGGGCCAAATGGCCTCCTTCTGTACGGTTGAAATTCTATGAAACACATTATTTTAATGTGGAAAGTCATTAAAATCTGGAATTTTTGAATTCAGAAAATGGGAGTTACAAATAAACTTAAAGGAAACATTTGCAAGGCTAAATTGAAATGTTGGATGACAGAAGGGCAGTGTGTCAAACACTGAACTGCACTATCTCTTTCCTTCCAATTTTGGGAGGTGGGGGAAAAGTGCTTTGATCCTTTGAAGGAGTTGAATTGAGGAAATGTGATATATGTTTCAAAAAACCTTGTTGTAATTTAAATTTGGAATTTCTCCAGTATGTTCTGAATTATGTTTCTCCCCTCTTTACCATCCTATTGAACAAGGGAATTCTAGGCAAACAGCCCAGGCTGCAGAGCAGGAATCTACAGGCAAACGAGGAACAGCGATAATTCTCCAGACAGCTGGGAATGATGGAATTGGAAATCAGAAAGGCAGCAGGAAGGTGGCAAAGCGGAAACGGGTGGAATCGGACCCCAATCTGGACTGTGAGAATGAACCACCTGAGGCTATTGATGCAAAATGTGTCACGTTACAGAAGAAAACAGGGAAGATCTTGAAAGGAGTCAAAACTAAGGCCAAAAATAAGTTAATTCCTGGACAATCGAAGCTCACAAATTTCTTTAGGGTTTAAATTCTTTTTCTACTTTTGAAATTGGGCAAGATTCACGTTTGAAATATTGAACCCATCAGTTATGAAGAACCAGTTTGTGTGAATTTATTGTTAAAATACACAGTACATGCAAAGCTCTCACTGTTATGCGTGTAGGCTGTTCAATTCTTCAATTTTTTTTAATACAGTGACGATCACAAGTTCAATAATGAATAGTTATTAACTTTGAACAAGTTATTAAAAAGTTCACAGTTTAAGCTGTGGAGAATAAATCACAGGACGGACCAAATGCACAGTTTCAATCATCTACGAATACATAGTGGCATTAATCAGATGCTGGGTTTAAAGTTTCACCAAGAGTCGAATGGCTGCAAGGAGGTGGTCAGTTCTGCCAGCAGGGTCGGTACACTCGTCCAAGCATACATCGCAGCACTGCGGTAGAGAAATGAAATTATAATTAAAATGTAGAATGAGAGTATTTTCTGACACACACACACACACACACACACACACACACACACACACACCCCTGCAAGAAGATAGCGTTGTATCTTTTTGTGGATATGGATTTTGAATCCAAGTTTTTCTGATTCTGCGGCACATATGTATTCAATGAGTTAAGGCTGTGACACCTCGGTGAAGCTCCCGTGCATTGCTGCGTTTAGATTCACTGGAAAGATACCAGCTCTAAAAGAACTAAATTGAGGCCACAATACTGTATTTGTATTTCCTTGCATTTGGAAGATTAAGGGAGGAGCTAATTGAGATGTTTGTTCTCACTGGAAGTTGAGGGGTGACCTGATAGACATCTACAAGATTTTCTTTTCCCCATGGTGAATGAGTCAATTACTAAGGGCATAGGTTGAAAAGAGGTTTCAAGGCAAATTTTCTTTTTTTTTTTTTACACACAGGATAGAGAATGCCGGAAGTCGCTGCCTGGGGAGATGGTGGAAGCAAATACGACAGGGGCATCTGGACAAATACTTGAACAGAACGGGAATAGAGGGATAAGGTTCCCAGAAGGATAGGGAGTTTTAGTTCAGATAGGCACCATGGTTGGTGCAGGCTTGAAGGGCCTGCTCCTCTGCTGTAATTTTCTTTGTTCTTCAATATGGCTAAAGGGGTTTGATGGGGGAAAATTGTTTCCCCTAATGGGGAAATTCAGAAGTAAAGGTATATAACCTTAAAATGAGAGGTAGGCTGTTCAGGGATAATGTCATTTCTTCATACAAAGGGGAGTGGAAATCTGAGTCCTCCCCCCACCCCCACCCCAAAACCTCTCCTTCCCTTCTCTCTTTCCCCGCCCCCTTTGAATGATAGAAGCAGCTTGAGGGGCTGAATTTCCTCCTATTCTTTGTTCCATTTCTGGAGGTGACATTAAGTGAGATTCCTCTCAGAGGCAAGGAATATAAAAAAAATCTCATGGTGCTATTTTGAAAAAAACAGGGACTTCTGCCTGGTGTCCTGGCCAATATTTATCCCTTGGCCAACTGGAATAAAACTGATTGTCTGTGGGACGTTGCTGTGTATAAGTTGGCCACTTTTTTTTTTGTGTTAGAACGACAGTAACGTGAGTTGCTTTGGGAATGCCTTGAGCGCATGAAAAGAGCTGAGTAAATGTAAGTTCTCTCATTTCTCACTTTCATCACCTATCTCAGATGTGCCACAATATATTTTATTCTGTAGCTCAGTACTACATTATGTAGTCAAATGTAGAAGCCAATTTACCAAAGCTATATTCTCTGAGTGGCATACAGCTGATTAAGGAGTTGCCTGATCCAAAAGAATCTGACTGTGCAGCACTCCCTCCAGTGCTGCATTGCCCCATTGACCACACGGTCTTTGAGTTTGTCACCTTCTGGCATTTGTGTCAAAAACCCATTAAATTACGCAATTGGCTTTGGCAAACTGTTCTGCACAGCAGTAAAGCTTGAGTAAGTTCCAGAGATTCATTGTTTTGAGCAGTGGGTCTGGTCTAGGAAAGTGACATTCTGAAGCTGATTGCTCCAGTGAGATGCAAAATTACTGATCAGTTTATCCTTGGACCACAGATGGGTTATAGCATAAAGGAAGAAAATTCACAGGCATGAAATGCCAACAGCTCAATAAACATCAAGGAGTCATAGAGGTTTACAGCCCAACTTGTCCATGCTGCTGTTTTGTTTTAACATTAAGCTAGTCCCAATTGTCTGCACTTGGCCCATGGCCTTCTATACCCATCTTACCCATGTAACTGTCTAAATACTTTTAAAAGACAAAATTGTACCCACCTGTACTACTACCTCTGGCAGTTCATTCTAGACACTCACCACCCTCTGTGTGAAACAATGGCCCCTCTGGACCCTTTTGTATCTTTCCCCTCTCACCTTAAAGCTTTTCCTTGCTAGTTTTAGTCTCCTTGACCTTTGGAAAAAGATGTTGACTATCTAGCTGATCTGTGCCTCTCATCATTTTATAGACTTCTAATAAGATCACCCATCCTGCAATTTGCCATTTCTTCCATCAGCCCTTCCCCACTATAATTGCAGATCACAACTCAGCAAACACTCCAAAATGCCATCAACTTACTGTCAAAATCTCTCCTGCCCACAGGAAGCACAGCCCCATTTTCTCCATCATTAGTGACTCGATGTACATCTGTCATCGCCAACTGTTCCAGCTGATTGGATTCTTGCGATGCATCGGTCCTCTTGGCAGAGAAGTACAATGGCTCTTTCATTGGCTTATTCAAGATTGAGGGATGTTTGAATAACCTCTGACTAGCAGATAGGAAAGAATGTTGAAGAATTTTGGGGTCCATCTTAAAATCTAAACCCTAAACAGGAAAACGAAAGTGGAAGTTCACAACATCAACAGTAAATTGCATTTTTATGGCACCTTTAATAAGGCTGCTTCATGGGTGCATAAAAATGATAGAAATGAACATCAAGACAAAGATAGAAACATTATGATAGGCCACTAAGGCTGGAATTCTCTGGCCAGTAAGAACAGAGAATGTGGTACGCAGCCAAATCTCTGTTCACTGTAGCGGGACTGGAGAATTTCCAGCTACAAGTGGGGTTGGAGAATCCGGTCTTAAATGTTTGATCAAATAAATTAGTTTTAAGCAGTGTTTTAATGACAATGAGGGAATGGAAATGTTCAGGCCTATAAAGGCTCATCAGAGATATTTCAGTAATATGAAGAGGCTGGAAAAATTGGGATTGGGAGTGAAGAGGCAGATTCACAGTGCTGTTCAAGGTTATAATGATCATGGTAGAATAAATAAGGAAAAACTGTTTGCAGGAGGATCAATTATCAGCGGGAAAAGAACCAGTGGGAAGATGAAACTTCTGCTGTGAGTTATCACAATCTCAGAATCATAGAAACTCTACAATGCAGAAGGAGGCCATTCAGCCCATTGTGTCTGCACCGAAGCCTTATCCCTGTAACCTCACATATTTAATCTATTAATCACTGTAACCTATGCATCTTAGGACACTAAGGGGCAATTTAGCATGGTCAATCTCCCTAACCCGTACATCTTTGGACTGAGAAAGGAAACAGGAGGAAACCTACGCAGACACAAGGAGAACATGCAAATTCCACACAGATAGTGACCTGATCTGGAATGTGCTCCAAGGATAGTGATTAATTAACACTTCTAATAAATATTTAGAACCATAGAAAATTACAGCTCAGAAACAGGCCTTTTGGCCCTTCGTGTCTATGCTGAACCATTTTTTGTCTAGTCCCACTGACCTGCACTTGAACCATATCCCTCCACACCCCTCTCATCCATGAACCCATCCAAGTTTTTCTTAAATGTTAAAAGTGACCCCACATTCACCACTTTATCTGGCAGCTAATTCCACAAGATGGAATTCTCATCTGAATTCAATGAGAAGAAATTCAGAAACCCTGTAGGAAAGAGTCAGGCAGTTGGATTAATTAAATCAAGCTTTCAAAAAGTCAGCAGGGATGTGATAGGCTAATGGTTTTTCTGTCAATGGAAGCTATTTCGTTATTAACACAATCAAACTCCTCATAGGCAGAGAGGGAAGTGTAGATTTCCCAGCCACACACACAAATTATAGAGTCTTGTTGAAAGTTCTCACTGCTGATAATACAAATCAATTTTAACAATTTATATTACACATTTAAAGGTTGAACAAATAGTTTTCTTTAGGAAATGAAAGAATTAGTTACACATTGTAAGAGAGAATTCACTGCAATAAACAAGATTCTGGGTTTACTTTGTCCAGCTGCAGTCCTTGGTGATGCTTGATTGAGCCAGAAGGCTTCAGTTGCTCTGGCAGACTGATACTCGCCAACATTTCTTGGTTAAAGTCATTCTGTGGCACTTTGATTTCTTCCAATTGCCCCACGGCAGATGAAATGGAGAACTCTGCAGAGAACAGCACAAAAATAAAGAGAGCTGAGTGAACTGAAATGAACATTCTTGCACTGGTTCACCTCAAAGGCGGTTTGCACAGAAACCCAAAGCCAACAAGCAAGGTCTAATCTAAAGCAGGTGAGACACCTGACTTTATATTCTTTAACATCATTAATAGACCTCCTGCAGAAATCTATCTACCAACTTAGATTTGTCCCTCCTCAAAGAATGGAATGTCTGATTCAACGCAGCGAGAGGCATCTGATCATTTCCTTTAGTCCCGAATTAATGGGTTTATCTCTATTTCAACACTTGCAATATCCAAAACAGCAGCAGTTATAATGATTTACTTCCTCTATGGAAAGAAGAAAGGACACACGATGTTAAAAAGGATTAATCTTTTATTTAAAGGATGATACATTAATATCTAACTCCCGTTATCAAGTTTTGAGAGATCCTTGAAAAGAAATTCATCCTATCCACTTCTGTCTTGAATGAAAAGTGGATGTCATATACTTTATAAATTGGACAAAGAAGGTGAGTTTCATAATTGAAACCTTGCTAATCCTTGAAGGATTTATTTTGAGTGCAGAATCCTTCCTGTTTTGGAGAGATCCTTTTTTTAGCTATGGAAAGTTGTGAAAACTTCACCACACTTCCAAATTCCAAGCTTTGATTATAAAAAAACATTTATCTAAGTGATAGCACTGCTTAAATATTGGAAATACCTATGAACATCAAACATTGACAAACTGTATTTACAGTGTGACTTTAACATAAAAAACTATCTCCAACGTGAGATCAGAAGCCATTTGGTGGTAATATTGTTTTTATATTTACATGATAATTATTTTAAAGGCAGCAATTAACCTGCAATGTATTTATTTGCCCAAGTTCGATTATAAAGAAAAAGAGTTTTGATTAAATCTTATGCTTTGGGTTTAAATATATAATGGTGCATTCTGTAAACAAATACAAGATATTTAGCCAAAGCTTACTGGGAAACTGATAATATGACACAGTTCACAAATCAACCAATGCTTCTGGGTTCAGAACACCCTGTGAATTGAGAATCTCCAGAACCTGCTATTTGATTTATTGTTAAGCCATTCATTTGCTTTGCGAAAACAATATCTCACCCTCAGCCTCCTTGGTATTTTTAAAAACTTGCTTATAAATTAATTGTCCATTAAACTCATCATAGAAGGTTAGAGCTGGAACTTAACTGTTGGGATGTGTTAATATTTAGTACAATAATGGTTGAGAGAGCTTGGTCTTGGTTGAGAGAGCTCGGTCTTTTCTCCTTGGAGTTACGAAGAATGAGAGGAGACCTGATAGAGGTGTATAAGATGTTGAGAGGCATTGATCGAGGCTTTTTCCTAGGGCTGAAATGGCTGCCACAAGAGGAACAGGGTTAGGATGCTGGAGAGTAGCTACAGAAGACAAGTCAGGGTTAAGTTTTTCACTCAGAGGGTGGTGGGTGAGTAGAACTGGCGGCCATTGATGGTGGTGGAGGCAAATTCGATAAGGTCTTTTAAGAGACTTCTGGATGAGTACGTGGAACTTAATAGGATTGAGGGTTATAGGTAAGCCTAGTAGGTAGCAATATGATCAGTGCAACTTGTGGGCTGAAGGGCTTGTTTATGCTGTAGTTTTTCTGTGTTTTATGTTTTCTATGTTCTAAACCTCTGTGGTGTAGAAAAGGAACGATTTAATTTACTTTAAATTTAATTTCTGACATAAGACAGATATTACAGAATTACTTAATGTTTCGAGCATTTTCTAATTTTATAACAATTTAAACTGTTCAATTTCATTAAGATTCTAGAAATGAACTTTTTTTAAATCCTACCTCTTGTTCTTTGTTTTGCCACGCTGTCTGTGACTCTCCTTAGATCTTTCTTTCCCTCTCTTTATTTCTGTATATGATCTGTCTCTAATTTATCCGATCTCCGTCACCATTGTTTATCTGTTTCTTTCTCATTGAATTAAGGGATTAGGCTGCTCAACCTATTGTTCACTAATATTCTGTTGCTCCCACTATTATCAGCTTACACTCCCAGCAAGTCACACCACACTACAACGAGCGGGAGGGTAATAAAAAAAAAACGGCGTGAGATGCCCTCCTCCAGCAAGGTCTGCATGCAATTAATCTCTGCTCAGTTATTCTCCTTCTGTACAGGTCAGATTAATTAATGCTTCATTGGGTGTCAAATATTGTCCGATGATGCAGAAAAGGTTGAAATTCATCAAATTGGGCTAAGTGACCAGATCCCAATGCTAGAACATTCCATTGCATGTTAGGTCAATGCCTTCAAAGAATATTAATGGAAAGATAAGAGATTCAACGTTTGATCTATTCCAGCCAGACAACCCAGAGAAAGAGAAATTCTTCTATGATTAAAAAGTCTAAACGCACGTAATTTACCTGTACCATGCAGAATAGAATAACAAGAAAACTGTTGACTATTAACTGTAGCAATTTCTGGGCACATCATATTAAGAAAGATGTTAAGGTCCCTGAAAAGGATGAAGAGAAGATTCACCAGTTAAGTAAAGCAAAGTTTATTTGTTAGTCACAAGTAAGACTTACATTAACACTGCAATGAAATTACCGTGAAGTTCCCCTAGTAGCCACACTCGGCACCTGTTCAGGTCAATGCATCCTAACTAGCGCGTCTTTAAGACTGTGGGAGCAGCCGGAGAAAACCCATGCAGACATGGGGAGAATATGCACACAGAGAGTGACTTGAGCTGGGTATTAAGCCTGGGTTCCTGGTGCTGTATGGCGGCAGCGTTAACCACTGTGCCACTCCGGAGAACGAGGTGTTTCAGCTATGTAGTGAGGCTGGAGAAAGTGGGCTTTTCCTCCTCACAGCAAGAAAGATTGAGAGAAGATTTACAGCATATTTAAAACCATGAGGGGTGCTGATTAAGTTAATAAGGAGAAATTATTTCCACTGGTAGGGGAAAAGATAACAGAGGATGCACACTTAATAGGTTAAAAAATGAGAATATTTTAGGTTGCAACTTGTGAGAATGACAAATTTCCAGCTGATTCAATAGTAACTTTGAAAGGGGGAGTTGAATAAATCAAAAGAAAAGAAAGTTACATGACTATTGTTAATGAGCACGGGAGTGGGGATGGACTAGTTCTTTCAGAATAGCTATAGTGGGCAGAATGGCCTCCTGTGTGATTCGTGCTTAGTGATTCAATGACAGTTTGCGATATGAAAGTTCTTGCTAAAATATAAGAATAGAAATTAAAGACAGTTCAGGGTTCCATTTGCATTTACTAGAAGTCCAACATAATGATCCATCTAAATATTGGATGACAGGGAATTCTGCAGGCATGATAATGTAAATAGAACTGTGTATATTTGATAAAGCCTTTGTCAATAGATTAAGTCAACTGTGATAGCAATTCCCCTCGCTTCTCTCTACTTTTCTCACTCATAAGAAAACATTATAGACTTTACTTTCTGTGTCAAACTACCCCCTTCCTCCGCTACAGGGGCAACAAGAAATATAACTCTGAATTCCCACAACTCAACTTGCATTTCTATAGCACCCTTCATAATCTCAAAATGAGCCAAAATGCTTTACAACAAATTACATTCCTTTGAAGTGTAGTCACCGCTGTAATGTAGGACAAGTGGCAACCAATCTACACATGGCAAGATCCCAGAAACAGCAATATGATAATGACCCAATAACCTGTTTTTGTGCAACCGTAATAAAGGGGTAAATATTGGCCTGAAACGGGGATAATTCCCCTGCCCCCTTATCAGAAAGTGCCATGGAAACGGATCTTTTATGTTCACCATGAGGTTGCAGAGTTTTTAAAATCTAATTCCAATGTGGCAATCCAACAATGCAACAATTCTTCAGTATTGCATTCAGATATTTGAGCTCAAAGCCTTCTCACTCCTCCATTAGAACAATGTAACGCTGATTATGTTTTCAACTGCACGCAGAGAGATCGGTACATCATTTGACATCAAAAGGGATAAATTACAATGTGCTCTGATCACAGAAAAAGTGTAAATTTGTCATTGAAAATGTACAATTAGCCATCTTTTAACACCACATCTTCTTACTTCAGGAGTCATTAAAGGGTTCAAAAGCTAACACAACTGGTTAAATTTGCAGGGGTAGCAATTATTCAAAATCAAAAGTGATCATTGGACATCAAAAGTGATCATGAGGATTTCTGTTTATTTCATGATGAAAAAATTAACAACAAATCCTTCCTTTTTTTAAACTTTTTCCCTAGAACTTCCATCACTTCTTCCATTTCACCTGGCACATTACCCCTTCCTTCTGATCATGTCTCCTCACCCAAGCTGTGCCCCTGCTGCCATCTCCGCTACTGTTTTTGCTGTTGCTTCCACCACCGCCACTCCTGCTGCTGCTCACTACACCAGAGTGACCAATTCAGAGGAGAAATCAAGATGGTCTGGAGAAGAACATTTGGTTTCAGCAGAGTTGTTTGCTGTTCATGTTCGTGCCACTAATTCACTCCCTCACCTCTACCACCAACCTTCCTCCCCAGCCAGGAGTGAGGACCATCTAACAGTTGGCAGCCTGGACCTCTCCATGACTCATTCCTGTTCTTGCGCATGTGAGAAAGACAACTGCGTGGAGCTGAGTGTCTGAAGGTTGAAGTCATTTGGTTACAAGTTAGCTTCATTTGAAGCAATGTTTTAAAGTGGCATCTCACCCTTTTGGCTAAGATCAAGTGTAGTATCGACATGCTGCACTTGGTTGAAGTCATTAGGTTACATTTCACCTTCATTTGAAGCAATTTTTTAAAGCGGCATCTCGGCCTTTTGGATAAGATGCAAATGAGATCAAACTTTGGAGGAGGAGCTATACCTACTCCAATCAGTTTCGATCGTGTAGATCAAGCCCAAGGCAGGAGCTGAGAGCCCTGTCTTGTCAACTTGGATCGGGGATGTCCCAATTTGTTGGGACTCTGAATTGGACTTGATTTAATTGGAATAAAGAATATATATATATAAAAAAATTCCCTCCCCCCCCCCCCCCCCCCCCACCCAGTCGAGGACCCAAACCCAGGCCCCTCCCCCATTTTGGATCTACTTACCGCTGGCTTGGAAACACCTCCCAAAACCTGTCCAGTATTCCCAACCTCAACCCAGAGAGATTCACACTGCTGCCCACGACTTCCTCAACACCAACACTTCACTGTCATTGCTAGTCCCAGACCGGCTCAATTGACTGATGGAGAACTGCACGGGGTGGCTGAAGAAATTCCTTCTCATCTGCTTTAGAGGATTTTCCCTTTAGCTTGAGGTTCTATCCTCTGGTTCTAGTTTTTCCTACTGGTGGAAACACCACTCTATATAGGCCTCACCGTATCTTGTAAGTTTCAGCCAAATGCCCCTTTATCCTTCCAAACTCCACAGGAACAGACCCAGAGTCCTCAACTGTTTCTCATATGATAAGACATATGATAGAGGTTTATAAAATGTTGAGAGGAATAGATAGGGTAGATTCTCAGATGCTATTTCCCCGAGCTGAAATGGTCGCTACGAGAGGACACAGATTTAAGGTGCTGGAGGGCAAGTACAGAGAGGATGTTAGGGGTAAGTTTTTCACTCAGAGGGTGGTGAGTGAATGGAATTGGCTGCCATCAGTGGTCGTAGAGGCAAACTCACTGGGGTCTTTTAAAAGATTTCTGGATGAGTACATAGAACATAGAACATAGAACACTACAGTACAAACAGGCCCTTCGGCCCACGAGTTGCGCCGATCACATCTAGGTATACACCTATTCTCCGTAGAGTATATGGGAACTAATGGGATAGGGGGTTATAGATAGGCCTGTGGCTTGGTAGGTATAGATGTGATGCAATTGTGGGCCGAAGGGCCTGTTTGTGCTGTAGTGTTCTATGTAAAACCATTATTGAGCTCTATGATCACTTTTGTTGTCAGTTGAATGGCTGCTGATCACTGCAGTTTTTTAATAATTTCATTTTACAGGATAGGGGCATTGCTGACTAGGCCAGCATTTATTGCCTATCCCTAATTGCCCTTGAAAAAGCCATGGTGAGTTACTGCAATGAGAATAGTTTGTGGCTTGGAGGGGAATCTCCAGGTGGTGGTGTTCCCAGGAATCTCCTGTTCTTTTCCTTTTAGGTGGTAATGATCTTGGGTTTGGAAGGTGCTGTTGAAGGAGCCCTGGCCAGTTCCTTCAGGGTATCTTGTAGATGGTACACCCTGCTGCCACAGTTTGTTGGTGGTGGAGATAGTGAATGTTTGTGGATGGGACAGCAATCAAGTGGGCTGCTTTGTCCTGTTGAGCTTCTTAGGTATTGTTGGAGTTACACTTATCCAGACAAGTGGAGAGTATTCCATCACATTCCTGACATGTGCATTATAGATGGTGGATAGACTTTGGCGAGTTTAGAGGTGAGTTTCTTGCTACAGGATTCCCAGCCTCTGATCTGTTCTTGTAGCCACAGTATTTATGTACCTGGATCCAGTTCACTTTCTGGTTAATTGTACCCCCAGGATGTTGATAGTGGAAGGTATAGTAATAGTAATGCTATTGAATATCAAGGGGCAGTTAGATTCTCACTTGTTGGTGATGGTCATTGCCTGGCACATATGTGACATGAATGTTACTTGCCACTTGTTAGCCGATGCCTGGGTATTGTCCAAATCTTGCTGCATTTGGTTCAGTATCTGATGGAGTAATGGATTGTGTAATCATCTGTAAACATCTTAACTTCTGAACTTATGATGGAAGGAAGATTATTGATGAAGCAGTTGAAAATAATTAGGCCTAGGACTAATGGTACTAAGTGATCACATACAATGTTGTTTGAGCTTTGAATGATTTCATTTTTTTGTCAGTGAATCACCTATTATGCCATATGTTCATAAATTGATATCAAATGATGACTAAATAATTGCAGAATGGTATTAAAAGAGTGTGTATGAATGCTGTTGAATGCAGAATGATGCCAAAACTTTCTGATAAGGTCAGAGGGTGTTAGTGTCACCCACGTTACTGATGTTCTACTGCTGGATTTTATTATATAAAACAATAATGCAATGTCTAACAAATTTAGTTTAGAGAAAATTAATATCTTACTAAACTTTGTTTTGATTAATTTTCCTCAGTTTGAGAAACTTTTATCCTTACCACAGTATCTAATCAACTCAGTATTAAGATTTAACTCTTTGAAATTCAGTTCATCATAGCCCTGTTGCTGAAATAATTCAGTAAAAAAATACTTAATTCTGTTTTTGTAAATGTTTTTGGATTGTTCACTAATAACCTGCTCAGTGATGCCCAGTTTGGGTTTCGCCAGGGTCACTCAGCTCCTGACCTCATTACAGCCCTGGTTCAAACATGGACAAAAGAACTGAATTGCAGAGGTGAGGTAAGAGTGATTGTCCTTGGCATCAAGGCAGCATTTGATGGAGTGTGACATCAAAGAACCCAAACAAAATCTAAATCAATGGGAATCAAGAGGAAAGCCTCCATTGGTTGGAGTCAAATCTGGCACAAAGGGATGTGACTGTGGTGATTGGAGGTCTATTATCTCAGCTCCCTCACTGCAGGAGTTCCACAGGGGGCAGGGTCCTAGCCCCAACTGTCTTCAGCTGCTTCACCTTTTTCCAATATAAGGTCAGAAATGAGGATATTTGCTGATGTTGCACAATTTTCAGCACCATTCACAAATCATCAGATACTGAAGTAGTCCATGTCTAAAGGCAACAAGAACAATACCCAGGCTTGGATTGATAAGTGGCAGGTAACATTCACCCTACACAAGTGCCAGGAAATGAGCATCACCAGTAAGAGAGGATCTACCCTTCCACCCTCACATTCAGTAGTATTCCCATTGTCACTGAATTAATTCATTCCATTTACCAATTTGGTTTATACGTTTGAATAAGTGGCAGAGAACTGCTCCTGATCTGTGGAACTCATTTCCAAATAATACACGGCAGCCCCGAGGGTAAAGTTCATCCAGGTTAAGTAACACAATAAAGACAATTGCTGTGTATAATTGCAGCGTATGTGAGATTAATTGCAAGAAATTGCTAACATTACCTCATTCTGTGTACAAATAAAGAACTTTTTATTCACAGAAAAAGTGCAGGAACAGTCAGGTATGTACATAGTCACAAAATTGATGCATGTGAATGTGTATTGGTATGTTGGGGTGCAGAGGAGTGAAGCCGTTGGGTTTCTACATGTGCAGACCAGTTTACACGTGTAGATGGTATCTGTGGCCATCCTTATAAAATCCCTACAGAAGGAGGCCTTTCGGCCCATTGAGCCTGCACCGACAATCATCCCGCCCAGGCCCTATCTCCGTAACTCCATGTATTTACACTGTTAGACCTCCTAACACTAAAGGACAATTTGGCATGACCAATCCACCTAACCCACACATTTTTGCACTTCTGGAAGAAACTGGCCCACTCGGAGGAAAACCCACGTGGACATGAGAAGGATGTGCAAATTCCACACAGACAGCCACCTGAGGTCAAAATTGCACCAGTAGGTCCCTGGTGCTGTAAGGCAACAGTGCTAAGCACTGTGCCAGCATGCCACCCAGAAGATGAAGATACAAGAATATCTGGGTTCACTGTGTCTCAGTGTTGATGGGAGACACTGTGAATCCAGTTATTGCCATATCTTCATTTTGAGAATAACATGAGGATTATTTGACTGGCCATGCTATTGAACTGCATTACATTTCTATTAACTCTATTGCCTTAAACAAGATTGAAATAACAATATCTTTGCTTTTGTTGATTACACTGAAATAGATTGTCACAGTTCCCAGGAATGCTGCAGTTGAGGGAAGAGCCTTTATTGTCTTCTTGGGATAAGATGATGATAATATTGTCCCATAACTCAAAGACCAACTGAAAAATAAAGTACAATTTCTCAGTTATTATATTCTTGAATGAGGGACAATACTCAGGAAAATATTTCTAAAATAGAACAGCTTCGATTGAGGTTTTTGAGAGAAAATAGAGGCTGATTTCTGCTTTTCTGTCTGAGTGTAGAATTCAAATAATGGACAAGATTAACAACGATTAGTAAATATGAAACTAACATTTCCTGTATGTGTTCTCAGGTGAAGTTGGCTGGTTTGTTATATAAAACTTATTGCTCTTAAGGTCAAGTACTTTCACAAACAAACGACACAATAGCACCTTTGTACTGAACATATTATGTAAATAATCTCCTGTAAATAACGAAGTCCCCGCTACTTAAAACACTGAAGTTTAATAAGAACAATCATTTATACTGGCCACAGAGTGAAAATCATTAAACACTCATATTAACTTTCATTTCAAAGTTGTTATTTGTGATTATTTCATCCAGAATTTTGTTCTCTGGACTAGACTGTACCATGTTTACCGCACTAAGAACTACAATCTCATAAGTACCTAGAAAGAACTTCTTTAAGTGTTTTTTATCCATTCATGGGACATGGGTGTTACTAGCTGGCCAGCATTTATTGCCCATTTCTAGTTGCCAAGGGCAATTGAGAATCAACCCCATTGCTGTGGGTTTGGATTCACATGTAGACCAGACTGAGTAAGGATGGCAGATTTCCATCCCTAAACCACATTAGTGAACCAGATGGTTTTTTCCAACAATTGACAATGGTTTCATGGTCATCAGTAGATTCTTAATTCTAGAAATTTTTACTGAATTCAAATTCCACCAGGTGTTGTGGCCGTGTTCCTGGATTAACAATCAAGTGATAATACCACTAGGCCATTGCTTGGTTGCCATTGCCTGATTTTGTCACCGCTTGCAATGAAATGTGACTGATGATAAATTAGCGTAATACAGTACACTGTGATCCACAAGTACTTGCTCCAGTGGGATCTGCCAGAAATAGTAGGGATCATTAAGTTTGCAGTGCAACCAATACATTACAAGAAGATTGTTCAAGATGAGGTATTGGGAACAATATTGAGAGTGAAAGTGTTGTTCACCCAATGTAGTGATATTGAAGTGAAGCAGTAGATCATTTTCAATTGTGGAGCAGGAGACCGGACACTGTACGATAGTGCGTCGTCAATTCACTAATGAGGAAAGCCAATTTCATCCCCCTCCCGCACCCAACACATCCTGACACAAAATTGGACCTTCGTCATGACACTTATCCAAGCCTGGTTCTTTCTGATTATATTACAGCTTGGTATGGCTTCCGCTTTGTCCAATACCGCAAGAAACTCCAAAAATTGTGAATATAGCCCAATCCATCCTTCAAACCAGCCTCCCATCCATTGATCCTGTTTACACATCCCCCTCTCACATACCAACTGACTCAAGAACAGCTTCTTCCCTGCTGTCATCAGATTTCTGAATGAACCTACCTTGCATTAAGTTGATCTTTCTCTATACCCTAGCTATGACTGTAACATTACATTCTGCACTCTTCCATTTCTTTCTCTATGAACGGTATGTTTTGTCTGTATAGTGCACAAGAAACAATACTTTTCACTGTATACAAATACATGTGACAATAATAAATCAAACCAAGTCATAGTGATCCTGAAATGGATGTTAGTGGTCCTGGATTACTTATCTAGGGGCCTGGACTAATGATACTGTGGCATAAGTTCAAATCCCACCAAATCCATCTGGAATAAAAAGTTAATGTTTGTAAAGCAACCATGAAACACTGGATTATTGTAAAATCTCACCTGGTTCACTAATCTCCTTTAGGGAAGGAAATCTGTTGTCCTTACCTGGCCTGGTCAACATCTCCTATATCTATCAGACTGGGGCTGTGGCAGACTGTGGGGGAACCAACAAGAGGGGAAAATCTACTTGACCTCATCCTCACCAATCAATTTATCAAAGGTGCATCTGTCACTGATAGTATTGATAGGAATGCACACCACACAGTGGAGACAAAATCTCAATTTCACACTGAGGATCCCGTCACTGTGTTGTGTGGCATTAGCACTGTACTAAATGGGATAGACTCAGATCAGACCTAATAGCTCAGAACGGGACCTCTGTGAGATGCTGTCAATCAGCAGCAGCAAGAGGATGGAACTCAACCACAATCTATAACCTGATGGTCTAACATATTCCTCACGCTTGATGGGTCTTAGTCCAGGGGGAGGTAGGTGGAAGTATCTGAGAGTTGGTGCTCAGCCTTTGTGAGGTAGAGAACGGCAACAGCCGTTTGTTAGAAGTTTTCATCATAAGGTCAGGGTTGGGCCTGAGGGAACAGATGTAGCAAGTTCAGAAGGAGTTGGGTTAGATTGGGTGAAAGCGGCAGAGAAATTGAACCCGCTGATATCACTCCAAAAGTTTTCAATGAAAAGATCAGAAGCAGGTTGGAAGGAAGAGAGTGAGGTTCAGGTGGAGGGGAAAGACTGGAGACAAGTGAAAAGATCCTTTGAACATGGGAAAGATTCCTGTCCAAAGACATTAGCATGGAAACAGCAGCAACTGGAGAAGTATTCAGCATTGTGCTGAAATTCAGTGAGGTGAGGATGCCAGGAGATGAAACTGCATTGCTTGGGGAGTACAGAACACTCAGCATCAGAGAGGGGCAGGTCAAAGGGCATAGTGAATACACAGCAAGGGATGAGAGTTAAAGAAGGAATGTGGCCAGAGAGATGGAAGTTTGGGGAGGGTCTCGGGTGGATGTTGGTGTCACTAAGCTGCTGGAGGTTGTGTCCCTTAATAGTTGAAAGGAAAAGAAAAACCTTCTTGTTAGAGTATCAAGTAAGACAGAGTATAAAATGGAAGTGGGGACAAGAACAGCTTTGAGAGAGAATGAGTCGATGCTGCTGTGTTGTGAGACTGAGTGTGTAAATATGGCAGTGCACAGCACTGAGTGTGGAGAATATTTTATGTTCTGGAGATGCTTGGGTGGACTCAAAATGTGAGAGATAGAACTTGATTTGGAATCCACAGAGATAATTGCTGAGGATGGTAATGTGAGTGTGGAAGGGTGTTTTGGTAAAGACTATGTCAAACAGCATAGAGTCATAGAGGTTTACAGCATGGAAACAGGCCCTTCAGCCCAACTTGTCCATGCTCCCCTTTTTCATTTAAACCCTGAAACTAGTCCCACTTGCCCGCTTTGGCCCATATCACTCTATACCCATGTTACCCATGTAATTGTCTACACGCTTTTTAAAAGACAAAATTGTACCTGTCTGTATCACTACCTCTGGCAGTTTGTTCCAGACAGTCACCACCCTCTGTGTAAAACAATTGCCCATCTGGACCCCTTTGGATCTCTCCCCTCTCATCTTAAACCTATGCCCTCTAGTTTTAGACTCCCGTACCTTTGGGAAAAGATATTGAATATTTAGCTAATCTATGCCCCTCGTTATTTTATATACACTATAAGCTCCAGAAAAAAAAGTTCTATCCAGCTTCCCTTTATAACTCAAACCAAGTCCCGATAGTATCCCAGTATATCTTTTCTGCACTCTTTCTAGTTTAATAATATCCTTTCTATAAGATGGAAATGAAAAGCAATGAAGATGAAGATGGTAAAAGAGATAGACGGAAACTGGTCAGACACAGAGAAAGATGGCTGTGGAGATTGGATGTCAATCATTTCATCTTCAGGACACCGCAGAAGTTCCTCAGGGCAGTTTCCTTCCATCGTAAGATTGGAAGTGGGGATATTGCTGATGATTACACAATGTTTGATTGGATTGACAATTTCTTTTCTTTCATGGGATGTGGACAAAGTTGGCATTTGTTGTCCAATTCTAATTGCCCTTGAACTGAACATTTCAGAGGGCAGTTAAGAGTCAACTCCATTGCTGTGGGTCTCAAGCCACATGTAGGTCAGACTGGATAAGGACAGCAGATTTCCTCCTGTAACAGCTTACTGAATAAGGCAAGTTGGATATTGTACAATTCAAGTCTTTCTGAGGCTAGTGACCAAAGTTCAATGATCCTTGATAATTAAAAATTGAGTGGATTTTAAACTTCGCTCAGCCTTTGGAGGAAAGATAGACTGAAATTTAAAAAAAAACGCAGTTCCATCAGCATCTTTAAACAGAACAAGTGGGTTAATGTTTTCATTAGAAAATGAACAAATGAATTATGGCAAAACCAAACTCACAGGTAATGTACCTGGTTGTGTGAAGACAGTGAAATAACAGCATTATCTCAATCAACACTGTATCGTTAGGGACAGGAGGAAGTTCAATGGCTCCCCAATCTTATTCGGCTATTCAAATAGATGATGACTTATCTGAACCCCAATTCCATTTTCCCATCTTAACTCCAAATTCAGTGAGATTTATCCAGTATAAATCTATCCCTTGCAGCCCTGAAACCTCCAATTTTCCCTAAATATCTAAAGCCATTGAAATGAGAATTCCAGGTTGCTAAAACACTTTTGTGTGGAGAGGTGCTTATGGTCCCCAGAAGAGCTGAGTTCCAATTTTAAGATTATGTCATCTTGTTCAGAGTGGCATAGTGGTTAGCACTGCTAACTCACAACGCCAGGGACCTGGGTTCGATTCCCGGCTTGGGTCACTATCTGTGTGGAGTTTGCATGTTCTCCCTGTGTCTCCGTAGGTTTCCGATGGGTGCTCTAATTTCCTCCCACAATTTGAAAGATTAGGTGCATGAACTCGAACAGGTGCCAGAGTATGGTGGCTAGGGGAATTCACAGTAACTTCATTGTGGTGTTAATGTAAGCTTTATCACTAATAAATAAACTTTCAGAGTTAACTTCGAGGAGACACTTATGAGGGAGACCAACACTGGGGAATAGCGATGTAAGATAATCATTGATGATAATTGGGAATTCAGAAAGAACATCTTTACCTATAAGACCATGACACTTATTAGTTGAGTGATTGTTGCATTTAAGGGGAAGTTGGTAAAACACATGGGGAAGAAAGGAATAGAAGGATTTGCTATTAGGTTGAGATGAAGAGAAGTAGGAGAAGACTTATGTGGAGCACAAACACTGGAATGGACCAGCTACGGAAACTGGAAATTCTATGTGATTCTCAGAAAACAGTTGGAAGAAGTGAAACAGTGAAAGATTCATTTAAGCTCTGTCACATTCATATAATCAGAGATACGGTATGAAATGCTGCCCTTCATGTGGAATCGGGGTGGGTGCACAGATCAGAGAACAAGCTATAAAAGATAGAACAATAAAACTGATTTATAAAAATTTGCTCACAATGCAAACTTCAAGTTCAAAGAATTACAGCCTCTTAACAATGAAATAGTGAGATCAGTGACCTTACTGTGTTGACTGAAACCAGAGTTAATACAAATAGTTCTTTGGTAACACAGAGCTTGGGTATTGCTAAATAAAAATACTTTTTTACAGAAGCTTTTCGTCTTCCACTCATCAGGACAATTCACAAGAATATTAGCTGTTATAAAAAAATGAGGAGGGAGTGCCGACTGGTTGGCAAGTAGATGCTGATTGGTAGAGGTGTTGCCATGGAGAATGCAGCAGTTGATGATGACTGACAGTTAATTGTCAATCACTGTTTGAATTTAAACTAGGCAGCTTAACTCTGATTAGTCCAGGCATTGTCCCAAGGAATCAACTATTCCGTCTAATATAATCCACCAGTCTTTGCGACATATGTCTACTGGTGTGGTGGCAGAGTAACTCAGCACGATGGCACAGTGGTTAACATTGCTGCCTTGCAGCACCAAGGACCTGGGTTCGATTCCAGCCTTGGATTACTGTCTACATGGAGTCTGCACATTTTCCCATGTCTGCGTGGATTTTCTTCCACAATACAAAGATGTGCAGTTTAAGCAGACTAGCCATGATAAATTACCCCTTCTGTCCCAAAATGTGTGTTTAGATGGTAAATAGTGGCCTTAAGAGGATAGGGCAGTGGAGAGGGCCTGGATAAGATACTCTTGACTTGATGGCAGCATCCTGTTAGTGGCGAATATCATTCATGAACCAGTGTGAGATGGCTAGTTGTTCAAATATTTGAGATCCCTTGCCTTTTAAGGGTTATCTGAGGTAGACTGACCACTTTCGTATGGCAGTATGATGTTACGTATGTCGGGTGTAAATTGCAAATACTGGCAGATCGTATCAAACAACATGTCCCTTCCACTGTTCACAATAAACAAGGTACAGACCAGGCTCAATTAGCCCATGGGGTTGCAAAACCCAAAGCACAATGTCCACCATTAAATGAGATTTTGCGACTGGACAACATTTATAAAATCCTCATTGTGGTAAGAATTATGCTAAAAACCAATTTGAGATTGTCAGGCTCACAGTGAGGCAGCTACAGATATTAATACACAGGGCCATGTTCTCCACAGTTTGAAAGAAAGAACGTGAATGCAGGTCATCCTTGTTTCAGCAAAACAAAACAAGTGACATCCATTCGCTGGCTCATTCCTCAAAGCAATGCTTGACCAATCAGAATCAAGCTGCCTGGTTTAAATTTAAACAACGTTTGGCAGTTAACTGTTAGTCACCATCAACTGCTGCATTATCCATGGTAATACCTCTATGAATCAGAGTAATCTTGTGAAATAATCAGCACTAATTTGACACAAATTTATTATTTGCCCTGACAATGCTATTCCTCTGATTGTCCTGATGAATGGAAAATTAAAAGCTTTAACAAACAATTTCTTTTTTCAGCAAAACTCGAGGGTTGTAGATGAAATCATATCAGGTTGTGTCTTATATTCTTATGGTATCTGTACTTACAAAAATCAACACACACAGGTGTGGAAATATGGAAAATACTTGTAATCCAACTTGAATTTTTGATGTTCAGTTCAATTACCGTATTGGCATGTATATATGCCACAAATGCATATAGGCTACACAGCAAGTTAGAGACTGAACCCATCTCCACAATGTGTTTTCCCCACCCCATTATGTATTTTCCTGGGAGAAAACAGAAGTATTAATCTGCCTATAAGATGCACTCCCCCAGTGAAAATGTTTTTCAAACCTGCATCTTATATGCAAATGAATATGCTACATAAAGTGTCAAACATGACCCCAGTACTATCAGATCAGCTTATTAACAATGAAATATTTCATAATCTTCAGGCTTAAGTTCATAGTCACTGGCCTTTTAACTGGTCCACACACACACGCACACACACACAGACACACACACATTGATCGAGCCATCATTCCCATTGATGTTGAATGTGAAACTCTTGCTCAGAAAGATTTTTTCCTCTTGCTGCAGAATCCATTCAAGCCCATTTGTTCATTTTTCCCCTCCCCCCACACAAGAAACAACAGGAATGGCGTTAAAGTGGAGAAAATTGGTGCTTTCCATAAAATGAGTTCACCTAATGGCAGGTTTCAGTTGATAGACAGTGACTAGTGTGTGATTCCGATTGTGGACAATTGGCAAGTTTTATAGCAAAGTATTCCGGCGGTCCCTCGTTCATTTCCTCATGTTTCAGATTCGATAGTTCCGGTTGACACTGCTAGCATTAGCTCGACTGGGATTTTTCCAGACATTCTCCTGTAAATCCAGAAGAATTACATTCAGTGGTGGAAATTAAATAGTATTTACAGAGGTACATTTACTTGGATTATAAAATCCTATGGTAGAGAAGGAGGCCATTCAACCAATCAAGTCTGCACCGACCACAATCCCACCCAGGCCCTATCCCCACAATGCCAAGTGTTTACCCTAGCTAGTGCTCCTGGTACTAAAGGGCAATTTAGTATGGCCAATCCACGTAACCTGCACATTTTTGGCCTGTGGGAGGAAACTGGAGCACCTGGGCGAAACCCAAAGAAACACGGGAGAATGTGAAAATTGAACCTGGCCCCCTGGCGCTGTGTGCCCACCATGCCAACCATTGAAGGTTGAACAACAATAATTTGCATTTCTGTATAAAATATAATCTAGGTGAAAATGTCCCAAAGTACTTGGAGATTCCTCTCCAAGTTACTCACCATCCTGACTTGGAAATATATTGCCATTCCTTAAGAACATAAGGAATAAGAGCAGGAGTAGGCCATCTAGCCCCTCGAGTCCACCTTGTTATTCAATAAGATCATGGCTGATCTGAAGTGGATCAGTTCCACTTTCCCGCTTTCTCCCCATAACCCTTAATTCCCTTGTTTATCAGAAATCTATCTACCCGTGACTTAAATATATTCAACGAGGTAGCCTCCATCACTTCAATGAGCAGAGAATTCCAGAGATTCACCACCTTCTAAGAGAAGTTCTCCGTCAACTCTGTTCTAAATTGACTCCCCCTTATTTTGAGGCTGTATGCTCTAGTCCTTGTTTCCTTTCTAAGTGGAAAGAATCTCTCTGCCTCTACCCTATCTAGCCCCTTCATTATCTTACATGTCTCTAGAAAATCATCCCTCAGCCTTCTAAACTCCAACGAGTACAGATCCAATCTACTCAATCTCTCCTCATAAGCTAACCCCCTCATCTCAGATATTAGTCTGGTGAACCTTCTCTGCACTCCCTCCAAGGCCAATATATCCTTTCACAAATAAGGGGACCAAAATTTCACACAGTACTCTAGTTGCGGCCTCACCAGTACCTTGTACTTCTTTCATTATCATTGGATCAAAATCCTGGAACCCAGCCCCTAACAGCATTGACATCACAGGAACTGCAGTGGTTCATGAAGACAACTCACCACCACTTTTTCAAGCAGAATTAGGAAAGTGCAGTAAACGTACATCGAGGGCCGAAGGGCCTGTACTCTGCTGTGATGTTCTATGTTATATGTTGGCCTTTACAGCAATGCTCAGATTCCATCATTGAATCAAAAAAGGGAGCATAAGCAGAGAAAATAGAAAGTTTGAGAGGGAAAATATTAGACAAATCTTGGTTCAAAAATGTTGATTTTCAAGAACACGCTTAAAGAGGAGAAAGAGGTCAAGAGGTTGAAGAAAGTAATATCAAACCTTTAGAGAATTCAGATAGTTGTCAAGAATGGATTGAAGGAAGTGTAATTGATATATGGAAGAGGCAGGGATTGGAGGAACATGGAGTTCTCAGAAGATTGTGGGTCTGGAGGGGTTTGCAGTTATACAGATGGAGAAGGCCATGGAGAGATTGGAATATCAGGATTAGAGTTTTAAATTTGAAGCATTTAGAGCAGAAAGCATAGGGGTGGGGGTGGAGACCAAGCTGGGAGTGGGACTGGGGCCCAAGTGGGACAAGCTAAGATAGATAGATGACCTCAAGTGTACAGAGGCTGGAAGATGGGAAAATTGAATAGCCAGGTCTGGAGGTAGCAGATGCATGGGTGAGGGTTTCCAGGTCAGGTGAGGTGAGGTAGACATGATGTGGAAATGCCGGTGTTGGACTGGAGTAAACACAGTAAGAAGTCTCACAACACCAGGTTAAAATCCAACAGGTTTATTTGTAGCAAATGCCACTAGTTTTTGGAACTGGCTGTTCAGAAACAAGCAATTTTAAAAGCTAGTGGCATTTGCAACAAATAAACCTGTTGGACTTTAACCTGGTGTTGTGAGGCTTCTTACTGAGGTAAAGAAGGGGCAGAGTTGGGGAATTTATTGATGATGAGAACTCAGTCTTTGTGAAGGGAGAGGATATGGGGCAGAATGTTCAAATATAATGCAAATTTTGCAAATGGTTTGAGACAGTTGCTCAGAAGGGGATTGGATTTGATGGAGAGCTTGTAATGGAGACTAAAGACAATCATTTCAGCTTGAGACAATGGAGTTGTAGTAATGGGCAAAGTGATTGGGATTGGACATGACCTTTACTTACCCTCTGTCCTTTCTCTGTGTGATGTGGGATGCGTACGGGGCCTTCTGCTCTCTGTGGTTTTGCGCAGTACATCTCCAGCAATTTGAGATCACAGCTCTGGAAACAGCACTCATTCACAATCCCTCTGTGTGGCCGTCTCACACTTAATCTGTATCCTGTGGGTTTGTCTGTGAAGGAAAAATACATTATATATTTCTCATCCCTGTATTATAAACATCAAATAGTAGCCTTGTGGAAGACACATGATTATAGAATATAATCACAGTTAGCAATTTACTGATTCAGAACTTGAGTATTTCTGACAAAGGAGACATGTTGTCATTCGTACTTAACAGGCAGCTTGGTAGAAATGACCAAATAAGGGGGAACAACAATTTATAGCATATAAAAATTGAATGCTGATCTGTTAGCAAGTTGACTCTGATTGGTGCAGGCATTGCTATGGAGAATGCAGGAACAGCCGTTCATTGGTCCATCTCCCAGGACATTGTTTTGACCAATTGGAATTAACCTGCCCAGTTTGAATTTGAACAAAGCTCGGCAGCTCAGTGCTCCTTGCTGCATTCTCCATAGCGACGCCTCCGCGCAGCGACACCTCCACCGCAGTGACACCTCCTCCACACAGCGACGCCTCCGCCAGTGATCTCTCCTCATGCAGTATAAATTGTTGTTCTTTGTTACAGTTTGGCAACTAGGGGATTTTCACAGTAATTCCATTGCACTGTTAATGTCTTTTTTTTAAGGTCAAACCAAACAGAGAAACTCAAATTAAATTAGGACGAAGTAAAAGGGGCAGCTCCCCAAAAGGAAGGGGAGCAGCCTGAATAAAAACAAAAGTACAAAGGAAACTTAAGATACATCAAATCAAAGTGTGATTATCAGGGTCTATAACGCACCCCAGCCCCTGCAGTGCCCAGCGGGCACACAACACCGCATGCTCCCTCTCCAGGGATACCTGGCCACGAATGTAGCCACAGTAAGGGAGCAGACAGTTGGAATGGACGACCCGTCTATTGCTGGTTGCCTGGACCTATTGATGGCACATCTCAAAATGTGCAGGCCCTCAAAATAATCTCTCAAAATAAGACAGGGGGCAGCTTAGAACAGAGTTGAGGAGGAACTTCTTCACTCAAAGGGTAGTGAATCTCTGGAATTCTCTGTTTGTTGAAGTGGTGGAGGCTACCTCGCTGAATATATTTAAATCACGGGTAGATAGATTTCTGATAGACAAGGGAATTAAGGGTTAAGGGGAGAAAGCGGGAAAGTGGAACTGATCCATTTCAGGTCAGCCATGATCTTATTAAATGGCGGGGCAGGCTCGAGGGGCTGGATGGCCGACTCCTGCTCCTATTTCTTATGTTCTTATCTCGCCAGGCCCAGAAGCAGGTTTGCACTGCTAATGTCAACCTACTTGTGACACTAATCAGTAAGCTCAGAAAAAACTTTTAAAAGTACTGAGTCATGCTAAGATTGGAAGCCTTAGGGTGAAAGCGAGGAAGTTGGCAGGCTTCTGAGTGCAAGTTCACCATGTGTCTTGTGGACAAGAGTTGGATTAGAATTTGACTAAGAATTGGATGAGAATCACTTCGGTAAGTAGAACATTTTCTGTTTTCCTAACTGTGAATTTGGCTATGTTCTTTCATGTGAGTTAATTAATAAATTGTTTATTAATTGGGTTTTACTTCTGGCTATCTATGTTGTGCCTTGGAACCTGCCTATATTGTTGTTTGACCCCTTGTTTATCACACTGGATAAACACATGAAGGGGAAAGGGGTGAAATGAAATAAGTGGGAGGAGGCTTGTGTGGAACATTGATACTAGCACACACCGTTTGGGTCAGATAGCTTGTTTCTGGAATAAAAACTCAATGCAATTCTGTTATAAGTATATTTTTACATCCAGAAAAGAAAGTACCTCTGACCAGCTGACTGTTGGAAACCCAACAACCCCTATGATTTGATGCATCATCTGAGACCCTAGCCGTAACACATAGGCTGAAAACCTTGCCAGAATCCATGGGCTTGAAGTCCCAAGGAGAGTGCTCCATGCCAAAAAAAATACATTTAGTAGAAGAAATGCTGTGTTGTACAAAATCTAAGTCTGGAAAGGAAATGTGCGCTTTTGTGAAGGTTTCAGATTTGGTAGTTCTTCCACTGTTAAGAAGAGTGATAAAGGATATGGTGGATGACTGGTTTAGCCATTCACTGCCAGATCTGGATGGACCACACAAAATGCAAACAGGTCCTGCTCTCTAATGCCAAAACTATTCACTTTGCCAAGATCCTACTACATTGCAAAGGTAACCCCAGCTTCTCTACTGCAACTGATTTGCTTAAATCACTCTTGTCTGTGTCCTCCACACTCCTTTTCAACACAGTGTGAGGAGTTCATGAACTTCTTTGTCACTGACATTAGGAATATCCAATCAGTAGCCTCTGCCCCATCTTTCCTTAACCCACTGACCAAACCTTTCCTAAGACTCGTCATTGGCTTCAACCTGCACTTTCATCTTTCACTAGTTTTTTTGCCCTTCTCCCTTTGTGTCCTCTTTGGGCTCATCTTATCCATGAGATGCACCCTTGAATTTATTGAAACTGCCCACCAGCCAACTTCTAAACCTAGTCTCCACTTAGTTGATATTGTTAATATTTATCCAGTTGTAACAGTTGCAATGTTTTCTCTTCCTGTTGTCCTGCCTGTGCAATCATGGAGACAAATTGACTACTTTTTTAATAAATGAGACGGAAGATCAAATATCTATGTTATAATAAGATAGAGTCCAGGGGATCTTTTGTCCTTGTCTGGGGATGTGCGTTGAACTGCCCAAGGCTGGAAATAGCCTGCTTATCTTGATAACTGGTTAAAATGTCCCAACAACTATTTTGGGACATTCCATTGTAGAGACACGAAAAATGCATCAGATCTGTCCTGTGGAATTAATAGCTACTATTGTCCAAATGTCTACCAAAACTGATGCGCAATGGCCACACAATTCACTGGCTGCAGGATGGAAATCCACTCAGTGGGCAGGATTTTATAGCTGTGCTCGCCCCAAGACTGGAAAACCCTGCCAGAGGTCAACAGACCTTTCCACAGTCCTCCCCTCGCCCGCTACGATTCCTGTGGTGGGAGGAACAGTAAAATGTGCCCCAGAGAGTGTAAAGGAAATATACTCCAACACAAGATGGTGCAAGTGGGCAAGATATAAACCCTATTATTCAGTGCTAGAAACCATGTGGGTGGAAAATGGGAAGGAACCCCAACGGCAAATGAGAAGAAATATTTGTTGACCCACATCTTGAGCAGCAGCAGCCTTCAGCCTAATAGGCTGGGAGACAAAAACTCAAAGAGAAATGCCCGGCAAAGAAAGAATCTGCCCAAAATTCACCAATAGGCACAGGTGTGATGACATCATTTTACTTCAGATTTACAAACCAGGCCACATGTTGGGGTTTGATTGCAACTGTGGGGAGGGGGGGCTCTCAGTCTAAGCTTGTTTTTTGTACTGTAATCAGCTCCACGCTGGAAATGGGAATGCAGCTGATTATCATATAGAAATTTGAATCTGCTAGAGTCTTCCCCAGTCTCGCCAGGGATGGTTCCCTCGAGTATCCTTTATAACTCCCTACCCCCTCCGCAATGGGGAACAGATCTCCAACCCCATCTGCAGGAACCAAAGCTCATTGAAGCCCACCAGGCAGTGCCAAAGAGAGGGTAGGGCCTATGAGATAGAGGATATCCATTGTCACTCTGCAAGAGGATGGATGGGGGAGGGAGTGAAGGCTATCGAGGCTGGTCATCAGGATGAGGGGTCAGGGCTGTGGTGGGGAGAGCGGAAGGGGATGGTGACATGGGGGCAGGGCCAACAATCAGGGCTGGAGTTGGAAAGCCAGTGATCAATAGGGTTGCAGGGCTGGCCATTGATTAGGAGGCTAATGATTTTGGGGGTAGAGGGTGGGGTTTAATGTGCATGTGCCAATCTCCGCTCTGACAGATTGACACATATGCAGTAGCTTGCTTAGTGCTATGCTGCCAGCATCCAGGATGGGAACAGATCCCAACTCCTACTTTCCAGAATGAATCTCCTGAGGTACTCTGCAGTGCTCAGTATTGGAAATTTGCTCTAGTAAGTACACAAAAAAAATGATGGGTGTTACTTCTGATTCCCACACATTGTGAATTTAGAAATTTTATTGGGAGAATTCCAGCCGCCTTTTTTAAAAACTTACAAGAAAACCTGCTTTATATTTGTTTTTGAGAGTCACAGCACTCAAAGGGGTTAAAATACTTCTTTAAAACACACCTTGTGGCCTACCATCTCTTCCCTGTCTTAAAACCATTTCCACTATGTTGCCTCTGCTGGCTCCAAGGTATCTATCTTTAACCTCTTTCTACAAGTGAGGAAAGGAGGTGTAGTTTTGTTATGCAATGAATAATTACAATCTGGATGCACTTGCTGAATGGATCATCAAGACAAGTACAGCTGCAATTTGGAAATTGGATATTCTTTAAAAAGAATGGTGAGCTTGGGAGGAAAGATAAAACAAATAGGACTAATTGGATAATTAATTCAAAGAATTGGGACTGAAATGATAACTGATAATCGACGAATGATAGAAAACCCAGATCAATCTCCCTTGTCTCATAACATCTGTGCAGTGATCGATCTTCATCAATAAGTTGACAATAGACTCAGGGACGAGGTGAGAAAACCCCCGGTGGTGGAAAGACTTGGGAACCATGGGTCCAAAATCACTTGCTCCTTATCATTATATCATTAATAATTCATAAAATAAAATCCTGAAGCTGTTGTGAGGATTCTATTGATTGAACAGTTGCACCTGAACCATTTACTCACATTTTGATACAAGGTGATTATAAATCCCAATGAATGAGAAAGAAACTTACTGAAGTAGAAGCCTCGGTCCCCACACACAAACTGGAGAGCATCTACAAGCTCTGCCCCACAGAGGGTCTCTGGACTGGCATTCACCCCACTCAGTGTTAGCACACACAGCATCAGGTAAAAGAGATGAGGGTAGGAGGCAAGACAAGTCTTAACTACCTGTGGAGAGAATGGAGACAACCGGAATTGAAATCTAGACCAAACAAGTTGCAGATGCTTGGTTAATGCAGACTGCCATCATTAGTGTTCAAGTCCAACATTTGGTGCTTAGCTTTCCAGTTTAGATTTCCTCCCCAATCTGACCACTCGCTCCCTGAGCATTCTTATCAGGAGTCAACACGAACCACTATCCCAACAGCTCATTGGTTCAGGTCCCACTCCACAGACTAGAGCACAAGATCTCGACGTTCACTCAGAAGCCTGGGCAAACCAGCTACTTAGGTATTTGCAACAAAGGTTTTGAGACTGGCTGTATCAGATTCCTGTGAGAAAACAACAATCATTGCCTGCAGTCACGTAACACTGCAGCCATGTCGATCTCGGAACCTCTCATCCCTCCACATTCATCGAATGGTTTCAGAAAAAAGACATCAGCATTCAGGGCAAACAGCGCAAAGTCCACCTGACGTGAGACCTTTCAATGCCCTAAAACTTGGTAATATAGAGGGAAGAAGCTACATTCAAAATTAAACTTTCAGGAATGCTACCAGGTAAAAGTTTAGAAAATGTTTTCCTGGTTGCATTACCACGATTGCCTAACCAAAGTAATTAATGAGCCAGAGTTTGCTTTAGCAGAGCATCTAATAGGAGTTGGCATTAGTTAGACTTGCCTACCGCACATTGAGATTTTTTTTACATATTTTGTGTGACATGTTGTTGGAATTGTGAGATGACAGAATCACAGCGAGGGGGCAACTGAGACCTGACTGAAGAGGACAAACAAAAACGTCTCCTAAACCCAAGCAGATCAAAGGATTGGTAAATAAACAGTGCAAGAGTGAAAAAGGAGTAATATAGTGGGTAAATTAGATAAAAGGAGTGAAATAAAGGGTAAGGGAGGTTATAATGAGACAGTGGGGAAAAATAGAAAGGAAATTTGAAAATTTACATTTTTAAAAATTTGAAAAAATACATCTGAAGGAATGAGGTTTCACGTTTGTGATAGTTAATTTTCCGGGTCAGAGAGGTTGCATGCTAGTAACTGACAGTTGTCACATTGTTAAAAACATGCTTAGGTTTATAATGAGAGGTTAAATTGGCAGCTAATAGTGTTCACATTCATCAACGCATTTCAATAGTGAGGCGGACAATCAAGTGCCAGTTTAATGAGTCATGGAATCCCAACAGTGTCCATTGCGCCTGTGCTGACAACAATCCCCCCACCCCCCACAGCCTGATCTCTGGAACCCCACCAATCTCTCTAACACCAAGGGTCACTTTAGCATGGCCAATCAAATTAGCCCATACATTTTTGGAGCAAATACATGCAGATAAGGGAAGAACATGCAACCTTCACACAGGCAGTCACCCCAGGCCAGAATTGAACCTGGGACCTTGGCGTTGTGAGGCAGCAGTGCTAACCACTGTGCTGCCCAGAGCTGATAGCGGAATGGCACCATTTGGGCAATAAATTCCTGCTTAACCACCAATCTGCCCAAAGGTTGTACCATTTATCAGAAAGTGCATGCACATGAATCTCAGCACTCTTTACAAAGCAAAGAGTGAATGGTAGGAAAAAAAAGTGAAAACTAACAACATTTTAAAATAGGAACTGGTTTCAATTTGCAGTACTTGGGAGTGTTAGCTGGAACATGAACTGATGCCAAACTAACTGCAGTGACAGCATTATGAAATGAAAAACCATTAACCGGGATTCATTAATTGCTACCTTCACTCCGAACATTTCCGTGTTGTTTTCGTCCTTGGAATTGAAAGATTAATTTATCCAACATTCTCCCCTCCTGAACCCGCAGATTAGCTTTTGCCTCGGCTTCGCCCACTCGGTGGGAATTCACACAACAGACCCAATATTAGAGGGAAAAGTCACCTCGAATACTCCCGAGAGGCGGCACTCAGATACTCCGGCTAGGTTTTCGGGTTGTTCCATCATCTGCGGATCTGAGAGCTTCCCAATGCGCCCCGCTAGCCTGGCAGGTACACAGACAAGTGCGGACAAGTTGAGTTCCGGAGCTGGAGTTACATTGTGGGCAGTTTCACACTCCGGGTGGGGGGAAGGTTGATGGATTGCGCAGACTTCTTATCTGATCCCATTTCAAGGACAGTGGGATTCCAGTTAAAGAGATTCCCCTATTCCTGCATCACACACACACACCGAGACAGACAGGAAACATAGCGGCAGTTTTCACAGACTGAGATGGCAAAATAAACTTGAAGGAGTGGATTTGGAAGTTGATATCCGGGGCTGGAACTGTTCCTGCTTTGCGAACCCTGCTCAGCTTTAACCCTTTGATGAATATCAGGAAATGCTGAACCGACAGGGGCAGAGTAAATGTCGAAAGATTTAAACCACAAACTAAGTGAGAAATTCTGAATTTCGGGAGCTCAACTGATTAAAATGCTACATAAAACTCGCCATCATTTTAAATCAGTATTTTAGATACAAATAAAATTCATGCAATGTGTTTTTTTAAGTGTGAGATTATATTAAATGAGAATAGGGGAGAGAACTCGAATATAGGACAACTGACTGACTGCAATCTCTATAAAATCTGTCTGTCTGCGAGACCCATTTGAGGTCAAACTGCCAACGCTGTGAGTCAGAGGGGATGGAGATGATTGATTATCACCAACATTTTCCCTCTGATTCTCTGCACTGTTTCCCCTTGGTTCTCTGCGCAATTTCCAGCTGATTTTCTGCACAGCTTTTAGCTGATTCTCCGCCCATTTACCCGCTGATCCTCTGCAGAGTTCTCCACTGATTCTCGCCTCATTTTTCTGCTGATTCTCTCGTTTCCTGCTGGTTCTTTCACAGTTTCCCGCTGATTCTCTGCAGTCTCCAGTTGATTTTCTGCACAGTTTCCCACTGATTTTCAGCACAGTTTCTCGCTGACTGCACAGTTTCCAGCTGTTTCTCGACGCAGAGTCTCGCTGACTCTCTGCACATTTTCCCAGTGGTTCTCTGCACAGTTTCCCGCGAATTCTGCATATTTTCCCTCTGACTCTGTGCACATTTTCCCGCTGATTCTCCGCACAGTTTCTTACTGACTGTCAGCACAGTCTCCCTGTATTTCTCGGCACCATTTCCCGCTGATTCCCTCCAGTTTCCCCTGATTCTCTGCAAAGTTTCTCACACTGATTCTGAGCACCGTTTCGCTCTGATTGTCTGTACAATGTTCAGCTGATTCTCTGCACAATTTCAAGCTGACTCTCTACACATTTTCCCTTTGATTTTCCGCACTTTCCAGCTGCATCTCTGCACATTTGCCACATGATTCTCTGCACGGTTTCCAGTTGATTCTCTGCATCAGTTCCTGCTGATTTTCTGCACCGTTTCTCATTGTTTCTATGTATCATTTCCCGCTGGTTCCCCTCGCAGTTTCCCGCTGTTCTCTACACAGTTTCCAGCTGATTCTCTGCAAAGTTAACAGTTGATTCTCTTGGCAGTTTCCCGTTGATTCTCTGCAGAGTTTTCCGCTGATTTTCTGCACTGTTTCCATCTGATTCTCTGCACAGGTTCAGGCAGTTCCTCTGCACCGGTTCCTGCAAATTCGCTGCAAAGTTAACAGTTAATTCTCTGCACATTTTCCTGCTGATTTTCCATATTTCCCACTGATTCTCTCAGTTTCCAGTTGATTCTCTGCAAAGAGCGAAACAAAGAACAATACAGCACAGGAACAGGCCCTTCCGCCCTCCAAGCCTGTGCTGCTCATGCACCCAACTAGGCCCTCCATTTGTATCCCTCTATTCTCAGTCTGTTCATGTGTCTACCAAGATAAGTTTTAAACAACCCCAGCGTGCCTGCCTCTACCACTTTGCTTGGCAGTGCATTCCAAGCCCCCATCACACACTGTGTAAAACATGTTCCCCTAATATCTGTGTTAAACATTGCCCTCCTCACCTTGAACTTGTGACCCCTTGTGTTCATCACAACAGTTGATAAACAGTTGATTCGTTAACAGTTGATTCTCTTGGTAGTTCCCAGCAGATTCTCTGCAAACTTAACAGTTGATTCTCTGCAGTTTCCCTTTGAGTCTGCACAGTTTCCAGCTGATTCTCTGCACAGTTTCCCACTTATTATTGCACGTTTTACTGCTGATTTTCTGCAACTTTTCCTGCTGATTTGGTGTATTTTCCAACTGATTTTCTACAATGTTTCCAGTTAATATTTTGCACAGTTTTCAGCTGTTTAGTTGCATAGTTTCCCATTGATTCTCTGCCCAGTTTTCTGCTGATTCTGTGTCTAGGTTCCATCTCATTCTGCCCATTTTCCCATTGATTCTCTGCAGTTTCCTACTGATTTTCTGCACAGTTTTCAGCTGATTTTCTGCACAATTTCCAGCTGATTTTCTGCACTGTTTCCATCCGATTCTCTGCCTAATTCCCAGCTTCTCCTCTGCACAGTTTCCAGCTGATTCTCGGCACTGTTTCCCACTGATTCTCTGCACAGTTCCCCATTGATTTTCTGCAAAGTTTACAGCTGATTCTCAGCACAGTTTCCTGATGACTCTGCACATTTTCTGCATATTTTCATGCTGATTCTCTGCAGTTTCCAGCTGATTCTCTGCACATTTTACAGCTGATTTTTCCACATTTTCCCACTGATTCTCAGCACAGTTTCCAGCTGATTCCACACAGTTCCTGTTGACTGTCTGCAAATTTTCCCAGTGATTCTCTGCAGCTTTACCTGCTGATTCCCTACACTTAATCCAGCTGATTCTCTGCACAATTTCCCGTTCATTCTCTGCACCATTTCCCACTGATTCTCTTCAATTTCTAGATGTTTCTCTGCATTGGTACCAGCTGACTCTCTGTATTGTTTCCAGCTGATTCTCTGGACAGTTTCCCACTGACTCTGCAGTCTTCAGCTGATTCTGTTGAAAGGTTCCAGCTGTTTTTCTGCACAGTTTCCCACTAACTCTGCATATTTTCTCACTGATTCTCTGCCCAGTTTCCTGCTGATTCTCTGCCTGGGTTCCATCTCATTCTGCACATTTTCCAGTTGATTCTTTGAACATTTTCCTGCTGATTCTGCATATTTTCCCATTGATTCTCTGCACAGTTTCTTACTGATTTGCTGCACAGTTCCATGCTGATTCTCTGCATCATTTCCCGCTGATTCTCTGCACCATTTCCTGCTGATTCTCTGCAATGGTTCCAGCTAATATTTTGCACAGTTTCCAGCTGTTTGGCTGCATCATTCCCTGCTGATTCTCTGCAAAGTTTAACACTGATTCCGTGCAATGTTTGCAGTTGATTCTCTGCACTATTTCCTGCTGATTTTCTGCACATGTTCCAGCAGATTCTCTGCACAGTTTCTGGCTGATTCTCTGCAAAGTTAACAGCTGATTCCTGTATAGCTTCCTGTTGGTTATCAGCACAGCTTCGTGCTGTTTCTCTGCACCGTTTCCTGCTAATTCCCTTCAATTTCCCACTGATTCTCTGCACGTTTCCCTTTGATTCTCTGGAGTCTCCAGTTGATTTTCTGCACAGTTTCCAGCTCATCCTCTGCAAAGTTTTGAGCTGATTCTCTGCACAATTTCCTACTGATTCTGTATATTTTCCCTCTGACTCTCTGCACAGTCCCCCACTGTTTCTCGGCACTGTTTCCCGCTGATTCCCACCAGTTTCCTGTTGATTGTCTGTAGTGTCCACTGATTTTCTGCACATTTTCCTGCTGATTTTCCATACTTTTCCATTGATTCTCTGCAGTTTCCAGTTGATTCTCTGCACCATTTCCCGCTGATTCTCTGCAATGGTTCCAGCTAATATTTTGCACAGTTTCCAGCTGTTTGGCTGCATCATTCCCTGCTGATTCTCTGCAAAGTTTAACACTGATTCCGTGCAATGTTTGCAGTTGATTCTCTGCACTATTTCCTGCTGATTTTCTGCACATGTTCCAGCAGATTCTCTGCACAGTTTCTGGCTGATTCTCTGCAAAGTTAACAGCTGATTCCTGTATAGCTTCCTGTTGGTTATCAGCACAGCTTCGTGCTGTTTCTCTGCACCGTTTCCTGCTAATTCCCTTCAATTTCCCACTGATTCTCTGCACGTTTCCCTTTGATTCTCTGGAGTCTCCAGTTGATTTTCTGCACAGTTTCCAGCTCATCCTCTGCAAAGTTTTGAGCTGATTCTCTGCACAATTTCCTACTGATTCTGTATATTTTCCCTCTGACTCTCTGCACAGTCCCCCACTGTTTCTCGGCACTGTTTCCCGCTGATTCCCACCAGTTTCCTGTTGATTGTCTGTAGTGTCCACTGATTTTCTGCACATTTTCCTGCTGATTTTCCATACTTTTCCATTGATTCTCTGCAGTTTCCAGTTGATTCCCTGCACCATTTCCCACTGATTCTTTGCACAGTCTCCAACTGATTCTCTATGAAGTTAGTAGTTGTTTCTCTGCAGTTTCATGCTGATTGTCTGCATTTTTTTGGCTGATTCTCTGAAAAGTTAACAGTTGATTTTCTTGGCAGTTTCCAGCTGATTCTCTGCACAGTTTTTTGTTGGCTGTTAGCACAGCTTCCGACTGTTTCTCAGCACTGTTTCCCACAGGTTCCTTCCAGTTTTCAGCTCATTCTCTGCACAGTTTCCAGCTGATTTCCATTACACAGTTTCCCATTGATTTTCTGCACAATTTCCTGTTTATTCTTTGCAATTTCTAGCTGATTCCCTGCACAATTGCCAGCTGATTTCCATTACACAGTTTCCCATTGATTTTCTGCACAATTTCCCATTCATTCTCTGCAATTTCTAGCTGATTCTCTGCAAATTTTCCTGCTGATTCTCTGCAATTTCCAGCTGATTCTGTATATTTTCCTGCTGATTCTCTGTAATGTTTCCAGCTAATTCTGTGTATGTTTTCCCGTTGATTCTCTGCCCAGTTTCCTGCCGATTCTCTGCCTGGGTTCCATCTCTTTCTGCACATTTTCCAGTTGATTCTTTACATATTTTCCTGCTGATCATGCACAGTTTCCCGCTGATTCTCTGCAATCTTTCCAGTTGATTCTTTGCACTGTTTCCCGCTGATTCTCTGCATAATTCCCAGCTTCTCTTCTGCACAGGTTCCAGCAGATTCTCTACACAGTTTCCGGCTGATTCTCTGCAAAGTTAACAGCTGATTTCTGTACAGTTTCCCGCTGATTGTCAACACCGCTTCCTGCTGTTTCTCTGCGCTATTTCCTGCTGATTCCCTTCAGTTTCCCATTGATTCTCTGCACAGTTTCCATCTGATTCTCTGTGAAGTTAACAGTTGATTCTCTGCACAGTTTCCCACTGACTGTCAGCATAATCCCCCTGTGTTTCTCGGCACTGTTTCCCACTGACTCCCTCCAGTTTCCTGCTGATATTCTGCACATTTCCCTGCTGATTTTCCATATTTTCCCGCTGATTCTCTGCACCATTTTCTGTCGATTCTCTGCAATGTTTCCAGTTGATTCTCTGCAGAATTTTCCACTAATTCTCTGCTGTTTCTCGCTGATTCTCTGCATTTTCCAGCTGATTTTCTGCACAGTTTCCAGCTGATTCTGTGCGCCTTTTCCTGCTAGCTCTCTGCACATTGTCCCCGATTCTCTGCATAGTTTCCAGTTGATTCTCTGCACAGTTTCCAGTTGATTCTCTGCATAGTTTCCAGTTGATTCTCTGCGCAGTTTCCTATTGATTCTCTGCACAGTTTCCTGCTGATTCTTTGCATTTTCCAGCTGATTTGCTGCACAGTTTCCCACTGAACGAAAAAATGGCTGAGGCATTGAACAGGTATTTTGTGTTGGTCTTGACAGTGGAAGACACAAATAACATGCAGAAATTGATGACAGGAAGGCTATTGCGGGTAAGTACCTAGAAACTATCATTATCACGAAAGAAGCAAGCTAATGAGGCTAAAGGTAGACAAGTCTCCTGGTCCTGATAGAAAGCATCCCAGGATATGAAAAGAGATGGCGCAGAAGTAACAAATGCGTTCAAGGTAATTTTCCAAAATTTGCTGGATTTTGGGGTGGTTCCCGCAGATCAGAAAACAGCAAATGTGATGCCACCATTTTAAAAAAGAGGTAGACAAAAGGAAGGTAACCATAGACCAGTTAAATTAACCTCTGTGGTAGGGAAAATGCTTGAATCTATCATCAAGGAAGAAATAACATGACATCTGGATATAAATTCTCCCATTGGTAAGACGCAGCATGGATTCATGAAGGGCAGGACATGTTTGACTAATTTGGTCGAATTCTTCGAGAACATTATGTGCGCAGTGGACAATGGGGAACCTGTGGATGTGATGTATCTGGATTTCCAAAAGGTATTTGACAAGGTGCCACACCAAACACTGCTACATAAGATAAAGGTGCACAGTATTACGGGTAATGTATTAATATGGATAGGGGATTAGTTAACTAACAGAAAACATAGAGTGGGGGTAAATGGGTGTTTTTCTGATTGGCGATTAGTGACTAGTGCTGTGCCTCAGGGATCAGTGTTGGGACTGCAATTGTTTACGATTTAGACGTTTTGGTGTTGGGGACCAAAGTGCATTGTGTCAAAATTCGCAGATGACACTAAAATGAGTGGCAGAGCAAAATGTGCAGAGGACGGTGAAAGTCTGCAAAGGGATGAAGATAGTTTATGTGAGTGGGCAAGGATCTGGCAGATGGAATACAAAATTGATAAATGTGAGGTCATCTATTTTGGTAGGAATAACAGCAAAATGGACTATTATTTAAAAGGTAAAAAATAGCAGCATGCTGCTGAGCAGAGGGACCTGGGTGTCCTTGTGCAAGAATCTCAAGGAGTTGGTTTGCAGGTGCAGCAGGTAATTAAGAAGGCAAATGGAATTTTGTCCTTCATTGCTGAACGGAATTTGAAAACAGCGAAGTTATATTGCAGCTGTATAGGGTGCTGGTGAGGCCACATCTGGAGTACTGTTTTTGTCCCCTTCCTTGAGAAAGGATATACTGGAGGAGGTGCAGAGGAGATTCACTAGGTTGATTCCAGATTTGAGAAGGTTAGTTTATGAGGGGAGACTGAGTAGACTGGGGCTATACTTCATTGGAATTCAGAAGAATAAAGGGAGATCTTATAGAAACATATGCGATTATGATGGGAATGGATAAGATAGAAGCAGGGAAGTTGTTTCCACTGGTGGGCGAAACAAGAACTAGAGGGCATGGCCTCAAAATAAGGAGGAGCAAATTTAGGACTGAGTTGAGGAGGAACTTCTTCGTCCAAAGTGTTGTGATTCTGTGGAATTCACTTCCCAGTGAAGCAGTTGAGGCTAGAATCATAGAATCCCTACAGAGACAAAGGAGCCCATTCAGAATACCAAGTCTGCACCAACCATAATCCCACCCATGCCCTATCTCCGTAACCCTATATATTTACCCTGCTAATCTGCAGACACTAGGGTCAATTTATCATGGCCATTTCACCTAATTCACACATCTTTGGAGTGTGGGAGGAAACCAGAGCACCCAGAGGAAACCCACGCAAACACGGGGAGAATGTTCGGAGGTCAGTATTGAACACGGGTCCCTGGCACTGTGAAGCAGCAGTGCTAACCACTGTGCCATTGTGCTGCTATCTCACTGAATGTTTTTAAGGCAAGGATAGGTAAATTTTTGAACAGTAAAGGAATTAAGGGTTATGGTGAGTAGGCGGGTAAGTGGAGCTGAGTTCACAAAAAAATCAGCCATGATCTTATTGAATGGCGAAGTCAGCTCAAGGGGCCTGATAGTCTACTCCTGCTCCTAGTTCTTATGTTCTTATTCTCTGCAGATTCCAGCTAACTCTGCACAGTTTCCTGCTGATTCTCTGCAGTGTTTAGTTGATTGCCTGCAGTTTCTGGCTGTTTATTTAGGCATCATCAGGGTATCACAGTGTGTTCTGCCCTCTGGCAACCTATTTGCAGCATCATCTTGAAGCTCTGCATTTGTTGCTGGCATCTAACTATCTGTCACAGTTTTATCTCTGCTTACCTTTTGGGACTTACTGGAATATCTCCTTCATTCCTGAATCTGCTCGCAAATGTCTAAAATCTCCAATTATCCCAGTGCCTTACTAATTTAGCACAGTTCACTGGAATTAATGTGCACAACAGGTAGGTAGTGGAGGGAGTGTGTGAGCTCTTTTGTGACTGACATTGTCTCTCTGTCTGTCTAACCTCCCTATCTATCTTTATAAGCTGCAATTGACAAAGCAGAAATGCGGAGGTCTGTTACATCTCTGTGGCGGTCAGGGAGATAATTGAATTTCCTCTCTGGAGCTCTCCAATAGCAAAACCTCCCTCACACTCCTCTCTTCACCTATGTTTCTGATCTATTCCCTACATTGTCTGCTTAACCTTCTGGGACCTTGGCTCAGTGACTATTCTCCCCACCACTGAACAGCAGGATAGAGTTCCCATTCCCCCCTCTCTGTTTGAGTTCTCTGTCTTGGACTCTCCTCTCATGCTGCATGTTACTCTTTATTCCAGGGAATATCCCTTGTTTTCTGCCCCTTTACTTGGGAAATATTTTTAAAAAGCTGGAATGGGAGGCAATGGCACAGTGACATTGTCACTGAACTAGTAATCCAGAGACCCACGGTAATGCTCTGGGGATCCGGTTCGAATCCCATCATGGCAGGTGGTTAAATTTGGATTCAATAAATATTTGGAATTAAAATTCTACTGATGACCATGAAAATCATTGTTAGTTGTTGTAAAAACCCATCTGGTTCACTAATGTCCTTTGTGGAAGGAAATCTGCCATCCTTAACCGGTCTGGCCTACATGTGACTCCAGATTCACAGTGATGTGGTTGACACTCAAATGCTGTCTGAAACTGAAATTAGTTAGGGGTGGGTGATAAATGCTGGCCCAACCAGTGATGCTCACATCCTGTAAATGAATTTGCTGAGAGTCTTTAGACCAATCTCTACCTCTTGGAAGGTTTATAATTTTTCTCACTTCACTTTTAACATATGGATCTCCCTCTGACTGGTAAATGGGTTTGACAGCGCTGACAACAGCTCATTGGCTGTCAAATGTTTTGGATGCCCTGAGGTGGTGAGTGTGGTTTATAATTCATGACCACACACACACACACACACACACACAAGCACACACGCATGCACATGTACACGCCACACACACACACACATACATACATGTACGCTCACACACAAAACACATATACATGCACACACACACACAGATGCATGCACATACACTCTCACACACGTACATACATACATACACGCACACACCCACATACACACACATACACACACACATATACACGCACACACACACACAATATGAACAACTTGCATTTACATAGCAGTTTCAACAAATCCCACAGGAACAATAGCGAAATCTGGCACTGAGCCATATCCAGAGGTATGAGGGACAAGTAATCAAAAGCTTGGCCAAGTTTGGGGCTTTGAAAGTGTTTCAAAGATCAGGATTGAGGTGAAGTGAAAAGGTTTAGAGATGGAATTTCAGACCACTTCATCTGTAGGCACATCAGCCAGTGATGGGGTGATTCAATTCCAGGAAAAGGCAAAGATCAGATTAGCCATGATCATATTAAGTGGCAGAAAAAGATGTGATGGGCTGAATGGCCTATTTCTGCTCCTAGTTCTTGATTTGATTTGATTTATTGTTGCCGCGTGTTAGCATTCAGTAAGAAGTATTATTCCTTGCATGCTACATAGACAAAGCGTGTCATTCATAGAGAAGGAAAGGAGAGGGTGCAGAATGTAATGTTACAGTCATAGCTAGGGTGTAGAGAAAAATGAACTTATATAAGGTAGGTCCATTCAAAAGTCTGACAGCAGCAGGGAAGAAGCTGTTCTTGAGTCGGTTGCTACATGACCTCAGACTTTTGTATCTCTTTCCCAATGGAAGAAGGTGGAAGAGAGAATGTCTGGGGGTTGTTGATTATGCTGGTTTCCTTTCTGAGGCAGCGGGAAGTATAGACAGAGCCAATGGATGGGAGGCTGGTTTGTGTGATGGATTGGGCTACATTCATGACTTTTTGTAGTTTCTAGCACTCTTAGGCGGAGCAGGAGCCCAGACCAAGCTGTGATACAATCAGAAAGAATGTTTTTTATGATGCATCTGTAAAAGTTGGTGAGAGTCATAATTGACATGCCAAATTCCCTTAGTCTTCTGAGAAAGTAGAGGCATTGGTGGGCTTTCTTAACTATAGTGTCGACGTGGGGAAACCAGGACAATGTACATGAGGCTGGAAGTGGAGGAACAGGGATTTCGTGAAGGATTATAGGGCTGGAGGATGGCAGAAATAGGAAGGGGAGAGATTATGGACAGAATCACCACTCGGGTGAAAATTTTGAAAATGAAGCATTGTGTAACTGAGATCCGGGATAGGTGAGCGAGTGTAGAGTGTTGGGTGAAAGGGGCCTAGAATGGGCTCACGTACAGACAACAGGATTCCATACTCTCAGATTTATGAAGGATTCAAGATATGAGGTGGGGCAATTAGCATAGAGTATTTCAGTCCATGAATGATACACATTATTGCTCGTAAGCAAGAACTAAGCAAAGTAAAGCTGCATTGCTCTGTTTAAATTATTTTTAACTCGGCCCAGTCAGGCTGAACCGTGATCCATGGCTGCCACCTTGTGGTCAAAATAAAAACCAGGAAGTGTGACCAGCCCACATTGTGCATAGGGAGACTCCTTGAAATTGCCCATGGATTGACATTGGAAGAATTTCTTGCGCTGTTTGGAATTATGATGGGAAATTACACTGTGTCGGCTACCCTCCTGACCTCCAGTTGCCCTTAATCCACTCCTCTCACCCCATCACCTTCAAGAAGTTTGTCCAAATGACTTTGGGATCTTCAGGTTTATGGAATGCAGTAGCTGGTGCTGTCAAAAAGAGCTGAGACTTTGTTCACACTGACGCTTCTGCCCTACAAGGAAGGATTCTGACAGCAGTTTTGCTTCACATTTCTGAAGAGGCTGGGCTCGGAACTTTGGGCATAAAGCCTGGAGCTTCATTGGAGAGTAAGCAGAATTACAGAATCCTCACAGTGCAGAAGGAGGCCATTCAGCCCATTGAGTTTGCACTCTCTGACAAAACATCATACTCAGGCCGATCTTTATAACCCCATATATTCACCCCACGCATCTTTGAATGCTAAGGGACGATTTAGCATGGCCAATCCACCCTAACCTGCACATCTTTGGACCGTGGGAGAAAACTGGAGCATCCGGAGGAAACCCACACACTCACGGCGAGAATGTACAAATTCCACACAGACAGTGACCCAAGCTGGGAATCGAACCCAGATCCCTGGCGCTGTGAGGCCGCAGTGCTAACCACTGTACCACCGTGCCACCCATAATATAGATTTAAAAATAAAATCAGGAAAGATTCTAACATTCCTACAGCCCCTCAGGATGTCTGAAGCTGTCTCTGAACTAATGAAATATTTTGGAGATGTAGTAAATGGGGTGGAAATTTCCTGTCGTTTTTTGTAGAATGTTCCGGAGGGTGGGAAAATGGAAGTTGCCTCAGTCCCAAGGGCAGCTTTCTCTGTCGTATCACACAGTGGGGAGCCGGAACCAAAATAAAGAAGTGTGACCAGGCAGGCTGAATCAGAATCCACCTCTGCAGCAACGTCTAGTTGACAAGATCGGGGTGCTGTTTGTAAACAGTGGGTTGATACAAAAGATTAACAATAACTCCGTCCCCGAACAACCCCTCACTCCTCCGTGGAATATCCCCCCCTCCCCTCCACAGAACAACCTCCCCTTCCTTTCCCATGGAAAACCCCTTAACACAATACTCCACCCCTCCCCCCTCCTCCCCCAACCTCCAGATTCACCACGCCCTCTCTACCCATTGCCCCCCCATCCTGGAACATGCCCACAAGCAACACCCGCCTGTACCCACAGTACTTCCGTCCTGGCACTGGCCCCTTGGCACTAAGTGGACCTGATCCCCTCCCCGCTGAGCAATGCATTCACCTGAACCCCTCCAGAGGGTCTTGCTTGCATGTTGTAGGAGACCTGTTGTAATTTGATGTCAGTGTGGATGTATTAACGGGGTGGAAGGGAAATTGTCAGGCAAGCGATATGGTAAAGAGATGTAAATTTATTGTAATTGGCTTCACGATGTTGAGTGTCAGGATTCCTGTTACATCGTTGTCGGGTGAGCAATTGCAATGGGTAAATCCCACTGGCCTAAATTTCTTTCCAGCCCTCTCTGAATATTTTGCACTGCCATTACCACACATGCCCACTGCCAACTGAAGCCCAAAATGCCAGCCATTGTCAACTTAGCAGCCACCTAGTACACAGCAAGATTAGTCGGCAATTAGGAAGGCAAGTGTTAGCATTCATGTCGAGAGGGTTAGAATACAAGGGCAGGGATTTACTTTCTGAGGCTGTAGAAGGCTCTGGTCAGATTCCATTTGGAGTATTATGACCAGTTTTGAGCCCTATATCTAAGGAAGGATGTGCTGGGCCTTGGAAAGGATCCAGAGGAAGTTCACAAGAATGACCCCGGGAATGAAGAGCTTGTTGTGTGAGGAATGGTTGAGGATTCTAGGTTTGTACTCGATGGAGTTTAAAAAAGTGAGGGGGGATCTGATGGAAATTTAAAAAGTACAGCAATGCCTGGATAAGTGGATGTGGAGAAGATGTTTCCATCGTTAGAAAAGCTAAAACCAGAAGGAAAACCTCAGACTAAAGGGACGATCCTTTAAAACAGATGAGGAGGAATTTCTTCAGCCAGAGAGTGGGGAATCTGTGGAATTCTTTGCCACAGAAGGCTGTGGAGGTTGGATCATTGAGCATGTTCAAGATAGAGTTAGATAGGTTCTTGATTAATAAGAGGATTAGCAGTAAGGGGGAAAAGGCAGGAGAATGGGATGAGAAAAATATCACCATGATTGAATGGCAGAGCAGACTTGATGGGCTGAGTGGTCTAATTCTGCTCCAATGTCATGTAGAACATAGAATCATAGAACCCTACGGTGCAGAAAGAGGCCCTTCGGCCCACCGAGTCTGCACGAACACAATCCCACCTACCCCCATATCCCTACATATTACACCCACTAATCCCTCTAACCTACACATCCCTAGATACTAAGGGACAATTTCTTAGCTTTGCCAATCAACCTAACCTGCACATTCTTTGGACTTATAATCTTATGGTGGCAGGTAGTAAGACTGGAGAATCTCTAGTCAGTGATATTGGTATGGAGTGGCGCCTCCTCAGACTTTAGCCTCGCACCACTAGGTGTAAGAAGAATAAAGGTGGCACAGTGGGTTCAATCCCCAACTTGGGTCTCTGTCTGTGTGGAGTTTGCACATTCTCCCTGTGTCTGTGTGGGTTTCATCTGGGTGCTCTGGTTTCCTCCCACAGTCTGAAAAACGTGCTGGTTGGGTAGATTGACTGTGCTAAATTGTTTCTCAGTGTACCCGCACAGGTGCCAGACTGTGATGACTAGGGGATTTTCACAGTGACTTCATTGCAGTGTTAATGTGAACCTACTTGTGACACTAAACCTTACCAGCAAAACTCACATTGCCATGAATGAATAAATTGAAAGCACATTGATGTTGTTGGCAGGTGTTTATTGTAACAGTGATAAAGACTTTCCAGTTGTGAAATAGTCACTGAATTGAGGGGGACAGGTGGTACTAGAGAGACTGAAAAAGAATTAACTTTTCAGGATGACTTTATCCTTCAGTTCCAATGGAAACCAGCAAACATTAACCTCTCTTTCTCTTTCTGTTTTACTTTCAGATCTCCAGCACCTGCAACATTTTATTACTGCTTCCTTGAAACATGGTTATTCTCCTATTTGATTGCTAGCCTATGCACTGTTTTTCTAATTCCCCATTGGGGTGTATTATCACACAGATATACACATATACAACCATAAACACTAACATCCACATCCAAACCAATCCACAAATGCAGCAATTTTACACCTTTCTTGTACATTGCTAAACTCAAGACATTTCAGATTTAATCTCAGCTGTTTAGGGTCTAGTTTTATGATTTTTATGAAGTTTTATTGGGTTTGAATTTCTCCACATTTTCTCCTGATCACCTTCCATCTCAACAGGTTCCCTGCAATTGAGCGGATCTGGTGGGAAACTTGTTAGAAGGTCAAACCTTCTTGTGGGGAGCTTCTTTTAAGAAAGTTTATCAAGAGCAAAGCAGAGATTTTTCAGCTGATCTTGGACTTGGCTCAGAGCTTTTTTGATCTTGTGTGGTTTGTCCAGTATCTCCACACTGCAGGTTAGTGGATCGTAGTGGGGTAAGAATGGCTTCCGGATTTTAGATGCATAAGTCCTGTTCACAAACAGAAAGAAAATGAAATGAAGAACAACGGCATAATATCTTCCCTGTGCACTCCATTTGCCTTTCAATAGAATGGTTGCATAGATTAGTTAATTAAGGGAATTTTGGGTTGTGGGGAGCAGAGGGATAAGTGGAATTGATCCACTTCAGATCAGCCATGATCTTATTGAATGGCGGGGCAGGCTCGAAGGGCTAGATGGCCGACTCCTGCTCCTATTTCTTATGTTCTTATGATTGGTTGCAGTGGGTTAGTATCCCTGCCTCTGAGCCAGAGACTACTGATTTGAACATTTGATAGCCTTGGAAGGTGTTGTAAAATGGCCTGGTTAAGTGAGGTCAGAGAGGCAATGGCCTAGTGGTATCATCACTAGACTATTAATTCAGAAACTCAGCTAATGTTCTGGGGACCTGGGTTCGAATCCCCCCATGACAGATTTGGAATTAAGAATGTACTAACGACCATTATCGATTGTCAGAAAAAAAATCATCTGGTTCACTAATGTTCTTCAGGGGAAGAAATTTGATGCCCTCACCTGATCTGGCTTACGTGTGACTCCAGGGCCACAGCAATAGAGAAGGGAATAAATGCAAAACTATCACTAGAGAAAAAGCACTAAGGAAACTAATGGTGTCAGAGGCTGAAAAATACCCTGGATTGGACTGGCTGCATCCTAGAGTATTATAGAAATGAGCTACTGAGATAATGGATACACTGGTAATAATCTTCCAAGATTTCTTAAATTCTGGAAAAGTCCCAGAGGATTAAAAAACTGCCAATGCTATACTCAAAAAGGGAGACAAAAATATACTATGGGCCACTGGAAAAAATTATTATCAATAATCAAGGATGTAACAGCAGAACACTTAGAAATACAGGAAGCAGAGTCAGCATGGATTCATGATGGGGAAATAATACCTGCCCAATTTATTAAAATTCTTTAGGTGATAATGAGCGGGATAGATAAAGGGGGATCAGTAGATGTAATATACATAAATTTCCAAAAAGTGTTTGATAAAGTACTGTTCGAAAATGGTGCCGGGTGCATGGCAACTTCTTGCGAGCTATCCCCAGCGTATCCTCAAATTCTATCTTTTATTCTCATTCTATGCTTTTAAAACTTTGCTCTAACTCTTATAAACCCTAGTTTTCTCTACACCCTAGTTATTATTGTAACATTACAGTTTGCACTCTCTCCTTTCCTTCTCTATGAACGGTATTCTTTTTCTGTATCGTCCAAGCCCCCACACCTTGGCAGTATCAATAGTGCAGTACCCCCTCACACCATGGCACTGACATCCTGGCCAGGTACTCTGGGCTCTAAGAGAAATCAAGGAGGTAGGTCCAGTTGGCATGTGCCTCTCTGCCACTGCCAGGCTGCAGGGAGAGGGTCACCCAAAGGTCCTTGGGGTTGGGTGGTCTGGGGACAAGGGGTTGATCTTTGTCACAGACTGCTGGGATGTGGTTCCTGTGTCTGGACTACCATTAAACCTGAGCTACTGGAAGCATTGCCTGATCTTTATTTGTAAGGAGTGTCGTGACTGATTTGAAAATAACTTCATTTCTATTCTTTCCCACATGTTTCCCATGTCTAGCATGCATTTATAACTAAAGGAATAGAATATAAAAGTAAAGAAATATTGTTATAACCGTACAAGATATTGGTGAGGCTGCATCTCGAATATTGTGTGCAGTTTTGGTCCCCGTATTTGAGGAAAGATGTAGTGACATTGGAAGCAGCTCAGAGGAGGTTCATTAGATTGATTCCAGAGATGAGGGGTTTGTCGTATGAAGAGAGATTTAACATTTTAGGCTGATACTCTCTGGAATTTAGAAGAATGAGAGGAGAACAAATTGAGGTTTACAAGATGATAAAAGGCCTGGATAAAGTAGAAGTGGAGCGAATGTTTCCTCTTGTGGATTCTAGGACGAGAGGTCTTGGCCTTAGGATAAGGGGCAGCAAATTTAAATCAGAGTTGAAGAGAAACTCCTTCTCCCAAAGGGATTGTGAATCTGGAATTCGCGACCTCAAAGTGTGGTGGATGCTGGAAGCAAATTTAAGGAGCTATTGGACAAGTTTTTAATTGGTAATGGGTTGAAGAGTTATGGGGAGAAGGCAGGAAAATAGGAATGAGGAGCACATCAGCCATGATCGAATGGCGGAGCAGACTCGATGGGCCGAATGGTCTAATTCTGCTCCTATATCTTATGAACTTATGTTAAAGCATATTACACCTCTATCCTTAATTATCATTGGATCAAAGATTTGTGTGCTAAGTGTAAGATTTAGTCTTTTTCTTACCTGAGTTTGGATTTTGCATCTTCAAAACTTTTTGCCACAAAGTAGACTGGCTGGAAAGTCTGATCTTGATATGTTTGCATTGCTGTCACATCAGGATTGAAAGATTTGTATTGCGGTTCACCCGATAAACAATACTGCAAAGGACAAAGTGTTGTTCAGCCAGCGTTTCACTACAAGAGAAACAGCTGCATGAAACCTACTCTTAGTCTGGTATAGGCAGGACCTGGCACTCTGAAATCTGAACAAAAGATGCTTGAAATACGTAACAGGTCCAAAGATGTGTGGGTTGAGTTGTCCACTGGTGTCAGGGGGGACTAGCTAGGGTAAATGCATGGGGGTTATGGGGTTATGAAAATAGGGCCTAGGTGGGATTGCAATTGGTGCAGTTTAGATGGGCCAAATGGCCTCCTTCTACACTACAGGATTACACAATATATCTAAATCTGCAGCATGTGTGGAGAGACATAACATTTCCAGTTGAATATGACTCTCTTTCTAGAATATTAACTTTATTTCTCTCTCTACAGCTGCCTGACCTGCTGAGTGTTTCCAGCATTGTAGAACATAGAACACTGCAGCACAAACAGGCCCTTCGGCCTACAAGTTGTGCCGATCATATCTATACTTACCAGGCCATAGACCTATCTGTAACTCCCAATCCCATTACATCCCATGTACTCTTCCAGAAGTCTCTTAAAAGACCCCAGCGAGTTCACCTTTACCACCACTGACGGCAGCCAATTCCATTCACTCACCACCCTCTGAGTGAAAAACTTACCTCTAACATCTCCTTTGTACTTGCCCCCCAGCACCTTAAACCTGTGTCCTCTCGTAGCGACTATTTCAGCCCTGGGAAATAACCTCTGAGAATCCACCCTATCTATTCCTCTCAACATCTTAAAAACCTCTATCAGGTCGCCTCTCAACCTTCGTCTCTCCAGGGAGAAGGGACCTAGCTCTCTCAACCTATCAACCTATTGTCTGTTTTGATTTCAGATTTCCAGTTCCCGCAGTATTTTGATTTTGTTTCAGAGGTTAGATAAGGCTCCACAAAAAGACAATCTATTTTTTCACTTATTGTAGTGAAATTACTGGGGGCTGGTTAGCTTTAGTTGGCTAGATAGTTTGTTTGTGTGTTGCAGAATCATAGAATCTATTTGGCGGGAAAGAGGCCATTTGGCCCATCAAACCTGCACCAACCACAAACCCAGCCAGGTTCTATCCCCCATAACCCCACATATTTACTCTCCAGTCCCTTTAACACTAAGGGGCAATTTGGCCAATCAACCTAACCCATACATCTTTGGACTGTGGGAGAAAACCAGACCACCCTGATGAAACCCACGCAGATATAGAGATGCTGCCATTGTGTTTATCAACGCAGATACAGTAAGAACATACAAACTCCACACAGAGAGAGGCCCAAGATCGGAAATAAACCCGGGTCCCTGGTGCTGTGAGGCAGTAATGCTAACCACTGTGCCACCATGCTGCCCGTTGTGCCAACAATGCAGGTTTGATTCTTGTTTCAATGGAGGTGGACTTGGAAACCTGCTTCCTCAGCCTGTCCCTGATAATGGAAGGCAATGGCAAATCACCACTAAAAAAAAACCTGCCCAGGAAACAACTCAGTGGCACATCAGCAGCCAATGAACCATGGACCTGTGTTCAGGCAGAGTATCAATGAATGAATAGTGAAATTGCAGATTCATCTGTGAAGAACGTGTTGTAACCAGCAGCAAACTGTTCTCTCGCTACCCATACAACTGTTTGAGTATTTCCCATTTCATAACTTAATTACTATGTTCTTACCATCAGTTCTCCATATGACGAAAGTAGTCCAGCTCCATATGCTTTCAGAGCTCCATTCTGTCTACAAATTCCAAATTCTATTGTGAACCAGTAAAGCTATTTAAACAAACAATAAATTAGATAAGGGTCATCAGAGTCAGCACCTCAAACCTGTTTTACCATTCAGTTAGATTGTGGTTAATCTGTATCTCAACTCCATTCCATTGATCCTTTGGAAAAAAACACCAAAATGATTATGGATGTGAAGTTATATTTTAGTGTGGTAAGTGAAAAATTCAGGATCCTAGTGGGTATTGTTGGCATGAGACGTAGGAACAGAAATAGGCCATTTGGCCCATCGAGTCTGCTTGCCACTCAATCGTGATTGATTTGGCAAATTGTTTTCATTAGGAAGTGGAAAAAGTCCAAGAGAATCGAGTTACATCTCGATCAGGTAACAGCAGTATTAGTGCAAATGAGGGTTGGAATTAGTGCAAATTAGAGCGTGGAATTTTACAGGAACAATTCTAACAGCTGCACACGTGAGAAAATGGGATTGGAAGAGTTTCTGACTCATTTTTGGGCAATTTTGAAAATGCAATCTTAGTGCAGAAGAAGTGTTACAATGCAATTCTCCCAGAAGTGGGAGACGGGAAGGTGTTTAAGGGTAATAGTATTTAAAATGGGTTTCAGTGGCAAATCATAGCCAGTATGATCGGAGGAAGGCAAAAAAACCGGGCAAGAACCTGATTTTCTACTTCCTGCCCGGTCTTGCCCCGCCAAAATTGCATCCATTGGATTCTTAAAGGGCTTGACAGGATAAATACTGAGAGGATGTTTCCTCTCATAGGAGACTCTAGGATCAGAGGGCAGAGTCACAGAATAAAAGATCACCAATTTATGACAGAGATGAGGAGTAATTTCTTCTCTCAGAGGGTTGTGAGTCTTTGGAACTCCTTGCCACAGAGAGCTGCGGGGGGGCAAAGTCCTTCTGTGTATTTAAGGCTGAATAGGTTTTTGACCAGTAAGATATCCAAAGGTTATAGGAGAAGAGCAGGAAAGCGGACATGAGGAATGTCTGATCACCAGGATCTTAGGGCTGAATGGTCTCTTCTTGTTCCTATTTCTTCTGGTCTTTGTGTCTTTTCTGAAATGTGTTTCCTACAATACTTCAGCTGAAGTTTAACTAGTGTTTAACATAGTTCAAATCAAAGAGACCATTCTAGAGATTTATAAATCAAGGGATTTTGCCATTCTGTGGATGAATTAAAAAAATACTGGTTAGCCCCTAGCTGGGGCTCAGTTTGGGCATCACATTTCAGGAAAGAAGTAAGGACTTTAGAAAAGGTACAAAGAAGATTTACCAGGATGTTAACAGAGATGAGAGAGTTCAATAATGAATAGAAATGAGATTTAATAGAAGATTTCGAAGAAAATGAGATATTTTACATGGAGGAAATCAAACAACAAATGACTTCTTTTATGAATGGGTGTTAGAACATAGAACATAGAACATTACAGCACAGAACAGGCCCTTCGGCCCTCGATGTTGCGCCGACCAATATAAAAAGCAATGCCCCTCCAAACTAAACCATTCCCTTCTCTTCCATATACTTATCAACTAACCTCTTAAACGCCACCAAACTTGGCGCATCTACAACTGCTGCAGGCAGGGCATTCCACTCCCGAACCACCCTTTGGGTAAAGAACCTACCTCTGATATCCGTCCTATAACTATCACCCCTTAATTTAAAGCTGTGTCCCCTCGTGCTAGCTTTCTCCATCCTAGGAAAAAGGCTATCACTGTCCACCCTATCTAAACCTCTAATCATCTTATATGTTTCGATAAGGTCCCCTCTTAGCCGCCTCCTTTCTAACGAAAACAACCTCAAATCCCTCAGCCTCTCTTCATAAGACCTGCCCTCCATACCAGGCAACATCCTGGTAAACCTCCTCTGTACCCTCTCCAATGCCTCCACATCTTTCTTATAATGTGGGGACCAGAACTGCACACAATACTCCAAGTGCGGCCGCACTAGAGTTTTGTACAGTTGCAACATGACGTTGCGGCTCCGAAATTCAATCCCCCTACCAATAAAAGCCAAGACTCCATATGCCTTCCTAACAACCTTCTCGACTTGACTGCCTACTTTCAGGGATCTATGCACATACACACCAAGATCCCTCTGTTCATCTAGACTACTAAGAATCCTACCATTTGCCCTATACTCTACACATTTATTATTTCTGCCATAGTGCATTACCTCACACTTTTCCACATTAAACTCCATTTGCCACCTCTCGGCCCAGCTCTGCAACTTGTCCAAGTCCCTCTGCAAACTATAACACCCCTCTTCACTATCTACTACTCCACCGACTTTAGTGTCATCTGCAAATTTACTAATCCATCCTTCAATACCCTCATCCAGATCATTTATAAAAATTACAAACAGCAGGGGCCCCAAAACAGACCCCTGAGGTACACCACTTGTAACCGAACTCCACGATGAATATCTCCCATCAACCACCACCCTCTGTCTTCTATCTGCTAGCCAATTCCTAATCCAATTAGCTAAATCACCCTCTATCCCATACATCTGCATTTTCTGCAGAAGTCTTCCATGGGCCACCTTATCAAACGCCTTACTAAAGTCCATATATACCACATCAACCGCCTTACCCCCATCCACCTCCTTAGTCACTTTTTCAAAAAACTCAATGAGGTTAGTAAGGCACGACCTACCCTTCACAAAACCATGCTGACTATCTCCAATCAATTCATTACTCTCTAAATAACTATAAATCCTATCCCTAATTATTCTCTCCAACACTTTGCCCACCACAAAAATGTTGGTGGGGATTTTGCAGTGGTAATGCCTTTGAATGTCAGGGAGATGTGGTTAGATTTTCTCTTGCTGAAAATGGTCATTGCCTCGTACTTTTGAAGTACAATTGTGACTTGGCTCTTAACAGCCCAAGTCTGAGTGCTGTTTAGGTCTTGCTACATTCGGCAAGGAATGTTTCACTATCTGAGGAGTCACAAATGGTGCAGAACATTGTGCAATCAGCAGTGAACATCCCTACATCTGATCTTATGATGGAAGGAAGGTCTTTGATGAATCATTTGAACTCGGTTGGACCTTGAACACTACTAAAGAACAAAGAACAAAGAACAAAACAGCACGGGAAACAGGCCCTTCGGCCCAATGAGCCTGCGCCGCCATCCTGATGTTCCCACCTCTACCCATGATCCCTGTCTATGTTTTTAGATCTATGGATTAAAAACCAAATTTGAGACAATTTAGGGAGAATTTGTTTTGCCAATGAGCCTAAGAGCACATCTTTGGGATGTGGGAGGAAACCGGAGCACCCGGAGAAAACCCACGCAAGCACGGGGAGAATGCGCAAACTCCCACAGACACAGGCCCAAATCCATGTATCTGCACAGCACAGCGATAGTCACTGAGCTGTCGTGTTGCCCATCAAATGGTCCAGGTCAAGCGTACACTAACGACGTGAATCACTAGGATACTCTCGAAAAAGATCCAAGAGCAGCCCTCTCACGACCCATTGCATGTATGTCCCTTGTTAGACAACAAGGTGCACCAAAGCACCTGTAGGATAAAAACAAGTACATCGATATCATCTATTTACACACTTCCCAGGGACTCCAAAAGCTCATGATCCCTATTTTTAAATCAGTTTTCTATACCCCTCCATTCCCATTCTGTTCATGTGCCCATCTAAGTATTTCTTAAATAACTCCAGAGTACCTGCCTCCACCACTTTACTTGGCAGCGCATTCCATACCCCCACCACCCTCTGTGTGAAAAAACTCCCTCTAGTATCCAAATTATACCTTACCCCCCTCACCCTAAGCCCGTGACCCCTCGTGCTATTTGAGTCCATCCTAGGAAAAAGCTTAACCCTGTTTACTCTATCTATCCCCTTCAAAATCTTGTACACCTCTATCAGATCTCCTCTAAGTCTACGTCTTTCTAAGGAAAACAGTCCCAATTTGCCTAATCTCTCCTCGTAACTCAGACCTTCCATACCAGGCAGCATCCTGGTAAACCTCCTCTGCACTCTCTCCAGAGTCCACGCTGAGGAATTCCTGCGGTGATGTCCCCGGATTCAGATGAATGGCCTTCAACCATCACAACCAACTGCCTTTGTGTCAGGAATGACTCCCACCGGTGGAGCATTTCCCCCGATTCCCATTGACCCCAGTTTTCCTCGGGCTCTTTGATGTCACACTCAGTCTAATACTGTCTTGCTGTTGAGTGCAGTCACTCCCACCTCACCTCTGGCATTCAGCTCTTTTCTCCATGTTTGTAATGAGGTCAGGGGCTGAATAGCCCTGGCAGAAGCAGGGGCAAAACCTGAGCAAAAACATTTACACTAATAGCAGCCATGGGACAAGAGAAAGCTTAACTTAGAATATAGTATTCAATTCTGGTCACCATACTACCAGAAAAATGTGGATGCTTTGGAGAGGATACAGAAAAGATTTACCAGGATGTTGTCCTGGTATGGAGGGCATTAAACATGAAGAGAGGTTGGAGAAACTTGGTTTATTCTCACTGGAATGACAGAGGTTGAAGGGACGCCCTGATAGAAGTCAATAAGATTATGAGAGGCATGGACAAAGTGGATAGGCTTTTTCCCAAGGTGGAAGAGTCAATTATTAGGGGCGCACGTTTAAGGTGCAAGGGCAAGGTTTAAAGGGGAAGTATGAGGCAGATTGTTTTTACACAGAGAGTAGTGGGTGCCTGGAACTCATTGCCAGGGGAGATAGTGCAAACAGATACGATAGCGAGTTTTAAGAGGTGTCTTGACAAATACATGAAGAGGATGGGAATAGAGAGATAAGGTCTCTGAAAGGGGAAGGGGTTTTAGTTCAGATGGGCAGCATGGTCAGTGTAGGCTTGGAGGATGAAAGGCCTGTTCCTGGCTGTAATTTTCTTTGTTCTTATAACAAAAACATCAGGCTGGGATTCTCCCCAAAAATATTATGTGCTCAACAGATGGGCAAATGGGAGAATTTCCAGTCTGTTTTTTTGGCATAGTGGAACAAATCTCTCGTGCTCTGTGCTTCCCACCCCCTGTCCACCTAACCCTTTCCCCACCCCCCCAGTACTCCGCCCTTACCCGCCCACCCCAGCTTGCTGGCCAACCTGACCAACTTTCCACCCATGTGCAGCCCAATCACACTTCCCTTCTTCTCCCATCAGTCCCATTGCAAAGTTCGCAGCAAATCCTCCCCTACCGCCATTGATTCATCCTTGCCAATAGGCTCATTCCTTTGCCCAGTGTGCAGTGCCAGGGTGTCAGGTTGGCAGTGCCAGGCTGGCACTACACACCCACTGTCCCTGATGTCCCAGGGAATCCTCAACAGCCTCAGTCCCCACTAGCAGGCTGAGCATGCCTGGTCTCCATTGACAGGGAGACCAGCTGTAAACCCTGCTGGTGGGAACCTCTCCCAGCAGCTGTGGGGGACACTTAGCCAGACTACCACTAATCATATTGAGATGGCAATTTCAAGATGGTAATCAGCCATACACCAATTTCCAATGCAAGACTGATTACATCTATGAACATAGCCTGGAAGACTTGTGATTAGCCAGATACATGTCAAGAGTCACATTAAGGCTGTCTGCTGATGTGTCCTGACCATGTGACACCTTTAATATCATAAAACATTGCAAGGCACTTCACAGGAGCCTAAAGGATTAAAATTTGACATAAGTCACTTAAGGGGAGATTATATGGGGTAACTAAAAACTAAAAATTTGGCCAAAGATGTGGCTTTTAAGGAGCTTCTTACAGAACAGTAACCCTAATCGGAATTGCAAAAGTAATATAAATGATGCATCAACAGCACCACCTAATGGTGATAATTATAAAGCAGATTATGGGCTAAATAAATCCAAAGTAATGGGAATTAAGATGTTTATGGTGGACATTTTGAAACTGTTAGCAAACAATAACATCAATATTATAACAAGTCACTTTAGTGTTATTAATCCCCGATAGATATAAATTAGGATATTTTCTGTTTTATTAAATCACTTTGATTTTGAGATGTTTTAATTGTATATTGATTATTCCATTTTTTAATGACTCACTGTTGATAGCTTTTCAATATCTTCATCTGAAGCACCTAATGAAGCAAGGCCAAGCTCCTACAAGCAAAGAGATAAAGTCACATTACTGTCAAATTAATGTTCAGCATCTTTGTGCTTTTGGTTCAAAGCACAACTGTTGTTAAAGTTGCTCTCCTATTTTAACTGAATTTGGACAAATCTGGATTGAGAATATAAGGAAAATTGGCTAGAAGTCTTGCTGACAATTCCCAGGCATTTCCAAGATGCCTCACTGGAACCAACTGTAGTTGTCTCAGACATTGGCTCAATAATTAAATTAAGTGGTCATATTAAAGGGATACTGTCATGTAGTGATTAAATGGCTGAACTAGTAATCCAGAGGCTTGGAGTAATGATTTTGAGAACATAAGATTAAACCCTATTTAAATTCAATTTAAGAGAAACCTGGTTTCAGTACAAGTGACCATGAAGACATTGGTTTGGTGGAAATATCCATTAAGCTCATTCATATCCTTTAGGGAAGTAAACCTTGTCCAATCTGAGTCTATATGTGACTCCAGTCCCACAGCAATGTGGTTGACTGGTCTCTAATACAGTACAACAAGTCACTCAGCTGCATCAAACCACCATCTCAGGTCAACCATAGGGAACTGGATGATAAATACCATACATCCGTAATATCCCATTAAAAAAAAGTTCCAAATAATGGGATTATTTCCATAAAATTCATGTTCTACAATCATTGCTATAGCAGTGCTGGATTTTGGGGTATTTAAAGTAGAATAGCCTGGAGGGAGTGTAAGTAATCTAAGGATAAAATATTTTTAAAAAGTAAGTTTATTTATTATAAAATTCCTACAGAGTAGAAGGAGGCCATTTGGCCAACTGAGATCATGAAAACTCCACACAGTGACCCCAGCTGGGAATTGAACCTGAGTCCTTGGTGCTGTGAGGTACCAGTGCTAACCACTGTGCGCCAAACAAATACTTCTGTTCAATTATGCGAGAGCAAGTTACATTGTGGTAGGGTTCACTGCTGGGATGATGTAAGTTAATGAAAGAATCAATTTTACTGGAGTCAGAATTGCCAATCTTACAGTTTTGATGTAAAGTACAGTTAACACACACCCAGAGCAACATTGCTCTTACAATATGGTGTTATTATTTTGTATGTGATAGCACTTGGAAAAAAATGAACTTGTGTTTCCATTGCAATCTTACATCACTAGACATGTCAAAGCACTTTGCAACACTTACAGTTTGGAAGGAATGGGTCAATTAAACTCTGTACTCCAGGCTATCACATGCTTCAATTAGATAACATCAATTTGTGATGCTGGGCTGTGATTTAACTGTTAACTTAGAGACTGGGGCAATTCACTTGCTGTTTGTTGAATATTGTCTTGGCAGCCTTGATATCTGTGTGACGGAATAGACAATGGGCAGGATTTTATGGCCTCGCTCATCCCGAAACCACAAAATCCCATCCAAGGTCAACGGACCTTTCAATAGTCCGTCCCTTGCCTGCTCCAATTTTCCTGATGGGTGGAACAATAAAATTCTGTTTGGTATCTCTGTTCAAGATCCCATCTGAAAGACAGTGCCTGAAGCAGCACTGCTGAAATTTGGGAATGTCAGAAATTAGATTAAACACTTAAATCACAGAACTAGACTTTCTTGGAGTGTGGCTTGAACACAATAAGAAGTCTCACAACACCAGATTAAAATCCAACACGTTTATTTGGTAGCATACACCACTAGATTTTGGAGCTTCATGCTGCTCCAGTGTGGCTTGAATCCACAGATTGCCGTCTCAGAGATAAGGTGGTTAGCTCTGAGTCACAAGTGATGCCTGAAGGAGAAAGTCACACATTAAAATTCTGGCCTGTTGAATTTCCTGGTTTTAGTCCCTCCACCATTGGCAGCTATACCTTCAGCTGCCTGGGCCTCACACTCTGGAATTCCCTCCTTCAAACCTCTCTGCCTCTCTACTTGCCTCTCCTCCTTTATGGCATTGTTTAAAGTCTATCTCTTTGACCAAGCTTACAGTCACCTGTCCTAGACTTTTTTTAAATTAATGCTAGTTTTGAATCCTATAATGTGCCTGTAATGCATCTTGGGTGATTTGCTAATTTCAAGATGCTATGTGAATACAAGTTGTTGTCTATGGTCCCACATTAATTCCTATCCTGTCTCCTATTTATCCAATGAGAAAAAAGACAAGTTAAAGAATCTGCTCCAATATTGGTACCTGCAAAAATGGTTCAATAAATAGAAACTTTGTGGAGAGAAATGGCAGGATACAGAAATTATACAAAACATTAAGATAATTAGAACCTTAAATATAATAAAAAGTAGCAGGGTGAGATACTGAGATTTTACCTGTGAGAATTGTGCAAACTGTTCATCTGCCAGCATTGGAACGTGTCCCAGTAATTCATGACAACAGTCACTGTGAATAGAATGGCAACGTCACTAATCATTTTAGTTTCTTTTATGAGCAATTTCTCAGATCTGACTACCATTCCAGACTGACCATCCACTCTGCACTGACCATCCACTCTGCACTGATCATCCACTCTGCACTGACCACCCACTCTGCACTGACCACCCATTCTGCACTGACCACCCACTCCGCACTGACCATCCACTCTGCACTGACCACCCACTCTGCACTGACCACCCACTCTGCACTGACCACCCATTCTGCACTGACCACCCACTCCGCACTGACCATCCACTCTGCACTGACCACATGCTCCGCATGGATCATCATCCTTGGCTGAGCATCACTCCTGGTTGAAAACTCACACTCAGCTGACCACTCAGTCCTGTCTGAAGATTCATTCTTGATTGACCCTGAAAATGTTTTTCTTCGAGTATTTAACAAAGTCCTTTTAAAAGAGTCTATTTAATCTGGATCCACTGCACTTTCAGGTACCGATCACAACAAACCATTGGATAAAAAAAGGCATCATTTCCCCTTAATGTTTCTTTAGCCTGTTATCTTCAATCTGTGCTCACTGGTTACAGACCCCCAGCCACTAGAAACAGTTTATCTTGAATTACTCCCTTAATCTTCTCTGCTCTAAGGAGACACTCCCCGATATTCTAAGCTGGTAGATACAACGTGAGGGCAGGAGGAAGGCAGGGGGCAATAGCAAATGTGACAGGCTGAATGACACGATTCTGAGATTTAACTGTCTAAAGGACCAGATCTCATTATTGAGAGTTGTTTAGGAAGTGTTGGCACAGACACAGACTATTTGACCCATCAAAGCTGCTGTACATCTCAGGCACAAACCTGAAAAGATGGTGAAAGAAAGAAAGAGAAGGGAATGGGTAGAAAGAATGACAAAACAAATGAAGAAACGTCTTCTTTAAAATATTCAACTCACCATTCCTCATTTTTATAATGTACAATGAATAGAACAAAAGCAAAGTTATTCTAATCTGGAAAGGTATTTGGTGAAGGGTAGCATTAGAGCCAATCATTACTCAGTCTTACATTTATTTCCAGAGTGGAGCATTATAAGCACATACTTCCTAATTCAAAGTCACACTGCAGTTTGTAACACTTTATTTGTATTTCTGTGAAACCCCAGCTAATGCCCATCACATATATAAATGTATAATACATTCATGTACAATTAACAATAATTTCTATTTTCCCTTACTTCCTTTTCATTATTACTCAATTTCATTACTGTCATCCCTTCTTTCTCTCAAAACAAAAAATTGAAAGTAGGGTAACCATAGCTAAGGAGAACAAGCTCACGTTCATTTACACACACACACACATACACACACATGCATATATATAGGCACGTATACAGAAAAACCTCACATAGAAAACACACAGATGCAGAACATACACAGAAATAGCACAGCCTGAAAACGTACAAACACGCACACCATCACTCACACAGACATGCTCATGCACCCACAAACACAACGAACATGCATACATATGCACAGAACTTACATATGCATGTTCTCTTATACATATGCAGAAAATACACAGAATACAAAGACATATCTGCACACATAAATACACAGACAACCACCTGCATTCTTACATACACGAATACCCACTTACATACAGGCTGACATTGGCAAATGCACACACAACTATTAGACTCACGGTTCAGGAGAATGCATTGGTGATGAGGAATGACGGATGTACTGAGTGCATTGAAAGACTCGGAATGCCAGGCTGGATAAGAAGTCCCTGGGTGAGAGGAGACCAGCAACGGGACGCAGATAAAAACCTGTTCTCTCTAGAAAATGAAAGAAAAAAATGAGGGTGGCTGGGGTGGAGGGATGGGAGGGTAGCAGGGTGATTGCTACACAGTCACTATGGAAACAGGCTGGAAGGTCCAATGGGATTCAATACTTGCCATGTAAGAAACTAGAGACATCCTGGAGTTGGGGAATATTGTCTGCCTGGTAACCACAGTGTTTCTCCAGGATCTGGAAAGCATCCAGAAATTGCTTGCAGGCGTGACTCGGGTACAAGGTGGACAACTTTGTGTAGATCTCCTTCCTAGCATTACAAACACACAGATTATCAGAAACATTTTATAATTTATTTTCTAGGATTTGGGCTTGGCCAGAACAGCCCGCATTCAGATTACGAGGTGACTGCAGTGGACAATAAAGAGTCAACTACGTTGATGTGGGCCAGGAGTCACAGGCAGGTCAAACCAGGTAAGGACAGCAGATTTCCTTCCCTGAGGATGTTAGTCAATCAGTTGGATTTGTATGAAAACTTTATGGTCACTTTTATTGGTGCCAGCCTTTTATTTCCACAACTTTTAAAATGGAATTCTCAAACCGTGATGTTGGGTTTGAACTCCTGTTCTCTGGAGTTTCCATCCAGTAACCTAACCACGGCAAAATCATATTCCATTCATTAGTCTAGACATTTCTAAATCCACTCCCAGGTCTCAAAAAATCCACTCCCAGGTCTCAGAAACTCAAAACACAAAACAGGATGACTTTTGGACAAAAACAATTACCAAATAAGAAAAATCATTGAACAAAAAAAGCTGTGATTTGGTTGAAATCAAAAGGATAGATTTCTATATTTGCATCAATGCTTTGATAAGAGCAGAAAGACTAGAAGGAGCAGCAGGCCATTTGGCCCCTCGGACCTGCTCTTCAATAAGATCACAGCTGACCAATGACCTCAACTCCACTTTTCTGCTGATTCCAATAACCTTTGACTTCCTTAGAGTCTAAAAATCTTGTGATCTCCAACCTTGCACGTACTCAATGACCAAACATCATTATCCTGATAGAGGATTCCTAAAATTTGAAACTCTGACTAGGGAGAAATTTTCTAAATGGCCGACCCCCTTATCCTGAGACTAAAGTCATCGTTCTAGATTCTGCTAGCAGAGGAACTATCCTCCCAACATTTACCCTGTGAAGCCCCCTCAATATCAAAACTTTCAACAGAGTGTTGATTTTCTTAAATCCCTGCGAGTACGAGCTCAATCTACACACTCTCCCCTCCTAGGATAACTCTTACATCTCAGGAATCAGGGACCTTTTATTGCACCTTCTCCAAGGAAAGAATATCCTCCCTTAGGTACAAAGACCAAAACTATACACAGTGATCCTGGTGTGATTTCGCCAAACAATCACAACAAGTCTTCCTTGGACTTCTATTCTAACCTCCGAGCAGTAAAATGAGCAGACATTATGGCCCAGAGGGAAGTGATGGCCGAATGGCTGGACTATTAATCCAGAAACTCAGCTATTGCTTCGGGGACCTGGGTCTGAATCCCACCACGGCAGATGGTGGAATTTGAATTCAATAAAGAATTAAGAATCTAATGATGACCATGAAACCATTGTTGATCATCAGAAAAACCCATCTGCTTCACTAATGTTCTTCAGGGAAGGAAATCTGCCTCCTTACCCAGCCTGGCCTACATGTGACTCCAGAGCCTCAGCAATGTGGTTGACTCTCAACTGTCCTCAGGCAACTAGGGATCATCAATAAATGCTGGCCAGCCAACAACACTCATTTCCCATGAATGAATAAAAAAATCAGAAACGTCAAGGTATTTTATGATATTAACCCAGACCATGGTTTGATTGACCCAATAGGAAACTTTTATTCAAACAAACTTTATTTATCAGCACAGTTAAAATGTAACAAAAAGAATTGGCATACCTTTTATCAATTCAAAATACTTAAACATCATAAGGTTTAATATTTAACAACCATCTTTCTCCATAGAATTTAAGCAGTATCCCCATTGACATAAATCCTACTTCAGGATCAGTTGGCACCAAACACAGATATGCTCCTGTAGATGCTGGATTTCCAACATTTTAACCGCTCTGGACAAATACAGAATGACAGCTGCCACCTGACCCCATACAGCAGTCTCCAGAGAAAGATCTATCTTTAAGTAGCAGGCCTTCAGAGAAACCGACCTAGTTTTTAGCAGATCATAGGTCTCTGAATTTCAGAGACTCAGTGCTAATCTTTCTCCCTCCTGCTCCCAAACAGCAACTCGGTTTCTCTCTGTGAACCTATTCATGCCCAGTCACTTGGCTTTTCCTATTAAAACACGAATCAAGCCCCACTCTGAAAAGCCCCAAGGGGAAACATTAAAATAACATTCCTGCTTTAGTCTAGATTAAAGCAATCATTTCAGCGATTAAGATCAATTATGCTGCTACAGTAACAATATGGGTGGCCAGGTACAGACTGAATGACAGTGATAATAAATCAGTTCCTGCACAAGAGACACCATACAAATACATTTCTTAAAGGCATGTATCATCACAGAATGCTGGAGATTAATTGTCTGTTTTGAAGGTAGATGTTTTTGAATGAGGTAATCAATAGATAAAGTAGGTGATTCTCCCAACTTGCCATACTGCTCTAGCACTGCACAGGCTGGAAGACATCAGTGGAGACCATTTAGTGGCTCCTCACTGGGCACCATGGCCCCCATACATCTCTGTGGAGATGATTCCTGATATCATCAACTACATGCTGGAACTGATTTAGATATGGTAATGGACATTTAAATCATATCAGCAGGCCCAGGACTGAAGTCTCCAGACCCGCTAGCCTCTCCCATGTTCCCCCTCCCCCAACCATCCCCAGCCAGGAATGATTCACTTCAAAAGGGTTTACAACAGCTCCCCATTAATAGGGAGTTGAGAGCCCAACCCCATTGGAGTGAAGGGAGACCACATAGAGGCTCCCCAGGAGGTCAAGGTAAAGAGAGTATCCCCTGGCTGATACCAGCCTGGCTCCCCGGTACTTCCTGGCAGAGCTAGTGGGGGTGGTGCCTGGGGGGTGGGGAGAGATCAGTAGGGTTGGGGGGGGCATTGTCATTCTGCATTGAGGTAGATGGCAGAGGGAGGGAAAGGACTGAACTTGGCTGGCCATTCCGGTCGAAAGGGGCTGTCGGGGAGGGGTGTTGGGACAGCATTGGGAGCCTGGTTTAGGGAGATTGGGGTGAGACATCGGGGCTGGGCCAGGGGGGCAAGTGATTGAGAGGTGGGGTTGCATGATCAGCGATGCAGGGCCATGGGACTGGCTGGCCATCCGGAGGGTGGTAATGCGGGGTCATTGCACAAGTACTGATCTCGGTGCTGACAGATCAGCACAAGCAGTGGCCCTGTCAATACTATGCTGACAGTCTCATCAGTGGGAATAGTCCCTGCCTCTGTATTTTCATTGTGAATCCTGCTATACTCTCTGCACTGCTCAGTATGGGAGACTCATTTCGAATATCCTGTTTAAAAAAAACAGACAGAGTTACTCCAGTGAATATTTTTGGGAGATTCGTGGCTGTAAAGCAAAGGTGAATCAATGAAGCTGAGTTTCAGTCAGCTGTGATCTGACTGAATGCTGGAACAGGCTCCAATTCCATTGTCATTACAACCCCAGACTGGGTAAAGACAGCAGATTGCCTTCGCTGAAGGACATAACTGAACCAGGTAAAGCTTTCTGATTGTTCAGAAACTTTTCATAACCATTTTCCTTCAAGTTCAAGTCTAACAATTGAGCAGATTTATGGTTGGTTTGAACACATGAACATGGGTCTTGCTCACCTTGTAACATAACCAAAGCAATCCCATATCCAGTCATTCTCAATTAGAATAGTAATAGCATCACAAATTATAAGAGGGGTTCTCACCATGTTGCAATCTCTTCTGCTGTATAATCCACTCTTGGTATTGGCTCTCCCCTGTCAAAAAAGATACATCAAACTCTCATCGCAACATGTCAGCTTTCAATCCACATTTAAAGATTTTTCCACATTGACCATTCCAATCATTCAATATTAATTTTACTCTAATATGCTTGCACTTCATAAAGAATTAACATTTCACTGAGCAGAAAAGTTTGCTGTGTAAATGTTTTTAGAGCGTATTTCTCTTACAAGTTAACATAAGCTCAGTCATGAAGTGAGAAATACTTACTGCTTATAATTAAGTGCCAGACTTGCGATGTGAGATCTGCGTTCTCTATATCCCAGATCTTGATAACCCTTAATTGGGGGAAAAAAAACTAATTACTCCATTTCACCACTAATTGTGTTTTGTATTAATGTTTCTGTTCTTTCTGATGCAATGTCAATCTCCTACATGCAGATGTTTGGTGGCCTACTGGTTCGCACTGCTGCCTCACAGCAGCAGGGGCCTGGTCACTATCTGTGCGGATTCTGCATGTTCCCCCCATGCTTGCACAGGTTTCATCCGGGTGCTCCGGTTTCCTCCCACAGTCTGCAGATGTGCTAGGCAGGTGCACTGGCCGTGCCGAATTCCCCTTCAGTGTACTCAAACAGGCGCCGGAATGTGGCGGCCAGGGGATTTTCACTGAGCAGAAAACTTTGCTATGTTGTTGCAGAGTTAATGTACGACTTCTTCTGACACTAAATAATAAACAAACTTTTAGACAAGCAAACTTACTGGATGTTCTGTATCCAGATCAGGTTCGAATTTGGTAATCAGATGATGACACTTGTCAAGATCTTGTATTTTTCTGGGAAACCAAGGGACTGCAAAAATAAGAATGTGTCACTTTTAAACTGTTCAGAGTTTTAAGGCTGGGTTTATGTCATAGTGAAAGAGATTTACAATTCCGGAACAGAGATTGCACTGACACACAAATGTTATGAGACTTCTTACTTGTCCATCTCAGTCCAATGCCAGCATCTCCACATCACTGCTTCAGAATGACTATCTACAGTTTCAGCATGTGGGGAGATGGATCTAGCAGCTTCACACAATGATACAAACTTACAACATTTCAACATTAATCCTAATCCAACTGTATTCTCATGTTCCTTTGTAGGGAATCCACCCCACTTCTGTTTCAACTTAGATTGGGCTGCGATTCAAATCTCATAAACTCAGCACAAAACACCACGGTCTGCAATAGTTCAGGATGAAGAAGAACAAAGAACAGTACAGCACAGGAATAGGCCCTTCAGCCCATCATGCCTGTGCCAACACAGACATCTCTCTAATCTAATATTTTCTTGCCTCTAAGTGGTCCATATCCCTCTATTCCCTGCCTATTCACACACCTATCCAGATATCTCTTGAATATTATCATAGAGTCTGCTTCCACAACTTCCCTGGGAGCACATTTCAGACAGACCCCACCCTCTGTGTGAAAAACATATTCTTATATCTCTTTTAAACTTTCCCTCTCTCATTTTCAACCTATGCTCCTAAGTAATTGACCTTTTGACCCTGGGAAAAAGACTCTGATTATCCACTCTATCCAAACCTGTCATAATCTTGTAAACCTCTATCAGGTCACTCCTCATCCTCCAATGCTCCAATGAAAACAATCCAAGTTTATTTTTTCATAGTCCATATCCGCCAACCCAGGCAAACATGCTGGTAAATCTTTTCTGCATTCTTTCCAATGCATCGACATCCTTCCAGTAGTGCAGCAACTAGAATTGTACACAATACCCCAAATGGAGCCTAACCAAAGTCTTATACAGCTGCAACATGACTTTCTATTTCCAAAATTCAACGCTCCAATGGAGACTAGCATGCCATAGGCCTCTTGATCACCTTGTCCACCCGAGTTATACCTTCAGAGAACTGTGGATCTGCACACCTAGATCCCTCTGTATCTTATTATTTCTGAGGGCATTACCATTTACTGTTTATTTTTCTCCTGCAGTAGACCTTCCAAATTACATCACCTCACATTTGTCTGGGTTAAATTCCATCTCTCAGCACAAGCCTCCAGACAATTTATATCCTGCTGTATCCTTTGACAATCCTCCTCACTATCTGCTACTCCCCCAACTTTCATATCATCTGCAAATTTATTAATCAGACTATTTACATTTTCCTCCAAATCGATTATATATATTACAAAAAAGACCTCAGCACTGATCTTTGTCACAGACCTCCTGTTAGAAAAACACCCTACCACCGCTACTCTCTGTCTTCTGTGCCCAAGCCAGTTTTGTATCCATTTTCCCAGCTCATCTTGGATCCCATATACCTTCTGTATCTGCCTGCCATGACAAATCTTATCGAAGGCTTTACTAAAGTCCATGTGTAAAACATCCCCTACCCTGCCCTCGTCAATGTTTTTTGTCACTTCTTCAAGGCACTCTATCAAGTTTGTGAGACATGACCTCCCCTTCACAAAACCATGCTGCCTTTTGCCAATAAGCCTATTCTCTTCCAGATGTGTGTATATCCTGTCCCTTAGAATCTGCTCCAATAATTTCCCCGTCACTGATATTAGGCTCACAGGACTGCAATATCCTGGATTGTCTTTTCTGCTCATCTCCAACACAAGTACAATGTTAGCTAATGTTAGTGTAATCCTCTGAACTCTCCCATGGCTAGAGAGGATACAAAGATTTTGGCCAAGGCCTTAGCAATTTCTTCCCTTGCCTCTGTCAGTATTCTGCGATAGACTCTATTTGGCCCTGGGGACTTGTCTAACTTAACAGCGGCTCACCACTGCCTTCTCAAGAGTAATTAGGGATAGGCAATAAATACTGGTCTATGCAATAAAAGTTGATCTAGCCAGTTGCACATTCCAGTGAATAAATTAAAAAATTAACATTACTTCATATCAAAGCTGATGTTGCAGGTCAAATTTATCCAAACAAAAATCAGGGTCAGTCAGGGTTTCAGTCTGAGTTTCCTGAGCAGTGAGTCGCTGATAGATGTCTCTTACCTTTCTCCTCCTTGCTGACACTGACATCTTCAGCCACTCTTTTTAAAGAGTTTATCAGAGTATTGACCCTGGAACTGTGTACCTCGCATCTGATGAAGAAATCCAGGCCATCTGCCCCACCTTTGCCCTTTCTGACTTCTCTGCTTTCCATGTGGTGGATTTGAGCTTCATACACCTACAAATCAAGTCATCACATTCATTAATCTTTTCAGTATGGCCACAAATGGGGCCAATTTCACTTTGACCCAACAGAGCATTGCCAACCCTGGCTGGATGTATCACTGGGGATTGCTTTATTCCCAATGTTCCTTTTTACACAAGGAATTACATGAAAGAGTTGACAACAACTCAAAAAACATTTATTAAACATAAATAGCTGGAATATGATATACTTCTTAACTTCCCCATCTTAACAATTGCACATAGATTTTAAAATTAACGTGGATTACATTTTAAGCTACAATGGCCTCAATAATGCAAAATCTTTTTAAGCACACAGATTTGCTTTTGTCGCACACACACTCCGCTCTGAACCCCAAGTAATGTCTGTGGATTTCACCTCAAAATCCCACCAGATGATTGTCATATGAAGGCTTCCAAACTCCACTTCAAAAACACACTTTAAAATTTTCTTTCACAATAATGCATTCCATTAGCAGTTTGCATTCTGAAATCTAGTCCACCTTTTCTAAACGATACTTTTTAAACAAAACTTCTGATCCACTTTTAACAATGATCCAGAATCCAGGTTTTATCACTTCCCCTTTAGGATTTCTTTTTCTTGACTGTTGTACAAGCTGTTCACAATTGTTCTACCAATTCCCAGACTATATTAAGGTGACATCGACGTTTTTATTTACCTCCAAATTCTGTGTTGTGTTTGGTGCAGACTCGATGGGCCGAAGGGCCTCTTTCTGCACTGAAGGATTCCATGATTCTATGATTCTGCTTTCCCAATTCAAATCTGGTTACTGCAACTGTTTACCTAACATGGAACACTTTGATTACTTTTCCTTTGAATTCTCTTGAATTATACCTTAGTTTCTGTTCTATTAACATCATCATGAAGATTGTTTCAGTCCCAATTCCCTGGTTATCTGGTTCTGTTGGAATCATGTCCCTTTGTAGCTCGCTGGTGCTGTCCAGTCATCCTTCTGGCACAGTTGAGAAATTTTGATTCCTCAATGTCCTGTTTCCAACTGCAAATAAATTTGGCTGAAACTTAAACTCAAAAGCCTTTCTACCTTAAAGGGCCACCAGTTGCTGAACAATGAGCACCTGCTTCTGCTGGCTTATTTACTCCTCATGCTGTAACCCTCTCTAAGCACAATAGAACTTTAGATGCATTTGAAACCAACCCCCACATATGCAAAAATCATTGTCCAGCATGAATATTACCATAGGCAGAGTCCTCCCCAAAAAATTTAAATATTGAATTTGTGTGAAAACTGGAATAATCCAGACTGTTTTTTTCGATGGGAATTCAGAGAAGAAGCTCCCACACTCTGTGCACTGCAGAGGCCACCAGTGTGAATATCGTTAAATTTCAGGAGTGGGGCCTATTGCCACAGGAGAGGCTGAAACCAGCATGCTGAGTGGGCTATTGTGCTGATCTGGCAGTGCCAAGATTGGTGCACACACAATGGCCCTGCACTGATGGCCTTTCAATTGCTTGACCAACCCCTTGATCCTTGTAATGCTGGCCCCCTGCACCCTCCTCCCACCATGGCCCAATGACTACCCCCTCCAATCACTCCCTGACCAGTCCTGAACTCTCCTCTCCTGGCCCACCCCGATCTCCAGTTGCCCTCAACTGACAGTTAACCCCTTCCTCCTCAGCAGCCTCGACTCCCCCCTTCCACAGTGCAAACTCCATAGAAGGCTGACTGGCTCCCCCATTGACTCCCTCCCCCTCCCTCACTAAGCGCTGGCCTCTATCCTTCCCTAACAATCCTTATGTAAAATGGCAGTGGGACTACCCACCACCAAAGATTGCTGCCAGTCTCTGCCCCTCATCAGGCCCTATCACTAGGAACTGTTACACTGCCTGGTGGGCAGTGCCAAAGTGTCCCCTGGGCATTGGTACTTTGCCCCTGGAGTAGTGTCAATCTGGGCTCCGTGACACTGCTCAAGGGGCTAAGGAGTCTTTTGCCCCAGGCCTGCTAAATATATGTATTAAAATGAAGATTTAAATAAATGATGCAGCTCGGTGCTGGAAATCAGTGCAGAGCAGATGTTACCCAAGCGCTGGGAGATACTCTCAGGGCAGGAATGCATTCACCAACCCCACCCACTGCAAGATTCTCCCAAAAAGATTAACACAGCAGGATGAGAGAATGGTCCCCATCAGTTTTGTCTTCCTTCCACGAAGTGTTAAATTAAACCCACTTAAAACTATACCTTATTTCTAATATTTACCAATAGAAATCTGAGTCCCTTAAAACTACCCTTTTTTTTCTAACAGCAAATGTTGTCGGATCTGCTGAGCGTTTCCAGAATTTTCTAGTTTTGTTTCAAATGCCTGATGGACTGATTCCCGCAACTTTCTGCGTTTATTCAACTTGCTTGGCTGTTTTGTTTGTACAAGTAAATTTCAATTTAAAAAAAACCTCAGCAAAGAGATATCTACGAAGGAGCTCAGGCAGAAGCAAGACATTCTGTTGCTCAGTCACCTTAGAGATGAACGAATTCGTTTAATCAGAAACCCCCAACACTCAACCAGACACAACCTACCTCGAAGATGTTGACGGTGCGGGAGAGAGCAGGTTCCTTGGTCTTTCGGAGAGTGAAGATGAAAGTTACTAGGTCTCTGTCTCCGTCGGGGTCCAAAGTGAAGGCCAGCGAAGGGTCAGCGAGTTCAGGGCCGGAGTTACCCAGCTCCCGGTCCTCAATCAGACCCCTCTTTTCCGGCAGACACTGGGGAGCAACTTCGGTCTTCATCGAGGTGGGTGCCACTTGGCAGCGCAACCTGGTATCCGGAATAACCCGGGTAATTCTTAGACAGCCAGTCTGGTTTCTGCTGGAGACTGTGCCTGTGTACAGAGAGAGACCCCGCTATATATTGGCACCCGCTGAATTAATTACGAAAACTTTATTTGATGCTGATGTGCGTGGGTAGATCTACGTGTTTGGAGCAGATGGGACCATTGGGAATGAGTCAACAGCCGAATTATCAGCTGAGACATTAAATGTTGAAGAGATGTGCAAGCCGGAACTATCGCCACACATTCAATGAGAAAATCATTGAAGGATGAAAGAGACAAACAGAACAGAAACTGCAAACCCAAACTTTGATATCAGCAACTTTCCATCCTGATTGTTATTTCGCTGTTGTCTAAATTAACAATCATTACATTTCCAAAGTAATCGATTGATTACTGGGTCTATTGATAACTGATAAGATGTGTAAATACCATTTCTTAAACTTTTGCAAACGATTTTAACAACATATATATATATAATTTCTGGGTTTATGATGTGTTCAATTTGTATTTAGAATGATATAAAGTTTAAAATTGGCCAATTTGCCTCAACTTAATACTCACTCCATATTGATGTTTTGTAAGTTATTCACCATCGCCTTATGATAAGACGGAGTGCAGGAAAGAGACAGTAATCTCTCTATCAGCGTCAAGAAAACGAAGGAGATAGTCATGGACTTCAGTGGACAATGTCAACAGGACAGCTGGAAATGGTTCAGAGCTTCTGGTTTATAGGTGTCCAGAGTATCAACAACTTGTTCTGGTCCCTCCATGCTGACGCTATATTTAAGAAACGTCCCTATTTTCTCAAGAGACTAAGGAAATTTGGTATGTGCGTGAAGACTCACATCTGCTTTTACAGATGCACCAAAGAAAGCATTCTCTCTGGTTGTATCACAGTTTGCTATGGCTCCTGCTCTGCCCAAGACTGCACGGAACTACAAAGTGTCAGAAATGTAGTCCAGTTCATCACTCAAACCAGCCTCCCATCCATTGATTCTATCTACACTTCCCCTGCTCTGAAAAAGCAGCCAACATAATTAAATATTCCACACATCCCAGACATTCTCTCTTCCACCTTCTTCCTCCGGGAAGAAGATACAAAAGTCTGAGCTCACGTATCAAACGACTCAAGGACAGCTTCTTCCCTGCTGCTGTCAGACTTTTGAATGGATCTACCTTGCATTAAGTTGATCTTCCTCTACATCCTCGCTATGACTGCAACACTACATTCTACACTCTCCTCTCTATCTCGTATGCTTTGTCTGTATAGCGCGCAAGAAACAATACTTTTCACTGAATGTTAATACATGTGACAATAACAAATCAAAGCAACTGAAATCAAATCAATTGCCCATATCCGGGTATTCGTTTGCTATCTACGTGCTAAATCCAGGCGCAATGTCGCTGTCCAAAGTGCTGAACTGAGTTGCGTTCAACTCCAGTGATGCTATTCTGAGACAGAGCTCCCTGATCAGACAGGAATCAATTCAAATTCGGAGATACTACACTTCAGAGAAACCTGTCCTTTTTCCCCCCGATGACTGCTTTACATTTAGCCTGTGTGGAAAGTTAAAACTCTGCACCCTTCCCCCGTCAGTCTCCCTGTGTCCTCGGCAGAACTTTTAATTTACATTCTCCTTTCAACTGTTGTTTAAGGACGTTTGAGAAAGTGATCGAGCGAGAGGGGTTTTAAATCGATGAGGTTTGACCAGTAAATGAATTAGAAATAGGTAAAGGAAATCCAAACAATTTGGACAGCTTGTCACCTTCCTGGAATCGATGCCGAAACAGCAACTGGCTCATGACCACGGATTGGAAACACCGTCTGGATTTAAAATTGGGATTGGGTCAAGTTTCAAGGATTATTTTATTCCCATTTAGAGAATTATGGGAGGGAACACTTCACTCTGGAAATTACAACCAAAAGATTTAACCCAAAGTACACAATTCAAATTGAGCAGAGATGAAAGTTACCTGGCGGTTCGACTTATGCTCCCAGTTAATTGTGTCCAATGTAGACAGCACCTCAGGATCTGAATGTAGCAGAGGTGCGTGTGTGTCTGTGTGTGTGTGTCTATAATGCTCTTGTTTAATTTTAAACTTAAATAACATTGAAAAAATAGACGGCAGAGGCGAATTGTAACAGTATGTTGATGCATTTGCTTCAGATTCTGAAATTGATTGAAAATGTGGACAATCGGATTGAACTGTGTATCCTGATCAAAACTAAAAATGTTATCTATAATTTTATGCATTATGGTTTGACTTGGCTTGGGTTCTGACCAAGCCCATGATGGGTGCAATACTTTGCCTTGTCAGATTTGATATTGTGTGTTATGTGGGGACTATGAATTGAATTCAATTTGAATTTGTTTTTTGGAGCAGCAAGGAGATGGATTTGGGTCCGCTCGGTCCACTCTCAGCGTTGGCTTTGTAAATTCAAGGATGTATTTCTTTTAAAAAAATACTTACCGTTTGGTTCTAACGTGCTGTAGATAAGCTCCATAAACACCGCGTGTGTGTCTATGTTAAAGGATGTGGAAATGATGTCTTTACGTGCTGTATTGTTCATGGTTCTATAGGGATTTGTGTCGATATGTTAATGTGTGTAGAATGAATGGTTAAAATTAATTCAGAGCCACACTGTCCTGTTAATTTCAATCTGATAATATCTGATCATGCTGTGATTGGGGGTTCAATGTGCAATGCCTTTTTCATTCTTTCGTGGGATGTGGGAATCGCGGGCAAGGCCAACATTGTTTGTCCATCCCGAATTGCCCCTTGACAAGGAGGTGGTGAGGCATTTGTTTGAAGCCAGTGCTGTCGGTGCGATGAGGATACATCCACAATGCTGTTAGGGAGTAAACTTGGCCAAATTGCGTGGGATACGTGCTCTTTCTGATTATCCCTCTTTCCAGGACAGGTGGGGAATCCCAAATTTCTGAAGGAAATATACCATCCGGTGAGTTCCAATCAGAGGTAGAGCTCCCGCTGGGATGCCTGAAGGGTCCACATTGCAAAGAACATGAAAAAATATCATAGTTTAATCATTTTAGAAAAAAGCCTTTAATTGAGAGCTGAAGAATATTCAGAGAGAACGGATTCCACGTTAATTTTTGATGTTTTTCAGGGCATTTTGGTTTGATCATCCAACCGGATTGATACAATGCCCTGTCTTACTTGAGTGGAATCGGAGTCTGACCTTTTCAGAAAGACATTTTGCCGGGTTTATCAGATAAATTCAAAGTATACTTATTGCAAATTGAGACAGAATAAATCGGTCGCAATGAACACAATGTGGATATAAAATAACTGATCCAACCATCAAAATACCCCAGCGTCTAAAAATGCCGTCAAAACGGATCGAAAATGAAGCAGATTTTATTTTCGTCAATTCAGCCTCAAAGGATATTTGGATGTGATAAATTTCAGCGGCTTTAGCTGAATAAAGCGTCCAATCAAACGCTTTGAATGACATTACAAAATCTAAGACGTGTTTTCGTTTTGAGGGAGAAATCGAGAAATTCAGAATGTGTGGGTGGCGTTACAATCCAAAATAACACTTTAATTTTCCGAACAAAGTGCCCTTCCCCGAGAAATCTCCCACTCAGGGTTGATTTATCTCAGCTCCAGGATTGAGAGGGTGCCGGGTGCCGTTAATCTGACGGCAGGTTATTTATTCAGGTTATTGCCCGGTCTGGGAATGATTATTGTTACATTGAGCTTTCAGTGAGAACTGGGTTAATGCGCTCGAAACGGGTTGTTACCCATTCGAATTCCCAGGGAATATATCTGAGCGGTGGTGGGGCAGGGGTGGCGGGGCAAGCAAAAATATCCTAATGTAGAATTTGTAATTATGTATTCAATATATTCGGCGGAAAAGTTCAGCCCTCTTAATTTGGAGTTAGTACTGAGGATGAGAGAGGGCATCAAAAACAAATCAACTGGAATTGAGAAAGTGACCCAGTCCGAGAAACTCACAGCGAAATGGTGAGCAGACACGGAGAGATATCGAACAGTGCCAGGTAGTAATCAAATAGAAATAAACATCATTGCTGGCGAGCAGAGATACCGAACAGCTGATGGAGTTGTGACTCAGTAATTATAGCAATCAGATCTCAATTAGTTTATTTGTAAACCAAAAGAGAAAATGCTGGAAAATCTCAGTAGGTCTGACAGCATCTGTAAGGAGAGAAAAGAGCCTTTGTCAAGAGCTTTAACAAAGAGTCTTGGGACTCGAAACCTCAGCCCTTTCCTGATGGGATAATTGTGGTTAGATATTTGAGTCAAGTTCAGCAGATTTTGTCCTCTCCTGAATTATTCAAAGTCTCTGGGTTGTAATTATTCATTACAACCCAGAGACTCTTCCGAAGTTTTACCCCTCATAGTACTATCCCATCAATCTTTAGAAAGCGAACTGGATTTGAATTTGATAATGTTGCAGACTCTGCACTAGTTTGATGCATGCTTTATGATGTTGGTGAATAATAGGCCCAATTTTACCATTGCGATGTACTCATTTTGGGCGCGAAAACGAGGTAAAGTTGGGTGTGACGCTTTATCGTGATCCATGTCTGCATCCAAGCAGTTTGCCACTTTCCCGAAACCTGGGAATGGCAGTGATCTGCTTTGTGCCCAAAACGGGAGCAATGACAATTTAAATGATAATGACAATTAATTTGCATGAATTTAAATTGAATTAATGAACTGCACACCCAACTATATCGGCATTTCTCCCTTTGCCCACCACGTCTGCTGATCCGGAACCACGCTATAATAGACCTGTTAAATAAAAACCTGAATCCAGCTGCTGAAAAGCTGTTTCCAATGACTCTCTGACTCAGATCAATGGTGGGGCGGAGGGGGAGGAGGCAGGCAGATCAGATCATTCTCTGGTTGGAAGGGGAGGGCACAAGAGGGCTGATTATTGTCTGGTGGGGAGGGGGGAGGAGGAGGCAGGTTAGATATTCCTCTGGTGGATAATGGGCTCAGTGATGGTGTGGGTAGTGGGGGGTGGATAATGGGGACAGTGATATGTGTGGGTGGCAGGGGTGGGTGGGCAAGGGGGACAGTGATGCGTGTGGTGGGATGGAATGGATAAGGGGGACAGTGATATGAGTGGGTGGTAAGGATGGGTGGATAAGGGGGACAGTGATGCGTGTGGTGGGGAGGAGTGGATAAGGGGGACAGTGATCTGTGTGTGCACCATTACTCATGCTTGTTGCTCCTGGACCACTTCTTCTGCTTTCTGCGGCTTGGGAGAGATCTGACACGGGCACGTTTTTGAAGATCTTTTCCAACTACGCGTGCACAGTGCACAGGAAATGGTTGAGTGTGTCGCCTGAAAGCAGACTTCTAAGTCGAATCTGCATTACATCCAGATTCAACACTTAGAATGAAAATGGTAAAATCGGGCCCAATGTGTGTAAGGCAATTGACCTGTAACCTGAGAGTTGATGCTTATGTACCGATTCTTAATACACAATGCAGCTAATCACAATTCTATTTCCTACAGGTTTTTTTCATGGTTATCACAATGAAGGTAAGTACAGCCAATCCCTGTATGATATCCTCCAACATCCTAAGTGAAAGACTGAAACCAAAAGAGAAAACATTGGAAAATCTCAGCAGATCTGGCAGAGGGTCATCTGGACTTGAAACATCAGCCCTTTTCTCTCCTTACAGATGTTGCCAGACCTGCTGAGATTTTTCAGCGTCTTCTCTCTTGGTTTCAGATTCCGGCATCTGCAGTGATTTGCTTTTATCCAGTAAAAGATAGAAATTGCCAATGAGTTGGTATTAGGGTTAACCATTTTGAAACACCTAACAGTCCATTGTGCAGTGGGATATATTGCAGTGTAGACTGAGCAAATAAGACAGCAACATTTTTAAACCTCTAAACTATTTTATTAGGTACGACATTGTATTTATGGTAATGATAGATGTGACGTCCACCTCATTTGATATCACATCTTTGTGTTTCATTTATTACATGCATATTCTATATATCTTCATAATGAGACAATTAATATGCTGAATTCTATCTTTAAAACAGGAAATATGATAGAAGCCACCTCAAAGCTTTGCCTTTTGTGGGTAATGCTAGCAAAGATTATGTAAGCATCTTCCCATTGCGCAGAACAATAACCTCAGGTAGCAAAATTAACACTGCAAAAGAAAATCTTATACAACTTGATCATTTGAATTGTTACATTTCAGAGTTTTTTTTATAAATATGTGAACAACGTAAACAGGATGGTTAATATTATCAAAGAATTAGAAGTTGTTGTAAATTTCAGAAAAAATTAACAATATTTTGCAACATCTGAAAATTAGTTGAAAACATTGTTCTCAGATGAATGAAGAACATTGAAAAACAACTTATTCGTGTTTCAGAACTGCAAACATTTGCAGGGCTGAAACATTCTTACACAGTTTATATCAAATGCTATGCCTGTATATATTAGTTTCAAGAGATTAAAAATAAATGCATTAACTCAAAATTTCTTAACTGAACACAGTAGATTTCTAATATCTATCGATGAAAGAAATGATATCCACCCTCAGCCCATGGATTACATCCAGCCCTTGGATCCCAAGTTACCCGATCCTTTTTGTTATCTACTTATGTCTGACTTCAAATAAAAAAAACAGAAAATGCTGGAAATCCTCACCAGGTCAGGGGATATCATTGTGAAAGAAACAGAATTAATATTTCAGGTTGATGATTTTCATCAGAACTGGGAGATTGAACAGCTTTAAAGTAAATAAGCAAGATTTGATCATGGACACATGAATATAAGAACTAGGGTAGAAAGAGACCATGCATCACCTCGAGCCAGATCTGCTGTCACAGGATTGTGAATGATTTTCTGCCTTAACTTCATTTTCTGCTTATCCCCCCATATCCATTGATTCCCTGAGAGATCAAACATCACTCGATCCAGCCTTAAATATATTTAATGATGGAGCATCCTCAACTTCTGAGGTAGAAAATTGCAAAGATTCATGAACCTCTGAAAGAAGAGATTTCTCCTCATCTCAGTCCTAAATAATTGGCCCCTTATCCTGAGACTGTGGCCCCATGTTTCAGAGGAAACGATGTCCTAGTGTTTACCCTATCAAACCCTGAAGAACCTTGTATGTTTCAATGAAATTACCTCTCATTTTTTTCTAAATCCAAACAGTCTCAGCTCAATTAACTTAGCCTCTCATATGATAACCCTCTTCATTCAGCAACCAATCGAGTGAACCTTTGCTGAACAGGCTCCAGTGCAAGGATATCCTTCTGCAAAAATAGAGATCAAAGCTGTGCCTAAACACTGTTAAATCTCATATTTCTTCCAGTTCTGATTAAAAAGTTTATTGATTTGAAATGTTAAATTGTTCTGTCTCTCCACAGAAGTCATTGCCAGACCAGCTGAGTACTTTCATGATATTTTTGATGTTATTTCAGATTTCCAACATCTAGAGTATTTATCATTTATTTCCTTTTAGCTGGTTTGTTTCAAATTTTCTTAAATCTGGAGGTTTGACATAAGTTCTTAGCAACATTTCTTTAATTGTGAATTGGACTAGCTTACTTTTATGTTATTTTATCAAATTACATTTATTTTTGATATTAGCTGAAACTGCATATATCTAATTTTTACCTAATGGATGTATTCCATTTAAGAAAAGCAAGATAATTAATATCAGATGGATACAATTAAATGAACATTGATTTTGACATTGCATGTGGCCCTTTATGATCTGTATTACACAAATATATGGTCCTCAGCAATAAAACTTCGACACCCCTGATCTTTTGCATCAACCTTTTCTTTATATTTCAGTGAGAATAGAGAAAGATGCAAAATGTATGCAGTAAAATGACTGCCTTAATAGAGAACTGACAGATATACAGCATACAAGGGGAGAAATAAAGAATTGTTCAAAGCATTCAAATATAACTATTTTGCATAAACATGCTTCTACTCAAGAGGGTCTCAGGTGTTCTCTTCAAATGAGCAATTTTGCTGTTTTGTAACAGCTGCCCACACAAACCTCAGAAAGAAGCACTGAGCCTGTGACTAAAGACTCAGGATAGACACCTCAAGATCACCCTTGGTTTCAGAGTAAGAAAGCAACTCCAATGAAGAACACTCATTCTATTTGCATTTTCAAAATTACTCTCACCTGCAGTTTGAATCGGTGGTGTGTGTTCATTGACTGAACAAAAGATATAGGGGACAGTGACTAGTGGAGCTCTGTAGGGTTTGTCCTGGAACATATACTGTTTACATAAACAATGTGGCAGTACAGATACTAACATTTACTAAAGGTACAGAAGGACAATGGTTATTGACTTTTACAGGGAGGAGTTATTGGCAGTGGCAGAGGTACAGGCACATAGTCAAAAGAGCTTTAGAACATCAAATGTGTCTTGAGTATTTTAGATCTCTTTGCTCAATACAGGAAAATTTCACACCTATCCCCATCCACCTTCTTACACTAAGTTCAAAATGGACAAGTGCAAAGCAAGTTCAAAAAACAGTGGGTAAGATTCTCTGGTCTCCCAGTGGCAGGAGGTGTTTGCTAGCTATGGGATTCTCTATTCTCACTGCTATCAAAAACCCACAGCAGGGATACATTTCCAGCGGGACCAGAGAATCCTGCTGGCACGAACAGCCAGAGAATTCCAGACAGTATGTTTCCCACCATACAGATGTTTAATATCTAGAGTCACAGGAAAACTCTCTGATCCAGTGCTGGTTAAAGCTGCCTGAGATACCTTTACTGCTACAATGTTCTTCTGTGCAATCAATGACAAGCCCAACCAAACTGGCTGGAATGTCCATTTTTCATGAGATCTTCCTGGGGATTAGCAGTCTCACAATACCAGGTTAGATCCAACTCAGTGATGGCTAAATTGTTGGAAGATATTTTGAGAGACAGGATCTACAGGCATTTAGAGATGGAAGGACTGATTAGGGACAGTCAGCATGGCTTTGTGAGTGGAAAATCATGTCTCACAAATTTAACTGAGTTTTCTGAATGGCTAACCAAGAAGGTAGATGTGAGCAATGTAGTTGATATTGTCTACATGGACTTTAGCAAGGCCTTTGACAAGGTACCGCATGATAGGTTATTGCATAAAATTAAGTTTCATGGGATCCAGGGTGAGGTATCGAAATGGATACAAAATTGGCTTCTTGACAGAAACCAGGGGTGGTTGTAGAGAGTAGTTTTTCAATCTGGAGGCCTGTGACCAGCGGTGTGCCTCAGGAATCAGTGCTGGGCCCACTGTTATTTGTCATTTATATTAATGATGTGGATGAGAATATACGGGGCATGGTTAGTAATTTGCAGATGACACCAAGATTGGTGGCATGGTGGATAGTCAAGAAGGCTGTTTCCAATTGCAGTGGAATCTTGATCAATTGGGCCAGTGGGCTGACGAATAGCAGATGAAGTTTAATTTAGACAAAGGCTAGGTAATGCATTTTGGTAGATTGAACCAGGGAAGGACTTACTCAGTCAATGTTGGAGAGAGTTACAGAACAAAGAGATCTAGGGGTACATGTTCATAGTTCATTGAAAGTGGAGTCACAGGTGGACAGAGTGATGAAGAAGGCATTTGGCATGCTTGGTTTCATTGGTCAGAATATAGAATACAGGAGTTGGGACATCTTGTTGAAGTTGTACAAGACATTGGTAAGGCCACATTTGGAATACTGTGTACAATTCTGATCATTCTATTATAGAAAGAATATTATTAAACTAGAAAGAGTGCAGAAAAGATTTATTAGGATGCTACCGGGACTTGATGGATTGAGTTATAAGGAGAGGCTGAATAGACTGGGGCTTTTCTTTCTTGATCATAGGAGGCTGAGGGGTGAACTTATAGAGGTCTATAAAATAAAGAGGGGCATAGACAAAGTAGATAGTCAACATCTTTTCCCAAAGATTGGGAGTCTAAAACTAGGGGGCACAGTTTAAGGTGAGAGGGAAGAAATACAAAAGGGTCCAGAGGGGCATTTTTTTCACACAGAAGTGGAGAATGTCTGGAACAAGCTGCCAGAGGTCGTAGTAGAAGGGGATACAAATTTATCTTTTAAAAAACATTTAGATAGTTACATGGTACAATTGGTATAGAGGGATATGGGCCAAATGCAGGTGATTGGGATTAGTTTAAGGTTTTAAAAAAAAGGGTGGCATGGACAAATTGGGCCAAAGAGCCTGTTTCCATGCTGTAAACATCCACGATTCTAGGTTTATTTGATAGCACAAGCTTTCTTTCATCAGGTGAGTGAAGGGGCAGCACTCTGAAAGTTTGTGCTAACAAATAAACCTGTTGGACTTTAACCTGTGTTGTGAGACTTCTTCCTGTGCCTACCCCAGTCCATAGAACATAGAACATAGAACATTACAGCGCAGAACAGGTTCTTCGGCCCTCAATGTTGCGCCGACCAATTAAGAAAAAGCAATGACCCTCTAACCTAAACCATTCCCTTTTCATCCATAAACCTATCCACTGACCAGTTAAACGCCCCCAAACTTGGCGCATCTACAACTGCAGCAGGCAGGGCATTCCATACCCTTACCACCCTCTGGGTAAAGAACCTACCTCTGAAATCCGTCCTATAACTAGCACCCCTTAATTTAAAGCTATGTCCCCTCGTGCTAGCTTTCTCCATCCGAGGAAAAAGGCTATCACTGTCCACCCTATCTAAACCTCTAATCATCTTATATTATACCTTATTGAAACATATAAGATGATTAGAATCCAATGCCAGCATCTCCACATCATGGGTACTAGAGGCAGTGGAATTGGCCTGTTCAGACTGGAATTACTGCTCACTCTTTACGATCTGCATTGGCACAGAAAACCCAGCACAAAAACTCTTTCAAATGGGCATATATGTGTGTGTATCTGAGAATGATGAGGGTTACTGATAGAGTCAATGAAGAGAAACTGCTTCGACTAGCAGGTGGGTCAGTGACTAGAGAGACTCAGATTGAAAATAATTGGGATTGAATCAGACTGACAGATGAAGATAGTGCAGTAAGTTGCTATGATCTGTAATGCAGTGCCTGAAAAATCAGTGGAACCAGATTCAATAGTAACTTTCAGAATGGAATTGGATAAATTCATGAAAAACAAAGCAGAATCATATCTATGGGGTCCTCATTATGGGAGTGGAAAGAATGGGATAACTCTTTCAAAAAAAAACCACTAATAGTAGAGCATGCCAAATGGCTTCCTTCAATGTTGAATAGTTCAAATGAAGAGTATGAAAGTTACAAAGAATTAAGATAGATGCAGATGATGATCCAATATTTATGACAAGACTTTGTACCACTGGGCCCACCTCTGAATGCAACTAGTCAAATTTCAACAGTGTGGAATGTGAGGTGGGCTGATGTTACCTTCTGGAACTGGCAACAAATTCACCTTCTTAGAAATTTTGTCTCTATGGGCTACCTCACCTGGAAGATTGAGTTAGTTGATAAGGCAAACGTTGTGTAAAAGGAGAGTGGAAGATCAGGTTGGTGGGCTGAGTGCACTGTTCTCATTCTGTTTGTTTTTAAAAGAGTTCCTGTACAGTTATTGATAACGTGGTTTTCACGGGAAGTATTTCCCTTTGTAATCTTCACTGAAGTTTCCTCAGAGCATGATAGAGAACTCCCATTTCACCTGCAAATTTTAAACAATAGTAGTTAGAATTTTTTTTATTCAATTGGTTTCAGTATATTACCGTACTATTTCTTAAAATGCAACTTATTGTGCATTGTCTCAAAAGCATTGCCCCCCTATCTCTGTAACCTCTTCCAGGCTGACAACCCTCCAAAATCCTCGAATTCTGGCCTCTTGGAGTGGAGCTCAGGTCCCTGTCTACATCAATGGGGATGAAATGGAAATGGTTTAGAGCTTCAGATTTCTGTGTGTCCTGATCTCCAACAATCTGCCCTGCCCGTTCATGCCTACAGTATAGTTAAGAAAGCCTACAAAAACCTCTACTTTCTCAGGAGGCTAATGAAATTTGGCATGTTTGCTATGTTTTTTATAGATGTAGTATAGAAAGCACCCTTCTTGGATGTATCACAGCTTGGTATGTCTCCTGTTGCGACCAGCGCTGCACGGAACTACAAAGCGATATGAACATAGCCCAGTCCATCACACAAATCAGCCTCAGATCCATTGATGCTGTCTACACTTCCCACTCAGAAAAGCAGTCAACATAATCAAGGACCCCCACACACCAGTCAACAAAATGAAGGAGTTTGTCATCAACTTCAGGAAGTGTAAAGGAGAACATGCCCCTGTCTACATCAACAGAGAAGAATAGAAAGGGTCGAGAGATTCAAGTTTTTAGGTGTTCAGATCACCAACAACCTATCCTGGTCCCTCTATGCCAACATGAGAGTTAAGAAAATCCAGCAATGGCTTTACTTTCTCAGAAGACTAAGGAAATTTAGCACGTCAGTGAACTCTCATCAACTTTTACAGATGCACCATAGAAAGCATTCTTTCTGGTTGTATCACAGCTTGGAATGGCTCCTGCTCTGCCAAAGACTGCAAAGTACTACAAATGTCGTGAATGTAACCAATCTAACAAGAAAACCAGCCTCCCATCCATCAACTCTCTATACTTCCCACTGCCTCAGCAAAGTAGCCAGCGTAGTTAAACATCCTACGGATCCTGGACGTTCTCTTCCTCCTTTGGGAAAAAAGATACAAAAGTCTGAGGGCACATGAACAGAATGGGAATGGAGGGGTATAGAAAACTGATTTAAAATAGGGATCGTGAGCCTTGGAAGTCCCTGGGAAGTGTGTAAATAGATGATGATATTGATGTACTTGTTTTTATCCTACAGGTGCTTTGGTCCACCTTGTTGTCTAACGAGGGGCATACACGCGATGGGTCGTGAGAGGGCTGCTCTTGGATTTTTTTCGAGAGTATCCTAGTGCTTCACGTCGTTAGTGTACGCTTGACCTGGACCATTTGATGGGCAACACGACAGCTCAGTGACTATCGCTGTGCTGTGCAGATACATGGATTTGGGCCTGTGTCTGTGGGGGTTTGCGCATTCTCCCCGTGCTTGCGTGGGTTTTCTCCGGGTGCTCCGGTTTCCTCCCACATCCCAAAGATGTGCTCTTAGGCTAATTGGCAAAACAAATTCTCCCTAAATTGTCTCAAATTTGGTTTTTAATCCATAGATCTATAAACATGGACAGGGATCGCAGGTAGAGATGGGAACATCGGGGTGACGGCGCGGGCTCATTGGGCCGAAGGGCCTGTTTCCCGTGCTGTTTTGTTCTTTGTTTTGTTCTATACCAACCGACTCAAGAACAGCTTCTTTCCTGCTGCTGTCAGACTATTGAATGGACCTACCTTGCATTAAGTTGATCTTTCTCTATACCTTAGCTATGACAGTTACACTACATTTTGCACTCTCGTATTTCCTTCTCTATGAACAGTATAGCATGCAAGACTTTTCACTATATGTTAATACATGTGACAATCATCAATCAAATCAAATCCAAACCCCGATATATGTTCTTTCATCTTCTTCTATTGGGAAAAAGATACAAAAATCTGAGATCACATGCCAACCAACTCAACAACTGCTTCTTCCCTGCTGCTAGCAGACTTTTAAATGGACCTACCTTATATTAAGTTGACTGAAACAGTATATTGTGCACTGTCTCATTTCCTTCTCCCCTATGTACTCTATGAATGGTATGCTTTGCCTACACAGTGCACAAGAAACAATATTTTTTACTCTATACCAATACATGCGCCATAAGAAATCAAACCAAATCAAATCTTGCTTAACACCGATTTTAATCGCTCCTCTATTTGTGCTTGAGCCTTCAGTTGCTTGGGCGCCTGGTTTTATATAACTGAATGACAGAGTTGACTAGGTTTGAGTGAGTGAATGAGGAAGTTGGTTTATGTTTGGTGATGTTGGTCATGGAAGAGATATTGAGGAAAAGACTGAGAGAATTGCCAGTTTTCTTCCAGTTCTTTATAACCCCTGAATGAATGGACAATCTTGGTTTAACAGCCCATTGAAGCACAGCACCTCCAACAATTTGCACACAGCAAGAGCCCAAAAACAGCACTGTGATTATGACCAGGTAGTCTGTTTTAGTGGTATTAATTGAGAACAGATCACGTTGCCAAAACACTGAGGTTGAAATTTCCTGCTCCGCTTCAAATAGCTTGATAGGATCTTTTCTGTCCACCTGAGAGGGGAGTTGTGGTTTTATCCAAAAGACTACAACTTTGACAATGCAGCACTGCAGAAGTAGATCAGCATCTGTGTGCTTAAATACCTGTAAATAATTGGCTTATTCAGAACGTTACATGGTTATTCACTGCAGTCTGGGAGGTGTAAGAAATCAAACAAAATCCGAGATAAACTGGGTAATACCTGTATAAAAATAGGGTCCCTACACAGATGTAATTACAGCTCATTGGATATTGAGAATCTTCACTCACGTAGAATAGTATTTGAGACAATCATCAGTTTGATCATTCCGAAATAGACTCTTACCACTGATACTGTCAACCAGGTTCTTCAGTTGCTCAATGTTGTCCAGAACTTCAATACTTTGGGTGTAAGGGTTATAACGGACAGAGAAGGGCCGAGGGATTGTGGCAGCAAATTTCCTTAGGGGAGAAAGAAAGATAAATATCAGCTGGAAAAGTTCAGTTCTTATATAAAATGAAGAGTGTGGAGCTTGCTGCTTCAATACAGTCAAGAAATATTCTGAGATGGAGAGCCTCTGACCTACACCTTTTCTCCCCAATGTAAAGGGATTCACCAGCTTCCGTATTAGAACATAGAACATTACAGCACAGAACAGGCCCTTCGGCCTTCGATGTTGCGCCGACCAATATAAAAAGCAATGCCCCTCCAAACTAAACCATTCCCTTCTCTTCCATATACTTATCAACTAACCTCTTAAACGCCACCAAACTTGGCGCATCTACAACTGCTGCAGGCAGGGCATTCCACTCCCGAACCACCCTTTGGGTAAAGAACCTACCTCTGATATCCGTCCTATAACTATCACCCCTTAATTTAAAGCTGTGTCCCCTCGTGCTAGCTTTCTCCATCCTAGGAAAAAGGCTATCACTGTCCACCCTATCTAAACCTCTACTCATCTTATATGTTTCAATAAGGTCCCCTCTTAGCCGCCTCCTTTCTAACGAAAACAACCTCAAATCCCTCAGCCTCTCTTCATAAGACCTGCCCTCCATACCAGGCAACATCCTGGTAAACCTCCTCTGTACCCTCTCCAATGCCTCCACATCTTTCTTATAATGTGGGACCAGAACTGCACACAATACTCCAAGTGCGGCCGCACTAGAGTTTTGTACAGTTGCAACATGACGTTGCGGCTCCGAAATTCAATCCCCCTACCAATAAAAGCTAAGACTCCATATGCCTTCTTAACAACCTTATCGACTTGACTGCCTACTTTCAGGGATCTATGCACGTATACACCAAAATCCCTCTGTTCATCAGTATTCTACTGATCAGTGGAACACTGAAGCCACTTTCAACGTGTTGCTGTTGTCAAACACATCTTCTCTTCCCTGCATTCTGATGGGACTATTTCTTATGTGATCCCCTGGTTTACTCCTCAGTCATTCCCTAGCACCCTGTTCCCTCCATTTGTACAAATACAGGAGGAGTTACACCTGACCTTTTACCGCCTCCCTCTTCACTGTTCAAGGCCCCATGTACATCTTGCAGTTGAAGTTGTAATTTATGCATAATTCTTTCAAGTTGGTATACTATGTTCCACAGTTGACAACTCACAAACTACGTGTAGCTCCTATAAACATGGAATGTGGCTCCCACCTGATTTCCATTCTTGCTTCTACAGCCGACCCTTTCTTTTGGAGTATTTTTTTCTGTAATAGAGTTTTTTGAAGGTGAAAGACTGCTCAAAAGGGGCTGCAGGAAATGGTTAGCTCTTCATGAAAGACAATGGAAGAGCAGGCAGCAGCATTAGTCTGAGACCCACGTGATCACTGCCATTTTGGAGAGGTCCCTCCAGCTCCCTCAGCCTCTCTCATGCTACAAAGACATGAGCTAAAGCTGGAATGAGCTGAAATGTTTTTACCTGGATTGAGTGTGAAGAAATCCTGGGAAATAAGAGAGCCATGAATACATGACAGGCTGAAGAACTGTCACAGGCCAATACCAATAAATCCTTTGTAAATTTTTGTGGATAAAAACAGCAACATCAAGTTGTAAGAAGTGGAAGATTGAAGAAGAAGGCTGACGTTTAAAGAAGAATGGGAGGAAGACTTTGTCTCTACGTTCAAAGGTGGGAAAGCAATATGCCTCATCTACAATGTTTCACTCACTCACTCCTACAACATGAGTAACTTGAAACTTCACCATGGAACAGAATGTATAGACATTTCTTCAGAACACCCTCCCATGTCAGAATTGTGAACTTGCTCATTATGAGACCACCTTGGCAGAATTAAATTCATCCTCCAAATTAATCCTCTCATCAGCAAGAGATTAGAAGGTTTAGTTTTATATGATTGTATATTAATGATGGGCACCTCATGAGCTTCACCTTGTCCATGACTCTGGGGGCAGTAGATGTTACTTTCGCCTCCTTGGGCGCCTCACATATCTTGATTCGCACTGAGTGCCCAGATAGGAACTGTGCCAAGGGTGGACACCAAGTGGGGGTGGCTGGCAAAATGTGTCTGAGGAAGAGAGGATGGACACCTGACAAAGGAACAGCGTTCCGAAATTTTGTGGGTTTACTATCAAAAAAACTGGTTGGACTTTAACCTGGTGTTGTGAGATTTCTTATTGCGTTTACCACAGTCCAATGCCGGCATCTCCACATCAAGGGAGGGTGGAGCCAGTGGTGTTGATTCTGGGGTTTACTTCAAGTATGGTGATAGGGGACCAGTCGCAGTCATGGTGGGGGGGAGGGGGGGAGGTGTTTGTGAAATGAGGGAGGGTGGCAGGTCCAGAGATAGAGCCTGGGCAGAGACCATGATGGAGGACTATGCAAGGGGGGGCCATGCAGGTGTGGTTCGTGGTCATGATGGAAGGCATGTTGAGAGACCCTGATGTAGCTGTGAGTGATCCATGTTGGGGGGAGCAGGAAGCATGCCGCTGATGATGACAGGGGTTCCAACATCTATGGGGGAGGGAGGGGGTCTTCCAGTGCACTGTGAGATCCTGGCACCCGTGTAAAACAATACCTGAGCTCTGTTCAGCCGGCTCACCAGCATGTTTAGGCCCCGTTCCTCTCAGTATCGGCACAAAACTCCCAACTTGCCAAAACAGTGACCAAGTGTTGAAAAATTGCAATGTGGAGCACCCCCTCCCCCCCTGAGAAATCAACCTATTTTTCACACAATTATTACAGTCAGAAATAGAATTTTTTTGAAAAAATTTTGCCAATTATTTCCTCTGGTGGGGGAGGGGGGAGGGGGGAGAGGAATCCAAAACAGAAAAACAAGTTAAAATTAGAGCTAGACTTTTCCAGAGTGAAACCAGGTCCCACACAAAGGTTAGGGGAAATTTATAATTCTCTCCATTCAAGTACTGTGGTTCAATTGGGAGTTTCAAAATTGAGACGAATAAAGTTTATTGGGTGAAATTATCAAAGTAGAAGACATAAAGGTGGAAAATGAGAGTTGAGGTACAGATCTGACATATTGGTCGTAATTCTAATTGAACTGTGAAGCAGGATCAAGGTTCAGAATGGTCTCCTCCTGGCCTTTAAACTCTGGGCATCTCAGCTTACCTCACTTTCTCCTTCGCATCTTCAAATGATTCAGCAACAAAGTAAACTGGTTGGAAATTGGTGATTGGATATTTCTGACAGGCCGTCCTCTCCGGGTCAAAGGGAAATAGTTCCGGTTTATCCGTTAAGCAATACTGAAAAAAAAAAGTCATTCATTTAATCGATGGAATTTTCTACCGTAAACATGAGTTTAGAAAGACAAGTCTCTGTATGGGAAGAGCAATGGAACATGACAGACTTGCAGTTCTCCAAAGGAAGACAGCAGCCCTGCACCATAGGCTTTGATCTCGTCATTCTGCTTACAGAGGCCAAACTCCACAGTGAACCAATAGACCTGGAAACAGGAACAGGAGAAGGATGAGACAGCAGGATCTAAGCTGACAAAACACATTATCCACGCAACTTACTTGGAAAAATTAGTGATGGAGTTTCATGGAAATATGTGATTGCGTGAGTACACGCAGAGAACAAAAATCGGCCTCACCATAAAATTGCATCATGTTCAATAGAAATTTATGTCCATAATGTCACATTGCCGAAACATGCCTGTAACATGTCTTACCCATGTGATCCTTTGCACTTGCACAGTAAGGGAAATAGTTCCCTGATGTTCGCTGAACCATTTTATTCAAACAAATTTATATCTGTTTAATGTCTATGAAACTTGCCTTCCAATTTTTGTGTCAACATTTTCCATAACAAACTCTTATCTTCACGTTATCAGATATGCATAATCTTTTAAATTCAAAATACATTTCCCCAACCCTCCCACCCTGTCTCCTTAATTTTAGTTCTGACAGGGTGTCTCCAGTTCCAGCTGTAATGATTTCAATCAGGCCATTGAGATTGGCCTATTGGAATATTAACACTCTGATTAAGGATCCAATTGATGGCCCAATCTTTGCTTTGTATTGACTGGGTGTGTTGGTTCCTCTGGCACCCCTGAAGGTAGACTGCTGACTGCGAGCATTCTATCTATTGCTGTTAGAATTGTAAATAAAGAGATTTTGGTGAAGGGATTTCTGCCTCCGCAAACACATTACACAGCTTCATCTAAATACTCAATCATGTTAGAAAAACAGGATTTCCATTTGAAAAAATCATACTTGTATGTTTGACTGTTAACTTTGTCTCGGACTATCATTTCTGAGAGGCTTCACACTGTCTAAGATAGATGTTTACCATTTAAGAGACAGCCTCACAGAAAGAGAGCATTACCCATGTTGAACACCGTCCCATCTACGCTGCTTCTGCGGGGAATTCTCTATCATTACTGACAAGACTGATTCCCCTCTTCATACCTATCTCATAATGTGAAGTCAACACCACCAGAAAAGTAATTTATCCAGCATAGGTTTACAACCCACTAACCTGTGAAGGAATCCAGCATTGTATTTTGATTCTGGACTCTGGAACACATGTAAAACAATATTTCTTTTCTCACTGGTGCCTGCAATACAAATCTTTCTTTTCACTATTCCTTCTCTTTATTGTCTGAGTATGGAGGAATTTTATGTATGTGCAAATAAACTAACCCTTTGAGTTCATCTTATCTCAGGTCTGCTGTGGGGTTATTAATAGAAAATTTGATTGCACAAAAAATGATGACTGGAAAACATGTCGGCACTTATCAAGAAGGAAATATTCGAAAACACCTTTCTAATAATAGATGGGTTGTGAGAGAAAAAATTAATGCTATTCAAATTACTCTCTCCTGTTGAAACACAAACCTCCACCCAGGGCAAAGCAAATGTAAGAGAGAAATCTTCTAATCCTAAGATCTAAATACATACTACCTCTATAACCACAACTTTTCTTGAATGTGAGTGTGTATCTGTGTATATGAGTATAATTGTGTATATAATGTTGAGTATTAAATAATTATCTTCCTTTTAAAACTTATGTTAAAACCAACCAGTTGACAGTTACAGTATTCAAGGGTTAGAATAATAGAGTCATAGAGGTTTACAGCATGGAAACAGGCCTTTCGACCCAACTTATCCACATCACCTTTTTTTTAAAAAACCTCTAAGCTAATCCCTATTTCCTGCATTTGGTCTATATCCCTCTATACCCATCATATCCATGTAACTATCTAAATGCTTTTCAAAAGATAAAATTGTATCTGCCTCTATTACTACCTCTCACAGTTTGTTCTAGACACTCACCATCCTCTGTGTGAAAAAATTGCCCCTCTGGACATTTTTGTCTCTCTCCTCTCTCACCTTAAACCTATGCTCTCTAGTTTTAGACTCCCCTAACTTTAGAGAAAGATATTGACTATCTACCTTGAATATGCCCCTCATTATTTAATACGCCTCTATTAGATCGCCACTCAGCCTCTTACGTTCTAGAGAAAAAAGTCCCAGTCTATGCAGCCTCTCCTTACAACTCAATCCATCAAGTCCCGATAGCATCCTAATAAATCTTTTCTGCACTCTTTCTAATTTAATAATATCCTTTCTATAATAGGGTGACCAGAATTGCACACAGTATTCCAAGTGTGGTCTTATACAACTTCAATAAGATGTCCCAACTCCTGTATTCTATGTTCTGACCGATGAAACCAAGTATGCCAAATGCCTTCTTCATCATTCTTTCCACCTGTGACTCCACTTTCAAGAAGCTATGAACATGTACTCTTAGATCTCTTTGTTCTGTAACTCTCCCCAGTGCCCTACCATTAAATGGGTAAGTCCTACACTAGTTCAATCTACCAAAATGCATCACCTCGCATTTGTCTAAATTAAACTCCATCTGCCATTCTTCAGCCCACTGGCCCAATTGATTAAGATCCCATTGCAATTGGTGATAACTTTCTTCACTGTCCACTATGCCACAATCTTGGTATCATCTGCAAACTTACCAGGCATCCTATATTCTCATCCAAATCATTGATATAAATGACAAATACCAGTCGGCCCAGCACTAATCCCTGAGGCACATCGCTGGTCACAGGCCTCCAGTTTGAAAAACAACTCTCTATAACCACCCTCTGGTTTCTGTCAAGAAGCTAATTTTATATCCACATAGATACCTCACGCTGCATCTGTGAGGTTTAACTTTATGCAACAACCTACCATGCGGTACTTTGTCAAAGACCTTGCCAAAGTCGACGTAGACAACATCAATTGCACTGCCCTCATCTACCTTCTTGGTTAGCCCTTCAGAAAACTCAATTAAATTTGTGAGACATGATTTTCCACTCACAAAGCTATGCTTATTGTTCCTAATCAGTACTTGCATTCCTGCCTGTAGATCCTGTCTCTCAAAATACTTTCCAACAATTTACCTACCATGATGTGAGGCTCACTAGCCTGTCATTCCCAGGCTTTTCCCTTCAGCCCTTTTTAAACAAAGGCCACTCTCCAATCTTCAGGCACCTCATCCGTGACGGTCAATGATTCAAATATCTCGACAAGGGGATCCACAATTTCCTCCCTAGCCTCCCACGCTATCGTGGGATACACCATCAGATCCCGGGGATTTATCTACCTTGGTGCGCTTTACAACTTCCAGCACCCTCTTCTCTGTAATGTGCATACTTTTCAATATATCAATATTTAATTCCCTAACATCCATGCTTTTCTCAACAGTAACTACTGATGAGAAATATTCATTTAAAATCTCACCGATCTCTTGTAGATCTGCATATAGATTACCTTGTTGATCCTTAGGAGGCACTGCTCTCTCCTTGTTACTCTTTTGCCCTTTATGTATTTGTAGAAGGTGAAAAGATTTTTTTAATTAAAAGAACTCCACTGGCTTTGGTAGCTAAGAGGTGGAAGAAAAGGGAATCATCTCTCCCTATCTGTATCAATATTTATATGCTTATATTTGTAGTGATTTTTGGACTCCATTTATGGTAACTGCCCACCTTTCATCATATAGTCTCTTGGTCCCTCTTATTTTGTGTTTCACTGTCACTCATCTTTCAATATGGGGTAGCACGGTCGCACAGTGGTTAGCACTGCTGCTTCACAGCTCCAGGGACTTGGGTTCGATTCCTGGCTTGGGTCACTGCCTGTGTGGATTTGCACATTCTCCTTGTGTCTGCATGGGTTTCCTCTGGATGCTTCAGTTTCCTCCCACAGTCCAAAGATGTGCAGATTAGGCTGATTGGCCATGCTAAATTGCCCCTTAGTGTCCAGGGATGTGTATGTTAGTGGGTAAATGTGTGGAGCTACGGAGATAGAGCCTGGGGGGATTGTGGTCGGTGCAGACTTGATGGCCAAATGGCTTCTTTCTGATTATAGGGTTTCTATGATTCTATGACTATTCATCTGGTTCCCACTTGTATTAACAACCTACAATCTGGCAAAGTGGCACAGTGGTTAAACACTGAGACAAGACGCAAGAGGAGGCCGTTTTCCTCATTGACACTGCTGTACCATTCATTCTGATCATGGTTGATTATTGAATTCAATATCCTGATTTCCACCCCCCCACCCCTCTTCCTTCCATATCCCTTGATCCCTTTAGCCCCAAAAGCTATATCTAATTTCTTTTTAAAGTCACACAACATCTTATCCTCAACTACATTCTGTGGTAGTGAATTTCACACATTCACCATCCTCTGGGTGAAGAAATTTCTCCTCACCTCATTTTATTCTCAAAGTATGACCCCTACTTCTGGACTCCAGCACCACTCTAAATCTATCTTGTCTAAACCTATTAGAATTTTATAAGTTTCTAATGCAGTTAACACTGCTACCTCAGCGCCAAGATCCTGGGTTCAATACCTGCCTCAGGTGACTGTGTGGAATTTGCACATTCTCCCTGTGTCTGCATGGGTTTCCTCCCACACTCCAAAGATACGCAGGTTAGGTCGATTAGCCATGGTAATTGCACAGGGTTATAGGGATAGGGTGGAGGGGAAGGTCTGGATGGATGTTCTTTCAGAGAGTCAGTGTACACTGGATAGACCAAATGACTTTTTTCCATGCTGTAAGGCAGATTCTAAGGATATAGCCCTTTTTTCTGCTTCATCTTACTTCCTATCACTTTCTTCATCAAAAAGATGGCACATTCATTCAGTGCACTTCTCTCTTAGAGCTGTAATGGGAATATCAGCCCAGTGAACCTCTCATTCTGGATTAGATTCAAAGCCAATGTCCCACTCATCCCAGCTGCAATGTTTTAAATTATTCATCAATCAGAAGGTCCTATTATTCTCATTATTTTAGATCCAAGTTGTAATTGGCAATGTTTTAATTCTCTAATTATTTGATTTTGTTTCTACACCTCATTGAAAGCTGAAGGACGTGAGATAATGATATATAATTGCTTTACCTTTAAGGTGCTCTGAGCTTAAAGGCAGATCAAAAAAAAATCATTTAAATAAGAGGCCAGAGGCCTTCTAAGACTTCAGGCTTTATTGAGTAGTGAAGCTGTTTTCTAATGCTACATTTAACCCTATAACTGTATTATAACTTGGAATATATACATGCTTTATTGAGATTTTCCCTCAAGGCTGTGTTTCTCTACAATCTGCAATTTGCATGTATTTTCCTGTGTTGCATCTTAAGAATTACACAAGTGGAGACTCAGTAAGTTAGAAATTTAAAACGAGTAGGATTTTCCCATTTCATCCATGGCAGGTTTGGTTGTGGGCAAGAGCAGTGAATCTAATGGGAGCAGGAAAGTTGTCTGTAAAATCATGTTACAATTCTCCCAACGGCGAGTTAATATTGGTTCGCTTTTCTCAATGGCTGGTGATGTGAATACCACTCGCATCTCATGAATGTTTACCGATGTTCTTTTGGGAAGGAAATTTGCCGCCCATACCTGGTCTGGCCTCCAGAGCCACAGCAATGTGATTGACTCTCAACTGCCCTCCTCGGGCAACTAGGGATGGGTAATAAATGCTGCTCAATCAGCGATACCCATGTCCCACGAATAAATAAAAAAAAACAGCTGCCCCCCCCACACTCTCCCACACACCCACCCCTCCCCCACCAACTCCACCTAGCATCCTGTCAGGACTTTCAATCTTAGGCCACACCAATGGGAAGTTACACTGGTGTTAAACCCAATTGTTAAGGAATGGTTTACACAAGACAGTCCTCAATTCAACCAGAGGCTCCGGACTGAGTCCAATAACTTTCCACCACAGCGCTGTACTGCTCCTGATGTGCTGTTCACTCTGCTGGGGCAGACCTGTTCCAGCCTCCAGCTCCATGATGAGCTGGTCTTCATGGACAGCACCGTGCTGTATCACTGACTCAGATCAGTACAGTGCCTAGGGTTGATCAGATCTAGCCTTATTTTCATATTGTAGCTTTTTGCCAATCTGCTCAGATTTCCACCAGTGCCCAAACATTTAGAACTCACTAATGCAAAATAATCAGCTTCGATGTCCACTCTAGAACTACCCTGCATCAAAGCAAATAGACAATTTTCAGGGAGTTTTTAACCCTCTACGTATTGGGATAGGAAGGACATGACTAATACTTTGGTACATCACAGGAGTAGCATTTTTAATCATGTCAGCTATAGTATTGTACATTTTACAATCAATCATTTAAAAAGTATTACAATGTATTTACAGCATAGAAACAACTACTTAACCAACTAGTCCTCTTATCCCTCCTCTTCAAACCTAATCAACATCCCTTCCAGGTCACGTACCATCCCAACTGGGAAATATATCACTATTCCTTCATCATTGTTGGTCACAATCCTGGAATTCTTTCCCCATCAGCACTGTAGGAAACATTCCACTATATGGGCTGCAGCAGTTCAAGAGGTGACTCACCACCACTTTCTCAAAGATTATTTGAGATATACAATGAATGCTGACCCAGCAATGCCCGAAATCAAATAAAATTTAACAACTCCTTCTAATCCTTTTCCCTCGTGTGCTTGTACACTTTCCCGTGAAATTTATTGATCTGTTGGCTCAATCACTCCTCTGTGATCGTGGGTTCCCCATTTTAATGTCTCTCTGAATAAAACTATTTCTCCTAAATTTCAGATTGAGTTTATTGGTAACCATCTTACATTTATGGTGCCTAGGCTTTGATGATTCCTAAAGTGTAAATGTCATTCATCCATTGTACCTTAACAAACACTTAATGATCTCAATCAGATCACCCCACAATCTTCTCCTGACGTACCCTTCCCCCATCCTTCCCTCCATCTCTGCACCCTGCCCTTCATCCCCACACCTATCCCTCCATCCCACCCTTCCCTCTATTCCCACACCTAGTTCTTTATTCCCCACTCTGCCCTCTGATCCCACATCCTTCCCTCTGCCCCCAAGCTGCCCTCTGACCCCACATTCATTCCTCCATTCCCATGGTGCCCTCTGACCCAACACCCTCCCCTCCACTCCTTCACTATATTCTCTGTCCTTGCCAGTTTCAAGCTTTCCAAACAAAAGTAATGTATCGGGTCAGTCATGATCTCATTGAATAGTGGAGTAGAATCAATGGGCCGAATGGCCTATTTCCCCTCTGATTCCTTATAGTCTTAAGCTCTTGATTCTGTATCATTCTGGTAAATCTTCCTTTGTAATGTCTCTGGTGCCTCCATACCCATTATGTGCCAAACAGAAGACAGGTGTAGAATTACATAGATTTGCATACCCAGAAACAAGCCATTCTGCCCAAGTGGTTCATGCTGATGTTTAACTTGCACAAGAGTCTCCTAATCTCAACACATCAGCATATCTTCCTATTTGTTTCCCTCTCACCCACTTATCTCAATTCCATTAGGCCTGGCATCACCTAAATTATAGACTGACAAATAAATAGACTTCCAACATACCGTCGCGAGCTTCTCGATATATTCATCTGGAGCACCAAGGGACGCGAGTCCTATTTCCTGTAGGAATCAACAGGGAAGACAAACAAGGAATACTCAATAATATTCATTTAGTGAAAGATGTATCCCAGCTGGAACACAAGATGAAGATACCCATTTGGAAAGAAAGCTATCCAGTGTGCCTGCTTCTTATGGTATAGTAAATTATTCTGGGTTTTTTTCCCTAATTCTCCCAACCAACTTCATTCCCTTGTGACCCTTTTGCCATCTCAAATTTTACTGCAACAACACCTTTAGCTTGTAGTTAATGAATACACTGTTAAACCATAAAATATTCAGAATCTCCTCATGGGATGCACTAAGCTACATACATCTTCCCAACAGTGGGTGGGTAAATCTTTCCTTTAGCACTTCCCCTGCTGAGATCTGCACAGTGGGAGTCGGTGCTAATTTTATTTCAGGTCTCCAGCATCTGCACTGTTCTGTTTTTATTATCGGGCTAATTCACTTATACATCTCCCAATGACAAAGGATAAAGCAAGGAACGAGGACTTTCAATCCGGAGGCCATTTGTCCCATCGAGTCTGTACCAACCACAATCCCACCTAGGCCCTATTCGCACAACTCCACTTATTTACCCTGCTAATCTTCCTGACACTAGGGTCAATTTAACATGGTCAATCAGCTTAATCTGTACATTTTTGGATTGTGGAAGGAAACCAGAGCACCCAGAGGAAACCCATGCAGACACAGGGAGAATGTGCAAACTCCATACAGACAGTGACCTGAGGCCAGAATTGAACTCAGGTCCCTGGCGTTGTGAGGCAGCAGTACTAACCACTGTGTCATTGTGCCACCACAAACCCTCCTCCTCCTCCCCCCGTGCTTTATCATCTTTTCAAATGGGCTGTTAGGCTGGATTTTTACACAGGTTCTGAGATGGGTGTGGGGTGGGAGACGAGGATGTGCAGGTGGTGTTGGATAAAATAGTGCAGACAGGATTCACTGCTGGGACCTTGACCCAATTTCATGATGGAGCAGGCAGGGCCTCAGGTACACTTTCCTGCCCAGTCTTAATTTTTAGGTTGCCAGGTGTTGGTCAGGGTGGGAAACTGGAAATGTTAGAAATCTCCTTCTCAGGCAGGCAAGGAGATGGGGGGATGGGTGTGTGTGTGTGTGTGTGTGTGTGTGGGGGGGGGCTACCTGAAGCTGAAGGCCCCTTTCACATTTGGGCACCATTCCCTGGAGGAACTGGAAGCATTGGCCCTCTCCCCTCTGGCCTCCCTGAGATCAAACCTCTCCCAACTTCCTAACCCTTCTGTCATCAGGACTGATATTTAGCTGAAGCGTGGTCCTGGGATTCAGATTAAGAGACAACATGGCAACACTTCTTCTGGCTACTGCAGCACTGTGCCTGAAGGGATTGGAGATTGCCAACAAGTCTCCAAGGTTGTATTTCTAATCAATGCTTAGTTGAGTATAAATGGCAGTGAGTTGGTCAGGGCTGGTGGTGATCCTATCCCCACCAATTCTCAGATGGGTGTGCGCCCAGCACTCACCATCCTGAAAATCCAGCCCTTAGTTTCAGCAAGGATTCCTTCAGCACGTTCAAGGGCATCTAAGACCCACTGGGTGCCTACAAAAATGGGTTCCACAAATTTAGCAGCAAGACCAAGGCTGTCAAGTTGTAGCTGAGGCACAACACAAACTGACCTCACTCATGATTTCCACAGATGAGCAAGTCAAGGAAATATTGGTTTTTTGGTTTTGTTACTAATATTTCAGAGACTTGCACTAAATATCCAACAGCCCTGAATTTAAATTCTATCAGGAGGATTCCACAGCTAGGAAATTAAATTAAATACCTGGAATTTAAAAAATAGCAATTTTTCATTAAAACACATCTGGTTCACCAATGTTCTTTAGGGAAGAAAATCTGCCATTCTTACTCAATCTGCCTTACATGTGACTCCAGACAATCAGCAATGTGGTTGACTCTTAACTGTCCTCTGAAATGGCCTAGCGACACACTGGATTAAGAACAATTAGGGATGACAAATCGAGAATAATCTTACCATTGCCTCTCACATTCTATGAATGAACAAAGAACATGAGAGACAGCAAAACTAAGCATCTTCAAAGCAACTTTCTTTACGTTTATATTTTTAAATGCTCTGGGGTGTAATTTGAAGCATGATGCACTGACCTGTGAAAATTGGGCAAATTTTGGGTCGGCAAAGAGTGGCACATGTCCCAGCAACTCGTGACACACGTCCCTAAAGGTGGGATGCAACATATAAAAAGGTAAGATCATTAATGTCTTAGTGAGATAGAGGACACTGTTAAGCAAATCACTAAAAGTAGGATCTAAGTTAATAAGGCCATATAAATTCAAGCTAAGCACCTGGGTTGATCTCTAGAGGGATAGAACTAAATAGCAAAGTGGTTAGAACAAAAGAACAAAGAACAAAAGAGCACGGGGAACAGGCCCTTCGGCCCAACGAGCCCGTGCCGCCACCCCGATGTTCCCACCTCTACCCACAATCCCTGTCCATGTTTATAGATCTATGGATTAAAAACCAAATTTGAGACAATTTAGGGAGAATTTGTTTTGCCAATTAGCCCAAAAGCACATCTTTGGGATGTGGGAGGAAACCGGAGCACCCGGAGAAAACCCACGCAAGCACGGAGAGAATGCGCAAACTCCCACAGACACAGCCCCAAATCCATGTATCTGCACAGCACAGCGATAGTCACTGAGCTGTCGTATTGCCCATCAAATGGTCCAGGTCAAGCGTACACTAACAATGTGAAGCAGTAGGATACTCTTGAAAAAGATCCAAGAGCAGTCCTCTCACGACCCATCGCGTGTTTGCCCCTCGTTAGACAACAAGGTGGACCAAAGCACCTGTAGGATAAAAACAAGTACATCAATATCATCATCTATTTACACAGTTATATCTTATATATACTTATACTTACACACTTATATATATGCTAAACTTATATCGAAGCTTGGTATAACCACACAAAGAAACAAAGAACAGTATAGGAACAGGCTCTTCCATTCACCAAATCTGTGCCGATCATATTCTATCAAGATCAATCATCTGTATCCCTCTATTCCCCGTCTGTTCATATGACTATCCAGATTAGTCTTAAATGTTGTTAATGTATCTGCCTCAACTATCACACTTGGCAATGCATTCCAAGCCTCCACCACCCTCTGTGCAAAGAACCTCTCCCGTACATCTCCACTGAACCTTCTCCCCTTACCTTGAACTTGTGCCCTCTTGTGACTGTCATTTCTGTCCTGGGAAAATGTTCCCAACTGTTCACCTTATCTATATCCCTCATAATTCTATAAACTTCTATCACATTGAGTATTGTAACAGATCTCATATTCCAAAAATGATTTAGAGACGCAGGATAAAGTACCAAAATATATCTGTTAAGATGATATCAGAAATGAAGGGATTTAACAATCAGAAAAGATTGAACAGTCTGTGACTCTTTTCTCCAGGAAAGAGGAAGTGGAAGGTTGACATGATTGAGATTGCTACAATTAAGACTTGCATCATAGAAATGAAGTATTTGGGAAAAGTGTTAGAAGACTGGAGGACAGCTAACGTGGTACCTAAAAACATAGAAACATGGAAGATAGGAACAGGACAAAGCCATTTTGCCCTTTGAGCCTGCTCCACCATTCATTATAATCATGACTGATTATCCAACTCAATAGCTTAATCCTGCTTTTTCCCCATAATCTTTGATACCATTCACCCCAAGTGCTATATCCAGCCACCTCTTGAATACATTCAATGTTTTGGTATCAACTGCTTCCTGGGGTAATGAATTCCACAAGCTTACCACACTTTGGATGAGGAAATATCTCCTCATCTCTGTCCTAAATGGTCTATCCTGAATATCTTTATTCAAGAAGAGAAGTAAGGAAAAATAAGGTAATCTGGAATTTTCCAGCCAGTTTTTATGTTAACTTATAGGAACAATGTAATATTAAGATTGCTAATCCTTTCAAACACATGTGGTATAACTTCACTCAGCAAGTTCTAAGGTTTTATTTTGCTGCTAATGACAATGCTGCTTCATTAAGAAAAGACACTTAGGACAATAGAGTCCATCGAATCCCTGAACTTACGGTTCTGGTGTGTACATTGGTTCCAATCCATGTCGGATATACTGTGTGGAATGAAAGACTCGGAATGCGAGACCTGCCAGGAAATCTCGGGAGGACAGGAGACCAGCCACAGGACGCAGACGGAACCCTGAGCAAGCTTTAAACCATCACATAAAAGACAGGAGTCATTTTCTGATTGTTTCTGAAACATTTCCCCTTCAATTAGCAATTAAAATCTATACCACAAAAACCTCGATTGGCCAGGCTTTGATCTTTAGAGGAACCACATCTTTTGTCACTTTAATTTTCCTATTTGAATCTCACATTTCACCTATAATGATATGCTGGAAAAGTCTAACTCTGATACACAAATCTCCATCAGACCAAATTCTTTCTGTCACAATAAATCTCATTTACCCATCACCACTATACTCATTGACCGCTGATATTGGCTCCTGCCTTTTTGTTTTTCTATTTTAAAATTCTTATCCTGCTCTTGAACTTCCTCCATACCTTTGTCCTTCTATTTCCTTAACCTCTTCTTGTCCTACATCATTCCAAGATCTTTGCATTTTGCAATTCTGGTCTGTTACGCAGCCCTAATTTTAATCATTCCCCTATTGGCAGCCATGTCTTCAGTGTGATGATACTGTGCCTTTAAGAAATGTATTTCTATCATGCTTCTTATAAAGGGTATGTTTGGAAGCTAGGTCTGTTTTATATGGTGCCTATTTATCTACAACAGGCAGCTTAGATGTTGAGAATGTAGGATAATGACTGATTTTAGCTCAGAAAGTGTTTGTTGAAACAGAGTTAATGCATTTGTGTCTACTTAGGTTTCCTTAGGGTCAGAGTAGAGTTTGATTAGATTGATTGACAGAAATAGAATCATGTGCTAATGAGAGGAGCTAAGATTGCAGGGAAGCTACACTGTTTCTTTTTTATGTAACAGTTTTTGCCTGAAAGAAGCAAGTGGTTTCTCTTTGACTCTCTCTACAGATGTACTCAGAATTTTAGAGCAGGCAATCTAATTACTAGTACCTGTTTGCTATTAACTTATTTTGAAGAGGGATTTAGGTCTATCAGGGAAGATTAATTGAATTGGAACTCATAAGGATAGGATATCAGTTAAGAATTGTATCTTGTCAGGTTTAAGCATTGTTCAAATGTTAAAAGTTAAGCTAATTCATTTATTATAGTTGAATTGTGCTGTTTAATAAAGTTTGTTTTGATTAAAGCTTCCTAATTTATCAGTAGAATTGTACCATATTAATGCCAAAGTAGCGAATAGTTGGGATCTGGTGTAGCTTTAGAATATACCTTGGGGTTTCTGATCCTGTACTTTAACATCAGCAAAACCCGAGCTTCTGAATTTCCTCCCTCACCTCCCCACTTCACCTCCATTAAAATAGTCCTCATAACCTACTTCCTTGACCTTGTCTTCAGGGGTAGCACGATGGAACTGTGGTTAGTACTGCTGCCTCACATACCAGGGACGCGGGTTTGGGTCACTGTTTGTGTGCAGTTTGCATGTTCTCCCCGTGTCTGTGTGGGTTTACTCTATGTGCTCCAGTTTCTTCCCACAGTCCGAAAGATGTGTAGTTAGGTGGATTGGTCCGTTAAATTGCCCCTTAGTATAAGGAGGACTAGCTATGGTAAATGTGTGGGATTAAGGGGATAGGGCCAGGTGGGATTGTAATTGTTGCAGACCTGATGGGCTGAATGGCCTTCTTCTGCAGCGTAGGATTCTACGATCCCCTAATACAAGTCTACCAAATTTCTGTCTGAAAATATCTCCTATGAGGAGTCTTAGGATATTTCACTCTGTTAAAGATGCCATTTAAATTCAAATTCTTGTTTTCAGTTTATTACTCACAGTGTAAGAAGTTGGAAACATCCTCAAGTTGAGGAATGTTATGTTCCCGATAGCCGCAGTATTGCTCCAGCAATGGGAACACACGGTTGTATTCACGGCAGGCATGTGTTGGGTACAGTGTCTTCAATTCCCGAAATACGACACTCCAGGTTCTCTTCTCGTCCTCCGTGTATTCCACTCTGGGAATCGCATCGCCACTTTGCCAGGAAAGAATGAGAAATTTACATGATACTAACATTAAAGGGGCTGCAAGCTGAGAGAATGTTATCTCCAGTTGCGCCAGTTCTTGTACGATCTTCTAATACACTTCTTGGAACAAAGGAACAGAAAGAGGCAATTCGCATCCTCAAATCCGTGCTGTCATTTAACCAAGTCACGGCTGACCTGAAGCTCCACTCCATATCCTCACCCAACAAAACTCTATCATTCTCAGTTTTGAAATTTGTAAACAACGCCCCAACCCCTCCAGTCCCTCCACAGCAACAATGGGTTTTTGGGGACACAGCATTCCAGGTTTCCACTACCAGAAATACTTCCTGTCATCACCGCTCCAACTTTACAGTTATCCAAGTAGTGGGTATTCCATCACACTCCTGATTTGCCCCTTGTCAGCAGTGGATAGGCTCTGGGGATTCAGGAGGTGAGTTCTCCATAGATTTTCTAACCTCTGACTGCTCTCGTAGCCACAGTTTTTATTTCGCCTGGTCAAATTCACTCCCAAGCATCCCCCCAAAAGGTTGATGGTGCCAGATTCCATGATAGCAATGGTGCAGTCTCATGTCGGACATGGTCACTGTCTGACACTAATGTGATGCAAATATCATGAGCTATTCATCAGCCAAAGCTTGGACATGATGCTGTTTTTATGTCATACCTGTCCCTTTGAATCTGCTGATACAACATGTGGTAATGTCAATCTGGATCTTGAAATGGTTTCCTTTCTACATCAGATGCTATAACTGATGTTAGTGTCAAAGAACAATTAGGCCCAATTTGGGAAAGGAATGCTGTGAGGGAAGGAAATTGAAGGGAAAAGTAGGGCATTGTGGGACCTTATGGAGTTTTGTATCAAATTGTGTTAATTAGCAAGTTTTTTTTTAATTCATTCGTGGGATATCTGTGTCTCTGGCTGGCCAGCATTTATTGCCCACCTCTTGTTGCCTGATGGCAGTTGAGAGTCAACCATACTGCTGTGGCTCTGGAGTTAGATACGGGTCAGACAAGGAAAGGACAGCAGATTTCCCTTCCCAAAGGACATTAGTGAACCAGATGGGTTTTTGCTACAATTGACAATTGTTTCATGGTCATCAGTAGATTCTTAATTCCAGATTTTTTTTAAATTCCAATTTCACCACCTGCTGTAGCAGGATTTGAACCCAGGCCCCCAGAACATTAATTGAGTTTCTGGGTTAACAGTTTAGCATTAAGAACACTAGGCCATAGTTCTGGATGTGCGGAGTTTGGCTGGTGATGAAATTGAGCCAATAACCAGAATACGAGGAAATAGGTGAAATAATAAAATCAGCAAAGTACAAAGTAAACAAAAAGACAGTTGACCGGAAACAGAGTTTGGACTGGAGGAAAATCTGTCAGGGAGTTTCCCAAGGATCGGTATTAGGACCTTTGCTTTTTTACATCACTTACAGGATTAAGCATCATGCAGGCCAAGTGTAAACAGCGGAGAGAGACTGCAGCATCCAGAGCGTCCGACCGCCCCTCTGACCAAACCTGTGGCCGTGCTTGCAGCTCCAGGAATGGATTATTCAGTCACCGCAGAACCCACCTCCCCGATGAGAAAGCAAGTAATCTTTGATCCTGAGGGGCTCCCAAGGACAAATATTCCTCTGATGTATATCACTGATTTAGACATCGTGAACAGAGAACAATTCCAAAATTTTCAGACAATGAAAAACGTGGAAGCATTTCAAACCGTGAGGAAGAGAGTGTAGAACTTCAAAAGGACAAAGACAAATTAGTCGAGTGGGCAGATAGGTGGCGGATGAAGTTCAGTGTGGAGAAATATAAAGTAACACATTTTGGTAAGAAGAATGTGAAAAGGGCACAATTCTAAAGGAGGTGCAGTGTCAGGGGGACCTGGGTGTATATGTACATAAGTCATTGAAAGTGGTAGAACAGATTGAGAATGCAGTTAATAAATCATACAGTATCCTCGGCTATTTTAATCCATTTGTGTTGTAGCAATTCTGTGATCCATTGTGGTTGGATTTTAATATACTTTTTAATTAAATTGCTGTCTGTATGTAATGTAAATTTAAGTTAAGTATTTAAATTACAAAGAACAAAGAACAAAGAACAACACAGCACCGGAAACAGGCCCTTCGGCCCAACGAGCCCGCGCCGCCGTCCTAACGTCTTAATGACATATAGGGACCAATTTGTTACCTAATCAGCCTAAGAGCACATTTTTGGGATGTGGGAGGAAACCGGAGCACCCGGAGAAAACCCACGCAAGCACGGGGAGAATGAGCAAACTCCCACAGACACAGTCCCAAATTCGTGTATCTGCACAGCACAGCGATAGTCACTGAGCTGTCATGATGCCCATCAAATGGTCCAGGTCAAGCGTACACTAACGACGTGAAGCAGTAGGATACTCTCGAAAAAAATCCAAGAGCAGCCCTCTCACGACCCATCGCGTGTATGCCCCTTGTTAGACAACAAGGTGGACAAAAGCACCTGTAGGATAAAAACAAGTACATCAATATCATCATCTATTTACACACTTCCCAGGGACTCCCAAAGCTCATGATCCCTATTTTAAATCAGTTTTCTATACCCCTCCATTCTCATTCTGTTCATGTGCCCATCTAAGTATTTCTTAAATAACTCCAGAGTACCTGCCTCCACCACTTTACTTGGCAGCACATTCCATACCCCCACCACCCTCTGTGTGAAAAAACTCCCGCTAGCATCCAAATTATACCTTACCCCCCTCACCCTAAGCCCGTGACCCCTCGTGCTATTTGAGTCCATCCTAACAAAAAGCTTAACCCTGTTTACTCTATCTATCCCCTTCATAATCTCGTACACCTCTATTAGATCTCCTCTAAGTCTACGTCTTTCTAAGGAAAACAGTCCCAATTTGTCTAATCTCTCCTCGTAACTCAGACCTTCCATATCAGGCAGCAGTATGATCTAATTAAACATTGGAACAGATCAGTCATGATGATCTAATTGAACATTGGAATAGCTGAATGGACTCTTTCTGTTCCCCTGGTTCTACAGTCACAGGCAGAATGGGTAGCTGCTGGTTTCTATCCTTATCAAAACTACATAGTTACTACAACTGGGCTGGATGGAGGCCATTTGGCCCATTATTCCCACTGTGAAAAACTACCCTATCAAATTTCGAGAGAAGCCGAAAAGGTTTCACGGGGAACTTTCTTTTCAATGAACTCTCTAGTTTACTTCCTTTAGTTTCATTGAGCAGGGTAAAGATGGAGGTTGAGGTGCACAGAATGCAAACTGCTCAGCACAGCTGTGATAGAATAGAAGTGGAATAATAAAAGATGAATTACATCAGTAGCCTTTACAATATTGTGTACAGTCCTCACTTAAATGTAAATTCCAACCTCTTCAATGTTATGATGAAGATTGCTTAGAGCTTCATCATTCAGTGTCCATGCCTTTGTAGTTTTGTCTGATTAAGCTAAGCAATTAGACAACAAAGACTGCTTGCATAATAAATATATTTATAGCTGCAGTTCCATTCACTTCTGCTAGTCAAAGGAGAAAAAAAAACACAACTGGATTTGGGATGCAGGGTTAGCTAATTGCAAGCATTTTATTATAGAATCATAGAAAAAGGTAAAAGCCATTCGGCCCATTATGTCTGTGCTAGCTCATCGAGAGAGTTATCAGTTCATTCCGCTTTCCCCACAACCTTGTAGTTTTCTCCTTTTCAAGTGTTTATCCAATTGACCCTTTTGAAAGTTATTATTGAATCTGTTTGCACCGTCTTTTCAGGCAGCGCAATCCATAATACTGCAATCTGCCGTGCATAAAACTAATGTAACTTCTCATCTCCTGCCTGTTATTTATTTTACCAATTGCCTTCAATCTGTGTCCTCGAGTTAGTGACCACACCCCCCCCCCCGCCTGCAGAACAGTCTCTCTCTGTCTTTGCTCTGTCAAAGCCATTTCATATGCCCTAAATTCAGTATATCCAGATAGGTTTTGTTGTACTCACTGTCGGTAATTGTATGCAATATCTGCAAACTCCTTCCTGCGAGCTCGATACACTGAGTCTGTGAAACCCTGGGAATGTAACACAAGAGAGGTTCAGATCCTCTATCATTAAAATGAGAGGCTGAGTAACTGAGACAGCATGGTTGATTGACATCTTTGGAACTGCACGCCCGGATGCAGAATCAGAGTAATCAGTCACTATCTAATTTAGCAAATGCATAATGATAATGTTGTCAATCTGAAAAAGATACCCCTTTTTAAAACCTAATGCATTTTGATAAAAAAGAGTAATTATATCTTATTATATTACATCAATTACACTCTAATAGCAGCAATTTGTACTGTACTGGCAAAACTCCACAACCTTAATCATGAAAAGCAACTTATCTCAAAATCTACAGCTGTCCATAATTTGCATTTGTTTGCATGTGTACACATTTATATCTGTGTGTGTGTGTGTGCGTGTGCACATAGATATCTGCGTATGTATCAGTGTATGTGTGCACATTTGTATCTGTGTACATATAAATGTGCACACATACACATTTATATCTAATAAAGTTCACTTATTAATGTCACAAGCAGTCTTCCGCTGCAATCAAGTTACTGTAGATATCCACTAGTCGCCACACTCTGGCACCTCTTCGGATACACTGAGGGAGAATTTAGCATGGCCAATGCTAACCAGCACATCTTTTGGACAATGGAAAGAAACCGGAGCATCTGGAGGAATCCCACACAGATACGGGGAGAATGTGCAAATTCCACACAGTCACCCAAGGATGAAACTGAATCCCTGGACTGTGAGGCAGCAATGCTGACCGCTATGCCAACATGCCACCTATATCTGTGCATATATCTGTATCTGTTTGTGTCTATATAACAGTATGTGTGTTTATGTCCGCATGTGATATGTAGTGTGTATGTACATATGTCTGTACATATCTGTGCTTTTATGTGACTGTCTGTGTCTTTATTGTCCGTTTTGGAGAGTTGTGAGAGGAGAGAGCTCTGTGTGAGAGGATCCATGAATTCAAACTGTAGCATAGCAGAGTCAGAGTGGAAAGAGGCCTCCTGCTGTTCTCTGTGATGGTGCATGGGATCTTTAATACTTACCTGAGAACACAGACCTTTCTTTAATGTCCTAAAAGTCAGCACCTCTGACAATGCAGCATTCCCCCCGCATTTACCTCCTCCCAATCTTACTTCTCTTTCATTATACAACACAGTTTATTTTACTGAAATAAGGTTCTTACTGGGTGATCCGCATCAAGCTCTGACCCATAGCTCAGGATCTGATTCGCAAATCTGTCCAAATCTTGAATTGTCCGAGGGAACCATGGAACTGAGAAAGGAGGAAAATGGGGAAAGAAAGAGGGAGATACTGTTGTTAGTATTATTCATTTTGTCATGTGACCAATGCAGGTCTGTCGATTCTCTTCACAAGTAGTTTTTGATGATGAGGTTATTATCAAACACTAGAGGCCGATTATCACCCACTCACGTACCATCGTGATAAACAGAGCTTTCCACATCCAGTTTCAACTTTGAGTCAAAGCACAGAATGTTCCTTTCCCGCGAGTGGGCAAAGGGCAGACGTGGAAAAGTTTATTGACCTCAGGCGGAATTTTATGGTTTTGGGATAAGTGAAAAAACCCGCCTAAGAAAGTCTGGAGAAGGTGTAATGACTTCAATCAGGCCATTGAGCTTGACTTATTGGAATATGAAATCCTTGGTTAAGGGGCTAATTCAGGGATCTTCCTTGTATTTTACCAGGATATCAGTTGCTCTGGCACTCCTGAAGGTGAAGACAGATTGCTGACTGATGATACTCTGTGTACTACTGTTGGAATTGGGATTTTGATGAAGAGACTTCTGTCGCCAAAGACTTATTACAGATGGAATTATGAAACCAGTTTCTAAATGAGTTGGGAAAATGCAGAATTTCAATGCAGAAAAAATTGTTTGTATTTTAATTATTTCTCAAAAGCACATACAGAAAAGTCATCAAGACTTTCCAGATATGAAGATGAGCTTTATATTCTTCAGAAATAAAATGAATCCATTTTGTGCAAGATCTTAATGTTGTACTTTGGGTTTTGGCTCTGTTTTATCCCTCAGATTCATTTCACATTACTGCCCTCGGGATTCTCGCAAAGCACAAATGGTGATTTACCAAAAAAGATAAGAGAATAAGTATAATAAAGAGGGAGGTTTTGTGGCACAGTGGGTCGTGTTTGAGTCCCACCTCATGATTTGATTGTCAAGGTGCAATGGCCTGAGTGATATTATTGTTGCTAAATATCAATCCAGAAACTTTGCTAATGTTCTGAGGACCCGGGTTTGAATCCCCGTAGAATTTGAATTCAATTTTAAAAAATCTGGAGTTAAGAACGTATTGAAGACCATGAAATTATTGTCAATTGTCAGAAACCTACATGGTTCACTAATGTCCCTTAGAGAAGGAAATCGTCCATCCTTACCTGGTAAGACATGTATGTGGCTCCAAACCCACAGCAATGTGGCTGATTTTCAACTGTGTATCAAGGGTAACTAGGGATGGGCAATAAATGCTGCCAGCCAGTGATGCCCATGTCCCACAAATGAATTTTAAAACATCATAATGCATCCCAACAGATTGGGTGTATCAACCTGCAAATCCTTCCGAAAGTGCCAGTAGTTGGTGGTAAGAGCAGCAAGAGTCCTGGTCAATAATGCTTGATGTGCAGTGGCGCCCCTGAAGCTATAAGCTCCTGGCAACAGAATAGCGATGTGCTCCAGGAATTACTAGTTATGGAAACAGATGAAATTCTGCTTCAGTGCACCACTAGGCATTTGAATAGAATTGGAATAACAAAGAAAGACTTGCATTTATATAGGACCTTTGATATCCTTGGATGTCCAAAGCACAACCAATGAAGCACTTTTGAACTGCAGTCACTATTGTAGAGAATATGACAGCCAATTTGCACACAGCAAGCTCCTTCAAGGACAAATATGATTCTGATCAGATAACTTGTTTTATTGATATCAGTTGAGCAATAACCATTGGCTAGGACAGTGAGGACAGATCACATGGATAGGCTGGAGAGCAGTTGAATGCACTTAGGAGCATGAAGGCGGCAGAAAGCATCATAGATTGGAGCTTTAGAATCATGGTCACACCCAAGGTACAGGCAGATAAATGGGTGACCATAGAATGAGCAGGCAGTCAGTGTAGGAATCCCCAGTAAGGCCTTTTACAAGGTTTCTGATGGCAGACTGGTGCAGAAGATGAAGTCACATAGGGTCAGAAGTGAGCCGGCAACATGGATACAAAACTGGCTTGGTCAAAGAAGACAGAGGGTAACAATGAAAGGGTGCATTTCTGAATGGAAGGCTGTGACAAATGGTGCTCTTGGGAATCAGTGCTGGGACCTTTGTTGTTTGTAATATATATAAATGATTTGGAGGAAAATATAACTGGATTGATCAGTAAGTTTGCGGACGATGCTAAAACTAGTGGATATGCGGATAGCATTGAGGACTCAGAGGATACAGCAGGATATAGATCAGTTGGAGTTTTGGGAGGAGAGGTAGCAGATGGAGTTTAATCTGGACAAATGTGATGTATTGCATTTTGGAAGGTCTAATATAGATTGGAAATATACAGTAAATGGCAAAATCCTTAAGAGTTTTGATAGGCAAAGGGATCTGGGTGCACGGGTATACAGGTCACTGAAAGTGGCAATGCAGGTGAGAAGATTGTCAAGAAGGCATATGGCGTGCTTGTCTTCATTGGTATTGAGTTTAAAAATTGGCAAGTTATGTTGCAACTTTATGGAATCTTAGTTAGGTCGCACTTGAAACATAGTGTTCAATTCTGGTTACCACCCTACCAGAAAGATGTGGAGACTTTGGAGAGGGTACAGAAAAGATTTACCAGGATGTTGCCTGGTCTGGAGGGCATTAGCTATGAGGAGAAGTTAGAGAAACTTTGTTCTCACTGGAACAATGGAAGTTGAGGGGCAACCTGATAAAAGTCTACAAGATTAAGAGAGGCATGAACAGAGTGGACAGTCAGAAGTTATTTCCCAGGGTGGAAGAGTCAATTACTAGGGGGCACAGGTTTAAGGTGCGAAGGGCAAGATTTAAAAGAGATGTACGAGGCAAATTTTTTACACAGAGGTTGGTGGGTGCCTGGAACTCGTTGCCAAGGAGGTAGTGGAAGCAGATATGATAGTGACTTTTAATGGGCTTCTTAACATAAATACATGAATACGATGGGAATACAGGATATGGTCTCCAGAAGTTAAGTCAGGCAGAATTGTCAGTGTAAGCTTAAAGGTTGAAAGGCCTGTTCCTGTGCTGTAATTTTCTTTGTTCTTCTTTGTTCTCTTTGTAACTCCACCGATGTTTGACATAATGCCTATAGGATCCTGAATGTCCATGTAAGGGAACAGTCAGCCACAGCTTAATATCTCATCCAAACAATAACCCTACTGAGAGCATCCTCAGCAATGCACTGATGTGTCAAACTAATTTGTTGTACTCAAGTAACTGGAGTGGGATTTAAACCCACAACTTTTTAACTCAGGGTTCAAAGCAGGACAAACTGAGCATGGCTGGCACAAGAATACAGAATAGGATGTGATGCTGAGTTAACAACAACTGCATCTTGTATTTTTATGCTCATGTTCTGATGTAAAAAACTTGATAAGAATGTAAGTGATGAGGACAATATTAGGATATAGACTGATTGAGTGAATGGGGAAATATGTGACAGATGTTGTTTAAAATGGTACATGTGAAATTATCCACTTTAGACAGAGAAATAGAATATGACAGAGAGTTATTTAAATGATGATCAATTGGGAAATGTCAATGTACACAGTTCCTGGGTGTTCTTATACAACAAAAGCTGAAAGCATACAGATACAGAAACAGTTAAGAATGTAAATGGTATTTTGGCCTTCTTTGCAAGAAGACTTGAATGCAGGAAGAACAATGTCTAAGTGAAACTGTACAGGGCCTTGTTGAGACCACACCTTTGATTTGATTTATTATTGTCACATATATCAACATACAGTGAAAAGTATTGCTTCTTGCATGCTCTTTAGACAAAACACACTGTTCATAGAGACACCTGGAGTGTTTGTGCAGCTTTGGTCTCCTGATATGAGGAAGAATATATGCCTTGATGGGAGTGCAGTGATCACCAGACTGAATGAATGTACGGCACATATAAATGCACTGCATGGATTTACCAAATCACTAAACAAGTTCATCTGTCAATGTGAGTCAATGCAAAACCTAATTAGCGATTAACTATAAATCTAATGAAACAATTTTAATTTATTCATAGGAAATCCCATTGTTAATCAGACGGATGGAGCAGGGATCTGTCAAAGGGGATCAGAGAAGCACACAGCCAAGTATAAATTCTAACAAAAAAGAAGAGAGCAAATAATTTCTAATGAGGGAATATTAAACAAGAGGAGAAGGGAAAGGAGAAGCGAATGAGAACTGGCAAAAATTAAAATTAGACCAACTAATTTAATTGTCTGCAGCCATTTATAATCTTAATTTCTTCCCCCGGACTTTGCTGATACTGGCTGCATTGACGTTTCGGGGGTAAGCAGCGGGTCAGCCAAAGAATAGACAAGAGGGCAGTGAGAAAAGCTTCTGATTAGTCTTTTACAGTGACCTGCTCATTCATCAAACAGCAGTTTTTATGCCTTAGCCCCGAACACCCGGTATTGTGGTCACTCTGAATGAGGTTAGACGTCCAAAAAATTGTTAAATTTATGAGAATTCACAACACTCACTAAACTCTTGTCTAAACAGAGTTAACCACTCAACACTGCCTCAGGGTAACCAGGAGCTTGGGAAAGAAGACATGCCTCTCAGCATAGTGGACTTTAATTCAACTCTGCAAAGAATAATAAATCTCTGGCAAATATAAAGCTTTTGTTCTGTTATCTCCAGCACCTGTCTGTCTGCCAATTATGAATATGTTGCTTTAAAAAAAATACTTGCTAAAAAAGAGTTCCATTGTAATTCTCTCAAGAAGAATTTGTATTGATGATATGGCCAACTCTTAATGAATGACAACTTGACAATAAATCCAAAAGAAACTCACAGGAGTCTCTCCCCTCTGTTGATGCAGCTGCACTGTCGTTAATAAAGCTAAGTTAATATTTTTATACATGGAAGTGGAACTATTCCCTGAGAATTTATCCCAAACCAGCAGCTGGATTCAAGGTCATGGGAAGGAAATTGATGCTTTCTGTCACAAAGCTCATCAATATCACAGTGCAGAAATTGTGTATGTTTTACAGATTTATAGGGTGCATAGTAAGGTTCCTTCCCTTTGTGTGAACCCTCATCCATTAGGAGTTAATAATAGAAAGTGGGCATTTTCTTCTCACCAAAGAATAATTGGCATTTATACTGCACCTTTCACAACTTCATGGTATCCAGGGAAGTACATCAGAAAAATACTCAATGTGGGATGTGATGTAACCAATGTGGCAAAATGTGAACTTGCCAACTTTGGCAGTCAGTACCTTATTTAATTGGAGAGAGACTGAAGAATTCTGAGGTACAGAAGGATCTGGGTGTCCTGGTACATGAATCACAAGAAATCACAATGCTGGTACAACTGGTGATTAGGGAGGCCAATGGAATGTTGGCTTTTATTGCAAGGGGAATCAAGTATAGAAGTAAGAAAATATTGTAACAGCTGTGTAGGGCCATGGTAAGGCCACATCTGGAGTACTGTGTTCAGATTTGGTCTCCATACTTTCTTTCTAAATCATTCACTGGATATAGGCATCACTGGCTTAAGGTGAATAGGGCAAGGTTTAAAGGAAATATACAAGGCAAGCTTTTTACATGAAGGAAGGTGGGTGCCTGGAATTCATTGCCATGGAAAATAATGGAAACAGATGCAATAATGACTTTTAAGGAGCATCTTGGCAAATACATCAATAGGATGGGAATAGAGGGATCTGGTCCCCGGAAGAGTAGAGGGTTTTACTTAAGTTGGGCAGCATGGTTGGTGCAGTCTTGGAGGGCTTGAAGGGCCATTTCTGTGCTACAACTTTGTTTTTTTTTCAGTATTTATTGTCTATCCCTAATTTCAATTGAGAATGTGATGATGAGCTACCTTCTTGAATTGCTGCAATCCCTAAAGGGTAGGTACAGCCACAGTGCTGGTAGGGAGGGAGTTCCAGGATTTTGATCCAGCAACAGTAAAGGGACAGTGATATAACAGTGATATGATATAAACTGAGACAGTGATTAACTTGGAGGGAAACTTCTAGGTGGTAATGTTCTACCTGGTGGTAAGGGTCTCTTGGACAGCCACATGAGCGGTCTGCAGATAGAGGGATATATGAGGACTGTTTAAATACTTTAATTGTTTCCACAGGCTGTTCGGTCCACCTTGTTGACCAACAAGGTGCATGCATTCGGCAGGTCGTGCGAGGGCTGCTCCTGGAGGTTACTTCAGGAGTGGCCTAGTGCTTCATGTCGTTAGTGTATGCTTAAACTGGACCATCAGATGGGCAACATGACAGCTCAGAGACTATCGCTGTTGCTGTGCAGACACATGGATTTGGGCCTGTGTCTGCGGGAGTTTGCGCGTTCTCCCCGTGGTTGCGTGGGTTTTCTCCGGGTGCTCCGGTTTCCTCCCACATCCCAAAAATGTGCTCTTAGGCTGATTGGGTAACAAATTGTCCCTATATTGGTCTCTATATGTCATTAAGACGTTAGGATGGCGGCGCGGGCTGGTTGGGCCGAAGGGCCTGTTTCCCGTGCTGTGTTGTTCTTTGTTCTTTGTTCTCTGTTCTTTGTTCCCATGTATCTGTTGCTATTGTTGTTCTGGATGATAGACGTCATGGGATTGGAAGGTGCTGTCAGAGAAGCATTGATGAGCTCTTGTGGTTCATCTTGTAAATGGTACACACAACATCCACTGGTCATCGGTAATGGAGGGAGTGAATGATTAAGTGCCAAGAAAGCGGGGCTACTTTGTCCTGGATGGTGTTGAGCTTCCTGAGTGTTTTTGGAACTACATCCATCCAAGTAAATGGAAAGTATTTCATCCCACTCCTGATTTATAGGTGGTGGGTAGGTTTGGGGGAGTTGTGAGTTGAGTTAGTACCTTAGCCTCTGTAGCCACAATATTTATATGACTATTCCAGTTCAGTTTCTCATCAACGATAAACTCCAAGATATTGACCACCCCAAGATTCAGAGGTGGTAATGCCATTGAATATCAAGGGGCAATGGTGCAATTCTCTCTTTTCACAGGTCGTCATTGCCTGGCCTCCCTAACAGCACTGTGGCTGTACCTACCCTTTAGGGATTGCAGCGATTCAAGAAGGTAGCTCATCATCACATTCTCAATTGAAATTAGGGATAGACAATAAATACTGAATAAAAAAACAAAGTTGTAGCACAGAAATGGCCCTTCAAGCCCTCCAAGACTGCACCAACCATGCTGCCCGACTTAAGTGAATGTTTCTTGTCACTTGTCAATCCAAGCCTGAATGTTGTCCAGCTCTTGCTGCATACGGACACTGACTGCTGCGGTGTTGAAGGAGTCACAAATGGTGTTGAAAGTTGAATAATTATATGAGTGAACATCTCCATATCTGACCTTATAACGGAAGAAAGGTTATTGATGAAGCAACTGAAGATGGTTGGGCCTAAGACACTCCCCTGAGGAACTTGCTGGGCAATGAGCTGCCAATATCACAACCATCTTCCTTTGTGCCAGGTATAACTTCAACTAGCTGAGACTTTTCTCCAGAGTGCCATTGACTCCATTTTTGTTAGGGTTCCTTAATGCCCTACTCAGTAGAATGCCGTCTTCCTGTTAAGGGCAGTCACTCTCACCTCATCTCATGCTCAGCCTTTATTTCCAAATTTGAACCAAGGCTGTAATAAGGTCAGGAATGGCTCTGGAAGAACTCAAACTGAGCGTTTGTGAATAGGTTATTACTGAGTGAGAGCTGCTTGGTGGTATTGTTGGTGACATTTTCCATCACTTTACTGATGATCGAGAGTAGACTGATGGGGCTGTAATTGGCTAGGTTGGATCTCTCCTGTTTTCTGTGTACAGGAAATACCTGGGTAATTTTCCACATTGTTGGCCAGCTGTAGTGGAAGAACTTGGCTAAGGGAGAGGCAAGTTCTAGAGCACAAGTCTTTAGTACTATTGCCAGAATGTGATGAGGGCCCATTGCCTTTGCAATATCCAGTGCCTTTATCTAGTTTATTGATACCATACAGAGTGAATTCCATTGGCTGAAGGCTGACATCTGTGATGTTGAGGCCTCAAAAGGAAGTCGAGATGGATCATCCATTCTGTCTGAAGATGGCAGCAACTGCTTCAGCCTTGCTTTTTGCACAGAAATGCTGGGCTCCCCCATCATTACGAATGGGGATATTTGTGGAGCTCCTTCTCCACTCAAGTGTTTGAGAACAAAGACCAAAAAAAATTACAGCATGGAACAGGCCATTCGGCCCTCCAAGCCTGCACAACCAATCATCCAACACCATCTACAACAGGACTACAGACCTTGCAGCCAATCTATTGGAAAGATTCAGAGATGGTTCACTTGATCTATCCCTGGGATGAAGGTGTTATTAGGAGATTTGGCCCTGTACTCATTGGAGTTAAAAAGAATGAGAGATGATCTTATTGAAATGTATAACATTCTGAGAGAACTTGACAGGTTGAATTTTGAGAGGATGTTTTTCCTTTAGGGGAGTCTAGAGATAATGGACATAGTTTAAAAATTAGGGCTATCCCATTTAAGACAGAGATTAGAAATTTCTTTTTGTCTCAGGGAATTCTAATCCTGTGGAATTCATTTCCCTAAAGGGCATTAGAGGTTGGGTCATTGAATATATTCAAGGTCAAATTGGGTAGATTCTTGATTGATGGGGGTCATGGGTTATAGGGGGCAGACAGGAAAGTGGAGTTGAGGTCTACAATCAGATCAGCTGTGATTTTATTGAATAGCAGAACAGGTGTGAGGGGCCAAACAGCCTATTTCTACTCCTGGTCCTTCTTGTGATCCTGTGTTCACCCTACTTGACAAATTCTAATCCACAACTAACACCCAATCATCCCAGTTCTCAGGTTAAATCCTAATGGCGGGATTTTCCTGCCATTCCCACCATTGGGATATTCCAGTTCTGCCTCCACCATGGGTTCCCTAGCAGCAGGGGATGTAAACAATGGGAAACCCCTTTGATAATAGCAGGATAATAGCCTCCATTGGCCAACGGCTGCCTCTGCTGCTTCAAAACACACCACAGAGGGGTGCAGAAAATCCCGCCCTAAATTCTCATCAGGGTCAGACCTTATAACTCCTTGCTCTGACTGATACTGCTTTGTCACAAAGACCCCAGAGAACCAATCCCCTCAAACCCACACTTAATCTCCCAAGCTACACACTTGATTCTCCTTAAAGTTTAGAGTTTACTTATTAGTCACAAGTAGGCTTACATTAACACTGCATTGAAGTTACTATGAAAATCCTCTAGTCGCCACACTCCGGCACTTATTCGGGTACACTGAGGAAGAATTTAGCATGGCTAATGTTCCTAACCAGCACATCTTTTGGACTGTGGAAGGAAACCGGAGCACCCAAAATAAACACAAAGGGAAATGGGGGATAACGTGCAAACTCCGCACAGACAGTGACCCAAGCCGAGGATCCCTGGTGCTGTGAAGCAGCAGTGCCACTGTCAACCTGGACATTGTATACATTCCTTCCCACCCTACATCCCACCCATATTACTGCACCCACCCTTCTTTAATAATTGAGAGAGAATAAGAATCCAGTACCTGTATCCTTTATCTTGTCCCGTGAAAGTTCATGAACAGTGCCACTGATCTCTTGTCTCAAGCTGAGGAGGATCTCCTCGAGGCTGGTCATATCTTTACAATCCAGATCGATAAAGAACTCATACTCCCCTTTCTTAAACCTTGAAGGCCTGGATTCAATGTGAGTGAGATTCACCCCCTTCTCCTGCCAAAGTCAAGAAATTAAACTTGTGTTTTCCTTTAAGAAAATGCTGTTTTTAAATTTATTGCATTCCTACACAATGCCTCATAAGCACAGATATCTGATGGCCAATTGTGCATAGCAAACTCCCACACACAGCGGTGTGTACTGACCAGATCACCCATTTTCAGCAATATTTGGGGGTAAATATTGACCAGGAAGGACATTGAGGGAACATCTGCTGTTCTTCCTGCAATAGTTTCATGGGATCTTTTATGACTATTTGAAATGGCAGTAACATCCCCAGTGTAATATCTCACCCAAAAGACAGCAGTTCCAACACTTCCTCAGATTTGGACTGTGTAGGATCAGAATGAGATCATGGTTGTTCCAATTGTAGCCTTAACACCACTTTCTTGTCTTTCCCACCATGTTTGACTTCTGGAAACCTTACAGTACAGAAGGAGGCCATTCGGTTCATCAAGCCTGCACCAACAACAATCCCACCCTGACCACATCCCCTAATTCCACATATTTACCCTGATAGTCCCTCAATATGAAGGGGCGATTTAGCACGGCCAATAAACCCAACCTGCACATCCTTCAGTTCTTAGGTGGAATTTTCCTGAGTTTGACGAGGTTGCAATATTACAAAACAATTCTAAGTGCAGAAAGAGTGAAAAAATGCAAAGGAATCACTCTAGTTTTTTTGGGTGAGTTGTGAGTCACAATCTTATGGCATTTGGTGCAAAGAAAGTTGCAGGATGTGATTGCTATCAGCAGGGGGCAGAGCCAAAGCTCTCCAGAGAAGCTGGTGCTGTGTTTTTGGAGTGCTGTTGCCCGGGTGCCCTGATCTCCCAGTGAGGGAGTTATGGTGCAGTGGGTCACAATCAGACTGGGTAGCAGAGGGCTGGGTGGATAAGGGGGACAGTTACGTTGTGGAGCTGGAGCGATGTCAGTGGCGGCCATCGCTCCCATTTTTGCAGTCCAAGAGGGAAGTGACAGGGAAGTGTCTTTAAAATTTATTTTCTCTGCGCGTGCACAGTTGAAGGTTCTGGTCAGAGCTGCAGCGTTTTGGGCGCAATAAGTCCCACCCACAGCGTGATTCAGATTTGCAACTCTTTTTCAGGCTGAGTGTGTATGGGGTGCCTGAGAACAGGTTTACAAAGCAGATCTGAATTGCGCCCAGATTCAGCACTAAGAATGAAAGTGGTAAAATTGGGCCCAGAGGACAGAGACGAAGGGAACTGTTTTCTCTCAGAGGGTTGTGTGACTTTGGAACTCTCTGTCTCAGAAGGTGGTGGAAGGGCGGATATTGAATATTTCTGAGGCAGAGCTAGATAGGTTCTTGTTAAGAAAAGGAATCAAAGGTTGTTGGGAGTAGATGGGAGTGTGGAATTAGAGACAAAAACAGAATAACCATGATCTTATTAAGTGGTACAGCAGGATGGAGGGACCGAATGGCCTACTTTTGCCCTTAATTCATATGATTGTAGAAAGCCTTGTTTGAGAAATTATCTTTGAAATAGCCAACAATAATTTTTATGTAAGTAGACAGATTTCAAATGATTCAGGAACAAATGCACCCTTAAGTTTTATTTGTGACATGTGCCTTTGATGTCAGCAATATAGGATGTATAAAGAAGCTTGGTTCTTCAGAGGAGTTCAAAAGATAGAAGTAAAAATTGGTTAGATCAATCAGCTATTTTTAAAAATTTATTAATAGATTATGGGATTCATAGGCCCGCCAGCATTTATTGTCCATCCCAAATGCCTTTGCAAGGCAGTTGAGAGTGAACCCCTTTGCTGTGGCTCTGGAGTTGTATGTAGGCCAGAACAAGTACATGTTTTCCTTCCCTAAAGGACATTAGTGAACCAGACAGGTTTTTCTGACAATCAACAATGGTTTCATGGTCATCAGTAAATTCTTAATTCCAGATATCTTTTATTGAATTCAAATTCCACCAACTGCTGTGGCGAGATTCAAACCCGGTCCCCAGAACATTAGCTGAGTTTCTTATCTTGAAACTAATATTTCATGCTGCAGATTCACCATCTCAGGAAAACATCTCCCCAGCATTCTACACTATCAGCTCCCTAAAAACATTAGGTGCTTCAATGAGGTTGCCTCTCATTATCTAAAGTACGTGAAACATCGGCCTAATCTATGGTGATGACCTGGTGGTATTAATCCAGAAACTCAACTAATGTTCTGGGGACCTGGGTTCAAATCCCGTCACAGTATATGGTGAAATTCAAATTCAGTAAAAATAACTGGAATTAAGAATCTACTGATGACTATGAAATCATTGTTGATTGTCGGAAAAACCCATCTGACTCACAAATGTTCTTGAGGGAAGGAAATCTGCTATCCTTACCTGGCCTGGCCTATATGTGACTCCAGAGCCCCAGCAATGTAGTTAACTCTGAACTGCCCTTTGAAATGGCCTAGTAATAAATTCAGTTCAATAGCAGCCAAAGATGGAATAAATGCTGGCCCAGATAGCAACACCCATGACCCACAAATGAATTGAAAAAGAACAATTCCTTTGTCCCATTAATCAGTCTAGCGAATGCATTGAACTCCTTCTTTGGCAAGTATATCTTTCCTTAGAAAGGGAAACCAAATCTATATTTAATACTCGAGGTGTGATCTGTAACAGAGAACAGACTTCAAAATTCCTCTGCTGAATGTGAGTGATTTGGTACATCCTGAAGCTGTGAAAGGGGATGGCATGGTGGCACAGTGGTTGGCACTGCTGCCTCACAGCCCCTATCTGTGCTGAGTTTACTCATTATCTCCATGTCTGCATGAATTTCCTCTGGGTGCGCCAATTCCCTCCCACACTCCAAAGATGTGCAGATTAAGTTGATTGGCCATGTTAAATTGTCCATAAGTGTCTGGGGATTAGGAGTGTGAATATGTGGGGTTACCGGGATGGGATCTGGGTTGGATTGTTGTCAGTGCAGGCTCGGTGGGCCAGATAGAGCACTATTGATTCTATGAAGGTGCTATAGAAATTGTTTAACAGCTGCTGACTTGTTATTGGCTGCTCAATGCTAACACTAAAGGCCTTTAGTCCAATACAAAACTTGCTGCTTTGGTTTTCTTGAGCCAGGTGAATATCAGTTTGTTTCACTGAAAAGCTGGGCCTTTAACCTTTAATATTGTGCAGCTCGCCCTTTTCCTCATGACAACAGTTTTAAAATCTGGTTGGATTAACCAAGGATTCATTTGACAAACTCTTCTTTGCTTCGTCAGGGGGCTCAGCTGTGGATCACAAGAGAAATCCCGGTCCCGAGCTGATGAAGCTGCTTTGGAAGAAGTTGGAATTTAACACGACGGCACCAGGGATACGTTTGGACGCGAGTGCCCATTGTATTTGAAAGTAACTGTGCAGGTACAGCAGGCAGTAAAGAAGGCAAATGGTATGTTGGCCTTCATAATAAGAGGATTTGAGTATAGGGATAGGGATGTTTTGCTATAAGTGCGTAGAGCATTGATGAGGCCACACCTGGAGTATTGTGTGCAGTTTTGGTGTTCTTATCTGAGGAAGGATGTTCTCGCTATAAAGGAAGAACAGCAAAGATTTAGGAGGCTGATTCCTGGGATGGCAGGTCTGCCATAGGAAGAGAGATTAAGTCGATTAGGATTATATTCATCAGAGTTTAGAAGAATGAGAGGGGATCTCATAGAAACTTATAAAATTCTAACAGGGTTAGACAGGGTAGATTCAGAAAGAATGTTCCCGATGGTGGAAAAGTCCAAAACTAAATGTTATAGTTTGTGGATAAGGGGTAATTCTTTTTGAACTCTTTCAGAGGTGGGGAGAAATTTCTTCACCCAGATGTGAATGTGTGGAATTCACTACCACAGAAAATAAGTGAGGTCTGATTTCAAGAAGAAATTAGATGTCACCCTTGGGGCTAAAGGAACCAAGGCATAAGGGAGGAAGGGAGATTCAGGATATTGAATTCAGTGATCAGCTATGATCAAAATGAATGATGGAGCAGGTTCAAAGGGCTGAGTGGCCTCCTCCCCTAGTTTCTATGCTTTGTAAATAGTTATATCACATAGTGTATCAAGCAGTGACGAGGATCAAGAGGAGGTGTGCAGTGGGAGGATAAGGGGGTAGAGATTGGTCCAAGCTGTTTCTGAGCCAAACAACTTGTTCAATATGTTACTGTGTAAACAATTGCCTCATTCCATGAGCAGGAAAGTCAGTACAGGCAAAATGTGAGATAACAGCTAGATAAGAAACATTACAGATTGCTCGATAATACTTCTCTTCAAAATATTATTTTCCAATTGTCCCTTTTATGACATTTGGCACAAATTGAAAGAATTGCTGTTGAGTGAAATGGTGTCTACATGATGCAGCAGGGGACTAAAAGGTTTATTTACTTGAGTGATTTTTTTTCTCAGAACTTTGATGTTGCAATGTGTATTTTGAATAAGCAGCTCCTATGTTGCAACAGCAGAGTTTAGATATTGCTCAAAGAAATGTAGAAAGATAACACATGAGCAGAAGGAGGCCATTCAGCCCCTCCCGTTATGCTTTATCATTCAACAAGATTATAGTTGATTGTCTACCGCTAAGTTGATTTTCCCGCACTATCCCCACTTCCTTTCATATCATTAGTTGCCAGAATTCTCAGTCTCTGTTTCAAACATACTCAATGATTGAACCTCCACAGATTTACCACAGAGAAGAACTACCCCCTCATCTTAGTCCTAAACCCTCTCAACTGGGGCGGTGCAGGGGTTAGTGTTGCTGCCTCACAGTGCCAGGGACCCGGGTTCAATTCCAGCTTGGGTGACTGTTTGTTGGCACGTTCTCCCTGTATCTGTGTGGGTTTCCTCTGGATGCTCCGGTTTCCTCCCACACTCCAAAGAGTTACTGGGTGGATTGTCAGACTTGTCAATGACATCAACATCCCTAGAATGAATAAATTCAAAATTATATGTTTGTAATTTAGTAACCTGTCTTTGGGAAAGGATTAGAGGAGAGAATTCTCGAGAGAAGCAAAGACAGACATGCGCGATCCTGAACTTGGTTATTGATCTATTAATTGATCAACTTCTATATTGAGTGATTAATGCTGGCTGGTACAAGTTAGTGGATAATATTGAAAGATCAGAAAAATCCTCTGCTATAACTCTGCTGAATGTTCCTTTGTTACTATGAACTGTAATGTATTATTTAACAGAGATAATGATTGTTTACATGCATTGTAACGATGGAATACTGGCTGCTGCAGCTTACTGACATAGAAAGTGAACTTTTATCTGATCTGTTACGTGCACTAGCAGAGGAGATGTAACTGAGAGTGACCTGCATAGAGCATACAGACGCTGACCTTGGATAAGTTTGCGTCATTCAGAACACAAACATTTACAAAACTTTAGCAAAGTAGCAGAAAGACAGTACATTGAAGCATCGAATGCCATTTTGGGGGAAGGTGGAAATGGAAGGTTTCACTGAGGGAGGATTCCAAGAATTCAGGAAAGTTTCTGGATCTGCTGGTTGCCCTGCTCCCTTGAAATCTGTTGGGACATGGCCAATAAACAAAGGAAAGGCACAACTATGTTTAAATACTGGTTTCTTGAATTTGGAGATGGTGCAGAGGAGATTTGTGGCACAGTTGTTAGAAGGCTGCCTCACTGCATCAGGGACCAGGGTTCCATTCCCAGCTTGGGTCTGTGTAGAGTCTGCACATTCTCTCCAGGTCTGCTGGGTTTCCTCTCACAGTCTGAAAGCTGTATTAGTTTGGTGCATTGGCCATGCTAAATTCTCCCCCAGTGTACCCAAACAGGCACCAGAGTGTGGCGACCATGGGATTTTTCACAGTAACTCCATTGCAGTGCTAATGTAAACCAACTTGTAACACTAATAAATAAACCTTATATGGGTTATACAGAAAGAAATTAGGATTGTTCTCCATAGGGAAGGTTAAGAGGAGATTTAATGGATGTGTTCAAAGTTACAAAGGGTTCAGTAGAGTGAATCAGGAAAAATAGTTTTGAGAGGATAGTGATGTTGTGTGAATGTCACCGAACTAGTTATCCAGAGGCAGAGGCTAATGCTCTTGAGGCATCGTTCAAATCTCAACACAGCAGCTGATGGAATAGGAGCTTTTTAATAAGTTTGGAATTTTAAAAACTAGTCTCAGTAATCGCAGTGATGAACCCATCATCAATTCTTGTAAAAGCCCATCTGGTTCACTAATATCCTTTGGGAAGGAAGTCTCATTCTGTGCTAAAGAGTCTGTGAAAAAGTTCATTTATTAATGTCATGAATAGGCTTACATTAACACTGCAATGAAGCTACTGTGAAAATGTTCCGGTCGGTGCACTCCGGCACCTGTTTGGGTACACTAACAGAGAGTTTAGTATGGTCAGTGCACCGAATCAGCACATCTTTCAGACTGGTTAGATGTATTAATCATGCTAAATTTCCCCTTAGTGTACCCAAACAGATGCTGGAATGTGATGATTGGGGAATTTTCACAATAAAAGCCAGAAACAGGAGCACCAGGAGGAAACCCACACAGACACGGAGAGAATGTGCAGACTCCACGCACACAGAGGCCAAGTCAGGGATCAAACCTGGATCCCTGGCTCGGTGAGGCACCAGTGCCAACCATTGTACCACACAATTTTACCGGTAATGTAGCTGAATAAAACCTTTTCTATCATGGATAAAGTTAAGACTTTGTGCTCTTTGCATTCACACACACACTGTCCTTAGTCAAAAGGGGATATAGTCTGAAGCCTCAATCCTCCCTATCACAATAACTTTCACCACCCTTACTCTATCAGAACTCTGTACTCCTCCAATTCTAGTCACTAGTGCTTTCCCAATTTTTATGGCTCCACCTTTGGCAGTCTGGACTCCAGAGTTCTGAAATTTTTCCTCAAACTCTACCTTGGGTCATTTTGCTACAATAACGTAGATTATTGTATCCAAATTTTCATTGGTTTTGTGAGAGCAAAGACAAAACAAGTTTTCTCTGGTAAAGTGGGCCAGCAACTAAAAATCATAAATTGAAAATAATTAACAAGTAATTGTAATTAATATTGGGGCTGCCCAGTGGTTGGCACTGCTCCCTCATAGCGCCAAGCAGCCAAGTTTGATTCCCAGCTTGGGTCACTGTCTCTGTGGAGTTTGCACATTCTCCCCATATCTGTATGGGTTTCCTCCGGTGGGTGCTCCGGTTTTTTTCCACAGTTTGAAAGACATGCTGATTAGGTGCATTAACCCAAACAGGCACCAGAGTGTGGCGACTAGGAGAATTTCACAATAACTTAATTGCAGCATTAATGTAAATAAACTTAAATAAATTTTAAAAAGATAAATAATTGAGGTGGAATTAGAATTTTCCTCAAACAGAAGTTGGTATGATATGGAATTTATTACCTGAAAATATCATGGAATAAGATTTCATAGGAATTTTCAGAAAGTGATTGAGTGTGTGCTTGAAGAATATTTTTTAGGAATTTTGTGGGAAAGCTGATGTGTCCAATTAAATTGGACTTCTCTTATATGGAAGATTCCAACCTTGTTAGTTAGTCAGATGAAGAGCATTCCTGCTCCCAAGCTTGAATTCAAATTTAAGCTGGAGCGTAACCCTGAAGGAATCTCCCCCTCACACTATAAACTTGAGGGTGAACTCCCCACTTCCTGAGAATCCCTAAATTCAGCTGCAGTTCCCTAACAGCAGTGTTGGTTTGGGCTTGAATGGTTTGGGTTCACAAAACATTCTCCAACACACTGACACTTCAATATAATTCATTAACTAAACAATAGAAAGAAGAACTGAGAATGCTTCAAGGAACAAATCAACTCCACATACTCTGAATATAAATATAGTCAAAGCATAGTCCCCTACCGATTTTATAGAATTATAGAATCCTACAGTGCAGAAGGAGGCCATCTGGCCCATCGAGTCTGCACTGACCACAATCCCACCCAGGCTCTATCCCCATAAACCCATGCACTTACCCTAGCTAATCCCTCTGTCACTATGGGGCAATTCAACATGGCCAATCCACCTGGCCCGTACATGTGGGAAGAAACTGAAGCACCCAGAGGAAACCCATGCAGACATGAGGAGAATGTGCAAACACCACACAAATAGTGACGCAAGCCAGGAATTGAACTTGGCCCTGTGAGGCAGCAGTGCTAACCACTGTACCACGTGCTGCCCAGAAGATGTAGTCCTCCTTCTCACTGGGAGCAACCTCCTGCATACTATCAACAATGGCATCTTCACAAATGTCCCAAATTATTCATACACTTTATCCAAAAAGTCATGAGCAAACAATTTAATTCTGTCTTAGCAAACTGCAATAGCTGAGTGGAAGGACAGGATAGAAAGATGTGGGTGGAAGTACTGATGGGACAGAATCAAGTGTAGAGATTTTTGTTAATTTCTCCAATATGAATGGGACAGGAATAATCTCAATTTCTGAGTTTAGTGATTAATAATCATGGGCAGATAGGTAACTTCAATGAGGATTACCTCAAACATTCGCAAGGCTTTGGCCAAGGCTCCAACCTCTTCTTTTAATGAGAAAATCAGGGATATTACATCACCCTTGGTTGACTTTTCCTCGATGTACATCGACTTCTAGAAAATAAGAAAAGAAACGTCATGGTACTGTTTAATTGAAAGGCCATCTCTTAGATTTGAATACAGAACCAACTCCAATTCAGTTCCAGATGATAACTGTACATTATTCTTTAACCATACCTTCACAGCTCACAATCGCCACCAAGAAAAACTGAGGCAGGAATTGCACGGGAACATCATCACCTCCACGTTCCCCGCCAAGCCACACACAACCATTCTGATTAGGAAATCCACCACTGTTCCTTCACCATCAGTGTGGCAACTAGTTTCACAATAAATTCATTGCAGTGTTAAAATAAGCTTACTTGTGACACTAATTAAAAAAAACTTTATTCCTCAGCTTTATTTTGATGGTGCAAACTACAACTTCTTGGTCTCTTTCACAGTCTGAGTCCAGGAAGGCTTTTGCTTATTGAGCTGTATTTTATTGTCACAAAGTTTCATTTGTGCTCAGGACTTTTCCAGATATATTTCCTTCTTGAGTGTTCCTTGAACCAGGTATTTAAATACTCTTCATTTGCAGTACACCAATCAATTCACATTACTCCTCACTGAATATTTTTAAGGCAAGGATATATAAAGTTTTGAATGGTAAAAGAATTAAGGATTATGGTGAGTGGGCAGATAAGTGGAGCTGAGTCCACAAAAAGATTAGCTATGATCTTATTGAATGGTGGCGCAGGTTCGATGATGAACATCTCGCTAGGGCCATCCCCACCTCTCCACTTCTTGCTTTCAGACAACCGTGCAACCTCAAACAGATCATTATTCGCAGCAAACTACCAAACCTTCAGGAGAACAGTGACCACAATACCACACAACCCTGCCACAGCAACCTTTGCAAGACATGCCGGATCATCGACATGGACGACATCATCAAACGTGAGAATACCATTCACCAGATACACGCTACATACTCTTGCAACTCGGCCAACGTTGTTTACCTAATACGTTGCAAGAAAGGATGTCCCGAAGCATGGTATATTGGGGAGACCATGCAGACACTACGACAGCGGATGAATGAACATCGCTCAACAATCACCAGGCAAAACAGTTCCCTTCCTGTGGACGAACACTTCAGCAGTCACGGGCATTCGGCCTCCAACCTTCGGGTAAGTATTCTTCAAGGGGGCCTTCACAACACACAATAGCACAGAGTCACTGAGCAGAGACTGATAGCCAAGTTCCGCACACACAAGGACGGTCTTAACAGGGATCTTGGCTTCATGACACACTATTTGTAACCCCCATAACTTGCCTGGGTTAGCAAAAAACCTCACTTACTGTGCTGTCTGGAGACAATACACATCCCTCTAAGCTGTGCTCAATATTCCTCTCACCCACATTGTTAGCCACTTTAAGACTTGAATAGCAGGTTAGGTGTAAGGATTCACATTCTAATCAGCAATCTGTAAACTATCTGTGCTGATATATGTGCTTTTGGAGACCAGAACATCTCATTCGCCTGACGAAGGCTACAAAGGCCGAAAGCTAGCAGATTTACTACCAAATAAATCGATTGAATTTAAACTTGGTGTTGCCAGACTCTTACTGAGTTTACCAGGTTCGAAGGGCCAGATATGCTATTCCTGTCCTTAGTTCTGATATTCCTATGTTCTTATGTTCTCTTTCACCCAGGCTATGAGAACTGACTATGTTGTCATTCCTGATAGAAGCTATTTCTGCATTTAGATTACTCATGGCAAAAACCACTTCATCCGTTTTGCATTGGTGTTTGGTTTAAACTGGATTTTCATAATATGAACTATATCCTCATCTTCACTGTCAGAGTAAATGTGGAGGCTTGACTGATGACAAGATTGAGAGGCTGGACTCTGATTTTAACTTGGTCACTCTGTTGAGATGGTTCAGTAACCTAGCAAACATTTCAAATTTCTTCATTGAGGAAGATTCCTACATCTCTCTTGTGCTCTTGACCTCCTGTATTGGTGATTCTGATGTTGCCTGAAGTACCATCACCTTTTAGTGCATTTCACATAAACCAAGAATGTTGACTTTCAAACGTTTGATTTCATGCTTGATGTTTTCCAGGTTGTAATAAGGTTCTCACATTCTATTTTCCAAAGCCGATGTTATTCTTTTGGATGCTAAGACAATTTGGTATCACCTGCAGAAGATGACTAACCATCTTTCCTGGCTGCTGCTGCCATGTCCTTGCTTTGATTTGCCAGCATAGGAATGAGCATGGCATTGGTTTGATGATGACTTCCATAGGTTTCAATGCTCAACTAACATGAACTAGACTCCTCTGCCATTTCACTGAGTAAGCCAGGTATCCGTCAGCCGAGGAGATCCACCGTGCTGTTTCCATAGTGGTTGCACCATAAAGCTGGCATAAAGTCCTTCCAGAAACTATATCAAGTCAACAGAACATAGGCTGTAAGAAAAACAGGGTCAACCACACACTGAACAAACACTCTTACTCTAGTTAGTGGCCAGTAATCATAAATTTAAGGTTATTACCAAATGAACAAATGGAGAAGCTTGAAGAACTTTCTTCCCTACAGATGATTGTTAGGACATGTAACGCATTATTCAAGAAACTTGTGGATGCTGATAACACAACAGAAAGAAATGGATTAATGTTCAAAAAATGAAGATCCGTTGAGGAATGGGGGAGAGGATGGGGGAGGGGACTAAGGCAAGACCCAATTAGGGATGTGGCGTATGAGTGATAGGCTGAATTAACTAAAAGCAACACAATGAAATTATGAGATAACTTTGATCCAGTGATGGTGAAGAAATAGCAATATGTGACCAAGTTGTGATAGAATGTGTGATGGTGGTGTTCCCACAAGCTTGCTGTCCTTGTCAAAGAACAAAGAACAAAATAGCATGGGAAACAGGCCCTTCGGCCCAACGAGCCCGCGCCGCTACCTCGATATTCCCACTTCTACCCATGATTCCTGTCTACATTTATAGATTATCTTTCTCACAGGTGAAGGCTTTGTTGGACAAAGGGACTGCTGCAGATAAAACTTTTCCAAGTTGCTGCTACACATCCCATGGACTGAACCACAGGGGGCTGACGGTAGAGGAAAAGCTGATTGAAATGGTGAGTAGGTTGCATATCAAGCAAACTGCTACAACAACAGTTTATACTTACACGAATGTCTTTCAAATAACAAACATCACAAGGAACTTGACAGAAGGAAAACTCACCTTGAAAAGTTACAGCAGAACTGGAGACTGAGCGAAGTGAAGGGTTTTCAGAGGGTTCCATATTCAGGCCAAAATGACTGAAATTTCTTCTACCATTGGTTAGAGGCTATTGCTCCTGAGGCAGAAGGTTCTGGGTTCAAGTCCTAGTTCAGAGACTTCAATACAAACCACCCAGGCTGACAGTCCAGTGTCTATTCTAAGGAAGTGCAGCTCTGTCAGAGATACTGCCTTTTGATTCAGAGATTAAGCTGAGGTGTGGTTTATTCCTCAATCTACATTGAGGTAGCACAATAGTTAGCATGGCTACCTCACAGCACCAGGGACCCAGGTTCAAATCCAGCCTTGGGTCACTGTCTGTGTAGAGTCTGCACATTTTCCCATCCATGTTTCCTCCAAGCACTCCAGTTTCCTCCCACAGTTCAAAGATGTGTGGATTAGGTTGATTGGCCATGTTAAATTGACCTTAGTGTCAAGGGCATTAGTAGGGTAAATGTGTGGGGTTTCGGGAAGAGGGCCTAGGTGGGATTGTGGTCAGTACAGACTTGATGGGCCAAATAGGGATTCTATGATTCTATCACATCACTTGTTCCTTTGTCGTTTGTGAGAGTTTGCTGTGTTTTCTCCATTACAACACTGGCTTTGCTTCCAAAGTATTTCAGTGAGTGTAAGATGCTTTGGGAATGCCTGGGCTTACACTGTGGAAATCCAAGTTCTTTGTTATGTCCTTAGCAATGGTTTTGGGTCAAGCATTTGGGGCTGGATCATGCAATCACAAATAACATGAGGACTCTTACTGATACAAGGTTTGTGAAAGCCTCATTTGTCAGAGTGAGTCTTCACAGTAAAACTATCTGTAACTCAGTGTGTCAATCAAGGTAGGGTCACCAATGAGGGTGCAGGTGGGGGAGAGAGATAGTCATGTGGGAGTGGGGAAATGGCGGCTTTGGGTATAGAGGGGTTTGAGGGAGGAGGCACAAGGATAGCTTTCCTGGGGGATTTTAGAACATAGAATATAGAACACAGAACATTACAGCACAGTACAGGCCCTTCGGTCCTCAATGTTGCGCCAGCCAGTGGACCCTCTAACCTAAACTACTCCAATATCATCCATATGCCTATCCACCAAACATTTGAATGTCCCCAAAGTAGGCGAGTCCACAACTGCTGCAGGCAGGGCATTCCACGCCCTCACCACCCTCTGTGTAAAGAACCTGCCTCTGACATCCGTCCTATAACTACCACCTCTTAATTTAAAGTTATGTCCCCTCGTATTGGTCATCACCATCCGAGGAAAAAGACTCTCACTATCCACCCTATCCAATCCCTTGATCATCTTATACGGCTCAATTAGGTCACCGCGTAACCTTCTTCTCTCTAATGAAAACAACCTCAGGTCCCTCAGCCTTTCCTCATAAGGCCTTCCCACCATACCAGGCAACATCCTGGTAAACCTCCTCTGCACCCTTTCCAATGCTTCCATATCCTTCTTATAATGCGGATAAGATTATCTTATCCGCATTAAGTTCTGGCATTAAGAACTGTACGCAATACTCCAAGTGCGGCCGCACCAGAGTTTTGTACAGTTGTAACATAACCTCACGGCTCCTAAATTCAATCCCTCTACCAATAAAAGCTAACACACCGTACGCCTTCTTAACAACTTTATCAACCTGGGTGCCAACTTTCAAAGAGCTATGTGCTTGTACCCCAAGATCCCTCTGCTCGACAACACTAGTAAGGGTTCTTCCATTAGCCCTGATTTTGCGCTGATAGTCTCTGAGTTCCTGGTAAAACTCTTCCAAATCCTTTAGTTGCATAAAAGGATTTCCCCTTAAGCTGCCCCTGTTTCTTGTCGATCATCTTAAATTTGGTTATCAGCCCTTCAACCAATGAAAACAGCTACTCCATGTAAACCATTCATAATGTTAAATGTCTATGACATCGTCTCTAAGCTTTCTCTGCCCAATGGAAAATAACCCTAGATTTTCCAGTCCTGTCACCTCACTGTAGTCCTTCATCCCTGGAATCAGTCTAATCGATCTCTTCTGTGTCTTCTGCAAACCCTTCATATCTTTCCGAAAGTGTGGCAGAACTGGGCACAAACTCCAGCTAAGACCAAAATAATGTTCTTTATAGTTATTTATAATCGAACTAAATGCGTAAAATTCTAAATTTTAATAACAGATATGTCACCATATTTAAAGAGAAAAAAATGTTTGATTGTGTTCCTGTGAAACAGCTTGGAACTAAGTTAAATGTTGATGTATAATTTCGAGTTGTTTCTGTAGTCCAGGTTTTAGGTAAGAGAAATAATTCAATCTATCCAATTCACAACTTTATCACTCCCCTTGCTCCATTCCTAATAACACTGAAGCCTATTTTTGTATTTCCAGATTTTGAGTCCAGATGTCCTGGACATGTTCTCCCCGTGTTTGCGTGGGATTCCTCTGGAAGCTCTGATTTCCTCCCACAGTTCCAAAATATGCAGATTAGGTGGATTGGCCATGCTAAATTGCCCTTTAGTAGATATATATGTTAAGGGGATTAGCCAGGTAAATAGATGGTGTTCTAGGGATAGGCCTGGCAAGATGCTCTGTTGGAGAGATCTCACCAACCTAATTTTACACTGTTAGGATTGTATGATTCACCCAATCTCCTCAGTTTCCCAGTGAGTGGGTTACACTCATGACCATAAATAAGATCATAAGATGAAGGAGCAGAGGTAGGCCATTTGGCCCATTGGATCAGCTCTGCCATTCAATGAGATCATGACTGATCAGATGTGATAATCCTCAGCTTCACTTTCCTGCCTTATCTCCCTTGATTCCCTTACTGATTAAAACTCTGTCTATCTCAACATTAAACATACTTAATGACCCAGTTTCTATAGCCCTCTGTGGTAAAGAATTCCACAGATTCACTAAGCTTTGAGAGAAGAAATTCCTTCTCATCTATGTCTTCAATGGATGATCCTCTTACTCTGAAACTATGCCCTCTGGTCCTAGACTCTCCCACAAGGAGAAAGAACCTCAGCATTGACCCTGTCAAGCCCCTGTGACTCCAATATGTCTCAATAAGGTTTTCTTTCATTCTTCTAAACTCCAGTGAGTACAGGTCCAACTAATTCAACCTCTCCTCATTAGAAAATCCCTCCGTACCCAGGATCAAATTAGTGAACATTCTCTGGACTGCCTCCAATGCCAGTGTATTTTTCCTTAGATGAGGGGACCAAAGCTGTTCACAATGTTTTCCTTTCTCACTTCACACAGAAATAGTATATTGCCAGAGTCTCTATTACAAGGAAGACAGTAAAGAATGGGAATGAGATTAAAACAGGAGGCGCACTACACGTTGATCAACTTCTGAAAAGACAAACTCTTGATTGGCTGACCTGCTGAGTATTTCTTGTTTTTATCTAAAGTCTCTTGTATTTACAGGAATTGAAAGAGCTGAGGTTTGTGTCTGCTTTCAGAGAAGCCTGATGAAATGAGAGTGAAAGGATGAGAAGGGGTTAAGTTGGACATTCTCTTTTCTACCTTCTTCAGTCAGGAAAAGATGCATAACTCTGAGGTCGTGTCCCAGTTGGCTCAAGAAAAGCTTCTTTCCTGCTGCTACCAGACTTTTGAATGGCTCTACCTTGCATTAAGTTGATCTTTCTCTACACCCTAGCTATGACTGTAACATTACATTCTGCAACCTCTCATCTCCTTCTCTATGAATGGTTTGTCTGTATACGCACAAGAAACAATGCTTTTCACTGTGTGTTAATACATGTGACAATAATAAATCAAATCTCCCAGTACAGTTTTACACTTCAGTCTGCATTAGCAGCTCAATCATTACCTTCGCATTCTCCACATTGTTTTGGAAAAATGCCAAATCCATTGTCTAAGCTTTCTTCACAGTTTCGCTGCTGTAGTTGCCTGAAGTTTTGCAGTTGTTCCTACAGGAGTTTACGAGTTGGTTCTGTTCACCAGTGCACTCTTCGTTCCTACAAAAACAACGCTGCCGACTCTCAGTCAGCAACTCAGGGCAGAGATCTTTGTACTTGCTTATCTCATTGGTGCATTTAAATGGAGTTATGTACACACCTTTTCTCTAACTGATTAATCAATCACCAGTAGTCTCCCCTTACCTATCCATAGTTGTGGCCTTCCATGTCCCCGATACTGACCATGTGTTACTTCTGCAGTTACTATCATAGAATCTTGCTTAATTGAGTTTGGATCCTGATTTATTTTAATGAGCTGAGGTTCTTATTTGCAAACTGACCAGAATATATTGATGGATTCCTCCAACTATTTTATCCTATTTACCTATTAATCTCCCCTTGTTCCACAGCCCTCCCAGCCTCTTTCAGAGAGTGAGTGGAATAAATTTAAAATAAATTTTGATTTGATTTGATTTATTATTGTCACATGTATTAACATACAGTGAAAAGTATTGTTTCTTGCATGCTATATGGACAAAACATACTGTTCATAGAGAAGGAAATGAGACAGTGTTACAGTTATAGTTAGGGTGTAGAGAAAGTTCAATTTAAAGCAAGGTAAGTTCATTCGAAAGCATGACAGCAGCAGGGAAGAAGCTGTTCTTGAGTCAGTTGGTACGTGAGCTCAGACTTTTGTAGCTTTTTCCTGTCAGAAGAAGGTGAAAGAGAGAATATCCAGGGTGCGAGCAGTCCTTGATTATGCTGGCTGCTTTTCCTGAGGCAGCGGGAAGTGTAGATGGAGTCAATGGATGGGAAATTGATTTTGCAACAGTGGTTAACAAGTTAAGGGAGTGGGGTGAAGGAAATCACCATAGAAACCTCACAGTGCAGAAAGAGGCCATTGGGCTCATTGAGTCTGCACCAATCACAATCCCACTCAGGCCCTACCCCTGTATCGCTAACCACTGTGCTACCAAACCGGAGGAGTGAGGGAGACAAAACTAACCCATTCTATCTACTCCAGCACTACAGACTTAGCAGGGACATTGTAATAAATTAGAGATGATTCATTATGGCTCAAAGTATAAAAGGGTTTATTACCGACGATGAACAATTATTTACAAACAGAAGTCTGTCAGAATTAAGTATGAGGCTATTCTCTACTCCATTCTGGCTCCAATTGGAGATCCTCTCATAACTGGAATGCATGCAATAAGACCACAGAACGTAGAAAAGTTACAGCACGCATGGAGGCCATTGGACCCATCATATCCATGCCAATCCAAGGACATCCAGGTGTCCTTTCTATTCCACCTTCCTGTATCTGGCCCGTAGCCCTGTAGCTCACAGCACTCAATGTACAGATTGGTTCAGCTTCCTGCCTTTATCTTCTAGGGGTTCCAGCCTGATCACATGATCTTCAGGGACCATGTCACCACAGACATGAAGTTAAAACAAAAACTCAGTCCTAATAAACCCAATTTACATTGTCATTATTCTCTGTTTTTGTTTTTTTTTCTTTGGTCTATCCCAGATATCTGTGTCCCCTCTTTTGCACACCCCAACTTTTAATCACTCTCCAACTGACAGTTGTAGTTGTCTGGACCCTTAGCTCTGGAATTCCCTCCCTAAACCTCTCCTTCGAAGAGTGTGATGCCGTAAACTGGACACAAAACTCACGTGAAGGCTAAACTAGTAACAAAGATTCATTATATTTACTTGCTTCTGAACTCTATACTTTATTTATAAATCCCAGGATACTGTGTCCCTTTTTAATAAGCTTCTCAAATTCCCCTGACTCTTCCATGAGCTTCACACAAACATTCCCAGTACTTTCTGCTGTTGCACCACCTTCAGAATTGTATCCTCCCTTGTATATTGCCTTTCCTCATGCTTCGTATCAAAATGCATCACTTCACAATCTTCTGCATTAAATTTTATCTGCCACATTTCTGCCTGTTCCACTAGTCTATCGATGTCCTTTTGGGATCTGTCACAGCTCCTCACAGCTCACTATTTTTCCAGATTTTGTGTTGATAAGAGTTCTTGGTGAAGGGGTAACATATTAATATGAATAAAGGATTGGTTAACTAACAGGAAACAGAGAGGAGGATATTTTTTGAATTACAAGCTGTGATTAATGAAGCAACACAAAGATCAGTGCTGTGGCCTCAACTGTTTTTAATCTTCAGCGTAACAATAGCTTGTATAGTCGAGTTGTGGAATTCTCTGCCCAGAGAGCAGTGGTGGCTGGATCATTGAATTGATTTAAGGCTGAGTTAGATAGATTTCTGATGGACAAGAGGGTCAAGGGTTATAAGGGGAAGTCAGGAGAGACCACAATCAGATCAGCCATGATCTTATAGAATGATGAATGGCTTCTTCCTGTCTGACAACTAATGTTCCTGTCTTCAAATTTTGAAACTGTGCCTTGTATATCCAAGTCTAAGTCATCAATATGTATCAAGAAAATCAGTGTTCCTAATATCGACCCCTGAGGAATACTATTATATACTGTAACCTTTGAAACTCAAAAAATCCATTCAATAATGGAGGTACTGCTATGCTGAGTAGAAAAGTAACCCATTGATGTGTGTACAGGTGCTCGCTGTCTTTGACTTTACACACATGCCTTAAACTCCTGCACACCTTCCCAGCACAGTCCATATCTCCAACATGATCGCATGCACTGAGTTAGTAAGCAAAACATTCATTTGTGGAATGATCAATTGATGTTGACTATTAATGCAAGTTTATCACGTTGAGATGATGAACAGGCCAACTTATTCCCTGAGAATATCCAGAAATATGTTTTGGGATTGGAAAAAGGGGATCATCATAGAATTATAGAGCAGAAGAAGGCCATTCAGCCCATTAAGTCTGCACCAACCCTTTTTTTATCTTAACCAAGCCTGAACCTTATAACGTCACATATTTACCCCCACATTGTGGGACACTGAGAGGCAATTTATCATGGCCAATCCACCTAACTTATTCACCATGATCTACTGTACCTTCCTCCAGTTCAAAATATGATATCCATTATTATTCCTTACAAATGCTGCTAGACTGCTGAGATTTTCCAGCATTTTCTCTTTTGATAACTTAAGTGGCATGGTAGCACAGTGGTTAGCACTGCTGCTTACAACGCCAGGTACCTAGATCGATTCCCACCTTGAGTGACCATCTATTGTGCTCTGGTTTCCTCACACAATTTTAAAGACGTGCTAAATAGGTGCATTGGCCATGCTAAATTCTCTCTCAGTGTACCCGAACAGGCACCGGAGTGTGGCAACAAGGGGATTTTCACAGTAGCTTTATTGTAGTGTTAATGTAAGCCTACTTGTGACACTAATAAATAAAGTTTAAAAAGTTTAACTTCTTGCCTCTGAATCTGAAGTGCAGGAGAGCTCTTTTCCTTCAGAATGCTTTCCATGCACAGGTTCATTTTCCATCACTATTAAAACAGCATTGCTCTGCCACCTACAGGTAAAAATAACACATTCTCACTGGAGCAAAATTAGTTCAATCCTGGATTCCCTACTTTGGACATAATCAGGAAATTGTGTTCAAGATATATCTGTTATTGCACTTTTTTCAAGCTTCTGATCAGTGTATTTGTATCTTCATAAATGTAAAATCTTCCATGAACCAATGCAGTCGGTCAGTGTAATTGAATGTCATTGCTTTCCCCAGTTTCTATTAAAAAATATTTCTCAATGTATTTAAAAATGACAATATAGTAGATAATTTTATTAATACAACTGAAATTTTATCACCAAAAATAAGCATTTTTAATAATGATGCCCAGTTATGCTCCAGTGAGTAACCTAATTTAAAATCACGGAAGATTACTTTTACAACTTAAGTTGCCTCACTTTAGTTGTACACACTACTCAGTTTCTTAATAAATTCAATAGTTTATGATGTGCAATTTAAATTTTTATGGGAGGTGATGGCCTAGAGGTATTATCACTAGATTATTAATCCAGAAACTCAGCTAATGTTCTGGGGACCTGGGTTCGAATCCCATCAAGGCAGATGGCAGAATTTGATTTTAATAAAAAAAAACTGGAATTAAGAATCTATTGATGATGTGAAACCATTATCAATTGTCAGAAAAACCCACCTGTTTATTAATGCCCTTTAGAGAAGGAAATCTGCCATCCTTACCTGGCCTGGCCTACATGTGACTCCAGAGCCACAGCATTGTGGTTTAGTCTCAATTAGGGATGGGCAATAAATGCTGGCCAGCCAGCAAAGTCTATATCCCATGAATGAATAAAAAAAGATTAAAACAAACAAATGTATACTAGTACCTGTGCAGCTAAGGCTATGAGAGTAATTTGAAGAGCTTTCCTGAAGCAGCACAATCAATGGAATGTCATCATCCTGACTTGGAGACTTGGCTGGTTTTGTGAGAAAGGCATGATTGATATTACTGGAAAAACAAACTGAGACGTTGTCCCATTTTATTAATGAGCACAAAATATATCTGAATTAGCTGGAAACTCAATTATTGTCCAAATGATTGGACAAAAAAAATAATTGAACCAGATGAAGCATTAATTGCCTTAAACCAACAGGCAGTAAATTGAGTATTGCTGAAAAAAGGCACTTTGATACAGAGCACAAAATCAATAACAGGCCTAAGACTCGCAAAAGCATCCAGCCTACCTCAAATTACTCTGGAAGGATCAGGTATCTCAAAAAAATTGAGAAACTACTGAAGCTACCTGTGTCACAATGTGAGTTTGCAGTAGTAACTAGAGTGATATTCTCCACTAACAAGATGCTGCCACCCAACCAAAAAGTCATTCTGCCAATCAAGCAAATGAGTACAGTGATATGTGAATTTCAGTATTGTTGTGGTGCTAGGTACTTAGAACATATTTCCCAAAGACAGCATGTCCTTGCTACTGTTCTTAATGGGCAAGGTACAGACTGAACTCAGCCAGCCCATGCCTATAAAGCTCAAAGTAGTCTCTAATATTAGGTGTGATTCTTCAGTTGGATAACATTTGCTAAATAACCCTCAGTGCACTACAAACTATACTAACAACCAATTTAAGATTGTTAGTTGGGTTCAAAGTATGGCACATTTGCATCTGCTGGAAACTACGTAAGGTAATACATGGGCTCTATTCTTTGCATACACAAGGAACTTGTACACACATTGCCCCTCTTTCAGCTAAACAATTAAGTGATGGTCTTCACTAGTTTGTTCCTCGGGCAATGCCTTGGCCAACCACATTCAAGCTGCCTAGTTTAAATTTTTAAACAATGCTTGGCAGTTAACTGCCAATCACCATTAACTAGTGCATTCTCCAATGTCTCTACCAATTAGTGTCGACTTGCGAACCAATCAGCACTCTCTCCTCATACAATATAGAGTTGTTGTTTTTCCTGACATTGGTATTTTTGTGATTGTCCTGATGAGTGTAAGACAAAAAGCTTCAACAAAATGTTTTTTTCAGCAATTCTCCAATTCTGTACTCCCAAATGACTATAGAAAGAAAATTATTAAACAATAAAAGTGATCAAACCAGCTGAGGCATTAATCACTTTAAAGTAATGAGATGAAAGGGTTATATGGTTTTGTAGAATCCATTAAAGAAAAAGACTTGCATTTATATAGCATGTTTCACAATTTCAGGATGCTGACAGCAGCATGGTGGGACAGTGGTTAGCACAGCGTCAGGGACTAGGGTTCGAATCCTCTCTCTAGTCATTATCTGTGTGGAGCCTGCATGTTTTCCCCTTGACTGCATGGGCTTCCTCAGAGGGCTCCAGTTTTCTCCCATAGTCTGAAAGGCAAGCTGGTTGGGTGCACTGGCTATGCTAAATTCTCCCTCAGTGGAGTGTGGCGACTGGTGAATTTCATTGCAGTGTTAACGTAAGCCTACATGTGACACTAATAAATAAACTTTAAACTTTATCCCAAACTCAGGAATGAGAGAATTACATATTGGTGAGCATTCAACAAATGGAAAACCTAAAGGAAAAAGATTTTTATCATCTTCTTGATAGAGCACAGAAAGGATATCCAAAAAAGAACATTGTGAGCCCATCATTGAACCTGAAATATCTTCACCATCATGGATAGCTTGGAAGTAACTTCAGGCAATCACGGTCACAATTTCCTAACACATAGGGGAGGCAATGGCATACTGATACTGCGCTAGTAATCCAGAGATCCAGGGTAATGCTCTAGGGACCAGGGTTCAAATCCTACTATGGCAGATGTTGAAATTTGAATTCAATCAAAACCATTGCTAATTGTCATGACAACTCATCTGATTCCTTTAGGGAAGAAATCTGCTGTCCTTACCTAGTCTGGCCTACATGTGATTGCAGAGCTACAGCAATGTGGTTAACTTCCCTCAGAAATGCCCTAACAAGCCACTCAGTTCAAGGGAAACTAAGGATGGGCAATAAATGCTGGCCCAGCCAATGAGGTCCATGTCCCATGAATTAATAAAAAATGTTTGGGTTTCTATACCAACCCCAAACCAATCTTGTTGTCTCTTTTAATTTTTTTACTCCAATCTCAAAGTTACAAAGTCAATGTACAGAGTGGCCAAGGTGGACCCGAATCCACCTCCTTGCTGCTCCAAAAATAAATTCAAATTGAATCCGATTCAAGGTCCCCACATGAGAAACAAATAAGATCCAAGCTGACAAGGTAAGACATCGCACCTCACCTCGGGCTGGATCTGATGCCTGATCTTAGCCAAAAGACCAAGAAATGCATCCCTGCCAGGGAAGTCGTGTCGGCTTTTGAAAGCCCTCTGAAACTGTAGAATCCCTAAAAAGCAGAATGAGGCTATTTGGCCCATCGAATATGCACTAACAAAAATCCCACCCCAGCCCTATCCCCAGAACCCCACATTTATCTTATTGAAGCATATAAGATGATTAGAGGTTTAGATAGGGTGGACAGTGATAGCCTTTTTCCTAGGATGGAGAAAGCTAGCACGAGGGGACACAGCTTTAAATTAAGGGGTATGAGTTATAGGACGGATATCAGAGGTAGGTTCTTTACTCAAAGAGTGATTAGGGAGTGGAATGCCCTGCCTGCAGCTGTTGTAGATGCGCCAAGTTTGGTGGCGTTTAAGAGGTTAGTTGATAAGTATATGGAAGAGAAGGGAATGGTTTAGTTTGGAGGGGCATTGCTTTTTATTTTGGTCGGCACAACATCGAAGGCCGAAGGGCCTGTTCTGTGCTGTAATGTTCTATGTTCTATGTTCTATATTTACCCTAGTTAATCCCCCTAACAGTAAGGAGCAATTTAGCATGGCAAATCAACCTAACCCGCATATCTTTGAATTGTGGAAGGAAAGCAGAGCACCGGAGGAAATCCACGCAGACACGAAGAGAATGTACAAACTCCACACAGACAGTGACCCGAGCCGGAATTGAACCTAGGTCCTTGGCACTGCGAAGTGACGCAGCAGTGCTAACCGCTGTGCTACCGTGCTGCCTACAATGGCGAAAGAAGGCACTTAGTTGTATCAAAACAGCAACCGAAAGTTCAAGCAGAAAGCCCTCCACAACCTTCTCGGTGTAACTAACCAAAGCTGAATTGTGTGCTGGACAGCTCCGGAGAGTCTGCAGTACTGGCATTCCCCAGTAGATGTCACGGTTTACACGTTAGAATTATTAATGGACATAATGATGGTTGTTTGCGGTGTCAATTCCTTTCACTCACACCCTGTAATGTTCATTGCATCAGACCCAGAAAACCAATAAATTAGTCCGGTGAGTTACAATATTTATGCAGCGTATGCACCTGTGTACCCACACCTGCCGTCCTTGTGTGCGCTGTTTTCAAAAGACAAACACAGAAAGTAACTCTGTAAAGACGGACTTGTCCATAGCAACGCGCCCAGTTAGTTCATTTCTTCTGCTGTCTTGCCAGGGCATAAATTTTGCGCTCTCTCTTTCTCCGTGGCCAACTGCCTTCCTTTTTCTGTGTGTTTGCATCTCCAAACTGCGCACTGTCAAAGAAGCCCACAATTCAAACTACACCCCAGCGAGGTTAAATCCATTGATTCCTTTCAGACAGAAGATAAAGTATTTCCTGAGGCGCCTTTAACTTTTTGCTCAGATTGTTTTTGAGACGCTGAAGGAAAGGCTGCTGTAAACTTTAAACACAATTTGTTTGGTGTTAAAATGCGCAGGAGGTTAGAACGGCTTTAAATTAATGTTTGACTCAAAATAACTTCTGATTTGTTTCCAAAAGGAAGAAATGTATCCAATCAGGAAGAGGTTACAGGTCGGTGTAAAGTGTTGACCTAGATTTCTTTCAGAATGACTGCGGCGCTTGGATTCCTGTCACATTCTGCTCCAGAATAGAACTCCTGTTTAATGGGATTACGTGCAGAAGGGACCAGCATAAAAAACAAAGCACCTTGCAATTTCAAAATTCAAATTACATCCAGAAACTCGTCAAAATCAGGTTACACCTAAAGAGGCCATTCGGCCCGCCGTGTCTGTGCTGACTTTTGGGTAGAATTCTCAAATAGCCTCTTTCCAAACAGCCCGCAATCCCCCCCCCCCCCCTCCTTTACGGTTATTCACTGAGCTAAAATCAGACTTCTCTCTCCGTTTGATATTGACGGTGTTGTGCATATTACCTATAGTCCGGGAGGTTCAGAGGGTGGGGGGAAGGTTTGGAATGGCCGGCGGGGTTTAAATGTTGAGCTCGGGGTGTGAGAGGGGGTTGCTCTCTATCTCCCAGCTGGGTGAGTGGAGACCCTGCCACCTCTGCTCAATCCGATACTTACACCATTTCTATAGCAAAACATTCACCCTCCATCCTATCAGCCCTCAGAACATCATCCAATTCATGAACATTATCCTCCAGATTAGCCTCAAAACACTACAAGCCTCTTTACTAACTTCCACATAGGGTAATAACTCCATTGGACCCAACTCTCGGCATTAGCTTGCTGCCTCCATAGGAATTTCCCATTCTCATTCCACCCAGTGCGGAACACTATTCTCTACCTCGATACAAACATCCAGTCTTAAACCACAGCTAAATCCCCGAAAGGATAATTAATCTTCCTCCTCCGTCCTAAATTCCAGATTACTTGCAGGAGTATTCTTCCACAGAATACAGCAGTTACTGCATTAGAACCCACGAGTCATGAGTTTCGGTCCCCACCAGAGAAAATTAGGAATTCAATTCAATTCAATAAGTAATGATATTTGCTCCGAGGAAAGGTCATCCAGACTCGAAACATTGGCTCTATTCTCTCTCCACGGGTGCTGTCAGACCCGTTAAAAGTTTTCCAACATTTTCTGTTTTAGTTCCAGATTCCAGCACCGGCAGTATTTTAGTTTTATTTAATAACTTGCTGGTAGCAGGAAATGAAATGGGGACAAAAGCTGCATTCGAGATCTCTCTCTGATTTTATTCGTAGGGGACAATTTACCAATCCCCTTCCTCTCTGGCCTGTACCACACAAATCCACGACACATGTCTTTCTCTTACTCACTTCAGGCCAAAGAGAATGGGGCATTGTTACTGAGAACCCATAAAACACCAATAAAACCTTCTTGCACATTACTATCACCAACAAAGCAATTGATTTTGTAGAGATGGGTTTGAAGGTTAGACAATACCGCTCTTTGGATGTGCATGACATCATCTAGAGGTTCCCCTCCAACTCACTCATCATCCTGACTTGGAAATATATCGGCCATTCCTTCATTATCCCTGCATCAAAATCCTGGAACTCTCTCCCCAACAGCACTGTGGTTGTACCCACACCACATGGACTGCAGCTTTCAAGAAGGCAGCTCGCCATCACCTTCTCAAGGGCCATTTAGGGATGGGTAATAATTGCTGGCCTAGCTAGTGATGCCCATATCCCATGCAAGAATTATAAAGCTCCCCCACTCCCACCAAACTGAGGAAATATCCTTCATCCTTCTTGCATAGACCCTGTCCAGACCTTGTAATAAATCTGTAAACTTCAATGAGATGTAAATTCTTCTAAACTCGTGAGAATCCACTCCCAATCCCTCAATCTTTCCTCATACAACAATTCTGTTTTTCCAGAGATTTGTCTCATGAAACCCACTGCAGTTTTCTTTGGCAAGTATATCTTTCCTTAAGTAAGGAGACTAAAACTGTACACATTTTTCAAGATTTGGTTTCACCAAAGCTCAATACAACTGCAGCAAGACATCCATATTCCTGTACTCAAATCCCTTTGCAGTAAAGTTAATGTGCCATTTATCTTCCTACTTGCTTGGTGCATCAACATATTAACATCAGGGACTAACAAATAAGGACACTCAGGTTCCTTTGAACATCAGCATTTTCCAATTTCTCACCAATTAAGAAATATTCTTCATTTTCATTTGCCATACCAAAAGGGATAACTTCACATTTTCCACATTATTTTCTACCTGCTATGTTCTTTCCCACTCACTCAGTCTGTCCAAATCTCCTTGAAGCCATTTTGCAGCCTCCTCACAACTCACATTCCCACTAGCTTTGTGTCAGTGCCCCTCACATCCAAATCATTGATACATGTTGTGAATACTGGTGATCACACACTGATTCTTGTGGTACTCCATAAGTCACAGCCTGCCAACCTGAGGAGGACATGCTTGTTCCTATTTCATATTTTATGGCAGTTAGCTAATCCCTAGGCCATGCCAATATATTATCCGCAATCCCAAGTGCTCTTATTTAATTTACTAACAACTGGAAGGTAATAACATCCAGAAAACAGACGTCCCATTGGAGGACAAAACATCACACATCAACATCAAACCCCCATTACCCAAAAAAAAAACCAGGAATCACTGTTATTCTTTTAGAAAACCACCAATGATGCAAAAGCAACCTTAATTGTCAAGAAGGTGCACTGAATTCCAATGACACTAATCACCGTGCAGTACTGAGTCCCACAGAAAAGAGCTAACTACCTTGAGATGATACTGAGCAGCTCAGTCCTTGGTGAAATGGGAATCCTTGAACATCAGTAACAACTGAACCAGCAACATCCAAGCAAATAAAAATGTGCAAAATCTATTGGCCCATCCTGCCTGCGCCCAGAGAACAAGTTCTTCAGCTCTTGATTTGCAGCCCTGTAAGTTACATCCCTTCAAAGGCTCATCTAAATGCCTTTTAAATGTCTTGACGATTTTTGCCAATACCACCTTATTGAAGAGATTTCTTCTCAACTCCCCTCTAATCATTTTACCAATTATTTTACATCCATGCTCCTTGATAATTGAGCTTTCTATTGAGGGAAATATTTCCTATTCACTCTGTTGGGCTCTTCTAATATTATGTACCTCAATTAAATAACCCCTCGGCCTCCACTGTTGTAAGTCATGTCCCTTTTAACCTCACTCAACAGTATCTAAAAGCTTCTATCACACTGATAAGGAAGCAAACCACTTACTGACCTTCCTAGTGGTTTGTTTAACAGGCAGTGCAGTCAAAACACCATCAACAACTAAAAACACATGGACAAACCTGCCCCAATACAGCAGATGCCATCTCCATGGCCCTGCACCCAACCCTGGAACACCTGGATAACAAAGACACATGTCAGAATCCTATTTATTGACTATAGCTTAGTCTTCATTATTCCTACAAAACTCTTATCTAAACGTTGTTGCCTGGGCCTTGGCTTCTCCCTCTGCGACTGGATATTGAACTTTCTAACCCATGGATCACAATCAGTAAGGATAGGCAACAACAGCTCCTCCACGATCATTCTAAACATCAATGCCCCACAAAGTTGTGTTCTCAGCTCCCTGCTATACTCCTTACACCTATGACTATGTGACTAAATTCCTCTCCAATTTGATTTTCAAGTTTGCTGATGATACCACTATAACAATGACAAGACAGAGTACAAGAATGGGATAGAGAATCTGGTGAACTGATACGGCGATAATATCTCTCCCTCAATGTCAACAAAATGAAGGAGATTGACATTCACTTCTGGAAGCGTAAAGGAGAACATGCCCTTGTCTACATCAAAGGGATGAAGTAGAAAGGATCGACAGCTTCAAGTTTTTAGGTGTCCAGATCACCAACTACCTATCCTTGTCCTTCCACGTAGGCACTATAGTTAAGATCCTATAGAGACGTATAAGATAATGAAGGGGATTGATAGGGTGGTGGTTGAGACACTCTTCCCACTTAGCAAAGATAGCAGAACTAGAGGGCACAGCCTCAAGATTAGTGGGGGAGGAGTGGTTCAGATCAGAGTTGAGGAGGAATTTCTTCACAGAAAGGGTAATGAATCTTTGGAATTCTCTGACTGATGAAGTGGTGGAGGCTTCCTTGCTGAATATGTTCAAGTCAAGAGTGGATAGGTTTTTGATTGACAAGTGAATTAAGGGTTATGGGGAGAAAGCGGGAAAGTGGTACTGAACCACTACAGATCAGCCATGATGTTATTGAATGGCGGGGCAGGCTTGAGGGGCTGGATGGCCTACTCCTGCTCCTATTTCTTATGTTCTTAAGAAAGCCCACCAATGCCTCTACTTTCTGAAAAGACTAAGGAAACTTGTCATTTCAGCTATGACTCTCACCAACTTTTGCAGATGCACCATAGAAAATATTCTTTCTGGTTTTATCACAGCTTGGTATGGTTCTTGCTCTGGCCAAGACTGCAAAAAATTACAAAAGGTCATGAATGTAGCCCAATCCATCACGCAACCCAGCCCCCCATCCATTGACTCTGTCTACACTTCCCACTGCCTCGGCAAAGCAGCCAGCATATTTAAAGACCTCATGCACCCTGGATATTTTCTCTCTTCCACCTTCTTCCATCGCAAAAAAGATACAAAAGTCTGAGATCACATACCAACTGATACAAGAACAGTTTCTTTCCTGCTACCATCAGACTTTCGAATGAACTTACCTCACATTAAGCTGATATTTCTGTACACTCTAGCTGTGACTGTAACACTACATTCTTTCTTTCTTGATGAACGGTATGCTTTGTCTGTGTAGCGCCAATACATTTCTTTGTATGCTAATATATGTGACAATAATAAATCAAATCAGACTCTTGCCCCCAAAATACAATTGGTATCAGAGAAAACCCATGAAAACCAACACACAGCCACAGTACACCTCCCTAACACTCTCTAATGCATCATTAATAACTTCCCAATTCATTCCAAACATCAACAGAGCTTGTAATCGCCCCAGATGATCAATCACATCTCGTTGTAATTACTGTACATCCATCAATTTCTCCTAATGTGTTACCACGTTGTTTTTTTTCAATTTCCGGTTGTTGTCGGGAAGGGTTCAGGTTTTCTCTGTCCCCTGTGTCTGTGCTAAAAGGTGAGTCACACTGATGGCTTTAACCCTTTAAATGTTCTTCTCCAGTCCTGACATGTGTTTAAAAGTTGATGAACTGATCCAAACACACCGTTGGCTGAAATAACACTATGGGTGAAACATGAATGAAACTTGTCCCTTTAAAAAAATACATGCCTTGTAAAATACATTGCAAACTTCTCAATGTCTGACCCGCCAACACCTTAATCAGGGCGATTCCGGTTCCCTCCATTTGCCCGTTACGTCCAGAGAGATATGGAATATTTCAAATATTTGGTGTTGTGGGAAAGTTTGACTCCTGCATCCATGGAACCATGTTTAATAAATTGTCCAGTTTTCACGCGAATCTGACTCTCAGGACATATACCAACCGACTCAAGAACAGCTCCTTCCCTGCTGCCATTAGCCTTTTGAATGGACCTACAATATATTAAGTTGATCTTTTTCTACACCCTAGCTGTGACTGTATCAAGACATTCTGCACTCCCTCCTTTCCTTCTCTAGTATACTTTGTTTGTGTAGCGTGCAAGAAACAATACTTTTCATTGTATACTAATACATGTGATAATAATAAATCAAATCAAAGGACTCATAAAAAATGTTCTCTGGCCTCAGAATTCAGAATCTTAGATTTAGGCTAACTCTGCAGTTAAATAGAGGATAATATCTACTAAGTTTAATTGGCGACGCCAGGTATAAAATATGATGTAATTACATTAATAAATATGAATGGTCTTTTTTTAGGGAACCCTGCATGTTTATTTAATTTTCAACCCTTCCCATTTAAAGCACTCCTTTGCCTCTGACAGTCTCCTTTTGTTTCCAGGTCTGCGGTTAAATTACAATCTATCGCGACAGGAGTTAGCCTTCCCATTCTCTTATGAAGTGTTACACGGCGGCGCCTACTTTAAAACTGAAACTCTCTGCTCACTTCCAAGCAGACTCCACTAATTGGTTTTCAGAAACGGCTTAACAAGCCTTGGGAAGATAGTTTTGAAAAAGAAATAAAGGGCCAACAATTACAAGGTATCCAAAACTCTGCTTTTGAATAGAATGCACGCTTCTTAACGAGAATGAGTGCCTGTCTTGATTTTGAATGCTTTGGCTCCCGCAGAGAGGAGAGGGAATTCGCTTTTTATTGTGGCGCTTTCGCTCCCTTTCTTAAGGTGAAACATCAGCCGAGATGGGTTTTTTTCTTCGCGTCAAAGACCTTTAATTTTCTTGCAATGGGCAGCACGCGTGGCTGAATGTTGCCGAGTCGCTGCACTGCAATAGAATAGACTAACCAATCAACCAAAAAACAGAGAAACTTTCTAAGATATGCCAATTAATACGCACACTAAAGTCTTTCTCTTTTTCTTTCTCAACACACACGCGAAGAAGTAGTTAAAAGCAGAATGTGTTTGTGTGTGTTTTGATGGGGGGGAGGGAGATTGGATGAAGCGTTTTACAAGTTGAGTTCACAATAAAGTTTGTGCCAAATTTAAATAAAACACGTGTCAGAGATTCGGGATGCGTTAGAAACATAAGCCATCAGTAACTGTTAACCCCCTCCAAATAATCAAAGCTTCAAAGTTATCTCAATGTTTCTCCGGCATGATTTCCCACCCCCTCATTTTATCCCGAGTGCGATGAGGGCATTCTATTTAATAAAACCGAACAACAGATACAAAAAAGCCACCTAACCCATCCTGGTAAAACCCAGAGTATTTAGATCCGGCGGACACAGTCAAAGTACATTTTAAACATTGCACACTCAATCGCTTCTAACTTAAGTTATTGGTTAATCTAAACCTAACCTTAACCTAAACCAATAACCTGAACAACATAACACTCCCTTGTTTTTTTTTAAGTGCTGAGGGGGGGGGGGAGGTTGTATTTCCCTGTGTTTTGAAGGATCAGAATACAAGGTGTGTGTGTGTGTGTGTGTGTGCACTGACTGGGTGATTGCAGCTTGGAAATGGGGAGCTCTGGCTGTTCGGCCTGAGGAAGGAGTCCAGCTTCTTGTTTGTTCTGGGATGCGGGATGGCACGCGTCCGGCGCACGCCCCGGGGACGGCGGGGGAGGGGTGGAGGGGGGGGGGGGAGAATAGGCGGAGCTGCGGCGCAAGTCTGCGGTTTCAAAAGGCAGCGCCAGCGCGGAGGGGTTCCTCATTCCAGAGTCCGAGCGAAAAGGGGGAGGTGTGCCAGGGGGAACGTGGCGGAGTGTGTGTGTGTGTGTGTGTGAGACTGGAGAGGGGGGGGTGGGGGAGAGAGAGGTTTGCAAAGGGGGAGAGAGGTGCACACACACACACACACACACACACACACAGACAGAGGCAGCAGCTCCGGAGAGTGAAGAGAGAAAGCGCAACACGCGAACGCCACGAGTTGGGCGCACGGCGCAGTGTTTGCGGCACCCGGCTCTCCTCCTCCCCTTGCAGCTCCCCCCCCCCCGCCCTCCCCATCCCCTCTTCCCCATCCCTTTCCCCCATCCTCCCACCCTCTCCCCACCCCCCCCCCCCCCCCACCCCCAATCCCTCCCACATCCTGATGCCGAGGATGGGGAGCACTGCCATCCAGCAAGTCTACCTGCAGCCCGCCTGCCTTTTCGCCGCCGCTCCGGCCAGCGTGCAGGAGCTGAAGGCGGAAGGCGAGCCGGCCTCAGCCTCCTCCGGCAGCCCCGGAAAACTCCGCCTCAAGAGGCAGCGCTCCAGCTCCCCGGAGCTGCTCCGCTGCAAGAGGCGCCTCAACTTCAGCGGCTTCAGCTACTCGCTGCCCCCGCAGCAGCCTGCCGCCGTGGCCCGGCGCAACGAGAGGGAGCGGAACCGGGTCAAGCTGGTCAACCTGGGCTTCGCCACCCTCCGGGAGCACGTCCCCAATGGCAGCGCCAACAAGAAGATGAGTAAGGTAGAGACTCTGCGCTCGGCGGTGGAGTATATCCGAGCTCTCCAACAGCTCCTAGATGAACACGATGCGGTGAGCGCCGCTTTCCAAGCCGGGGTCCTCTCCCCCACTCTCTCCAATGACATGAACTCCATGGCTGGTTCGCCCGTCTCCTCCTATTCCTCCGATGAAGGATCCTGCGACCCTCTGAGTCCCGAAGAACAGGAGCTTCTCGACTTTGCCAACTGGTTCTGAGCTCCCTCAGGTATCCATCTCTCCCTTAATATCCAAAAGGAATAATATTCCGGGGGGGGGGGGCGCGCCCGATGTTCATTTCCATTAACTCCAGTGGAACAGGATGCGGGGGACTGGCCGAAGGGCCGCAGATTGCGCCGGTTTTGCGCAAATGGTTGATTTTCCGGTATAATTCAGCACTGGCTGAATCTGTCTGCAGAAAGGCCCCCCAGAGGTGAGAGAGACTGGGAAGGAGCAGATACCCGGGAGCTGCTTCCACTGCCTGTCACTGATTGAAGGGATGGTCCAGAGGGAGGGTCAAGGGGTCAGTTTAGAGGAGATAAAGATGGTGGTGGGGGAGGGAGGGCTGTTGTTATTTTTTGGTATCCCTGCCAAACCAGGTGAATATTAAATCATTCTCTCTCATTTATTCGAAGCAGATTCACCAGAAGAACACAGCAAAGGTTCCCGGGACCCCCAAGTACCGGAGGCGGCGGTACGAAATTCACTGGCTGCCTTTGCAAGTCCCCTCCACTGGACTGTCAAGGACTCGATGACCAAGCGGTCCCTGAATGCAATCACACACAATGTGCCTAACGTACACAGAGTAAAGTCACCGCCGAATTCCTGGGGCTACACCGAACTTTATCACAATCCGTCTGAATCGCACAGGGACATGAACAGTGACCGGCCCGTACAGATTGTCCCTGTGTGTCCTTAGCAGACAGGACTCCAGCGGACTCCTCAATGTGACAGTAACACTACTCTGCGTGAAAAAAACAAGTGTCACATATTATGCTTTATCCAATCAAAGAGTTCTGCGATTTTATAATACTTTTATACTATTTTCAATATAGTTCTTCAGACTTTGAGTTCTTTTTAATTAAAAAGGAAAAAAATCTATTTGTATCTATGCTAACCAGTTCTGAATTATATTAAGCTATTTTTGTATATAAGAGAGATGGATTTATAGAGTTTTGTACAAGACTTAATTTTTTTTAAATGTGTGTATACGGCGATTAGACAAAGTTTTACCTTCGCCTTTCCATCCTCACCCTCTAACTGCCAGTCTGTGATTTGGAAGATCGCGGATTCGGGTGTAGGGTGGCAGTGCCCTCGGGTATTTGTAGAGCCTGCTAGTGTCTTATTCTCGAATGTGTCTATTGCTGTGAAACTTTACCCATTTCACTGCCCAACAACATAGAATGAGTTCCTGACAAACTTCGGTTTATAATTATCAGTCCTGTGTTATCACTATTGTCCTTTTGGGTCCTACTGTATATATATATGGGGTTTGGGTCCTATTATATATATGAGTTTTTTTTTGCAAATTGACAAAAGCGTCTCACATATGACTGGTTTTTCTACATGTTAGTTTCATAATAAAGCATTTTTTTGAAACTATCGATAATTTCACTGTATCTGGGTGTAACTTTTCCACAATTCTGCCTTGTGCGTGCGGCTGATGCCCGGAGAATGCGCTGGATGAGCACTGGCTGATCAAAAGGCTATTGGGAGAATCCCTCCCCCTTGGAACCCTTCTGACAGTCAGGTGAAGCATGGAATAGGCTAATACATAACAAGTGGGAATGTATTTATAGTTGTCTTTCACAACTCCTGCATATCCCAGAGCGTTTTGCAACCAGTGGCGGATTTGTGAAATGTAGTCATTGTTGTAATGCACACAGCAAGATCCCACAAATAGAAAGATGACAACGACCAGATAGATGTTCTGGTTTTCCTGGTGTTGTCAGAGGGAGGAAGGTTGGTCAAGACAGCAGAGAGAGCATATATATCTGTCCTTCCAAAATAATTGGCAGAGGATCTTTTCGGGAGTAGATGAGGGAGGGTAGCGGGGGATCTGTCTCACCTGAGAGTAGACACCTTCAGCTGTGCAGTGCTGCCTCAGTACGGCACTGGGAGTGTCAGCCTAGAGTTGGTGCCAGAATGGGACTTGAACCTATAACCTTCAGCTTGTAAAGTCTGGACTGCAATGCTTAAACCTGACAACTTTTCAAAAAAGACCCCAAATGGCTGCCAAGTGTGGGTATGTCGGGGAGTGAGGGGATATGATTGAAGATTTGACAGTAATGTAATTTGTTCTCTACACGCCACCAGACACATAACCCTCAAACAGCGATTGGTCTCTGGGGTTTTGTGGTCTGGGTTCGGATTGTGAAATGTCCTTTGACAGCAGCCGCTCCTGGAAGATAAGGTGTGATTTTTTTTAGAAAAAGCAAGAGTCAGCTTTCTAAAAGAGCGGCGGTGTTTTGTGAGCTACTTTCTGTCAGTTAGTGGCGACGTGACGGGAATGTTAGTTGTGTCTATTTCGGTTGTCTTATTCCTCCCCCCGCCCCCCTCCACCCTCCGCCACCCACCCACTCCAGGAACTGCATGATCATTCAGCTTGCGTGGACCCAGTCAAGCGGAAGCCACATCGCCCAATGTGCCGCACAATATACAATGGGCAGGGGACTGAAGGAGGCGTCAGAGTTCAGACCGAGACACTATTACTGCAGGATAATCTACAGTGCGGGGCGGCGGGAGAGCTACAATTATAGAACTGAAGTTAAAAAAAAACTCCAAAATTTAGCAGAATGAGTAGGAAGGGATTCTTGAAATGAGCCACGTCTCCCCAAAAGCATAGATTCAGATCTTCAAACGTGTGCCTTTGTCTCGTCTTTATAGAGTGGCGACTTCTCCGCAATGATTTTCTATAACGGGCTATTGGATAAAGTGGAGAAACCCGTATCATCAGATCAGAATCTGAAATCCAGAGCTATTAGGATAGATACAGGGATTGGCGCTAACATTGTTCAAAGGATCTTTAGTCTTCACGCACTGCATCGCTGAAAAATTTCGCTCAAACCGAGACTTGGTATCTTGTGTGGTGAATTTTTAAAATCGCCTCAGCGCTGGGGAAAGAAAGAGAATTGATGTGAGAGGTGTGTTTCCCCTTCTGGGAGAGTGTAGGACCAGAAGGTTTCATCTTAGAGTGAGGGAATCACCCGTTTAAGACACAGATGAGGAGAATTTCTTCTCGGATGGAGTGAATCTGTGGAGTTCTTCACCACAGAGGGCTGTAGAGTTGGTTCATTAAGTATGTTCAAGGCTGAGATAGATTTTTACTCAGTAAGGGAATGGAGAGTTATGACGATAAGGCGGGAAAGTGGGGTGTAGGATCTCATCGAATGCTGGAGCAGACTCGCTGGGCCGAACGGCCTATTTTCCTCCATTTTCTAGTCATTAACCTAACCCACCCACTGGAGTCAGACCCAGTTTGGAATATTGTGAACAGTTTTGAGTCCCATACCTAAGGAAGGATGTGATGACCTTGGAGGGGTCCAGACGAAGTTCCAGACACAAGTCTGGAATGAAGGGTTTGTCATATGAGGAACAGTTGAAGAATCTGGGTCTGTTTTCGATGAAATTTAGAAGAATGAGGGGGGATTTAACTGAAACTTACAGAACACTAAGAGGCCCAGATAGAATGGACATCGAGTGGATGTTTCAGCTAATGGGAGAGACTAGAACTCGGGCACAATCTCAGAGTGAAGGGACCCTCCTTTAAAACTGAGATGAGGAGGAATTACTTCAACCAGAGGGCGGTGAATCTGTGGAACTTGTGACCACAGAGGGTTATGGAGGTCAGGTCATTGGATACAACATTAATTTTACACTCTGCCCAATTTTACTGTCAATTTAATTCCACTTGTTGGGATACCTCGATCACAGACAGTGCTCGGAAAGAATATCCATGCCAATACAGGCACTGTATCTTCCATGGGACATGTACCCAAACACAACTGCTCCATGATGGGTGGGAGCAGGCACGCTGGGGCTGTTTAAGGGTCTCTTGGACAGCCACATGAGCGGTATGCAGATAGAGGGATATATTAGGACTGTTTAACTACGGCTTTTTCCACAGGTAATTCGGTCCATACGTGACCAACATTGAGCATGCATTCGGCAGGTGGTGCAGGTACAGCTCTTGGATGTTGATTCATGGGTTGCCTGGTACCTCATGTCGTAAATGAGTGCTTTATGTGGACCATCTGAAGGGCACATGACAGCTCAGAGACTATCGATGTGGCTGTGCAGACACTTGGAATTGGGCCGGTGTCTGCGGGAGTTTGCGCGTTCTCCCCGTGGTTGCGTGGGTTTTCTCCGGGCGCTCCGGTTTCCTCCCACAACCCAAAAATTCGCTCTGAGGCTGATTGGGAAACAAATTGTCCCTATAGTGAGAGTCTTCCATATTAGGAATAACCTAAATCTATAATAGGATAATGGATCTGCTACTATATAGTTATGACGGCGGCGCGGGCTCGTTGGGCCGAAGGGCCTGTTTCCCCTGCTGTGTTGCTCTAAAAAAAAGACTGTCAACCTAATGTCTGTTAAAGCCCCACAGTAAGAAGTCTCACAACGTCAGGTTAGAGTCCAACCAGTTTATTCGATAATAATCCCACAAGTTTTCAGATAAACTGGTTGGACTCTAAGCTTGTGAGATTTCTTATTGTGTTTACCCCAGTCCAACACCTGCATCTCCACATCATGGCTACCATCGGCCCCACTGCAGCATATCAGAATTGAAATTTCAATTCTCACCTTCCCTTCCTATATTACCATTGGAAATACTTATAAGGCTTCTAATAGCGAATAATTTGCCAAATGTTTCCTCATACTAGTTGCGGCCATTCGGGCCATCCCCCGTACTGTAAGATAATGAAGTTATGGTGATTTAAACTATAGAGAGATGCCCACTTTAATGATTGAGGATAAATCATTCCAATCCCAATACTTGGCCAAATAAAATCCCCGCTTCCGGCTCCACCGATTATTTTACGCCAATACTCCGCCACAGGGAAAATAACGATTTGTATCAACATTAGCTCCCAGCGCTGACTCTCCAGGGTAACAGAAGCTTGATTCAGATTCTGGAATCCACTCACGCCTGTCAGCATCCCAGCCAGACTCCGCGCTAAATGATTGTAGCAGAGAGAGAACTTGTTTGCAAAATAAAAGTTGTGCAATCATTTATGTTCCTGCCCGGCTCGGGGAAGGGCATTCTTTCTCTCCCCCATTTAGCTCAGCTTTTGCTGCCAATACAACAGATTAAACGGATGCAGTTTGCAGGTTCGAGCAGGTCCAGCCTGCCTTGCAGAACGATTCCCAGGCGGTTGACAAGTGAGGGAGAGATTTCCAAAGGACGCGGGCATTGGGCAGTGGAAATGGAAGAAGGAACACAGCACAAAGCTGTGAGGCTGGGTGGGAGTGAGTGAGGCTGGAAGGAGGGGATGAGTGATTGAGGGAGGCGGGAGTGATTGAGCGAGTGAGGAAAGTAGTGAGTGAGTGAGTGAAGCTGTGAGGGAGTGAGTGAGGGGTTGAGTGAATGTGGAAGGCAGTGAGGGAGAGAGTGAAAGGAAGCAGTGAGTGAGTGTGGAAGTGAGTATGGGAGTGACTGAGGGAAACTGAATGAGGCTGAGTGAGGGGACAGTAAGTGAATGAGTAAGTGAGGACTAAGTGAACGGATTGTGTGAGGACTGAGGGAGGGAGTGAGGGTATGAGTGAGTGAGGATGTGTGAAGGACAGAGAAAGGGAGGGAGGGAGGGCCTGAGGGGGGAAGACAGAGTAAGGGCCAGTTGGAGGGGCAAGGGGGGTGCTAGAGGGAGACTGAGTCATTGAGGGGCAGAGGAAGGGAGGGCTGGAGGGAGGGAGGGTTTGAGGGAGAGACAGAGGGAGTGAGGGACAGGGGAGGGGCACCCAATGGGCAGCCAATAGGCAGCGGCCGCGCGGCGCGTGTCTCCCGCTTCATTTGCATTCAAGGCGGGGGGGGGGGGCGGTGCAGACAGCTTTCTGATTGGTCCGCGGCATGCGTCTCGTGTCAGCCTATTGTGTAATAGAAAATGATTGACAGCTGGACAGATCCCCAGGAACTGAGCTACAGGATGGATAGAGAGAATGGGAGAGAGAAATAGAGAGAGATAGAGTGTGAGAGATAGTGAAAGAGAAGGTGAGAGATAGAGAAAGAGAGAGAATGAGAGGCAGAGGGGGAGATAGAGAGAATGAGAGAGAGAAAGATAGAGAGAGAGTGGGAGAGAGAGGGATAGAGAGTGAGAAAGAAATAGTAAAAGATAGAGAGCGGGAGAAAGAGAAGGAAAAAGAGAGATAGAGTAACACAAGAATAGGGAGGAGGCAACAAAGTGTGAGAGATGTAGACAGAGTGATAGAGAGGGAGAAGGATAGAAGGAGATAGAGGAACAGAGAGGAGGGGTTAGAGAGCGAGGGAGGGATAGAAGACTGAGAGAGAGAGATGGAGAGAGGGATAGAGCGATAGAGAGAGCGAAAGAGAGGTAGACATATTGAGAGAGAGATAGAGAGTGAGAGGGGGACAGAGAGAGTGAGAGATGGAGACAGAGAGTGAGAGGGTAGACAGACTGAGAGAGGGATAGAAAGAGGGATATCGGCTTTGAGAGAGAGTGAGAGTGACACAGGGATAAAGAGAGGGGGATAAAAAGTGAGAGAGGGATAGACAGAATGAGAGAAAGCAACAGAGAGGAAGAGGCATAGAGAAAAGGAGAAAGGATAGACAGAGTGAAAGAGAGGGATAAAGAGAGAAAGGAAGATAGAGAAAATGAAAGAAGGATAGAGAGAGTGAGAGAGGGACAGAGATAGGGATATAGACAGAGTGATATAGAGAGTGGGAGAGAGAGTGAGGAGAGAATAGGGAAAGATGGAAGAGTGAAACAGGAATAGAGAGAGCAAGAGAGGGACGGAGAGAATGGGAGAAGAAAGGAGAGTGCGGTAGTGAAGGAGAGAGTGGAGGAGGAAAGGAGCGAATGGGAGAGAAAAGGAGAGAATGATAGAGAGAGTGTGAGAGGGCCAGAGAGAGTGGGGATGAAGGAGAAAGCGTGAGAGAGATGGAGCGAAGGTGAAAGGGATGGAGAGAGCATGAGAAAGATGGAGAGAGCAGGAATGGAATGGAGAGAGCAGGACAGAGATGGAGAGAGTGGCAGAGGGATAGAATGGAAGAAGGATAGAGTGGGAGGGATGGAGAAGGAGAGGGATATAGACAGTGCGAGAGGGATAGAGAGACTCGGGGATAGAGAGAGTGAGATCGATAAAAAGGCCTACGGAGAGAGTGGGGAAAGGATGGGGAGAGTGGAAGATGAATGGAGAGTGTGATATAAGGATGGAGAGAGTGGGATAGAGAGTGAGAATAGGAGAAGGATAGAGAGAGTGGGAGGGGGATATAGAGAGTGAGAAAGAAAATGTGAGAGGTTAGAGAGTGAGAGTGATAGAGAAGGGGATGGAGAGAGTTGGAAAGGGATGGAGAGTGGGAGAGGGATGGAGAGAGTGGGAGAGGGATGGAGAGAGCGGGAGAGGGATGGAGAGAATAGGAGAGGGATAGAGAGAGTGGGAGAGGGATGGAGAGAGTGGGAGAGAGATAGATTGAGAAAGATAGAGAAATGATGGAGAGTATGGGAGTGGGATAGAGAGAAAGTGAGAGAGGAATGGAGAGAGCGGCGGAGGAATGGAGAATGTGGGAGAGGTATGGAGAGAGTGGAATAGGATGGAGAGAGTAGGTGAGGAATAGAGAGAATGGAAAAGGGATGGAGAGAGTGAGGAGAGTCTAAATCAGTTAGGATTATAGTTGCTGGAGTTCAGAAGAGTGAGAGAGGATCTCAAGGGAACTTATAAAAGTCGAACAGGGTTAGACAGGATAAATGGTGGGTGAGTCCCAACGAGGGGTCATAATTTGAAGAATTCTTTTACAATTGAGGTGAGGAAAAATTTCTTCACCCAGAACATGGTGAATGTGTGGAATTCACTACCAGACAATGTAGCTGAGGATAAAATGTCTAATTTCAAGAAGAAATTAGATATAGTTCTTGGGGCTAAAGGGATCAAGGGATATGAGTGGAAGGGGTATTGAACTCGATGATCAGCCATTATCAAGATAAAAGGCGGGGTAGACTCAAAGGGCTGAATGGTCTATTCCTGCTTCTCGATTCTATGTTTCTCAAAGCTGGGATAGAAGGAGAGAGGGATGGAGCGAGTGGGAAACCTGACCCTCTTCTATTTCTCCTACATTGATGGGTTTTAAAACAGAATTGTTAACAAAAAACTTTCAAAGGCTTTTTGCGCCGAATCAACCTTTATCTCAGAATTTAAAATGTATGACACCTACGTTAAATAATTGAAATAAATCCGAACCAAATATAAGACTAGAGTAAACCATCTTTGCTTTAATGTCAGCAGCAGATTATTAAATGCGGTGCATGTTGCAGAATAAAATAAAAATAGATTTCAGAGTCTGTGGAGAAAGTTACAAAGCGCCAGTCCTGCCATCAAAAAGTTTGGATTGTATATGAAAAAAAAGTTTCACTGTCTCAAAGAATAACCCTCACTCACTGTAAATCACACACTGTATTCAACATAAACAAGTGCCAATGCTTCATTGTTAAACTTATCTAAAACATGCATTTTCTTTCTTGATTTAAACACGTTATAGATTTAAAAAGAAGCGAATTAATGATGACTGTGGCAAACACACAAAACCACAGGCTGTGTGTGAATGGACTGATTGTTTTGAAGCTCCAAGACTCCGAATATTGAGAGGCAGTATTTTCATTTGGAGAGCTCAGCACGCCTTCTGATTAAACTGAAAGGTTAGTTAAATTATACAAGCCCCGCTCTCCCCCTTCTCTCTCTCTCCAAAATTCATGAATAATGCTGCCCTGCGCCTTGGTTGGTTGTCCCGCGAGCGCCGGCTTTAAATAAAGCAGCACTTTGTTATTGCTGTTCGAGTGTGCTGCATTTCATCGCAAAGGATAAAGAGAAAAAAGGCAGCACAATTAAGGGTTCGCCTGTCACGAATCATTATCGCCTTTCTCCACCAGCCTGTCAACCGTGATGAAAATAAAAAATGCCATATCTAATTGCTTTTATTTAGTAAACCGCTGGAAAGAAGAGAGGGAGAGGAGGGGGTGAAGTTGCTAAGAATTGAGAGCGAGATAAGCGGCGCACGGATGGTCAATGTCAACACGCTTTGGTTAATCCCGCTTTTCATTCTCCTGAGTCTGATTGGCACCGGATCTGAACACATCGTCCAGAGTGGCTGCAATTATCAAATTGGACCCGTTCTAACGGGGGCTGCAATGGGCGATGGCTTTGAATGGAGGTTTTTCTCAATGTAATCAGCAAAGAAATACGTGAATAGTTTCACTTGTCCCTACAGCCCAGCCAGGAAAGTTTTAGCGCTGTTTAAAGTTCACATTTTTAAGACTGAAATGACGATATGGCGTCTATCGGAGCCCGAGGATATCAGCCAATGAGGCCCTGGTTTCTACTTATTGCTGTGATTCGGGAATTATGAGGATTGGAGACTCCATTCATTGGATACAAAGCAAAAATAACAATTTGTTCACAATACATCATTACTGAAGACAAAATCCCAATCAAGTGCAATTTCCAACATTCCCTCCACATTGCATCTGCTCCTCAATCAATCCTAGAGTTAGATTCGAACCTCCGCCTTCACCATTGGCTTCTCCAGTTTATACAAATCCAAATTTCAAAACCGTCCTTGTAATTTACGCAAAAAAATTAATTAAAATAAGCCAGAGCGCCGCGTCTACCTTTGAGGTTAATTTGATGTACACAGATTCATTTCCAAGACTCCATCTCAATTAAAAACTTTCCCCACATGGACAAGTGGAAGAGGTCGGAAAATGCTCTGATCGGTTTGTCGATCGATAATGAATCAGTCTCTCTCCTGAGCTGATTAAAGGAGCGTTTCATCTGAATTTCCACGTCGACACACACACAGAATTGCAGATTATTCCAGGAGGACAGGAAAAGGCCTCATGTTGTTAGTGTGAAATGCATTTTTGATTGAAATCCGAAGCGCTTCCACCAGGATTAGACCGTGACAGTGTAAATGAAAAATTGCCATATGGCTGTTATATTGAGCACACAATACATTCATCATTAAGGACTCCAGGCAGCAGGAGAGCAGTGAATCCCAGATGAAGTTACACTAATATACCTCTGAAAGGGCAGATTAATTGTGAAACAACAGTAAAACCCCAATTTGAAACTTTTATTAATTTAAAACTTTTACGCCTTTTGCAGTAACATTCATTTTGAATTCGCTTGGTGTTCGATTGGATTTAACCCCTTCCTGAATACCCAAGAGATCTGGTTAGGCATCTTTAAACTTGGCTTCATATTTCGCCCCTTTCACCTTTCATAAAAGCAGACAGCAGCACAATTTAAAAAACCGCCACATACAGATCAAACCAAATCCAACTTCAAATTAAAAGCACCAAACACAAGATTAGCCAATCGACAGCGAAATAAATCCCACTATCTTCAAAATAAACCAGTCAAAATCAAAATAAAACTCAACAAATGCACAATCAAAATTCAGCAAAGCAAATAAGATCAATTAGAAGGAAGATAAACTTTACTAACAGAGAAAATCAACCGATTTAAATTAAAGTAATAAAACTGCCAAAATAACTTTACAAAAACAAAATTAAAGAAAGCAAAAGTTATTTAGATAAAGAATGTTGGCTTTGCCAGGAACACCCACATCCCGAGAAAGGCTGAAAACTGATTTCAAAATATACATTCCATTTCAGTTGTTAAGTTGTATTATAACTTACTTTTGGATATTGTGTACCATTTAGAGACCCAATAATTCACTTTTCCGACTTTACAGACATATTTTATAAGGCGCAGTGACCAAATATAAAAATGTAGTTTGCAAAAAGTGCTGTATAGATAAATATGGAATAAGACAAATGGAATATTAATAAGTCATATGGGATAGTGTAGCAAAGAGCGTTTAACGCGAGGAAGAGGCATCGGTGAGCACTAGTCTATCAAAATACGTATTTTTTGATCACTGCACCCATTGAGTTAATACTGGCTAAAAGACTGTTCAAGGTGCTGAATGCAAATCAGTGATAAGCAGTTCTTTTTACATGAAAAGGGTGATTTTCGCTTTGCATATCTATATAGCAGGGGCTGCATGTTAAACATAGTTCACCAAGCCTTATTCCCGGGCCTTTCAATTCATCGGGTTTGAAGAGATTGCCTCTCCGTACTGTGATTAATGAGCTGCTGCGCAATTTAAACTGTAATGACTTACCGATCATCAAGAACGATAGTGGCATTTCTTTTGTGGATTTGCGAAGCTATTACTAAGGGCGCCACAGACCAAAAAGATTTCGCAGATAGCTAAGTATTTCTGCAAATCTCACCTCGCCTTATCTTGCCTGAGTGTGGTAGCCAATGGATAGACCAGTACAACGCGAAACCCACATTTCCTTCCAGTTCTTTTACAAGACATTTTTTTGTGAAACTCTGAATTGAAAATGCTGATAGCCTGCAAAGGGGTAGTTTAGCTTAAAGGCCAATAGCTATTGTCTGCACAAAATAATTGCTTTGTTTTATAAATTTGGAGGTGATTAATTTGTAAATAATGCCATTACAAACAGAAAGATAAATAACATTTATCTTTATTGCCTTCTGGCCAAAGTGGAATACGATAGGGTGACCAGGATTATCTGTGTGTACTCAGCATCCAACTTTATTATGATCATAAAAATGCTACATTATTTCTAACAAGGGTCGAAGTTGACTGTGGGTTAGGCATTACCCAACACAGGCAAAAAGATGCCATCAAGTAAGAGCCAGGGGTCCTCGTAAAGACCTCATGAAGCAGTCAACTGCAGAAGAGTGCAAGTGGGAGGTTAGAATGTGGAACTGGCTACTGCATGGCTGAGGCACATATCACAAGTGTTCTTGATGTGAGGCTACACAGGAAGATGTAAAGGACAGAGGGACCTGCTGATGGGGTTAGATGAAACTGGATGACAGGCAGCTGGTGTGGAACATAAATACCAGCGTTTACCAGTTTGGTGGAATTGGCTCTTTCTGTGCTGTAAAGAAGTGACTTCAGGGCCAGAGGAAGAAAGATTATGTAACTGTTAAATGGTTAGCAACATTATTTAACTTCCTTAATACTTGCAAATCAGAACTGTGTCCTTTTAAATAGCCAAGTCTATTTTGTGTTCACAGAAAGCCCTGATTGCCTATTATTGTGTTAGTACACAGAACAATGTCCATTCATCCAACAAAAGACACAAATGCATAAAAGACTGCAATAAAACCTCTGCATACACCTGATTCCTAATGTTGCTTCTTCTCCCATTCTCAATGAATGAACCTCCTGTGGCTGCTGCCACAGCTACAGGAACTTGCAGACTAGACTCAGGTCAGTGGTACTGGCCAATGATTAGAGCATCAGGATAACCAATAACTCGAGGCTGGCAGAATTTTTTTATGGGAATAAGATTATGAAAGTTGCATGGATGGTAAAATTCACTCACCATTCAAGTATCAAGTCTATTTGAAGCTAAAATTGACAGATTTCTATATGCCAATTACATATAGAGACATTTGATTTGTATTAGTATACAGTGAAAAATCATTGTTTCCTGTGTTCTATAGAGCCAAAACATACCATTCATACAATACATAAAGAGTTCTCAAATTTGGTTTTTAATCCATAGACCTATAAACATAGACAGGGATCACGGGTAGAGGTGGGAACATCGGAGTGGCGGCATGGGCTCGTTGAGCTGAAGGGCCTGTTTCCCATGCTGTTTTGTTCTTTGTTCTTTGAAGATAGAAGCAGGGAGCTTGTTTCCACTGGCAGGTGAAACTAGAACTAAGGGGCATAGTCTCAAAATAAGAGAGAGCAGATTTAGGACTGAGTTGAGGAGGAACTTCTTCACCCAAAAGTTGGGAATCTGTGTAATTTCTTATCTAATGAAGAAGTTGATGCAACTTCATTGATAGTCTTTAAGGCAAAGATAGATTTTTGAATAGTAACAGAATTAAGTTTTATGGTAAGTGGAGTTGAGTCCATGAAAAGATTAGCTATGGTATATTGAAGCAGGTTCAAGGAGCCAAATGGCCTATTCCTGCTCCTGGTTCTCATGTTCTTATGTTCTTCCATAGGACAGAAGGAAAGGAGAGGGTGCAGAATGTATTGTTCTTACAGTCTGAGCTAGGATGTGGCAAATGATCAGCTTAACATGAGGAATGGTGCATTGGTAGAAGTTTACTACAGTAGAATATAGTCTTAGAAGCATAGAACAAGCATGGAAGATAGAAATAGAGGGAATGCCGGGCACAGATCCCAAGAAGTCGCCAGGCTCCTGTACCATCTTGGATTGGATTGGATTGGATATGGAGATGAGGTTGGTAAAAGACTTTGAAGTGGATGATCAGCCCTGATCTTACCCAGTGGTGCAGAGGTTTGATGGCATGGCACACTCCTTGTTACACAGTCTGTTGTCTCATGAAAAGATCTCCCTTTCTAGCTTGTCCTTCAAAATATCCCAAAGCAATTTATAACAAATGAAGTGTATTTGAAATATAGTCACTGTTGTAGGAAAGCAACAAACAAATTACATGTTGCAAGTTCCCTCAAAGAAATAAAATAATAAATAGATAATCTGTTTTATTGATAGGTATTAGTATGGAAGAAGTCTTCTGCCTTCCAACAGAACCAGAGTTTACTCGAGACAGTAAAAACTGTCACTTAGGAGTGCACAAATAGATCAGGAATAGTATGCATATTTTTGTTAGGGGGAGAGCATTTCTCACTAGCATAATAAACATTTCTGAGGAAGTAACAAGGAGGATTGATGAGGATAGTGCAGTGGATGTTGTCCATATGAATTTCAATAAGGAATTTGACAAGATTCCACACGGCAGACTGGTCAGGAAAGTGAGATCTCATAGCATACAGGGCAAAGTGGCAGGTTGGATCCAAAATTTGCTCAGTGACAGGAAACAAAGGGTAATAGTCAATGGATGGTTTTGCGAATGGAAAACATGTCCCACAGGGCTTAGTGCTGGGATCCTTGCTGTTTGTCCTATATATTAGTAATCTAGAATTAAATGTGGGTGGTATGATTGGGAAATTTGCAGATAACACAAAAATTGACCATGTGTTTGATAGTGAAGAGGATAGCTGTCAATGTTGGAATGGTATCAATGATTTGGTTGAGTGGACAAAGAAGTAGCAAATGGAATTCAATCGGAAAAGTGTGACAGAATGCATACAGGGAGGGCAGACAAAGCAAGGGAATAGTCAACAAATGGGAAGATATTGAGAGGCATTGAGGAAATGAGAGATCTTGGAGTGTATGCTTACAGATCCTTGAAGGTGACACAGTAGGTGGCCATGATGGTCAAGAAATCACATGTAATGTTTTCCTTCATTGACTACTGTATAGATTCCAAAAGCAGGAATGTAAAGATGGAACTACATAAAATGCTGGTTAGGGCATTGCTGGAGTTTTGCATATAGTTCTGTAAGACCTGGGCATTCATTAAAGAAAGGACATCACTATTTTGAAAAAAGTGAAGGAGAAATTGATTAAATAATAATTTTCAAAATGAAATTGGATAATTAGCATGGGACGATGGCACTGTAGTTAGCACTGCTGCCTCACAGCGCCAGGGACCTGGTTCAATTCCAACTTTGAGTGACTATCTGTGTGGAGTTTGCAAGTTCTCCCCTTGTCTGCATGCATTTCCTCTGGGTGCTCCAGTTTGCTCCCACAGTCTAAAGATATACAGGTTAGGTTGATTGCTAAATGCTAAGTTGCCCCTTAGTGTCAGGAAGATTAGCAGGGTGAATGCATAGAGTTACGGAGATAGGGTCTGGGTGATATTGTTGTAGATGCAGGCTTGATGGGCCCAATGGCCTCTTTTTGCACAGTAGGGAATCTATGAAATACTTGAAAAGGTAAAATTAAAAGGGCTATAGGAAAAGCATGGGTGGTGGGATTGAAGTAGACTAATTGGACAGCTCTTTCAAGAACTAACGTAAACAAAATGGCCCAAGTAGCTTCCTTCTGTGCTTTAATGTCCAAGGATTGCAAAAAAGGCTATTGTGTTGTTAGTTTTTGTGTTAGGGTACCGATCAAAAACCCCAAGGTATGTAATGAAGTTAGGCTAGACCCCAAAAATTTTCTACTTCGGCATTAGTGTGAAGAGATGTTTCAAGCCAGGTGCAATTCTACTGACACACTGGAAGATTTTATGAAAACAAACTTTATTTAACCGCACAGTTTAACTATGACAAACAAATTAGCTTCACTTTTAACAGCAGTCCCACATGTCAAGATACAATTCTTAACAGATAACTTATCATATGAGTTCCAAACAAGCAAAATAGTCCTCATAGACTTAAACTTCTCTTTAAAACTAGGTAGCAAAACACATGTATACTGACTTGTCTTAGGTTAACAGTCTTGCTGTTTTCAGAACACCTCGAGAACATAGAACATAGAACATTACAGCGCAGAACAGACCCTTCGGCCTTCGATCTTGTGCCGACCAATTAGGAAAAAGCAATGACCCTCTAACCTAAACCATTACTTATCTATCTAAACCATAAACTTATCTACTAACCTCTTAAACGCCACTAAACTTGGCGCATCTACAACTGACGTAGGCAGGGCATTCCATACCCTTACCACCCTCTGGGTAAAGAACCTACCTCTGACATCCGTCCTATAACCACCACCCCTTAATTTAAAGCTATGTCCCCTCGTGCTAGCTTTCTCCATCCTAGGAAAAAGGCTATCACTGTCCACCCTATCTAAACCTCTAATCATCTTATATGTTTCAATAAGGTCTCCTCTTAGCCGCCTTCTTTCTAACGAAAACAACCTCAAATCCCTCAGCCTCTCTTCATAAGACCTGCCCTCCATACCAGGCAACATCCTGGTAAACCTCCTCTGTACCCTCTCCAATGCCTCCACATCTTTCTTATAATGTGGGGACAAGAACTGCACACAATACTCCAAGTGCGGCCGCACTAGAGTTTTGTACAGTTGCAACATGACGTTGCGGCTCCGAAATTCAATCCCCCTACCAATAAAAGCTAAGACTCCATATGCCTTCTTAACAACCTTATCGACTTGATTGCCAACTTTCAGGGATCTATGCACATATACACCAAGATCCCTCTGTTCATCAACACTATTAAGAATCCTACCATTAGCCCTATACTCTACACATTTATTATTCCTGCCAAAGTGCATTACCTCACACTTTTCCACATTAAACTCCATTTGCCACCTCTCGGCCCAGCTCTGCAACTTGTCCAAGTCTCTCTGCAAACTATAACACCCCTCTTCACTATCTACCACTCCTCCGACTTTGGTGTCATCCGCAAATTTACTAATCCATCCTTCAATACCCTCATCCAGATCATTTATAAAAATTACAAACAGCAGGGGCCCCAAAACAGATCCCTGAGGTACACCACTTGTAACCGAACTCCACGATGAATATCTTCCATCAACCACCACCCTCTGTCTTCTATCTGCTAGCCAATTCCTAATCCAATTAGCTAAATCACCCTCAATCCCATACATCTGCATTTTCTGCAGAAGCCTTCCATGGGCCACCTTATCGAACGCCTTACTAAAGTCCATATATACCACATCAACTGCCTTACCCCCATCCACCTCTTTGGTCACTTTTTCAAAAAACTCAATAAGGTTAGTAAGGCACGACCTACCCTTCACAAAACCATGCTGACTATCCCCAATCAATTCATTTCTCTCTAAATAACTATAAATCCTATCCCTAATAATTCTCTCCAATACTTTGCCCACAACAGAAGTAAGACTATCCGGCCTATAATTCCCCGGAAAGTCTCTCTTCCCCTTCTTGAACAATGGGACCACGTTCGCTATCCTCCAGTCTTCCGGCACTATACCCATAACCAACGAGGACCTGAAGATCAGAACCAGAGGCTCTGCAATCTCCTCTCTCACCTCCCAGAGAATCCTAAGGTAAATCCCATCCAACCCAGGGGACTTATCTACCTTCAAACCCTCAAGAATATCTAGCACATCCTCCTTATCTACTTCAATACCTCTGGAGAGAGAGCAAGAGCAAGACAGAGAGAGACTGTTTTCTTCTGGTAGTCCAGGCAACAACTCCTTGTATTTTAAAATGAAATTGACACCTTTTCTTTCCAGAAGTTTAGCTCCTCCCATTAATCATGATTCTCTCTCTATTAATCAACCTAAACAAGACACTACTCTGAAACCCCAGAGGAATCTAAGAAAACACAAATGCATCTGCTCTGCTTAAAACAAATACTCAATGTCTAGAATGAGTACTTACCTTATTCTCCCGGCTACTAATTTAGAAGTTTTCCCAGAAAACCCATCATTAGCAAAATAGAACTGAACATTAAACATATCCCTTAGAAGAAATATGATATAAATATATTTCTCAAAGGTACAGTATTGTCATAGTAAGTATGCTGCACCATATTTGAATGGGACAGTCTTAATGACCAACTGGTCTTGACCTGATCCTTTTTGATCGGTATCATTATGTGATCAGAAATGTATTATACCCTCATTGTGCCCTCATTGCTGACAGATTACCAGGCGTCACACAAGTGGTGGGCTGTTTAACACTACTGTTAATTCAGTAAAATATCTTGAGCTCCACAGCAAGTCACATGGTGCAATAATGAGATAATAATTGAGTATGACAAAGCGTTGGTAAGGTAATTAGGGCATCTAATTAAACTGCATCATCAGGGAGAATCAGTGACTGCAGTTCCTGTCACTCAGACTGGGTTATCTCAGTAATCATCTGCAATCTTGCCCAATCTTGGGACCATCACACAAATGTGAAAGAGGGAAATAAATGAATTTCCTGTAAAAAGCTTTACCTGAATCATTCATCAACTGGGGATGTAGGCTTCCATTAGTCTCACACAGTGAATGACCAGTCTGAGCAATTAGAAAGCAGCAAACATTTTTCTAAGCAAAATGCTCATTCCCTTTACAGATCAAGAGGCAAAACTGATAGTGACCAAATAGGTATTTTGGGGTTCAGTTTGACAGTATCATTCTGCATGTTAGCTGTCAAACAGCCCCACTATCCAATATTTGTTCATGTGAAGAAGAATAGTTATCACCCCACACACAGCCAATAACATCTTTTGGGCTCCAGTGTTAACCCATTCTAGAGAAGTGAAGGATCATATATGATTAAGTAAAGAGATCGACAATGTTGCAAAAATCGTTGCAAGACTGAGGATTAGGAGAGTTTTAAAAGTCAGCAAAGGATGACAAAAATATTAATAATTAGAGAGAAGATAAAATATAAAAATAAAATAACAAGAACTATAAAAATAAATTGTAAAAACATTTTCAAGTACATAGAAAGGAAGGCATTAAGTGAAAGTAAATGTGAGTTCTTTAGAGACAGACACCGAGGGATTTATCATGGGGAATAAGGAAGTGGCAGAGACACTGAACATGTTTTCTGCCTGCCTTCACAGTCAGAAATCACAAAGAACACATTGGGAACTGTGGGGGTTTCATTAATTAATATCAGTAAAATAAAACACTGGAGAAATTTGCAGAACTGAAAGACAAAAAAAGCTCTGGTGCTGATGGTTTACATACTACGATTCTAAAACAGAAGACTGCAGAATCCCTACAGTATAGAAGGAGGCCATTTGGCCCATCAAGTCTGTACCGACACAGACCCTATCCCATAACCCACACATCTACCTGCTAATCCTCCTGACACAGGATCAATTTAGCACAGTGAGTCTCGGCACTAAGCTGTACATCTTTGGCCTGTGGGAGGAAACCAGAGCACCCGGGGAGACCCATGTGGACACTGGGAGAATGTGTAAATTCCACACAGACAATGAACTGAGGCTGGAATTGAACTGGGACCCAGGTGCTGTAAGGCAGCAGCACTAACCACTGTGCCACCAAGTAGAGAAACTTCCAAAATTCTCTGGATTCTAGAAGAGTTTCCCATGGATTGAAAGTAAGTAAATGTAGCCACTATTCAAGAAAGGAGTGAGAGAAAACAGGGCATTATAGATAATGAGACTGACATCAATAAAAGGGAGAATTTATTACTAAGGATTTCAACACTTGTAAACCACAATATGATTAGCAGAGTCAACATGGGTTTACAAAAGGTGGATCACATTTGGCAAATTTGCCAAAGGGTTTGAAGTTATAACCAGTAGGAAAAACATACAGATTTTCAGAAAACTTTGAGATTATACAAGAATAGGGTTCATGGGATTGGTGATAACCTGTTAGCATGGATTGAAGATTGGATAATTGATAGAAGACAGAGAGTAGGAATAAATGGGTCATTTTCATGTTGGCAGGTGTAACTAGTGGGATACCACAAGAATTAGTGCTAGAGTCTCAGTTGTTTACAATCTATGAGTGGAATTCTCCCAAAATAATTCTAATCTCCATCAAAACTAGAGAAAATACTATTGGTTTTATCAGTAGAATATTCAAACTGAACCACCCACACTCTGTGCATCACTGAGAGTGTGAATCACTCTAAAAATCAGGGGGTGGGGCCTATTCCTGCATGAGAGGCAGGCAGCATAGCACTTAGTGGGCCACACTGAGACTGGCACACACACAGTCCTGGCTTCCTGATCAGTGACCAGTTCAATCACTGGCTAGCCCTGCAACAGTGCATTGCTAGTTGTGCCATCCCCTCACCACTAGGTTCCTGGACATGTCTGGGCCAGCCTTGCCCCACCTCTTGGCCCCCCTACATCTATTCCCCCCTCACCTCAGCAGTCCTGATTTCCCAATCCTCCCTCCATCCCACAGGCAGCACAACCCCATCCCCTACCCCAACGGCCAGCCCCAATCGCTGGCCTCCCTCTCTCAGTCACCAAGCCCGATTGCAGAGTGGCAGCGGGGCCCCTACCTGCACCAACCTCTACAAGAAGCTCCATCGCTGGTCCTGCCCGGGCCCTGATCCCTTGGCAGTGCCCGATGCACAGTGGGCAATGCCATGGTGCTCCTCGGGCATTTCCCCTTTGCCCCTTGGGCAGTACTGGGGGACCAGGTTGCAACTGCCAGGCTTGCATCACCTAGGGGCACCTCCACCTTACCCCCAACCTTCTAGGTAGCCTCCATGGCCCTCCTCTCTCCCGCAGGATCGGGCCACCAGCTCCCTGTTTGTGGGGAGCTATTGTAAAACACGATGGGCATGGGGGAGACATTAGTGGGCCCAGAGCAGATCGCCAATCAGAAGTAAATCCCCATTATAATAATTTATTCATCTTAGCACCAATTTCTGGTTGGTATGCTGAGGGACTGTCTGCACAAAATACAGAAAGCTAACATGCAGAGACAGAAATAGTTATAGGAACACAGGAAATAGGAGCAGGATTTGACCATTCAGGTCCTGAGACTGCTCAACCTTTCAAATAGATCCCAGGTGAGATCACTAGCAAACAAATATAGTCCGGAACTGAGTGTATACCCGGGAGTTAGGTGAGGACTGGTGCTCGGTAAGGAGTGGAGTTAGGTGAGGAGGGAGTTTGGTACTTTGGTGAAATGGTGGGGCGGAGGGTGAAGTGATTCTCTTAATTAAGGATGGTTGCACAATAGAAAAGGGATGGCCTAAATTCAGGCAACCAGGATGTAGAAGTGATTTGGCTAGAAATGAAAAATAATAGAGAAGTCACTTGTGGGAATGGTATACAGACCTCCTCATTGTAACTACAAGATCAGACAGGAATGAAGGAGGAAGGATATGGTGTTAATCATACAGGATTCCACCGGCAAATGGGAAAAATCAAATGTGCAATGGTAGCCAAGATGAGGAATTCATAGAATGCTTTCGGGATAGTTTCTTAGAACAGCATGTTCTGGCACCAACCAGCTGTACTAATAATAGGATTAATTAATTATCTCAGAGTGAAGGAACCATGAGGTAGCAATATGGTTGAGTTTGACATTTTGTCTGAGGGAGAGAAGAGTAGGTGTAAGACTAGTCTATTAAATTTAAATAAGGGAAATTATCAGGGCATGAAAACAGAACTATGAACTGGCAAATGGAGAGGCAATAACCTGGAGGTGTAATCTTAATCCAGAAACTCAGTTCGTGGGCTGGGACTCAGGTTCAAATCCCACCACAGCAAATGGTGGAATTTGAAATTAATGAAAAATATCTGGAATTAAAAATCTACCGATGGCCATGAAATTATTGTTGATTGTTGGAAAAACGCATTTGGGTCATGAACGATCTTTAGGGGAGGAAATTTGCTTTTCTTACCTGATCTGGCCTACATGTGGCTCCAAGAGCCTTAGCAATGTGATTGACTCTCAACTGCCCTCTGGCAACTAGGGATGGGTGATAAAAGCTGCCAGCCAACATTACCCATGTCCCATGAATGAATGAAAAAAAGGGTTAAGGTATAAGTCTATAGAGACATAGTGGCAGACACTTAAGGGATATTTCAGAATACACAGAATAAAGACATTCCAGCAAGAAAGAAAAATTCCAATGGGAAGACCCATTGTTAAAAGATATAGGATCAAATATGAAGGTGAGGCATATAGTTATGCAAATTTGGGTGGCAGGTCAGAAGATTGGATTATAAAATGTAGCAAAGACTAACTAAAAGATTGATAACGGAAGGCAAAATTAGAGTATGAGAGGAAGCTAGATAGAAGTATAAAGACAGATGGTAAAAGATTCTATAGATATTTACAGAAGAAAAGAGTTAACAAAATAAACATTGTTCCTGTTGGAAGTGAGTCTGGTGAATTAACAATGGAAAATAAGGAGATAGGAGATGAATTGATATTTTGCATCAGTCTTCACTATAGAGGATATAATGTGGTATATATGGACAGTTGATGTGGTATATATGGACTGTGGTAAGGCGTTTGATAAGGCGCTCCATGGAAGGCTTCTGCAGAAAATGCAAATGTATGGGATTGAGGGTGATTTAGCTAATTGGATTAGAAATTGACTAGCAGATAGAAGGCAGAGGGTGGTGGTTGATGGAAATTATTCATCATGGAGTTCGATTACAAGTGGTGTACCTCAGGGATCTGTTTTGGGGCCCCTGCTGTTTGTAATTTTTATAAATGATCTGGATGAGAGTATTGAAGGATGGATTAGTAAATTTGCAGATGACACCAAAGTCGGAGGAGTGGTAGATAGTGAAGAGGGGTGTTATAGTTTGCAGAGAGACTTGGACAAGTTGCAGAGCTGGGCCGAGAGGTGGCAAATGGAGTTTAATGTGGAAAAGTGTGAGGTAATTCACTTTGGCAGGAATAACAAATGTGTAGAGTATAGGGCTAATGGTAGGACTCTTAATAGTGTTGATGAACAGAGGGATCTTGGTGTATATGTGCATAGATCCCTGAAAGTTGGCAATCAAGTCGATAAGGTTGTTAAGAAGGCATATGGAGTCTTAGCTTTTATTGGTAGGAGGATTGAATTTCGGAGCCGCAACGTCATGTTGCAACTGTACAAAACTCTAGTGCGGCCGCACTTGGAGTATTGTGTGCAGTTCTTGTCCCCGCATTATAAGAAAGATGTGGAGGCATTGGAGAGGGTACAGAGGAGGTTTACCAGGATGTTGCTGGTATGGAGGGCAGGTCTTATGAAGAGAGGCTGAGGGATTTGAGGTTGTTTTCGTTAGAAAGAAGGCGGCTAAGAGGGGACCTTATTGAAACATATAAGATGATTAGAGGTTTAGATAGGGTGGACAGTGATAGCCTTTTTCCTAGGATGGAGAAAGCTAGCACGAGGGGACACAGCTTTAAATTAAGGGGTGGTAGTTATAGGACGGATGTCAGAGGTAGGTTCTTTACCCAGAGGGTGGTAAGGGTATAGAATGCCCTGCCTGCTGCAGTTGTAGATGCGCCAAGTTTGGTGGCGTTTAAGAGGTTAGTTTTTTTTTAAGAGCAACACAGCACGGGAAACAGGCCCTTCAGCCCAACGAGCCCGCGCCGCCGTCATAACTATATAGTAGCAAATCCATTATCCTATTATTGATTTAGGTTATTCCTAATATGGAAGACTCTCACTATAGGGACAATTTGTTTCCCAATCAGCCTAAGAGCGAATTTTTGGGTTGTGGGAGGAAACCGGAGCGCCCGGAGAAAACCCACGCAACCACGGGGAGAACGCGCAAACTCCCGCAGACACCGGCCCAATTCCAAGTGTCTGCACAGCCACATCGATAGTCTCTGAGCTGTCATGGTGCCCTTCAGATGGTCCACATAAAGCACTCATTTACGACATGAAGTACCAGGCAACCCATGAATCAACATCCAAGAGCTGTACTCGCACCACCTGCCGAATGCATGCTCAATGTTGGTCAAGTATGGACCGAATTACCTGTGGAAAAAAGCCGTAGTTAAACAGTCCTAATATATCCCTCTATCTGCATACCGCTCATGTGGCTGTCCAAGAGACCCTTAAACAGCCCCAGCGTGCCTGCTCCCACCACCTTACTCGGCAGTGCATTCCACACCCCCACTACCCTTTGTGTGAAAAACTGCCCTCTAATATTCGTCCTATACATAGCCCCCCTCACCCTATGGCCATGACCCCTCGTCCTATCCATTTCTGAAGGTGGAAAAAGTTTATCTCCATTTACTCTATCTATACCTATTATAATGTTATACACCTCTATGAGATCCCCTCTAAGCCGACGTCTTTCAAGGGAAAACAACCCAAGTCTATTTAATCGTTCCTCATAAGACAGTCCTTCCATACCAGGCAGCATCCTGGTAAACCTCCTCTGCACTCTCTCCAAGGACTCCACATCCTTCCGATAGTACGGCGACCAGAACTGGACGCAGTATTCCAAGTGAGGCCTAACCAAAGTTCTATACAACTGCAACATCAAACTCCTACTCTTGTATTCTATACCCTTTTCTATGAAAGCTAACATACTATACGCCTTCTTTATCACCTTCTCCACCTGTGAGGACACCTTCAGAGACTTGTGAACCTGCACCCCCAAGTCTCTCTGCGTCTCTATGCTCCATATAGTTTTACCTTTTATCCTATAACTCTCTTCTACATTTTTCCGGCCAAAATGCATCACCTCGCATTTATCCGGATTAAATTCCATTTGCCATCTATCTGCCCAGTCTACCAACCTGTCTATGTCCTGTTGTATTGCCTGACACTGCTCTTCTGTACCCGCCAATCCAAGCATCTTGGTGTCATCAGCAAATTTGCTGATCTCACCACCTACCCCTACTTCCAAGTCGTTTATGTAGACCACAAATAGAAGAGGACCTAGTACTGAGCCTTGTGGCACTCCACTAGTGACAGGCTTCCAGCCGGAAAAAGAGCCTTCCACTACTACTCTCTGTCTCCTCCTCCCGAGCCAGTTCTCGACCCATCTACATACCCGACCCTGTATCCCATGTGCCTTCATCTTCTCTATCAGTCTACCATGAGGAACCTTGTCAAACGCCTTACTGAAATCCATGTAGACGACATCAACAGCCTGTCCTTCATCAACTGTTTTTGTCACTTCTTCAAAAAATTCCACCAGATTCGTAAGACAAGACTTCCCCTTGACGAAGCCATGCTGCGTATCCCTGATCAGATCGCAGCGCTCCAGATGCTCATACATCCTGTCCCTGAGGATCCTCTCCATTAGCTTACCTATAACTGAAGTCAAGCTCACCGGCCTATAGTTCCCTGGGTTATCCCTCTGACCTTTTTTAAACAACGGTACTACGTTTGCTATCCTCCAGTCCTCTGGGACCTCACCTGTGTCCAAGGAAGAGACAAAGATTTGCGTCAGAGGCCCAGCTAGGTCTTCCCTCAACTCCCTTGGCAGCCTGGGGTAAATGCCATCAGGCCCCGGAGCTTTATATGTCTTTAAGCTGCCTAACAGCCCCAACACCTCTTTCCTCGTAATCCTTATTTCCCTCAACTGATCCTCAACTTTGTCAACATCAGCAACAGACATCTGGCCAGTCTCCTGCGTGAATACCGACGCAAAGTATTCATTCAGGATCTCCCCCATTCCCTCAGGCTCTAAGCATAGATCCCCTCCTCTGTCCCTGAGAGGTCCAATCTTGCCTCTAACCATCCTTTTGCTCCTTACATAGGTGTAAAATGCCTTTGGATTTTCCTTAATCCTACCTGCCAGAGCCACCTCGTGGCCCCTTTTTGCCTTTCTAATACCCCTTTTAAGATCCCGTCTACACTCTCTATAAGCTTCCAGCGCTGTCTCAGTCCCCAGTTGCCTAGATCTAATGTAAGCCTCTCGCTTCTTCCTGATCAAGTCCTCAATCTCCCTGGTAAGCCATGGTTCTCTAATCCTACCTTTCCCATCCTTCCTCCTTGCCGGCACGTATCTTTCCTGCAGAGAGTTAGTTTTCCCTAGTTAGTTAGTAGTTAGTTAGTAGATAAGTTTATGGACGAAAAGGGAATGGTTTAGGTTAGAGGGTCATTGCTTTTTCTTAATTGGTCGGCGCAACATCAAAGGCCGAATGGCCTGTTCTGCACTGTAATGTTCTATATTCTATGTTCTATATGATACAAGTAACATCCCAGAAATTGCTGTAAATCAGAAAATGGAGGAAAGGGAGGAACTCTGGAAAATTACAGTTACCAGGAAAGTATTATTGAAGCTGCAGACTGACATGTCCCTGGGTTGAATTCATCCTAGGATCTTTAAAGAAATGGCTGGGAGACAACTGATGCATTAGTTTTAGTTTTCCAAAATTCCTTAGATTTGGGGATTGTTCCATTAGATTGGAAACAGTAAATGTAATTTTTTTTATTCAAAAACAGAAGGAGCCAAAAATCAGGAATTATTAGCCACATCAATCATAAAGAAAATGTTAGAAGCTATATCAAAGATGTTACAGAGGGGCATTCAGAAAAATTCAAAGTAATCAAGTAGAGTCACTATTGTTTTGTAAAAGGGAAATCATGTTTAACCAATTTATTGGAGTTCTTTGAAGGAGTCACATGTGCTGTGGATAAAGGGGAACTAGTGGATATACTGTCCTTAGATTTCCAGAAGGCATTTGATAGGGTGAAACATCAATACTTATTATGGAAAATGAAAGTTCACGGTGCAGGGGGTAACATATTGGCGTGGATAGAAGATTGGCTGGCTAATAGGAAAATGCAAATAAGCATAAAAGGATTTTTTTCTGATTAAAAAGATGTCACAATGATGTGCCACAGGAGTCAGTTCTGGGGCCTCAGCTTTCTACCATTATATAAATGACTTGGATGAAGGGACCAAAGAGACAGTTGCTAAATTTGCTGTTCATGCAAAGTTAGGTTAAAAAAAAGTAAATTGTAATGGGGATGTAAGGACATAAGCCTCTTTACATCCTCTTCACAACTGACTTTAGCAATAGATAAAGATAGGTCAAGTGAGTGGATAAAACTTTGGCAAATGGAGTATAATGTGGGCAAATGTGAAATTGTCCATTTTGGAGGGAAAATAAGAAAGAAGTTTGTTATCTAAATGGTGAGAGATTGCAGAGCTTTGAGTTGCAGAGGGTCACAGGTGTCCTGGTACATGAATCACAGAAGGCGAATATACAGATAAAGCAAATAACTAGAAAAGCGAATGGAATGTTATCATTTGTTGTGAGAATTGAATATAAAAGTGGAGAGGTTATGCTTCAGTGGTACAGAGTATTACTGAGAGCACATCTGGAGCACTGCAACAGTTTTGGTTACCTTATTTAAGGCCAGAGAAAATGCATTGTAAACGGTTCAGAAAAGGTTTACTAAATTAATACCTGGAATGGTGGCTTGTCTTATGAGGGAATATTAAACAGGCTAGGCTTGTATCGGCTCGAGGTTTTGAGAATAAAAGGGCAATTTGATTGAAAACTAAAAGATCCTGAAGGATTTTGATAGGGTGGATGTGAAGAGAATGTTTCCTCTTCATGGAAGGATCTCGAACAAGAGGTCACTATTTAAAAATAAGGGGGTCACTGATTTAAGACAGAGATGGGGAGAGATTTTTTTCTTCGAGGGTAATGAGTCTCTGGTACTCTGTTCCACAAAAGATATTGGAAGCAGAATCTCTGAATATTTTTTAAGGCAGAGACAGAAAGATTCTCAATAAGCAAGGAGTTGAGGCTACAGTCAGATCAGCAATGGTTTTATTGAATGCCCGAGCACTCCTGAGGAACTGAGTGGTACATGGGCAGCACAGTAGCACAATAGTTAGCATCGCCGCCTCACAACAACAGGGACTCGGGTGTGTGGAGTCTGCACATTCTCCACATGTCTGTATGGGTTTCCTCCGGGTGCTCCGGTTTCCTCCCACTGTCTGAAAGACATGCTGGTTAGGTGCATTAGCCATTCAAAATTCTCCCTCAGGGTACCCAAACAGGCACTGGAGTGTGGAGAGAGGATTTTCATGGTAACCACACTGCAGTGTTTATGTAAGTCAACTTGTGACACTAACAAATAAACTTTAAACTTTACTCCTACTCCTAATTCATATATTCACATGATCATCAGCTCCATACCATTTACCCTCACTATCCCTATATCCTTTGATGAGATTGATAGACTAGGTTTGTATTCATTGGAGTTTAGAAGATTGAGGGGGGATCTTATAGACATAGAAGATAATGAAGGGGATGGATAGGGTAGAGGTAGAGAGCTTCTTCCCGCTTAGAAAGGATAGCAGTACTAGAGGGCACAGCCTCGAAATAAGGGGGGTGGTGCAGTTTAGATCAGAGTTGAGGACGAACTTCTTCACTCAAAGGGTGATGAATCTTTGGAATTCTTTGCCAGTTGCAGTGATGGAGGCTACCTCGCTGAATATATTTAAGTCATGGGTGGATAGGTTTCTAATAAGCAAAGGGATAAAGCAGGGAGATGGAACTGATCCACTTCAGATCAGCCATGATCTAATTGAATGGGGGGGCAGGCTCGAGGAGCTAGATGGCGTACTCCCGTTCCTATTTCTTATGTTCTTATACATTTAATATCTAGAAATCTATATATCTTTGGCTTGAACATAATAATTGAGCCTCCACAGTTCTCTGGAGTAAAGAATTCCAAAGATTCACCGCCCTCTCAGTGAAGAAATTCTTCCTCAACACCATTCTAATTGGCTTACCCCTTATTTTGTAACTGTGTCCTTTGGATGTAGGCCCAATCTCTCTCTGTCTCTCTGCCCTCCCCCTTACCCACCACCCTCACCCCCAACTAGGGAAACTTCTTTCCTTCATTTTACTTGGTCAAGCCTTGTAAAAATGTGATATGCTTCCCTGATATCCCCTCTCATTCTCCTAAAATCTAGAGGATGCAGACCCAGTCTTCTCAAACCCTCTCAGGATAATCCAACCATCCCAGAAATTAGTCTTGTGAACTTTTGTTGCACTCTGTCTATGGCAAGTATTCCCTGCTTAGGTAAGGAAAGCAAAACTATGCACAATACAACAGGTATGGTCACATCAAGACTCTGTAGAATGGCTCTGCAGCAAGGCTTTCTTGTTCTTGCACTCAGACTCCTTTCAATGCCAACATATCACTTGCCTTGCTAATTGCTTGCTGCATCAGCATATTGGCTCTCAGCTATTCATGAACGTGGAGACGCAGGTCCCTTTGGCCATCAACACTTCCCAATCTCTCACCATTGAAGAAATATTCTGTATTTCTGTTTTTCCTAATGAACTGGATAACTTCACATTTTTCAAGTAATAATCCACCCATCCTTTTCTTACCCACTCTCTCAGCTTGTCTAAATCTTCGTAAAGCCTCTGTGAGGCATCATCCTACAATTCACATTCCCATCTAATTTTGCATCATGAACAAACTTGGAAATATTACATTTGATCCCCACATCCAAAACCATTGATACTGAGTGGGAGTTTTGGGAGGCCAAATATTGATCTTTGCAATATCTCATTAGTCACAACATACCAATAAGAATTATTGTTTTAGTCCATTCTCTGATTTCTGTCAGTTATTAATACTCAGTCCGTGGCAGTATACTTTCTAACCTATGTGCTTTCATTTTATTTACTAAACTGCCATGTAGCTTCTTATTGAAATGATTAAAATTGTATTTGTTCATGGGATGCACACTTTGCTGAGTAAACAAGCATTTATTGCCTATTCCAATTGCATTTCAGAATCTGCTGATGAACTAACTTTTTGAACTGCTGCAGTCCATGTGTTGTAGGAACACTCTGTGTTGACAGGAAGTGAGTTCCAGGATTGTGACCCTGTAACTTCATCGCAGTATTAAAATGTAAGCCTACTTTGTGACACTAATAAATAAACTTAAAACTTTCAAGATGCTTTCTGAAATCTCCAGGATTGTTAACCTAAGTCACAATCAAGTATGCCTGTGTTTTGCTAACTAATTACAAAGAGATATTTAAATGTATAAGAGAAATATTGCTGATTGAAATTCATGGTGATAGGTTAGCAGGTAAGAATTAGACTTTGTCATGTTTAAATATTGTTCAGTTGTTAAAAGCTAAACTAATTCATTTGTTATAATTAAACTCTGTTGTTAAATAAAATTTGTTTTGATAAAAGCTTCCCGTGTTCAGTAGAATTGTGCCGGAATCTTATCCTCATACTAATGCTAAAATAGAAAATTATTGGGGTCTGGTCTGACGTCATAACATACCTTGAAGTTTCTGATTGGTACTATCTGTGTCCAGGTCTTTCTCTCTCCTGCTCTTTCAGATGCTGCTGTCTGTCTCTGTGTCCTCTTCTCTTCTGCCATTTTGCATTTTGCTCTCTGTCTCCAAGTGCTCCTCTCTCCTGCTCTTTCAGATGTTGCTCTCTGTCTTTGGATCCTCTCCTCTCTTGCTCTTCCAGATGTTGCTCTTTGTCTCTGGCTATGTGCAAAAGTGCAGCAGGAAAACAGCACAAAGCTGGAGGCCAGGTGATCAGGTGTCCCATTGGCAAGGAGGGGCAGAGAGAGATTGTCCCAGAGGAAGGTCCCAGGCAGAGACCAGATCAGAAACAGATCCCAGAAGACAGTTCTGGGTAACAGCCAAGGACAGAGATCATAAAGTCATAGAATAGTACAGCACAAAAAAGGCCCTTCAACCCATCAAGATCAGAAATAGATCATTATGAACAAAGTTGAGAAAAAGGAACAGGACAATTTGCTCCGGGTTAAAGATCAAGCTGCAGAGGGTGAATTTGAGCAATGCTGGAAGATTGGAGGAGGCAGTCAAAAGCTGGAGACTCCTTACTGCAGGCTTTTAGATCAGTGGTGCTCAACTTTGCATGGCCAGTTATCTGAAAGTGTGATTGGAAGGTGAATCTTGAATCTACTCAGAAATCCAGGGAAGAGGAATATTGGAATGCACGATCACAACCTTAGAGGTGGATCTTTGTTGAAGGCAGTTGAGTGGAAGTTACATTTGGGAGACAGTTCCGAGGTGAATTCTCTGAGTGTGGAGATTGGAAGCCGTTGTGAGAAAAGCAAAGTGATTTCATTCATTAACTGGTGGTTGAATTGAAATCTTTCCAACCTTATTGTCTAGTATAATATTTATTCATTTTTCTAATTTAATAAATATTTTATTCTTTATGTTAAGAATATACTGGCTGATTCTTGCGATTGTGTTCAGTAGCAACTCCACAGCTTAACAGAAAACAAGCTAGGATCTATCAAACCAGGATTCACTCTGGATTCTGACTTGTCCAATATTAACATCAGCTGGGATCTTCAGCGAACTTTTTCCTGGGAGTATATATTGTATAATCCAGTGTACAATTTTGAACTAAAAAAAAGCTTCATGATTTGATTTGAAAGCTATTGATTTATCTTCTCTGCCAACTATAAAGAATAGTCTTTACAAAAGCACAACGGAACAATCTTTAAGACTTTGGAAATCTCAATTTGCAATTAAAACCAAACCATTGGAAAGACACAAAACTTTTCCCTCTTAACATATTCTTCTGTTGATAAGCACGTGTTTTTAGAGATGGAGGGCGGTGAAACTCGGACAAAGGGGCCCAGTCTAAAGCATTTAGAGTGGTAGCGTAGTATTGAGGTTGCTAGGGAATACCTGGCAACGAGCAACAATACTTTCTTTTAGAAAGTCCACTGCAAACATTAACCGTGATAATGGCCTGAGGTTAAGGGCGACCCTTCTTTTTGCCCGCACACACACACATTTAGTCCTTGGAAAATCATCGTGTGTGTGTGTGTGTGTGTGTGTGTGTGTGTGTGTGTTCCAGAACTTCTTCCCACAATTAATGGATTTAATGGAAGCCGTTGATGATCTATGTTGAGATGAGGGAGATAGTTTTAAGAAGCTTACTTAGCCTGCTGTGGAATGGGAGGGGGGGTTGGAGGGGGGGTGGGGGGGGGTGTTGGTGGGACATAAACAGGACACGCTAGAAAGTGTGCAGAAACTGAAAGAGACTCTGCATGATGAAGCGTTTTTTCAAACACCCACAGAATTTCAACACTGAAGCTTCTCTGAGCACCAAGAAACCATAGAAAGCAGTTAGTGATTCTTCTCTTCAATGCTCAGTTATTAAGGAAGTGCCGATAAAGCAGGCTAGCATCCGTAGTCTCAAATCATTTGCTTCTTTTCAGAAAATGCAAATGATAAAACACAAGACACACGATAATTGCTGGCGAAAGTACGAAAGTTTTTTTTCAATCTGAGAATGATGGGGTAAATACTCCTCAATCCAACTGGAAAATATGTAATCATAGTTACTGTTTGATTTAAAAAAAATTCTCATCCTTATTTTTCAATTACTCTGTGGCCTCATCCCAGCCCTATCTCTGTAATCTCCTCCAGACCCTAATGCTTGCCTAATTCTCTGCGCTCCTCCAATTCTGGCCTCTGAGACAACCCTGATTTTAATTGCTCCATCATTGGTAGCTATGCCTTCAGCTGCCTGGGCCCTAAGCTTTGGAATTCCTTCCTTAGACTTCTTGGTCTCTCTATCTCACTTTCCTCCTTTAAGATGCTCTTTGAATCAACTCCTTAGACTGAACTTTTAGTCGTCTGCCCTGAACTCACACAATGTAGCTCAGGGTTAATTTTATCTGAGAACACTCATGTGAAGTAACTTGGGATGTTTCATTTTCCCAGTAATAATGAAGCCATGTTCTACTAAATTTCCAAAACCAGTTTTCACTTTCACTGCCTGTGGAGTAATCTGATAAAACACATTGTCTATTCATTGTAAATCCTGTCCAACGATCTTAATGCAATGGAAATCAGTTGAATTCAATGTTGGACAGACAAGATGTCTTCCATTAAATTAAGAAACCGGCATTCTCTCTTCCATTTTCTTCCATCAGGAAAAAGATACAAAAGCCTAAGGTCAAGTACCAACTGACTCAAGAACAGCTTCTTCCCTGCTGCCAACAGACTTTTGAATGGACCTACCTTGCATTAAGTTGATCTTTCTCTACACCCTAGCTATGACTGTAACACTACATTCTGCACTCTCTCCTTTCCTTCTCTGTGAATGGCATGCTTTGTTTGTACAGCATGCAAAGAAAAAATACTTTTCACTGTTTACTAATACATATGACAATAATAAATCAAATCAAATCAAATCACAAACGTAGAAAGATAGGAGAATTTAGGGCACAGGCAGAAGCTATTTGGCCCATCATGTCTGAACTAACTGTAAAGTTGCTATCCAACCAAACTGCAGCTTCCAGCTCTTGGTATGATGACTGGAAGATCATATCAAACAACACAACCCTTTGGCTGCTTGCAACAGAGAGACTGCACTCAACTAACCCAAGCTTGTAAAACGCAAAACATAATGTCTAACACTAGATATGATTCTGCAATTGGACACCACTTGCTGAACAATCCCAAGTGTGACAAGAATTACATTAACAGCCAATTTAGGATAATTAGTTGGACTCTCAATGTTGGACCCTTGGGACCCTTAGTTGGACCTTTACAATAGATACCCTCCATCACTGATGTCATTTTAGTAAGTCCCAGTTGCACCCTCACCAAGGCCTTGACATCTTTCCTAAAGTGTGTTGACCAGATTTGGATATTCCAGTTGAGATATAACAAGTATTGCATAAAGTTGTTTATATTCTGTGCCTTTGTAAATTAACCAAGATCCACTCAGCTCTTTTTAAAAACAGCCTTGTCAAAGATTTAAATGTGGATATCCCAGAACTCTCAATTCCAGTATTCAATTTTCAATTGTACCATTTATTTTAGACTGCTACTCCTCATTCTTCTTCTGCATCATTTCACATGTCGCTGTATAAAATATTATCAATCCCATGTCTATATTCTCCTGAAATCTGCTATTATCCTTCTTACTGCTTAATACATTTCCAAGATTTGTGCAATCAGTGAACATTGGAATGATGCTATTTATACCCCAAGTTCAGATATTAATATACCTAAAAGTGCAGTGTACCTTATGCAGATGCTTGGGGAACACTGCTATTACATCCCTCCAGACTGAAAAAGAAACTATCATTCATTTCTGATCTCTGCTTTTTGTAATGTTTACTTATTCAATGTAAGTGGTAGATGGATATGTGAAGGTGAAACATTAACATTCACTTACTTAAATTGCACCAACATTACAAAAACTCAATTCTCTTTATTTTACAGAATGTGGGTGCCCATATCTAGGCCAGCATTTATTGTCCATCCATAATTGCCTTTGAGAAGGTGAGCTGCCTTCTTGAACTTCTGTAGTCCATTTAATGTAGATACGCCCACAGTTCTGTTAAGGAGCAAGTTCCGGGATTTTGATCAGTACAAATTTTCAGTACCGTGGACAGCACAGTTCACAGAGAGCATTTCAGCAAACAAGGTTCCTGAAGAGTGCTCGGGATAATAATGATCACTATTGATCCGTCAGAATAATCACCTAATGCTTTATTCTACAAAGGCAATTTTAATCCTCCTGCCAGCAAGAAGAAGCAGCTTGAGCTGAACACCCAGTCATGAAGTTTGGAATCTCTTTACTGACTTGTTTTGTTATATATCAGCGATGCCAGCAATTATTGTCCCTCTCCAGATACTTATTGAACATTGCACATTATGATAGCACAGTAAGAAGTCTCACAACAGCAGGTAAAAGTCCAACAGGTTTATTTGGAATCAAGAGCTTTCGGAGTTCTGCTCCTCCATCAGGTGAGTGAATGAAGGAGCAGCACTTTGAACACTCATGATTCCAAATGAACCTGTAGGACTTTAACATGGTGTTGTGAGATCTCTTACTGCTCCCACCCCAGTCCCACACCAGCATCTCCACATCATGAAGATCAGGCTTGGTTGGGCTGGATTCCCTCTCTTGAAAATCATTCATTCAATTATTTCTGTTTCCGCAACAATCCAGCAATTGTTTTGTGATCATTTTTTACTCCTAAAATTAATTTTGATTTTTGTGTCATTAGCTAGAGAAATTTGTCAGTCCATCACCTGAACTTGCAGCAAAGAGGTATCCCTGATTCTTAGGCACAGGTCGCAGGCTTGGTTTTATAAGCCACAGGTTTGAGTTTCATTTCTGTGACTTCAGCACAAAATCCAGACCTACAATAATTATTCCAAATTAATCTTTATACCCCTCTTCACTTCCATTACCTGTTGAGTTGCATGGATGGTGATTTATTTTCAAATCAGGATGGTGTGTGGACAACTTGGAAGTTGTTGTGGTTTTCCAATGCACCAAAGCTCTTGTCCATCCAGCTGATGGAGGTTGCATGTTTGTTATCCACCAGTGAGGTGGTGAATATGAATCCAAACTTCCATCCCAACTAAAAAGACAACCCAGTTATTGAGAACACAAACAGGAATCAGCTGCATGTCATTTGAGTGCTGGATTAGCATGGCACAATGATTTAGGCCTGACGCAGTCAAGGCAAATTGAACACATTGGAATATAAAGCATTTTGCCTAAGTATTCTTGTGTGATTTTTCAAATACAAAGTTGATAAGGTTGTTTATTCTGGAATAAAATGGAGAAATGACAGGGCTCATGTAATCTATTTTACTTCTACCTGAAATCAAGTGTGGGTGGCTTGGTTATGATGGGGTCAGTAAGAGTCAGGTTGATTTACTAAAAAGAAATCACAAGACATTCACATCTGGGGACAAGGCAAGGACATAAGTGGTGACTCTGTGTCGACTATTAGTCCCCAAGTCTCACAGGGAGATGTTAGAAATGTCAGTTTGATAACAGTCATGCCTCAAACTTTGTATTTAATTTCAACATAGATTGGAGTTGGGTTCCTAAGGATAGTTAAGACTGGATTGAGAACTGGATACAAGGCTCATGTGATTCACCTTGCCATGCAGAAGGGCTTTGAGAGGACAAGAGACCATTGTAAAACTTTTATACTGGTTACAGAGGTTTTCTTAAGATATTTCTGAAACTTACAAGCAGAAAGCCTACAAGAAAGCCAAGAGAGTGAGAAAACAGAGCGATAAAGGCAGAGAGTTTCTACTGTTGTCCATGCAGAATGCTGATAGGAACTTGCTCGTATACGTGAGGATTTAAGTTAGGAGGGGGCATCTCCAGAGTAAAGCTCAGCATGAAATTCAGTTCCAGGATTAGGCGTTATCCAGCTAGAAAAGGAAAAAAGGAAGCAAGTTATCAGGAGCTAAGAATAGCCTTGTATGAATTCCTGGAGAATGAAGTATCCATTTAAGGGGCAGAGTGAAGTCTGACTATAGAGAGGGGTTTCCAGTACATTTTAACAGTTTTTGTAGTTTAGGCTGTAAGTTGCCAACCAAAATAGTGTTTAGTCAATATTGATTTTATCTTGTTTATTATAGTATAAGTTTTAAAACTTGAAACCTTGTTGTGCGATCTTTCCAGTCAGTCTTTGGAAATTTGATTACTTTCTTAAGTCTCTTTGCAACTGAAACTGATCGCTGCAAACTTAACAAAGATTTGGCTTCATAATATGACTTTACATAACATTTCTCCTATGATTGGTAAATTTGTTGTTCACTCCTTGTGCTCTGAATAGTATTTCCTCATGTAACCATTGGAGCAAGGCAGAAATTTGAATTGACGCATTTCTCATACAAATGTTCAACAAGTTTGATATCAAATTTCTCTGCAAGCTGTTTTAAGCTGGTGTTCACCAATTCAAAATAAATATCAGAACTTAGTTAGTCCCAGTTTTGAAACAGGTTTGACTAAAGTTAAAGGAGCAAACAAGACTACTTGGAGAGATCATTGGTACAATAATAGCAACGAACTCAATTCCTCACAAGAGGCGTTTGTATTTATATCACACCTTTGATGACCTTAGGGAATCCTGAAGTACTTAATGGTCAATAAAATACATTTTAAAATGCAGTCACTATTTATACTTAGGAAGGGTGAGAAGCAGATGTTGCAGTTAGACCTCATTGGAATACTGCATCCAGTTCTGGTCGCCTTACTACCGGAAGGAAGTGGAGACTCTGGTGAGAGTGCAGAGGAGATATACCAGGATGCTGCCTGGTATGGAAGGTCTGAGATACAAGAGAGGTTAGGCAAATTGGGGCTGATTTCCTTAGAAAGACATAGACTTAGAGGAGATCTAATAGAGGTGTACAAGATTATGAGGGGTATAGATAGAGTAAACAGGGTTAAGCTTTTTCCTAGGATGGACTCAAATAGCATGAGGGATCACGGGCTTAGGGTGAGGGGAGTAAGGTATAATTTGGATGCTAGAGGGAGTTTTTTCACACAGAGGGTGGTGGGGGTATGGAATGCGCTGCCAAGTAAAGTGGTGGAGGCAGGTACTCTGGAGTTATTTAAGAGATACTTAGATGGGCACATGAACAGAATGGGAATGGAGGGATATAGAAAACTGATTTAAAATAGGCATCATGAGCTGTGGGAGTCCCTGGGAAATGTGTAAATTGTCGATATTGATGTATTTGTTTTATCCTACAGGTACTTCGGTCCGCCTTGTCTAAAAAGGGGCATACACGCGATGGGTTGTGAGAGAGCTGCTCTTGGATTTTTCGAGAGTATCCTAGTGCTTCACATCGTTAGTGTACACTTGACCTGGACCACTTGATGGGCAACACGACAGCTCAGTGACTATCGCTGTGCTGTGCAGATACATGGATTTGGGACTGTGTCTATGGGAATTTGCGCATTCTCCCTGTGCTTGTGTGGGTTTTCTCCGGGTGCTCCCATTTCCTCCTACATCCCAAAGATGTGCTCTTAGGCTGATTGATAGAACAAATTCTCCTTAAATTGTCTCAAATTTGGTTCTAATGCATAGATCTATAAACATAGACAGGGATCACGGTAGAAGTGGGAACGTCGAGGTGGCGGCTTGGGCTCATTGGGCCGAAGGGCCTGTTCCCCGTGCTGTTTTGTTCTTTGTTCAGATTGTGCACAGCAAGAACCATTGAATCTTGGCTCCTGCATTTTCCTGAAGGATTACTTCAATGTAATTGATTGTGGTGGATTCTGACTGCCAGTTTTAGGATAATGAGTTGGCAATGTTGATTTTATATCTCCACCATCTTTATTTCCAACTAAACAGAAATGTAAAACTGGCTGCTGACTCGCGATCACTTCTCCACACAATCTATCCCATCGGAAATTGAAGTCCTTTGTGATATCCTATAAAATAAATGCAAATTCTTTCTCTTTTCATTTCTGAGACCATGGCAGTTCATTCATATCTGATCAGAGTGTGCGTGAATCATCCAGTGGATTTGAGACCACTGAGTTGTGGATAAGATCAAAAAGGGGCAGGTAGGTGAGGAAATCCAGCAAATCCAATGCCTTTGAGTGTTGGAGTTCCTTTTTGACTTCTTCTTCGTGGACTTTGCTGATTCCACCAGCTTTCAACTCCAGCAGAAACTGCTGGACACTGATTGTGGTTGACTCTGATTCCAAGTTACACAGGAAAAGTTGCTGAAAAAAAACAAAACAGATTCCTTAAAAATTCTCCTCTGAAGGTAATCAAAATCCATCATGATCTGAGTCTTAAATGGGACACAAGTCCGTGGCTAGTCTCTGAGGTGTAGAACAATAAATAGTTCATAGAGTCATTGAATTTAACCTTGAAAAGCGTGAGCTGAGTTACCTTGGGAGGATTAACAAATTAAGAGAACACGCAATAAATTGTCAGACCTTTGGATGTACAGAGGACCAAATGGATCATGGTGAGCATGTTCATACATCCCTGAAGGCAGCACGGCAGGTAAATAAGGTGGTTAGAAACTATGTGGGATACTTGCCTTTATTAGCCAATGCATAGAATGTAAGAGAGATCATAATGAGGCTGTATAAAACACTGGTTACGCCACAGCTAGGGAACTGTGTGCAGTTCTGGTCACCACACTATAGGAAGGCTGTAATAGCACTAATGGGGGTGCAGAGGAGATTCACCAGGATGTTGCCTGGGCTGGAGCATTTCAACTATGAAGAGAGGCTGGATAGTTTAGAGTTGTTTTCCTTAGAGCAGAGAAAGCTGAGAGGGACATAGGAACGTAACAACTAGGATCAGAAGTCGACAGTTCAGTCCTTCAAACCTACTCCGCCATTCAATTAGATCATGGATGAACTGTCTCTGGTTTCAGGTCCACTTCCCCATCTTTTCTCCATATCCCTCTTGCCCCCTTTTTTTATTAGGAATATAGCTATCTCTCTCTTGAAACCATTTAATGATTCAGACTTCACCGCACTGTGGGGCAGTGAGTTCCACAAATTCATCACCCTCTGTGAGAAGTAATTCCTCCTCATTTCAGTTTTAAATCTATCACCTCTCACCCTATACCTGTGACCTCTTGTTCCAGATTATCCCATAAGAGGAAACATTTGGTCTATGTTTACTTTATCAATCACTTTTTATTTAACAGGAACAGCAAGTGATCCAGAGTAATTATCAGAGAAGATTTATCATAAATACCCATTTTAGATACCGACCATTAACCAGATAGAAACATTATTAATGAAATGGGTGTTTTGAAACTATTGCAAGAGATAATTTCAAATAAAGCTTCAAATCCAGATGAAATGTCACCCTGGATTTTAAAATTAGCAACTGTGAGCTGCTCCAGTATTGACCAATCTCTTTCAAGACTCAATGAGTTCTGACTATGGAGACAGGCTAACTTACACGGCAAATTTATTTAGCAAATACAAATTCCTGAAGACATGTAATAGCTTCCTCATTCGTTGAATTTAAAGTGATTAGTCCACCACTTAGTCTGTAGAGGGAGCATTTCTCAGTAATTGTTGGTGCTACCAGTGCTTAATGGGTTTTTACACAGACCCCAATAGTGAAGGTGGGGTTTATTACAAGGAAGTTCTCATGACTTCCAATATTTCTTGATCCAGAGGATGTTCACTGGTAGATCTCGTTCAGGAAGAGTGCTTCATGTGGGGTGCCAAGAAGGCAGGTGAGCAACAGATAGGTTGGACAGGGTCAGCCTGGAGTGGGTCAGTGAAGTACAGCATGGCTGGTTTCAAACAACTTGTGGATTTCTGTCAGGTGGCAGATGTGTGGCAGAATGATGTTTGCAAGAACAGGAAGTCAGGACAGAGGTACTGAATGGAAAGTTCCTATTATTATTGCATTCAATCAAGTGACAACAAGATGTGTGTGTGGTAACCTTCACCAGGGCTAGTGTACAGTGGACTATGGTAAATGCTGAGGCCCAGAGTGTAGTTACAGCAGTGCTGCATGATCCAGTAAGTTTCGTTAGTAGATTGTTTCTACTTTCAACACTTTGCTGCTGTTTTCTTCCGGTGCTCCAGGAAGGACAGATTCTACAGAGAGTCACTCCCAACTATGTTGGATGGGGATCATGTTCTAGTCCATGGAAATAGGCAATTCTTTTTTGGCCATTGTGGCAGTGGAATATGGTTTTCAAGATGTCATGTGCTTCAATAGTCCATCAACTTTGTAATATCTGCCTTAAGGTTTGGATTGAGAATGCAGAAGAGTGGAGCTTGGGTGACACAACAAATGCCTTCAGCATAATTGGGCTTGTGGGACATGGTTGTTGACAGATTATTTGTATGTATGTTGAACAAGATTGGGGTTAGCGTTGAGCCCTGTGCTAATCCATTGGCCTGAATTCTCCATACACTTCTTCCTGACCCAAGATGAAATCGGAATGATTTGTTGTGAAAGAACCTTTCAACAACTGTTCTGACCACGATTTGAAACATTCTTTAAGTTTAAATTTATTAGTGTCATAAGTAGACTTAGATTAACACTGCAATTAAGTTACTATGAAAATCCTCTAGTCACCACACTCCAGCACCTGTCTGGGTACATTGAGAAAGAATTTAACATGGTCAATGCATCTTTCAGACTGTGGAGGGAGACTGAAGCGCCCGGAGGAAATTCACGTAGACACAGGGAGAATGTGCAAACTCCACATAGACATTGAACCAGCATCCCTGGTGCGATGAGGGGCTATGAGTAGCACTACCCACAGTCTCACCAGCCCATCCATTCTGGACAGCTTTGGAAGCAGGCTGATGTGTCACACTGTATCTACGGCAGCTATGGAGCTCTGAGTTCCAGTAGCACCAAGCTGGTATTCAGCTTCTTTTAGAGCCATTTCTGATGTAGATCACGAGAACCAGAACTTGCTGCACTCTTCACAGAAACCAGCTTAGTCAAATAGTGATCACAACTCTGTCTGCTTTAGGATATTAATGGAAAAGGACGAGACTGGCCCAAAAGGGAAGGTATTTAACTGGGGGAGGGCTATATACGGCCAGATTAGGCAAGATCTTAAAGATACCGACTGGGATAAGCTTTTTGAGGGCAGGTCGACGAGGTACATGTGGGAGTCTTTCAAGGGAAAACTAAACTCTCTGCAGGAAAGATACGTGCCGGCAAGGAGGAAGGATGGGAAAGGTAGGATTAGAGAACCGTGGCTTACCAGGGAGATTGAGGACTTGATCAGGAAAAAGCGAGAGGCTTACATTAGATCTAGGCAACTAGGGACTGAGACAGCGCTGGAAGCTTATAGAGAGTGTAGACAGGATCTTAAAAGGGGTATTAGAAAGGCAAAAAGGGGCCACGAGGTGGCTCTGGCAGGTAGGATTAAGGAAAATCCAAAGGCATTTTACACCTATGTAAGGAGCAAAAGGATGGTTAGAGGCAAGATTGGACCTCTTAGGGACAGAGGAGGGGATCTATGCTTAGAGCCTGAGGGAATGGGGGAGATCCTGAATGAATACTTTGCGTCGGTATTCACGCAGGAGACTGGACAGATGTCTGTGCCTGATGTTGACAAAGTTGAGGATCGGTTGAGGGAAATAAGGATTACGAGGAAAGAGGTGTTGGGGCTGTTAGGCAGCTTAAAGACATATAAAGCTCCGGGGCCTGATGGCATTTACCCCAGGCTGCTAAGGGAGTTGAGGGAAGACTTGGCTGGGCCTCTGACGCAAATCTTTGTCTCTTCCTTGGACACAGGTGAGGTCCCAGAGGACTGGAGGATAGCAAACGTAGTACCGTTGTTTAAAAAAGGTCAGAGGGATCACCCAGGGAACTATAGGCCGGTGAGCTTGACTTCAGTTATAGGTAAGCTAATGGAGAGGATCCTTAGGGACAGGATGTATGAGCATCTGGAGCGCTGCGATCTGATCAGGGATACGCAGCATGGCTTCGTCAAGGGGAAGTCTTGTCTTACAAATCTAGTGGAATTTTTTGAAGAAGTGACAAAAACAGTTGATGAAGGACAGGCTGTTGATGTCATCTACATGGATTTCAGTAAGGCGTTTGACAAGGTTCCTCATGGTAGACTGATAGAGAAGGTGAAGGCGCATGGGATACAGGGTCGGGTATGTAGATGGGTCGAGAACTGGCTCGGGAGGAGGAGACAGAGGGTAGTAGTGGAAGGCTCTTTTTCCGGCTGGAAGCCTGTCACTAGTGGAGTGCCACAAGGCTCAGTACTAGGTCCTCTTCTATTTGTGGTCTACATAAACAACTTGGAAGTAGGGGTAGGTGGTGAGATCAGCAAATTTGCTGATGACACCAAGATGCTTGGATTGGCGGGTACAGAGGAGCAGTGTCAGGCAATACAACAGGACATAGACAGGTTGGTAGACTGGGCAGATAGATGGCAAATGGAATTTAATCCGGATAAATGCGAGGTGATGCATTTTGGCCGGAAAAATGTAGAAGAGAGTTATAGGATAAAAGGTAAAACTATACGGAGCATAGAGACGCAGAGAGACTTGGGGGTGCAGGTTCACAAGTCTCTGAAGGTGTCCTCACAGGTGGAGAAGGTGATAAAGAAGGCATATAGTATGTTAGCTTTCATAGAAAAGGGTATAGAATACAAGAGTAGGAGTTTGATGTTGCAGTTGTATAGAACGTTGGTTAGGCCTCACTTGGAATACTGCGTCCAGTTCTGGTCGCCGTACTATCGGAAGGATGTGGAGTCCTTGGAGAGAGTGCAGAGGAGGTTTACCAGGATGCTGCCTGGTATGGAAGGACTGTCTTATGAGGAACGATTAGATAGACTGGGGTTGTTTTCCCTTGAAAGACGTCGGCTTAGAGGGGATCTCATAGAGGTGTATAAGATTATAAGGGGTATAGATAGAGTAAATGGAGGTAAACTTTTTCCGCCTTTAGAAATGGATAGGACGAGGGGTCATGGCCATAGGGTGAGGGGGGCTATGTATAGGACGAATATTAGAGGGCAGTTTTTCACACAAAGGGTAGTGGGGGTGTGGAATGCACTGCCGAGTAAGGTGGTGGGAGCAGGCACGCTGGGGCTGTTTAAGGGTCTCTTGGACAGCCACATGAGCGGTATGCAGATAGAGGGATATATTAGGACTGTTTAACTATGGCTTTTTTCCACAGGTAATTCGGTCCATACTTGACCAACATTGAGCATGCATTCGGCAGGTGGTGCGGGTACAGCTCTTGGATGTTGATTCATGGGTTGCCTGGTACCTCATGTCGTAAATGAGTGCTTTATGTGGACCATCTGAAGGGCACCATGACAGCTCAGAGACTATCGATGTGGCTGTGCAGACACTTGGAATTGGGCCGGTGTCTGCGGGAGTTTGCGCGTTCTCCCCGTGGTTGCGTGGGTTTTCTCCGGGCACTCCGGTTTCCTCCCACAACCCAAAAATTCGCTCTTAGGCTGATTGGGAAACAAATTGTCCCTATAGTGAGAATTTTCCATATTAGGAATAATATATATATTATTATATAGGAATAATAAAATAGGATAATGGATTTACTACTATATAGTTATGACGGCGGCGCGGACTCGTTGGGCCGAAGGGCCTGTTTCCCGTGCTGTGTTGCTCTTTAAAAAAAAATTAGGGATAGCTGCTCATTCCAGATATATTTAATCTGAATTTCAGATTAAAATACTCAAAAATCTTAAAGCATACAGAAAATAGTGAAATTCGTCAATAATTGGCCACCCATTATGATCACAATTGATGTTTTTCTATTTGACAGGAAGGTCCCTGAATGGAACTCTCAACGCTATCTCGGAAGACTAATATTTTGCTTTTCGTGAAAAACATGGGGAAACAGAGTCATAGGACTGCCAATTAGCTTCCAATAACAAAAAATGAAAAATTTGACTATAATACAATACTCCTTCACTCCCACTTAGCTTCACAAATGTACACCGATTTCAAGGATAACACCCCACTCTGAAATCAAATGATAAACGTCACCTAGTCCATCTGCCATGGATTTTTCCTCAAATTCCCCTCTGCTGATTGTCATATATGTTTTCCAAACTCCACTCCCAAAAACACATGCTTTAAATTTTTCTTTCAAACAACACTTCAGCTGTTTTCATCAAGGATCCATCCCCAGGTATTCCAATTCCCCTTTCAGTATTCCTCCAATAGGACAACACTCCTTCAGCATTGAGAGTGTCTGCTTGGATTTTGTTCACAAGTCTTTGTTGTATGATTTGTACTCACAACCTACCAATCAGACCTAACAGCAATGTTCACTGACAAATGAAGGAATATAGTATTTTCTCCACTCTCGATTCTTTTAAAATTTATTCATTTATGGGGCATTGGCACTGCTGGCTGACCAGCATTTATTGCCAATCCTTAATTGCCCTTGAACTGAGTAGCTTGCTGGGCTATTTCGGAGGACATTTAAGAGTCAACCACATTGTTGTGGGTTTGGAATTATATGTAGGCCAGACCGGGTAAGGGCAGCAGATTTCCTTCCCTAAAGGACTTAGTGAAACAGATGGGTTTTTTTAATAGCAATCAATAATGGTTTCATGGTCATCAGTAGACTTAATTCCAAAGTTTTATTGAATTCAAATTTTACCATCTGCCATGGTAGGATTTGAACCCAGGTCCCCAGAGCATTACTCTGGGTTCCTGGATTGCTAATCCATGAGCAATACCACTAATTGTGAACCAAAAATTCCTTTGAGCTCTTTGATGTCAGAGAGTTTTTGTCTTTTGCAATAGGTTGAAAGTGAGAGAAGATGTTTAGAAGAAATGGAAGGGGCACATTTTTCACACTAACGGTGAATGCCTGGAACAAGCTGCTGGAAGGAGTGGTGCAAGTAGCTTCTAAAACAACATTTAAGAAGCATCCAGACAGATAGATGAATAGACATGGATTAGAGGAATATGGACCACGTAAAGCCATGAAAATATTAGATTAGAGAAGCATCTGTGTCGATAAAGACTAGATGGGCCCAAAGGCTTATTCCTGTGGTGTACTGTTCTTTATTCTCTTTGTTCTTTGGTAGAAATAACATAAAGTGGTTACAGAGGAGGCCAATTGTGGATTAGCAATCCAGAAACCCACAGTAATACTCTGGGGACCTGGGTTCAAATCCCACCATGACAAATAGTTCAAGGATTTGAAAGTAAGTCTGTTAATGTTAAATCTGAGTAACTTCCAGACAAGAATCCAATGTGGATCTATAAAACAGAGAGTGATTCATGGATGGGGCTTGCTGCCAGTTAAACCTTGGGTAATAAATTGTGGGTTAACTGGTTACATTTTCCAAGTCAATCGGAGACGCTTCACGTTTCATAGGGAAGAATTTTCCAGCCGTTCACGCTGGTGTGATTCTCCAGTCCCGCTGCAGTGAACAAAGATGTGGCTTGACATCAAATTCTCCATCTTTGCTGTAGCGATAGTGAGGCATCTGCAGCCAGTAAGATCACTGCCCCACCTCCCACCCCAACCCCCTCCCCCTTCATGGTGCTCCAAATAGTTCAATAAATTCATAATTTTTAAGCAATCAAAATAGGGAGAAGGAAAAGTCAGGAAAAATCCTTGGCAAAGAAATGGAATTTTAAAGTGCAGGTCCAGCACATTGAAAGTTTCGGACACATTTGGAATATTCTAAATGAAGGAAAGAGTGAAGTAAATACATCCACAACCAAGAAGGTTCAGATATATTGAAGTGCTGAGCAAGGAGGAGGGGAGGTGACAGGCAAAAGAATGGTTGATTAAAAGCTGCTTTCTGGCAAACCCAGGGTGTATTCAGTGGCTGCTCACATTATCTGCGCCTTTCAGATGTAATGAATTTTACAATGTCCCTGTAACTGGAAGACTTCAGACCTTAATGTTCCATTTTCCCCCCCATTGTTAGTGCACCTGGTTTTTTTTGCAATGATTCCGCATCCAATTTAATAACTTTCGGTAATCCTCTGGCACTCACCCTAACACTTCAAAGCATTCAAATCGGTCAGTCTAATTATAAAGTAAGTGAAGAGGGAGAACCTTCCTCCTAGTGCTGCTTTCTATACCTCATGTGTCAAGGTGATTAACATCCACAATCCTCCCATGCCACAGATTTTATCTGGGTATTTTTTTCTCCCCTCTTCTTCTCGAATAGAAGCGTACAATTAAGTAATGGTGAAGATTTTCCATCCAGCAGCCGATCGTACAGGGAAAAGCAGGGAAGCTTTGCTGTAAATGTAAAATGGATCTGTAATGATCACCTTCAGTAAACGGTTCTGAGTTGAAAAGAGCCGGCATTTTGCAGCCAAAGCTTTTTTGTGACATGATCTTTGGGCCAGCAGCATTCAGTGAGTCAACATTTAAAGTGACTTGTTTCCAACAGAGCTCCTATTAGATTCTAGCCGGCCCCTTCCTGCAGCAGGCTTGAGCATTCACAATGCAGTGCAAGTTGGGCATGAAGTGAAGCACAGTTCACACGCGTTGGGTCAAAGATGTGTTTATTCCAAATGTTGCAATTCATTTGAGGTTGTTATGGTAACCCTTCTTCGGGACAGCAAATCAACAGTGAATTGAGCTTAAATTATGCACAGAACAACATAAAAGTCAACTTGGAGAGTGTAAAGGACATTTGTGGCCTATCATTCCTGCTCATCACTCAGAGGCATGCAGCAAGAATATAGATAGCGTCCCTCTCATCCCCTCACTCTGGCTGAGTCAGGAGCTGGGGTTCAAACCCTACTCAGAGAATTGGATCATAGAGGTTTACAGCATGGAAACAGGCCCTTTTTTTAAATCCCTAAGCTAGTCCCAATTTGGCCCACATTCCTCTATACCCATCATACCCATATAACTGTCTAAGTGCTTTTTAAAAGACAAAATTGTACCCATCTCTACTACCGCCTCCGGCAGCTTGTTCCAGAAACTCACCAATCTCTATGTGAAAAAATTGCCCCTCTGGACACTTTTGTATCTCTCCCCTCTCATCTTAAATATATGTCTCTAGTTTTAGATTCCCTACCTTTAGGGAAAGATATTGACTATGTAGCTGATCTGTGCCCCTCATTATTTTATAGACCTCTATAAGATAACCCCTCAGCCTCCTACACTCCAGAGAAAAAAAGATCGCAGTCTATCCAGCCTCTCCTTATAATTCAAACCATCAAGTCCCGGTAGCAATCTAGTAAATCTTTTCTGCACTCTTTCTATTTTAATAATATCCTTTCTTTAATAGGGTGACCAGAATTGCACACAGTATTCCAAGTGTGGCCTTACCAATGTCTTGTACAACTTCAACAGGATGTCCCAACTCCTGTATTCAATGTTCTAACTGATGCAACCAAGCATGCCAAATGCCTTCTTCACCACTCTGTCCACCTGTGACTCCACTTTCAAGGAGCTATAAACCTGTAGCCCTAGATCTCTTTGTTCTGTAACTCTCCCTAATACCCTACCATTAACACTAGTATGTCCTGTCCTGGTTCAATCTATCAAAATTCATCACCCCTCATTTAACTAAATTAAATTCCATCTGCTATTTGTCAGCCCACTGACCCAATTGATCAAGATCCCAATGCAATCCAAGAAAATTTTCTTCACTGTCTACTCTGCCACCAATCTTGGTGTAATCTGCAAACTTACTAACCATACCTCCTATATTCTCATCCAAATCATTAATATAAGTGACAAATAACAGTGGACGTAGTACCTATCCCCAAGGCACACTGTTGATCACAGGCCTCCAATTTGATAAACAATTTTCTACAACCACGTTCTGGCTTTTTCCACCAAACCAATTTTGTATCCATTTGACTATCTCACCCTGGATCCCGTGAGACTTAACCTTATGCAACAACCTACCATGTGATACTTATCAAAGGCCTTGCTAAAGTCCATATGGACAACATCAACTGCACTGCCCTCATCTACCTTCTTGGTTATTCCTTCAAAAAATGCAATCAAATTGGTGCAGTCCCATTGAATAAAACCCGGAGCTCCAGCTTGGGATTCAATTTTCAAAATTCAATTCCAATGACTGAGAGAGATACCCCTTCTCCTCCCCCACATCTTCATATGGTTTGTTTGAGCCCATTAAACCATTTTCTGTATGGATCTAACCTCCACTATCAGCTGAGCGAGAGATTCAATCACAGAAGACTATTACAGTGTGTTGAATTGTTATCAACAACTGGCTTTTACCCTTAATGAAGTTAAGTATCCCAAGTTACAGCATAGGTGTATGAGTCATGTCAAAACTGATACTAAGTCGCTGTACTGAGCAACGGTAAAGGTGCGGCTTCTGGGTGAGACATTAACCTGAGGAGTCTTTCTGCCCTTTGTGGACACCAGATTCCATGATAGTAAGTTGAAGAAGAGTAGGGGAGTTTCCCCTATTGCCCTGGTTAATACTCATCCCTCAACCAACATCAATAAAACATCACTATCACATTGCTCTTAGTGAGAGCACACTGTGTGGCTGCTGCATTTCCAACATTATACAATGGCTAGACTTGTAAAAATATTTCATTAGTTATGACATGCTTTGGAACATGCTGGAAGGTGCTATAGAAATACAAGTTCTTTATTTGTTTGCCTGAGGCTCCACAGGATAATCCTAAGTGAAGATGGAGAGCTTGTGTGCTCTTTAAGATGTTCTCTAGACTGTGCTTGATAGTTTCAGAATAACCCATGCTTTAGCGCTAGGGAAAGAGTTCAGTAATATTACTGCTGAGCTTTGACCAAGCTCTTGTCCAAGGTCTTGAAAAGACTGAAGCCTTTTCTTCATTTATCACCCCACTGCCTCTTTTGTCTGCTTAATTTCCCATTGGAATCACTCAGCATTCTAGCCGGGCGTTGATGAGTCTCTTTGCTTGTACGATTATTTTCACTGGGCTGGCTGCAATCTGCAATAAATCCAGGAGGATTTGCGAGCGACCACAGAAAGATAAAAAAGTAAGCGAGTGAACTGATAAGGTGGCCAGTCCCTCGGAACAGAAAACAAAAGCTTTCTATTATGTGAAAGAAATGGAGTCAGTGGCTCTCAATTGATTGCAAATATTTTGATCGTCTTTTGCCAGCTGTCCCTGAAGCATCAGTAGGTGGTGTGTGCGCGTGTGTGTGTGTGTGTGCGTGTGTGTCTTTATATATGGGACTATATCAAAGGGATAATTGAGAAGCAATGCTGCATATCAAACTAGATTGCCGCTTGTGACCTATGCAAATGTCAAAAGGACACCTCAGCCAAGCTTAGGAATAAAAGGTTTATATAACGCCAGCCTCCTGAATGGGTGGCGTCATTGCCCGCCAGATTGTATCGACCAAATACAAAACCCTAAATAGACATTACAGTTAGCGTGTGCTTGCTGCAGTTTTAATCTTTCCTGCCGTGTAGATTAAGGTGAGTCTTCAGAGTGGATTACTCATCATCATTGAGAGAACAAAATAAGGAATGGCTATTCATCCTCTCAAGTCATTCAACAATAATATAATACCATTATATAATACTGTTAACATGGTTAAATATCCCAAGGTGCTTCCCAGGAGCATAAATCAGTCTAAAAATTGACATTGATCCAAATGAAATATTCGGACAGGTGGTTAAAAGTTTGAGGAAAGAAGATGCTGAAATGGGAGTGTGAAATGGACAAGTGACCGGAGACAAAGAGCACAGCTGTCTGAGAGGATTGTAAAGACTAGAGGAGATTACAGAAATCAGTCAGGCCATGGAAGAATTTTTAAACAAGGAATGAGAATTTTAAAGTCAAGGTGTTGTTAAGTTAGGATCTAATGTGGACACAAATCACAAGGGATGCTGGGCAAATAGGACTCAGCGAGAGCTCGGTCAAAGGCAGCAGAGCTTTGGTGAGCCTGAAGATCCTTCTCAATCTAGGAGGCCTAATTCCAAGGCTTAGTCTTCCTGTTGCTATACGAAGAGAACCACAAAGCCCAAGGTGTCCTTTCAACACTCTTCCTTCAGTTATATGCTATTATCCTTCTGACAAGGCCAGCATTTACTATCAGATTATAAAGTGGTGTTAAGACATCTTGAATATAAATGAGTAACTTGCTAGGACATTTCAGAAGACAGTTAAGAGCCAATCATCGCTGCAGGTTTGGATTCACATCTTGGTCTGGTCAGGATTTAGGGGAGGCGTGAGCTCATGGTATTAAGACTAGATTATTAATCCAGAAACTCAGCGAATATTCTGGGCAGCCGGGTTTGCATCACAGCAGATGGCAGAATTTGAATTTGCTAAAAACTATCTAGGATTAAGAATCTACTAGTGACCTTAAAACAATTGTCGGAAAAACTCCACCATTCATTCAGATTGTGGCTGATTTCACCCTGGTCTCAAATCCACCTCTCCACCTTTTCCTCATATTCCCTTATCCTTTTTTTTATTAGAAATACATCTAACTCCCTCTTGAAACCATTCAACGATTTAGATCTACCATGCTATGGGGCAGCAAGTTCCACAAATTCACTTCCCTCTGCGAGAAGTAGTTCCCCCTCCTCTCAGTTTCAAATCTATCACCTCTTAAGCCTATACCTGTGACCTCTTGTTCCAGACTACATATTGTAGTCTATCTTTCCTTTATCAATCCCTTTTAAAATTTTATATACCCCAATCCAATCCTTTGTCATCCTTCCAACATCCAGTGAGTATAAGCTCAAACTGTTTCATCTCTCCTCATACATCAACCTTTTCATTCCCAGAATCAATCTGATGACTTTCCTCTGAACTGTCTCCAATACCACCACACCGTTCCCCCAATAAGGAGACCAAAACTGTACACAATATTCCAGATGTTGTCTCACCAACACCCTATATAATTGCAACAACACTTCTCTACTTTTATGTTCCAGTCTTTTTGCAATAAATGCCAACATCCCATTTGCCTTTTTTATTAAATGCTGCGCCTGCACACCAACATTCTGTGATCCATGAACACTGACACTCAGATCCCTCTGCCCAGACATATTTTTAATCTGCTTTCCATTTAGGTAATAATTTGCCTATTTTTTCTGCCAAGCTCTTGAAGATCAGAATGAGAAAGTCTGGTGATTCAATGGACACCAATACAAAGACAAGTTTTGTTAATTCAGATTTTGTCTCATTTAAACTCTCCAACTCTCATGATGGAATTTAAACTCATTAGGCCATTCATCAATCTAGGCTGCTGGGTTATGAGTCCAGTAACATCACCATAATGCTAGTATCTCGTATTCCACATTGAATGGTCCTACAAAATCCAACCATGATGTATGGAGAGAGATCAAATGTTACTGCTCCCTAACCTTTCCCCTCTGTCTATCACCAAGAATTAAATGTTCCAGGCATTAAATGGAAGAAAAGCAAGCCCCAAAAGTTTTCAACACATTTAATTTTTCTTCATTTTTCGGATGTGGACATCACTCAGACGAGATTGGCGTTAGCTGAGGTCTGGTAAAGAGTTGCCTTCTTGAGCTGCTTTAGTCTATGAGGTGCACACAGCACTGTTAGTAAGGCCGTTTCAGGAGTTTCATCCAGCGACCATCAAGGAATGCTAATTTCATTCCAGAATATAATTCTAAAAGAATTGATGATTCAGAAAGATGGCTGCTTCTCTTAGGGCAACCTAAGGGTTAATCCTAAACAGAACTTTGTCCTAACCCTCAGCTGGTTTTTATGTTGGCAATGTCTCCATGTGCAGATGTTAATTATCATCCAATCCTTCTCCTTTGATGAACAGGGATTAAGGTTTCAGCGATGTAATTACTGCAGGTTTATCAGGAAATAATCTCCCGCTGATGCTGGGAGACTTTTGTGGCGGGCGCCTTCGAAACCTTTGGTGCATCCGGTTAGCGAGGGTATGACTTTCAATCCATTTGCTGGAGTTAATTGGTAGAGCTTCAGGTTCCAGAATTTATCAATTGCACTGAAGATCACACAGGGACAGGAGGGACTGCGGAGAGGGAGATGGTGGGAAACAATGAGGAGCACACTCCAGCACATTCCTGCGGAGCCAGAGACCAAACAACACCTTTAAAGTCCTCAAGCATCACCCAGATAAACACCATTTTGGACCAGAGTAATTACACAGCAGACCATACAGCTGCCACAGTATTTTACCGACTCTCTTCAGTCTATAGATCCGTGGTCAGGGCAGACTCAAGCACCTCAAGGATATATCTGTCAAACTGGGCCTCTGACTGGTAATAGGAGAACCAAGCAGAGGGAAAATCCTGCTTGTCAATGTCCTTATCTACCTGTCACTGATATCTGTCTGCCTTTTGTACAGTCTTTCTGGAGACAAGGTCTCTCTTCACTCTGAGCACAGACACTATGGTAGATTGTGGCATTACCACGATACTAAATCAGAAAAGATACAACAGCACAAAACTGGGCTTTTATCACCACATTGGACCATCAGCAGCAACAGAATCAGATACAACCAAAATCTGGAACCTCATGGCCCAGCCCAGCCCACAGCACAATGGTTAGCACTGATGTCTCACAGCACCAGCAACTCGGGTTCAATTCCCGGCTTGAGTCACTGTGTTGCATATTCTCCCTGTGTCTGCATGCTTTTCCTCCTGGTACCCTGGTTTCTCCAACAATCCAAAAAATGTGCTGGTTCAGCAATAGGTCATGCTAAATTCTCCCTCAGTGCATCCAAACAGGCACCACAGTGAGGTCACTAGAGGTTTTCACAGCAACTTCATTGCAGTGTTAAGGTAAGCTTATTTGTGACTAATCAATAAACTTACTTGCCACCAAGCCAGGGGAACAAGACACTAGTTAGACCTCAGCTGGAGTATTGTGTACAGTTCATGGTCCCACACTGCAGGAAGGATGTGAATGCATTGGAGAGAGTGCAGAAGAGGTTTACAAGAAGGATCCAGGGATAAGAAACTTCAGTTATGAGGACAGGATCCCAACAATGCAAAAAGAGACCATTCAATAGATTGGAGAAGTTGGCACTATTCTTCTTGCAGAAAAAAGGGTAAAGAAGAGGTTTAATGGAGATTTTCAAAATCATGAGGGAGCAAAGCAGAGTAGATTAGGAGAACCTGCTTCTGCTTATAAATGATTGAGAATGAGATTTAAAATTAGTTTGCAAAAATAAAAGCAAATGTGACATGAGTAAAACTTTTCCATGTAGCGAGTGGTTGGGGTCTGGAATGTTCTGCCTGGGAGTGCAGTGAGGCAGGTTCAATTGACGCATTCCAAAGGGCGTTAGATGATTATTTGAATAGAAACAATATGCAGGGGTACAGGGAAAAGGCAGAGAAATAGCACTAAGTAATGATGCTCATTTGGTGAGCTGGTACAGATACGATGGGCCAAATGGCCTCCTTCCGCACTGTTACAAATCTGTGGTTCAGTTCAATGAAGGGAGCAGCAGGGCATACCACGAGCAGCACCAGATATACCTAAGAATGTGGCGTCCGCCTGGTGAACACATACCATATAGCAAAAGCAGCATGTAATAAACGGAGCCTAGCAATCCCATAACCAACAGGTAAAACTCGGCAGTGTTGCTATATTCACTTGGAAATTCCCCTTCAAGTTACTCACCATCCTGCACTCTCCCCATACCCTTGTCATCTTTACAGTCTAGAGGTCTATCTTTCACGATTTGACCTCCACAACCTTCTGTGGTAGAGAATTCCACAGGTTCACCACCTGCTGACTGAAGAGGTTTCTCTTCATCTCAGTCCTAAACAGCCTCTCCCATATCCTGAGACCCCGCGTTTCAGACTCTCCCAGCCAGAGGAAACAATATCCTTTCATAGACCCTGTCCAGCCCTGTCAGAATTTTATATGTTTCAATTAGATTCCTTTTCATTCTTCTAAATTCCAGGGAATATAGGGTCAATCGACCCAATGCCTCCGCTGACAATCTCAAGAATCAGTGTGGTGAACCATCCCTGCACTGTCTCTATGGCAAGTATAGATAAGGAGACCAAAACTGCACACAATACTCTAAAGTTTATTTATTTATTAGTCTCAAGTAAGACTTACATTAACACTGCAATGAAGTTCTGTGAAATTTCCCTGGTTGCCACCGTCGGGCAGCTGCTCAGGTCAATGCACCTAACCAGCATGTCTTTCAGACTGTGGGAGGAAACTGGAGCACCCGGAGGAAACCCACGCAGACACACGGAGAGAACGTGCAAACTCCATACAGTGACCCAAGCTGGGAATTGAACCTGTGTCCGTGGCACTGTGAAGCAGCAATGCTAACCACTGCCACCACTAGTGTGGCCTCACCAAGATATCTTTCAGTTAGCTAGGCCTAAAGTCTGGAATTCTCTGACTCGAACACTCTTTCTCTCTCTTGTTTTCAAAGATGTTCCTTAAAACGCAGTGGCATACGGAGTCTTAGCTTTTATTGGCAGGGGCATTGAATTTCAGAGCCGCAACGTCATGTTGCAACTGTACAAAACTCTAGTGCAGCTGCACTTGGAGTATTGTGTACAGTTCTGGTCCCCGCATTATAAGAAAGATGTGGAGGCATTGGAGAAGGTACAGAGGACGTTTACCAGGATGTTGCCTGGTATGGAGGGCAGGTCTTATGAAGAGAGGCTGAAGGATTTGAGGTTGTTTTCGTTAGAAAGAAGGCGGCTAAGAGGAGACCTTATTGAAACATATAAGATTGTTAGAGGTTTAGATAGGGTGGACAGTGATAGCCTTTTTCCGAGGATGGAGAAAGCTAGCACGAGGGGACATAGCTTTAAATTAAGGGGTGGTTGTTATAGGACGGATGTCAGAGGTAGGTTCTTTACCCAGAGGGTGGTTAGGGTATGGAATGCCCTGCCTGCATCAGTTGTAGATGCGCCAAGTTTGGTGGCATTTAAGAGGTTAGTAGATAAGTTTATGGACGAAAAGGGAATGGTTTAGGTTAGAGGGTCATTGCTTTTTCTTAATTGGTCGGCGCAACATCGAAGGCCGAAGGGCCTGTTCTGCGCTGTAATGTTCTATGTTCTATGTAAAACCTCTGACCTAGTTTTTATTTACCTCTCTCAGGGTATTTCTCTCTGTAGATCAGTGTGAGTTTTTGCTGCCTGTGGAACAGCTTGATCCGGGTCGAAAATCTGTCATGTATTATGACCAGTAAGAAGGTGTGAGGGTATAACAAACAGATTCTCACAGAACAGGCTGATTATTTTACACTGAGACTATGTGCTTACCTTGGCTCTGTCCACTCTCAGTTCCAGGGCTTTAAAATCCATTTTTCCTATCAATGATCTCATGAAACCACTGTGACAGAGAAAATAATAAGCAAGCTTTAATATCAGACTTGAAGCAACTACTAAAGTCTAAACCTCAGCAAAAGAGAAATAAAAGCAAAAAATGCTGGAAAGCCTCAGCAAGTCTGGCAGCATCTGTGGAGAGAGAAAACAGGTAGCATGGATTCTCCAGCCTCATCCACAGCTGGGATTCTCCAGTCCTGCTGCAGTGAATGGAGATTTGGCTGAGTGCCGAATTCTCTATTCTCACCGACAATGATGGTATAATGACTTCAATCAGGCCATTGAGGTTGGCCTATTGGAATATGAACTCCCTGATTAAGGAGTCAATTGATGGGCCAATTAGAGAGTCTTTTCATTGTATTTAACTGGGAGTGTTAAACCAGGAGTTCCTCTAACATGCTCAAAGATAGACTGACAGCACATGGCGTGCTGCTGTTAGAATTGTAAGTAAAGGGGATTTTGGTGAAGGGACTTGTGCCTTTGAAGATTTATTACAGGTGGTGGGGTGTGATCAGCCAAATTTTCTGGCCAATGTTTAGAATCTGTATGACTCTCCTCTTTGTCCAGCACTTCTGCTTTTAGTCCAGATTTCCAGGACTGCAGTATTTTGTTTTAAGTCACAAAAAGAGACAGATTCAAATAAATAAATCAGAAACTAAATGGCATAACCATTTCTACATCATGACTTCAGTACAGAGCAAAGAGCTTTTACAGCCAGTAAGACACTTTTTGAAATGTAGTCACAGTTGCAATGTAGGAAATGCAGCAGCTAATTAAAGCACAGCAAGATCCCACAAATAGCAATGCAACATGAGCAGATAATCAGCCTCAGTAATGTGTTGTCTGAGTGATAAATATTGGCCAGGACACTGGGGATAACCTCCAGTTCTTTGTTAAAGTTTTCCCATGTATCTTTTACATCCACACAGGCAGACATTTCAGTTGGTATCTCTTCCAAAAGAGGCCACCTCTGACAGTGTAGCACACTCTCAGAAGTGCACTGGGCATGCCAATGCAGATGATATGATCATGTCTCTGGAGTGACCAATAACACTCTGGCTGAGATGTGTTATGTATTAGGCCACACTGACATCATGAATGTTGGGTTTATTGCCCTAAATGGTATTGGTTAACTAGCTTCAGCTGCTTCATCAGTCATCTTCCTTCCATCAGAAGATGTTCACTGATATTGCACAATGTTCAGCACCATTCTTGATAACTCAGAATCTGAAGCAGTCTGTATCCAAATGCAGAAAGACCTGGGCAATATTCGGGCTTGGGCTGACAAGTAGCAAGTAACATTCGTACCACAAGTGCCAGATAATGACCATCTCCAACAAAAGAGAATCTAACCACCTCCCCTTGACATTCAATAGCATTATCATTGCTGAATTCTCCTCCATCAACATCCTAGGTTTTACCATTGACCAGAAACAGAACTGGACCAGCTATATAAATACTGTAGCCACAAGAACAAGTCAGAGGCTGGGAATCCTGTAGTGAGTAATTCCCCTCCTCACTCCCCAAAGCCTGTCCATCATCTACAAGACACAAGTCAGAAGCGTAATGGAACACTCTCCACTTGCCTGGATGAGTCCAGCTCCAACAACACTCAAGAAATTTGACATTATGTCAGACAAAGCAGTCCACTTCATTGGCAATCATTCCCTCTACCACCAATGCACAGTGGCAGCTGTGTCTACCATCTAAAGATAAACTATAGAAACTCACTAAAGCTCCTTCAACAGCACCTTCCAACATATGATTGCTACCATCTAGAAGGTCAAGGGCAGTAAACAACATCATTTCTGGAGGTTCCTCTCCAAGCCACTTACCAGCCTCACTTGAAAATATATTGCTGATCCTTCGCTGTCACTGGGTTAGAATCCAGAACTCATTCCCTAACAGCACTGTGGATGTACCTACACCACAGGAACTGCAGTGCTTCAAGAAGGCAGCTCACTACCACCATCTCAAGGATAATTAGGGATGAGTAATATAAATGTAGGGCTAGCCAATAACACTCACATCCCATAGTAGAATTTTTTAAAAATGACTATCCCAGCAGTGATGTGCTCAAAACTTCCCTGTTTCAGTAGTGAGATTCAACTTAATAAATTGGAGCTGGAGTTATGAAATAATAACTGGGAAAGTGGCTGGGTTATTGTAAAAATTGGGTTGATTGGCCAGTACAGTGCTGCCCTGTTGTTACTGGATCTGTAATCCAGGGGGTCGGCACTCTAGTTTGAGGCTTGGAATTCCATTTCACAAAACTTGGAAAGAAAACAGTTGCTCCCAGTGAAGCTGACCATTGAAACTGTCGGAGCATCAAAAACCCAGCTGGTTCACTCGTGTCCCTTTGAGGGGGGAATCTGCTGAATCTCAACCCGCTTTGAGCCTACACGTGTCTCCAGACCCCCAGGAGCAGTGTGACTCTGAAATAGAAATTGCACCAAATCTGGACTAAATCAGGTGAGTAATAAATTGGGCCCAGAACAGGAACACAAGAGACCCAGCTTTAAGGGAGTGCAGCTATAAAGTCTGCTTTTTTTTGGACGGGGGAAAACTCTCAACTTGAAGCTGCATTCTGACCATTTAAATTTGAACTTAAACCTGGGCGTTGTCACCTTAGGAACGAGGCAGAGTTCAGCAGTGCAATGTCATTCTTTAAGTGAGGCGGTTAACTTTTGTGTAGTATTTGTGACGTGATGGTGAGCGGATCTGATGGTATTGTGATTGCTTACAGGCGTGGAGCGGGGGGCTGGAGTTCAGACAAAGAAGGGAACACAGTCTGATCTTGGTAGAGTAACGGATAAAACTGTCAGCTCTAGTAGCAGACTCCATCCTCGCCCGCTGCTCCACAATGAAAGGGTTTCACCGTAATTAAGCAGAAACAAAAAGTGATTCTGTTTTGCTATGCTGCTCCTTGCGATGTTGAGTGTGACAGCGCTCAGTCCTGCTCTGCCGGAGCACTAATGAGCTCCCGACCTGATTATTAAACAGGGCAGCTCCAAGCTCAGGAATGGCCGCTCCCCCCTCATTGGTGAAGCAGCCCTTGTCAGCAGCATTGACAGAAAGCAGGCTGGACAGGCAAAGTAATGATCCCGCAAGGAGCGAATGAAACTCACTGAGTTAACAATGAGCTTAAACCCAGCATCAGAACCTTGTCTGAGCGCAGCGCAGTCAATTCCATCTGTTTTCAATAGTCGCCATGAGATATCAGAGTATTTGTATAAAACAACACTTGCAATTATGTAGCACCATTAATGTAGTGAATGCTCCCGAGCCGCTTCACGGCAGAGTTATGAAATAACATTTGACGCTGAGCCACATAGTGGCACCAGAAAGGGTGACCAAGTGCTGGAAGTAGGTTTCATGGACTGTCTTAAAGTGAGAGATAGGGAGGAGTTTAAAGTTTAGAGTCACAAGTAGGCTTACATTAACACTCCAATGAAGTTATTATGAAAATCCCCTAGTTGCCACACTCTGGCACCTATTTGGGTACACGGAGGGAGAATTTAGCATGGTCAATGCACCCCAACCAGCATGTCTTTTGGGCTGCGGTAGGAAACCCACACAGACATCAGGAGAACGTGCAGATGCCACACAGACAGTGACCAAAGGCAGGAATCGAACCCGGTCCCTGGTGCTCTGAGGCTACAGTGTGCCACCCGTAAAGCAACACCCAAACAAGGACTTAAAAGTCTGAGAGGAATCTGCAGAGTTTAATATTCAGGTAGCTGAATGGTGGAGGGATTAAAATTGGGGAACTGTAGATATGTTGAAGATCTCAGAGCATTGTAGGGCTGGAGATGATTACAGAGATGGGGGAGGGAAAGGCCATGGAGAGATTTGGAAACAAGGATGGGAATTTTACTGAGGGTGAGGGTTTCAACATCAGATGAATTGAGGCAAGGACAGAGACTAACAGAGCTGTAGGCTATCATATAGTGTCAGTTCTTTTTTCATTCTCTAAGTCAGCACAGTGGCATACTGGTTAGTGCTGCTGCCTCACAGAGCCAGGGACCAGCTTCGATTCCCAGCTTGAGTTGCTGTCTGTGTGGAGTTTGCACATTCTTCCTGTGTCTGCGTGGGTTTCCTCCGGGTGCTCCAGTTTCCTCCCACAGTCCAAAGATGTACGGGTTAGGTGGATTGGCCATGTTAAATTATGTCGGGGACTAGCTAGGGTAAATGCATGGGGATATGGAGATAGGTCCTGGATAGGATTGTGATTGGTGCAGACTTGATGCACCAAATGGCATTCTTCTGCACTATAGAATTCTATGAAAAGGATATCAACATAGATTTTACAAATAGGCTTCCTCACCAATGAGCCTGGGCTTCCAGGAATGCAACAGTCACTCTGCTGTCTGGTATATCTGTCAATAACGCACTCAGTCTCCCTCTGTTAGTCCCAAGTGAAGAGAGAACAGGAGCAGAGCCCAAACACATTCCCAACATGCTGAAGTTCATGGAAGAATCTCGGAACAGCAGGGAATGTTTAGAATCTTCTCAGTTGGGGATTCAGGCAGGAAGGTCTGGATTTGCCGTCAAATTCTTGATACCTGCTTCTACCTCAACAACTCAGTAAAATCCATCTGATTGTCCTCTGTGAGCGGTGAAACCTATTTACCAAAATTATTAATCCAGATTTATTCCCACAAATTAAATCCCAAACATCTGATATTTAACTGGGTCATTACAACACTCAAAACATCCCATTTTTTCAAACTTTCTTCACAACTTGGACTGCTTCTTGCAAGTGGATGAGATAGATAGAAAGTTAGTTATGGTCCATTGTCATTTACATTGTAATGACCCAGTTTTCTTTCCTTTTGGATGGTTTTGGTTTTAAACTTCTTGTTTTTCTCTGTTTTTTGCTTCCATCTAGCAGCTGTTTATCTCCCTGCCATTCACACCTCCTCTAAGTGCAACTTTTGTTTCAATACTTACAGAATCATAGAATTGTCATGGAGTGGAGGGAGGCCATTCAGCCCATCATGTTTATACTCGTCTCATTACCACTCCCTCTGCCCTTGCATTATATAATCTGCTGTCTTTCACCTAATCCTTTCATCTCTTTCCACTGATTTAAAACTCATACATTTCTAACCTGTTCCAGGTTCTGAAGGAAGAAACATTAACTTTGTTCCTCTCTCAGTATTTATTTCAGATTTGCTGAATCTACAGTTTTTTTGTTTTGGTAAGCTTTTTAATCTGCTGTTTACCCCAGGTGTGTTGTTATTTCTTATTTGATTTAAATCCTTCTAATCTACACAATCATTTTTTCAAATGAAAACAACATTAGTGGCTTTTTCTGGGATGCAAGGCTGGCATTAGATGCAGCTTGTGCTATTAGTTATCTTTCTGCTTGATAAAGCTGAGATGCTGACTATTCAGCCCATTGTTCTTGTACTAGCTCTCTGAAAGATCTATTCAAATCCAGCACAATGCCCTGCTCTTTCCCAATAACCCTTTAAATGTTCACCCCTCAAACGTTTTGAAAGTTAGTGTCTGAGTGTTGTTGGAGCCCTACTTGTCCAGGCAAGTGGAGAGTATTCCATGACCTGTGCCTTGTAGATAGTGAACAGGTTTTGGGGAGACACCAGGGGGATAGAATACTCAGCATCTGATCTGTTCCAGTGGTCACAGCATTTAGATGGCTTTTTTTTTCATTTATGGACTGTAAGTGTGACTGGCTGGCATTTATTGTCCATCCTTGCTTGCCCCTGAGAACATGGTGGTGTGAGCTGCCTTCTTGAACCACTGCAGCCTCTGAGGTGTAGGTACACTCACAGTGCTGTTAAGAGGAAATTCCAGGATTTTACCCAGTGACAGTGAAGGTCTGATGATATATTTCCAAGTCAGGACGGTGAGTGACCTCCAGGTGGCAGCGTTCCGAGGTATTTGCTGATCGTCTTTCTACGTGATAGTAGTCGGGAGTTTGGAAGGTGCTGCTGAAGGAATCTTGTGGAATTCCTGCAGTGCATTTGTAGATTGTAATACAGCTGCCCCTGCTCATCATAGTGGAAGCAGTGAATATATGTGGAAGGGGTGGCAATGAAATGGGCTGCTTTGTCCTGGATGGTGTTGAGCTTCTTGAGTTGTGGGAGCTGCACCCATCCAGGCAAGTGAAGAATATTCCATCACACTCCTGACTTGTGCCTTGTAGATAAAAATATAGAACACTACAGCACAAACAGGGCCTATAGCCTACAAGTTGCGCCGATCATACCCATACTTACCAAGCCTATATTAGAACATAGAACATTACAGCGCAGAACAGGCCCTTCGGCCTTCGATGTTACGCCGACCAATTAACAAAAAGCAATGACCCTCTAACCTAAACCATTCCCTTTTCATCCATAAACTTATCTACTAACCTCTTAAACGCCACCAAACTTGGCGCATCTACAACTGCAGCAGGCAGGGCATTCCATACCCTTACCACCCTCTGGGTAAAGAACCTACCTCTGACATCTGTCCTATAACTACCACCCCTTAATTTAAAGCTATGTTCCCTCGTGCTAGCTTTCTCCATCCTAGGAAAAAGGCTATCACTGTCCACCCTATCTAAACCTCTAATCATTTTATATGTTTCAATAAGGTCTCCTCTTGGTTGCCTTCTTTCCAACAAAAACAACCTCAAATCCCTCAGCCTCTCTTCATAAGACCTGCCCTCCATACCAGGCAACATCCTGGTAAACCTTCTCTGTACCCTCTCCAATGCCTCCACATCTTTCTTATAATGCGGGGATCAGAACTCTACACAATACTCCAAGTACGACCGCACTAGAGTTTTGTACAGTTGCAACATGACGTTGTGGCTCCGAAATTCAATCCCCCTACCAATAAAAGCTAAGACTCCGTATGCCTTCATAACAACCTTATCGACTTGATTGCCAACTTTCAGGGATCTATGCATATATACATCAAGATCCCTCTGTTCATCAACACTATTAAGAGTCCTACCATTAGCCCTATACTCCACACATTTGTTATTCCTGCCAAAGTGAATTACCTCACACCTTTCCGCATTAAACTCGATTTGCCACCTCTCGGCCCAGCTCTGCAACTTGTCCAAGTCTCTCTGCAAACTATAACACCCCTCTTCACTATCTACCACTCCTCTGACTTTGGTGTCATCTGCAAATTTACTAATCCATCCATATATAACTCTCAATTCCATTAAATCCAATGTACTCATCCAGAAGTCTCTTAAAAGACCCCAGCGAGTTTGCCTCTACCACCACCAACAGCAGCTGATTCCATTCACTCACCACCCTCTGAGTGAAAAACTTACCCCTGACACCACTTCTGTACCTAGCACCTTAAACCTGTGTCCTCTCGTAGCGACCATTTCAGCCCTGGGAAATAGCCTCCGGAAATCCACCCTATCTATACCTCTCAACATCTTATAAACCTCTATCAGGTCACCTCTCAACCTTCTTCTCTCCAGGGAGAAGAGACCTAGTTCTCTCAGCCTATCTTCATAAGGCATGCCTCCCAATCCAGGCAACATCCTTGTAAATCTCCTCTGCACCCTCTCAATAGCTTCCACATCCTTCTTGTAGTGAGGCGACCAGAACTGCACACAGTACTCCAAGTGGGGTCTGATAAAGTGGTGGACAGGCGTTGGAGTCAGGAAGTGAGTTATACATTACAAGATTTCTAGTTTCTGACCTGCTATGTTTATATGGCCAATCCAGTTCAGTTTCTTCCAGAAAATTGATAGTGGGGATTCAGTGAAGATGATAACATTTAATGTCAAGGGGCAATGGTTAGATTCTCTGTCGTTGGAGATGTTCATTGCACAGCAGTTGTGTGGCATAAATGTTACTTGCCACCTGTCAGCCTAAACCAGTGTTACTACATTTGGACATGGACTGCTTCAGTATCTGAGAAGTTGTGAATGGTGCTGAGCATTGTGCAATCACCAGCGAACATCCCCACGTTTAACCTTATGATGAAAGGAAGGTCATTGAGGCAGTTGAAGATGGTTGGGCCTCGGACACTACCCTGAGAAACTCCTGCAGAGATGTCCTGGAGCTGAGATGATTGACCTCCAATCACCACAACCATCTTCCTTGTGCTAGGTATGAGTCCAAATAGGAGAGAGTTTTCCTCCTCATTCCCATTGGATTCCAATTTTGCTAGGGCTCCTTGAAGTCACTCAGTCAAATGCCACCTTAATATCAAGAGCAGTCATAGAATCCCTGCAATGCAGAAAGAGGCCATTCAGCCCATTGAGTCTGCACTAGGTTTCTGAAAGAGAAACACAAGGAGAACGTGCAAACATCCACACAATCACCCAACTCCAGATGTGAACCGGAGTCCTTGGCACTGAGGCAGCAGTGCTAACCATTGTGCCACCTCTATTACCATATTGTCGCTCTCTCCTCACTCTTCGAGTTCAGTCTTTTGTCTATGCTAATCTGCGTTAAGATGTCATTAATTAGTTAATAGTGGGCAGTGCTAAACATTTCCAAACTCAAACTTACTCCTGTTTTGTAATTTTCTGTGCCAGACTCGCCATCACTGCAAACAGCCGTAAATTTGTCAAACCATTGATGACGTTATAATCCAGACTCTCCAGTATCTGAAAGAACAGAGTGACAATTAAAAGCAGCACATTTAGGGTGAACCAATTTCAAAACATAGGTCAACTTGGCAAAGTTACAGTAGAAATTCAATGATACAAGTCCGAGAAATTTGATCCCAGGAGTTGGGCATTGTTATTGCACATTCCTATTTCCCTTTGAGAAGGTGGTGATGAACCATTGCAGTCCATGTGGAGTAGGTACACCTCCAGTGCTGTTAGGGAAGGAGTTTCAAGATCTTGGCCTTGCGAAGATGAAGGAATGATGATATTGTCTCAAGTCGGGATGGTCTGTGACTCAGAGGGAACTTTGCAGGATGTTCCAATGTTTCTACTGCCCTTGCTCTTTAGGTGGTAGAGTTTGAAAATTGCTACCAAAGAAACACTGGCAAGTTTCTGCAGTGCATCTTGTACTCATCCAGACAAGTGGAGAACATTCCACCATACTGCTGATCTGTGTACACAGCACAGGCAGATGGTTCACAAACTGAGATGCCTTTTGAATGAAAGTCTACATCTAGGTTGATTCAGTGAAGTTCAGAGACTGCAGATTTACAGTAAATATGGTGAATGAAGCTGCATTGCACACTATCTGGCCAAAAGTATTTAAGTTAGTGTGTCCAAGCTCTGACCGCTGGACTACTGAAACGCAGGAGCCAGGAGCCCTGGCTCCATCATCCAAACAATTTATTCCTATTTAGCTTGGGGATGTTCTGTTGGTATATTATATACCTGGAGTTTGGAAAGAGTTATTCTTATTGCTGTTGCCTCAGTGGTGAATTAATCCCAGATAAGAATAACATGATCTGTGAGTATCAACAACTCAAACTCAATCTGAAGTTAACAGTAGTTTAGTAGGTAGCACTCTCAAAACTGGGCCAAATGATTGCAGGTTCAAATCCCACTCCAAGTACTTGAGCTCAGCATCTAAGCTAAGAGCTCGAGTGCAGCTCTGAGGGAATGCTGCTTTGTCTAAGTCACTGTCTTTTGGATATGTGAAACCCTGGTGCCACTTGTCTTCAAAGTTTGATGTAAAAGATCACATAGTTAGTAATCAAAGAAATACAAATGATCACTTTTTCAGCCAATTTCTGTTGTGTGTGGGAGCTTGCTATGCACAAATTGGCTGCTGCATTTCCTGTATTACATAAGTAACATAAGAACCTCTTTGCCTGCAAAGCATTTTTACAATATCCTAAGGTCATGCAGGGTGCTATAGAAATGTAGAGGTGAATTTTTCCATTTCACCTACCACAGGAGTTGGGAGCAGGCGAGGGGCAGACCACGGAAAGGTCTGTTGATCCCGGCTGGGATTTTTAAGTTTTGGAACGAGCATGGCTGGAAAATCCCACTCATAAGTTTTTGATTTTATTTTTTTAAAAACTTATACAAATTTCATCAATCAAATTTCACATGGAAAGAATGTTGCAAAAAATGCAATCCAACGATATGTAGCAGCAGATCTGGCTGGGGTTTTTACACAAACACAAGTGACAGCAAAATGAGGATGGTGTAGTAACATAAAATTATGAATAGTCTCGATGCCCCATTTATAAATGACTTTTAGAACAAGCCTTCTGTAGCTGAGGTTGACATAGCGACCCACATCACCTGCCTAATGACACAAAGAGAAATCCATCCACCAATGTGGACCAGTCACAGGTAGGGACTCAAACACTGCAATTGTGTATCAAGCACAGGAGGAAACAGTGAAAGGAGTCTCCATTTAACACAGTTACTAAAGGACTTCGTGATTACAGAATGTCAAAGCCTTTCAGCAACTGTGTAAATAAAATTACCCTGTAGATATAAATTTCTTCAGCATTGGTGAGAGCTCCCAGTGGAACCATTTCTTTCAGAGCCATTACTACCTCAACACAAGACAAGTAGCCATCATTATCATTATCCACCTATAAGGCAATTGAGAAAGGACAAAGTTAGTAAGAAGTCTTAACCAGACACAGAGGGAATAGACCAGGCACATCTGCAGAAAGATCGAGAGAAGTACTGCAATTAATTACATAGAATTACACCAATTCTACCATACAGATATAGACCATTTTGCCTTAGTATTTATGTCATTGTTAATGCTCCACATAGGTTTCCTCCTACTCTCTCTATCTCATGCCAAAAATATATCCTTTCTACCTTAGGTATTCACCTAGCTTTCCCTTTAGATCCCCTTTATTTGTCCAGTTTATTTCCCTCAGTTACTAAGTTTGCGGGTGACAAAGATTGCTGAAGTTGTGGATAGTAATGAACACTGAGAGAATACAGCAGGATATAGTTAGGCTGGAAAATTGGGTGGAGAAATGGCAGATGGAATTTAATCCAGATAAATGCGAGGTGATGCATTTTGGTAGATCTAATGTAGGGGGGAGTTAGACAATAAATGGCAGAACCATCAAGCATTTAGACACACAGAGGGACCTGGGTGTGCAAGTCCACAGATCCTTAAAGTGGCAGCACAGGTGAAGAGGGTGATAAAGAAGGCTTTATTGGACGGGGCATAGAGTACAAAAGTTGGTTTATGATGTTGCGCTATATAGAACATTAGTTAGGCCACATTTGGAATACTGCGTCCAGTTCTGGTCACCACACTACCAGAAGGACATGGAGGCTTTGGAGAGAGTATAGAAAAGTTTACCAGGATGTGCCTGGTATGGAGGGTCTTAGCTATGAGGAGAGATTGGGTAAGCTGGGGTTGTTCTCCCTGGAAAAATGGGGGATGATCTAACGGAGGTGTATAAATTAAAGAAGGGCATAGGTAGGGTGCACAATGGGAAGGTTTTTCCCAGGTCGGAGATGATGAACACAAGGGGTCTCAAGCTCAAAGTGAGGGGGGCAAGGTTCAACACAGATGTCGGAGGATGTATTTTACACAGAGGCTGGTGGGGGCTTGGAATGCACTGCCAAGTAAGGTGGTTGAAGCAGACATGCTGGGATCATTTAAGACTTATCTAGATAGCCACATGAACAGACTGGGAATAGAGGGATACAAACGAATGGTCTAGTTAGGAGGATGAGCGGTACAGGCTTGGAGGGCCGAAGGGCCTGTTCCTATGCTGAATTGTTCTTTGTTTTAATTATCTCTCTCTCTCTCCCTTCTTCATTTCTCTGACTTTATTTAGATATATCTCTCCTCTTCCTTCACTATAGTGCTTTATTCAGACGATGGTCGGAATTTTCCGACCTCAACTGTGGCTGTAATTTTCCAATCCAGCTGCAGTGAATGGAGTTTTTTCTGAGTGCCAAATTCTCCATTCTTGCTGGTAGTGATGGTGGGATGTGTGACATTCCAGAGTTCCGGCCTATATCTCTCCTTCAGTTTTTCTCATCTCTTATCCTGCCTTTAGGTGGCATGGTTAGCACTGCTGCTTCATAGTGCCAGGAACCTGGGTTTGATTCCCAGCTTGGGTCACAGTCTGTGTGGAATCTGCACATTCTCCCAGTGTCTGCATGGGTTTCTTCTGGGTGCTCTGGTTTCCTCCCACAGTCTGAAAGGTTAGGTGAATTAGCTACTGTAAATTCTCCCTCAGTGTACCTGAACAGGTGCTGGAGTGTGGTGACGAGGGATTGTCACAGTAATAAATGCATTGTTAATGTAAACCTACTTGTGACTAATAAATAAACTATTTTCACACTTCTGGCTATACATTTTTTCTTTTTCTCTCCCATAACATTCCTCCTTTTCCTTCACCTCTCAAATTCTCTCTCCATCTTCAAAGAACAGTTTATTACAAAGAAAGCTTACAACACGAGGATGCTGTTTGGTCCATAAAGTCTGTACTGGTCTAATTCTATTTTTGGCTGTTGGTCCCAAGCCCTTTAGGGTACATCTCCATCTCTATTTCTCGCTCCTCCATCTCTACCTCTCTGGCCAAACACAAGTCTTTGCTGAAATTATATGATCTGTGAATTTGGCCTGGTGTCTCTTATTTACAGCTATAATCCACATCATATCCACTCCCACACCAAGTCCAATTCACTGTCATCCTCTGTCATCGCTGATCTACATTGTCTCCTCTACAAGCAACACCTCAACTTAAAAATTCTCACCCTCATTTTTAAATCTCTTCATGGCCTCTACCGACCCTACACCTGTAACCTCTTCCAGACCTCTAGCCCTCAGGGATATCTGTGGTCCTCTCTTTCTGGTCTCTTGTCCGTCCTTGATTTTCATTTCTCCATTATTGGTGACCTTGTCTTCAGCTGCCTGGGCTCATAGCTCTGGAATTGGCTATTTTGACCTTGCTGCTGTTGTCTCCTCCTTGAAGGCACTCTCTCAAACTGTCACTTCAGTTGCTTTTCCTAATGTCGCCCAGCTTGGTGTCAAACTTAGCTTGATAAAACTCCTAAGAAGTAGGATAGTTTACTACTTTTGGATCTGTTACATAAGGCAAGTTGCTTTTGTAGACATGACTGAGAGAAATCTGGGGGATTTGAACTGGACACGGCCGGAATTCCCTCGCACCGTTGTATCTGAGGGAGAGAAACTTGATTCAACGCTTACCTCTTCGAATTTCTTTTTGTACAGTGCCAGCTCTTCGCGATTAAAAATGCAGTATTTCTCCAAGAAGTTGACTAAAGAGCAAACAGAAAAGAAATGAGACAAAGGGGTACTAGCTGGAGAAACTGCGATCTATTCGGAAATAAATCTCGCCACGCTTAAATGATGGAGTTGCTTAGCATTTAGGAAGTGTTCAAACATAGATGACCTTTTCAAAAGCTGTTGCTTCACAGAGATTCTGCCCCAGCTCACTATTTATATTTGGTGAATGATAATTCTCTCATTGCGAGCGTGATTTTTCAGGGACGGTGCTTGACAACTCAAAGACATTGAAGACTTTGATAAATGCTGTTTCCGTTATACTCCCAGCTGCCTGTGTCCACTTCATGTTGACAGTGTCCCAGGATTCTCTGTGTGTGCTCCAATCCAGATGATAAGCCAAAGAAACACCCAATCATTGCATCATAACATGATACAGTGCAGAAACATGATAGGATGGCACAGTGGTTAGCATTGCTGCCTCACAGCACTAGGGACCTGGGTTTGATTCCAGCCTCAGATCTCTGTCTGTGTGGAGGTTGCACTTTCTCTCCGTGTCTGCGTGGGTTTCCCCGGATGCTCTCGTTTCCAAAGATGTGCGATTGGTCATGCTAAATTGACCCTAGTGCTCAGGGAATTAGCAGAATAAATGTATGGGGTTACAGGAGTGGAGCCTAGTTGGGATTGCAATCAGTACAGACTGGATGGGTTGAATGATCTCCTTCTATACTGTAGAGATTCTGTGAGAAAATAGTCCATTGTGCATGTGCTGGTTCTTTGCAAAAGTTGTTTTTGGTAGAGAGAAGAAGATGAAGAGGTGGCCTAAGTGAGGCATACAAGATGATCAGAGGGTTAGATAGGGTGGACAGCGAGAGCCTTTTTCCTTGGATGGTGATGGCTAACGAGGGGACATAGCTTTAAATTGAGGGGTGATAATTGTAGGACGCATGTTAGAGATAGGTTCTTTACTCAGAGGGTAGTAAGGGCGTGGAATGCCTTGTCTGTAGCAGTTGTGGACTGGCCAACTTTAAGGGCGTTCAAATGGTCAGTGGATTGGCACATGGACAGCATTGGAATAGTTTAGGTTAGAGGGCCATTAGATTGGTTCCATTGGTCGGCGCAACATCGAGGGCCGAAGGGCCTGTACTGCGCTGTAATGTTCCATGTTCTATTTTTTCAATTATTTATCCAATTCACCTTTTGAAGGTTCCTATTGAATCTGCCTTCACAGCCCTTTCAGGCAGCACCTACCAGATCACAACTTATGCAATTATTTTTCTACATTTCTCTTCCAATTCTCTTGGCTTATATCTCTGCCCTCTAGCTACTGATCTGTCAACTTCTCTTCAAAGTTAAAGTTTATTTATTAGTCACAAGTAGCCTCACCTTAACATTGCAATGAAGTTACTGTGAAAATTCCCAAGTCACCACACTCTGGCATCTGTTCACGTACACTTGGGGAAAATTTAGCATAGCCAATCAACCTCACCAACACGTCTTTTGGAGTGAGGAGGAAACTGGAGCACTCAGAGGGAACCCATGCAAACTGCACACGGGCAGTGACTCAAGCCGGGGGGCAGCAGTACTAACTACTATGCCACCCTTTATTTACTTTCCACTCAGCTCTTAAAGTTAGGCCTGACTGACTGCCCTCGATCATCAAGGCAGCATTTGACCAAGTGTGGTATCAGAGCCCGAGCAAAACTGGAGTTCGTGGGGTTCAGGAGAATAGTCTCCACTAACCAGAGTCATACGAGCACAGAGGAAGATGATTGTGGTGATTGGAGATCAATCATCTCAGCCCAGGACATCCCTGCATGAAGTTCCTCAAGATAGTGTCCTAGACCCAACTATCTTCAGTTGCTTCACCAAGACTTTCTTTCCATCATAAGGTTAGAAGTGGGGATGTTTGCTGATGATTGCATAATGTTCAGCACCATTCGTGACACCTTGGATACTGAAACAATCCATGATACTGCAGCAAATCCAGGACAATATCCAAACTTAGGCTGCAAGTGACAAGTTGCATTCAAGCCACACAATTGCCAGGCAATGATTATCTCCAACAAGCGACTCTAACTATCTCCTTTGACGTTCAATGCCTGAATCACTATTGTCAACATCAGGGGTTACCATTGATCAGAAATTCAACTAGATTAGCTATATAAACACTGTAGTAACAAGGACAGGTCAGAGGCTGGGAATTCTGCAGCAAGTAACTCCTGATTCCCCAAAGCCCAACCACCATCTATAAGGCACAAGTCAGGAGTGTGATGGAATACTTCCCATTTGCCTGGATGGGTACAGCTGCAACTCAAAAAGCTTGATACCATCCAAGGCAAAGCAATCCACTTAATTGGCACCTTTTCCACTTCGTTCAACATTCACTCCCTCCATCACTAATGTATTCTGGCAGCAGCATGTACCATCGACAAGGTGCACCACAGAAACTCATTAAGGCTTGTTTGATAGTACTTTCTAATGTCATGACCGCTGCTATGAAGAAGGACAAGGATAGCAAATACATGGGAACCTGGAGATTCTCCTTGGAGCCACTCATCATCCTGATTTGGAAATCTGTTGCCGTTCCTTCACTATCACTGGGTCAAGATCTTGGGACTTCCTCCCTAACAGCACTGTGCGTGTACCTTCACCACATGGAACTGAAATGGTTCAATAAACAGCTCACCACCACCTTCTCAAGGCAATCAGGGATGGGCAATAAATGCTGGCCTAGCCAGTGATGTGCGAACTCATGAAAGAATTAAAAAATCTCTAACAAACTTAATTATTTTGAACGTTTTGATCAAATCTCACCTTAACTTTTTCGACTCTAAGGAGAACAACCCTAAGGCAGCCATTTTGCTGATGCAAACAATGTCCAAGAATGACTAATTTCAGCTCATTTAAAAGGTGGAAGTTAACTTTTCTGTAAATCAGTGTCTCAGACTAAAATGAAACAAACGTACACTCCACCTTTAAAGAGATATATCCCATTAAAAACTGCAAAAGCTTTGTATACACTTCATCATCATAGTGCAACAACCCTCATGCCCTATTGGCTGGACCTTAAGCTCTTTCCTTTCTGTTCAATGTCTCACAGTAGCTCCTGCTTCAGGGACAGCTGGCAAAAGACGATCAAAATATTTGAAATCAATTGAGAGCCACTGACTCCATTTCTTTCACATAATAGAAAGCTTTTGTTTTCTGTTCCGAGGGACTGGCCACCTTATCAGTTCACTCGCTTACTTTTTTATCTTTCTGTGGTCGCTCGCAAATCCTCCTGGATTTATTGCAGATTGCAGCCAGCCCAGTGAAAATAATCGTACAAGCAAAGAGACTCATCAATGCCTGGCTAGAATGCTGAGTGATTCCAAAGGGAAAATTAAGCAGACAAAAGAGGCAGTGGGGTGATAAATGAAGAGAGGTTCATTGCTATGGCGCTGTGACAAGCTTAACACTCTTAATTTCTGTTTGGCAAGGCGTCGTGACAAATATTATGATTTGTTGTAAGATGCAGTTGTTATATTACTGGACAAGAAACCCAGAGAAGGTGAGTTCCAATCGCACATTTTGAGAATTTGAACTCTGTTCATATTTCAGAAAAAGGGACCTAGAATTTATTGGATAATCAGTTTAAAAAAAAAAACCCTACTGGTTCCCTAACACTTTAGGTAAAGAAACTCACTCAGTCCAAGCCTACATATGACTTCAACCCAAAGTCAATATAAGTAGCATTTAGCTGCCTTCTGGTGTGGTTAAGCAAACCATTCAGTCGGACCATCACATTGTGAGGGACAGTTTGGGTTGGGCAGTAAATACCAGCCTTGCCAGTGACAAACACATCCCGAGAGTGCATCTGAAAATAAAACTCCTGAGAGTTTAGGCATCAGCACAGGAAGTTAGGGTGCTTGTCAAATGTACACAGCTTGTCCTTTTCACTGAAGGAGTCATAGAGGTTTACAGCATGGAAACAGGCCCTTTGGCCCAACCTGTCCATTCTACCCCTTTTTTTTAACCCCTAAGCTAGTCCTTATTGCCTGCATTTGGCCCATATCTCTATACCCATCTTACTTCAAAACACATTTTAAAAGACAAAATTATATCCACCTCTGACAACTTGTTCCAGACACTCATCACCCTCTGTGGGGGTAAAAAATGCCCCTCTGGACTCACTTGTATCTCTCCCCTCTCACTTTAAACCCATACCCTCTCGTTTTAAACTCCCTTACTTTTGGGAAAAGATATTGACTAAGATTTTGAAAAAGTGACATATTTCTGAATCCATGATCAGATCTGTTGTAGCCAGCTTGGAGGGAGCACTTAAAGAAACATATCAAAATTTAGAAAGATATATTCTTCAGAACTCTGCTGATTCAGTAGCTCCTTCTGTGCTGAGTAGTTCTAGGATATCTATACATGGGGTCTTAAGTTTTAAAATGGGTGCATTTGGCATTTGTGTTTTGCAAGAAAACACGGCAACCTGGAGCACCAAAGGGAAGAATGATGCTTTTGTTAACCAGAGGCTCCTGTCTGGAGTAAATACATGCAGTTCTGGGCACTGCATCTTAGAAAGAATATCCTGGCATTGGAAGGGGTAAATTGTAGATTCATCAGAATGATATTGAAGATAAAAGGGTTAATTATGAGCTCAGATTGTAAAATCATGGCTGAATTTCCCTTGAGTTTGGAAGATTATTCTAATTGAGGTGTTTAATACATTATAAGGATTTGATAGCTATTGATATCTGTTCATCTCAGGAGCTGATGAACTAAATCCAGAGTGGATGTCAATTCTGTAATGCGCATCGTCTGTGATGGCTGTAGACACTGATTTCGAGAGTACTGCAGCTAGCACAGGCGAATAATGTTGGCCTGAGGTCAACTGATGGATTTTCTCTCTGATAGGCTCTCTGTTCCACCATCTGGTCTGTTCTTGTGTGTTCTGTTTTTTTCCATATTCCTGACTGCTGGTCTCCAGGTGCCCGGGTTAGCAGTGAGGACTTCCAGCTGACTCCACTCCCAGTCACCTTGAGCTCATGTTTGCAGACATTGGTCTTGTCCTGACAGCAAGCTCACTGTGTAACATGTCTTTGAGGTGTAGCTGTCATTCACTCAGCTCAGCCTATAGAGTTGCTGCTGATTCAAGAGGGAGATTTGCTGGTGATCCCTTCACGTTGGTGCAATTCCATTCTCAGCCATTCAACTCTCTGTGCTGCCAGGAGAAGCCCAATATTCAGCTGAGCCAGCGGAGGTCAAAGCTATTCAACCACTTTCATGACTTGCATGAGTTATCCATGTCTCGCTACTGTAAAGGAGCATACAAGCCTGGTACACATGGGACTTTCATTTACTGTTGGTTCACACTCGACCTCTCCATTCTGACAATGACAGCTGCGGCCTTGGCAATCCTGGTGCTGATTTTGGCGTCAAGGGACAGATTTGTTGGGAATTGTTGATCCAAGTTATCTGAAGCTGTGACTAGCCATTGAGATTACCAATGTAATGGGATTATTGGTGGCAACAGAAGATGGACCATAACCTTGGTCTTCCTGATGCTGATTGTCAGTTCAAACTCCTTGTTACTGGGGGATCTGATCTCAGAGCTGTTACAAGTGAGTTTCAGTATTTGAAAGCCAGCGTGGCATCGTCAGTAAACGGCAACTCACAGAAACTGTGCACTGCAGTCTTGGCATGCAGTCATGCCAAGTTGAACAGCTTGCGATTGACCCTGGCACATAGGGAGCTACCTTGATTTGAGTCATTGAAAACATACAATAGCAGCGTGGAGAAAAATGTTCCAAAGAAAGATAGCACCAGGCCACAGCTTCACTTTAGCCCATTGCTGATCATGAAAGTGACTGATGTTGCTCCACTGTAACTGATGGAAAGATGAAATGACAGCCAGGAGGCCAGACCTAATTTTCACAGCAATATGAAGAGGGTGGAGGGGGGGGTGAGGAATTTTACCAGATTGATTCCAGGTGTTGACAAGTGTGGAAAAAATGGTGTAGACTGTTTCTATCTGCTGCAGGCAGGGCTTATTTCACCTGCCAACCTGTAGAGGGAGCTACTGCGCATGTGCAGACCCCACATACTGCACATGTTCAGCAGCAGCAGGGGCCTGACAGACGGAGACAGAGCTTTCAGACCCCTGATGCTGCAGGCAGCTTCAACTAACTCTCCCACCACACCCCCAGCAATCATGGGGCTTATGGCCAATCATGACCCCACAATGCACGGGCATCTAGCCCTTATTGCACCCCTGCCACCAGAATGATTGTGCCCCCCCCCCCCAAATCCTATCCTGTTGCTCAGTGGCAGTGAGCCTCCCCTCACACTTCCCCATCCGATCCTATTGCAGAGTGGCAGTGAGCCCCCTTTATCCCCGATTGGGCTGCTCCATGTAGGCCCCACCCCTTCTGGCCCCACAACCATAGACGTTGCCTCATGAGTAGGGCCAAGGTGCCTGATGGGCATTTCCCAGGTGCCAGGCTGGCATGGCACTGCGCAAGGGACATCCCCAGCCTCCATTTCTGCCAGTAAGTTCACATTCATGGGGAGAAGGTGTTTTCTTTGCCAGCGAGAACCTCAATTATCATAGATAAAATATTTTTCACTGCAAAATTCACTCGTGTTCATATGTTGCTGCCTGAGTTTTCTCCTGTCAGTAGAAGGTATAGACTTTCTCTTGAAGAGTCCATTTTGAGCAAAGTCTAGTTTTTTGCAGTGCAACAATGTCCACACTGAGTCTGGGAAGTTCTTTGCTGATCACAGCTGTCTTGTGTAGTCATTAATCTGTAGAAAGTGATCGGTATTTCCAGAATACATACTTCTTACAATCGCTTACAATGCAAAAGCCTGGTGTCATTTTTGTTGGATTTGTATTGTCTGTTATGTACATTAGCAAAGCACCTGACTGAGAGATGATTCTAAGCTCCATTGAAGCAAACAGGTTTTGGCAGAATAGCACCTAACTGAGGCTAGCTTAGGCACTTTAAACAAAAAGGACAGCATGGACAAGTTGGGCTGAAGGGCCTGTTTCCATACTGTAAACTTCTTTGACTCTATGAATGGGATCCTCCTAGCTTGAAGTGGAAACAGCTATCCAATGGGAAACAATGATCTGTCCCACTATCAAAGTACCCCCACTATCATTAGCATCTCCGTTCTAAATGGTCTACTCTGAATCTTCAGACTGTGACTCCTAATTCTGGACTCCCCTATCTTTTGAGAATATCTTCCCTGCATTTATCCTATCTACTCCTGTTAAAATTTTATAATTCTCTACGAGATCCTTCTTCATTCACCCAAACTCCAGTGAAAACAATCGTAACCTTATTATTCTCTCCTCAAACATCAGTCCCGCCATCCCTGGAATCAGTCTGGTGAGCCTTTGCTCCGTCCCTTGAGAACAAGGACATCCTTCTTCAGAAAAGGAGACCAAAACTGAACACAGTATTCTAGGTATGGCACTTGTACTCTACACCAATCAAGTGGGAATTTGTAACTGGTAGCTGTTTCTTTTCATGTTGTGCCAACTTAACTCATGAAGCTGGAGCTTCCTCCTGGGGGCACAGTCTGTGTGGAGTTCCTTATCCTTGACATTCCTGGTATTATCCAAAGGAAAAGGATAACAGCACAGCTGCAGAAACTGCTGGAAAGCTGCCTGATAATTGGCAGGTTACCTCCTCAGGAATCCATTCTGGCTTCTCCGTCAGGATCTGCTCCCTCAGCCTTTTTCTCCCCCAGGACACCCGTGAGAAAATGTGGTTATTTAGCTGGAGGTTTGGCTTAACCACACACCAGTGGGCCTTTATGCCACATGCTTGAGAACCCAGCCTCCTCTGAATCCCCGATACTTTGGTCAAGTTCTGTGAGGTAATCATTTTATGTATTATCCCCGCGGGGAGGATCTATTGATGGGATGAACAGACTTGATACTTCATAATAACCCAGACACACACACAGATTTGACAGGGTAGATCATGAATCTACCTCCTGCGATACAGAAATTAAGAATAAGAGAACTTAACAACAATTTTAGAGACAAACCACTTTCACTGCGAAATAAGGAAAAACTTTTTCACTCAAAAGGCAATCTCTATTTGTTATAAAGTATCTTTGGGAATGTGCTCACGTGTATTGTTAGAAAGATATCAATTAATTTCCACACAGTAAAATCTCACAAACAGCAAACGCTAATGACCAGATAATTTGTTTCTAGTGATGTTTAGTAAAAAGTCTGACAACACCAGGTTAAACTCCAACTGGTTTATTTGGTAACACAAGCTTCTGGAGTGCTGCTCCTTCATCAGGTGAATTTAGTGAGATTGGTTGAGGGATAAATATTGGCTACAATACTACATAGAACTCCCATGTATTTTTCTGAAATAGTAATGTGGGAGTTTATACATCCGGCCATGAGATGGATTTATCTCCTAATAGGTGACATCCCATAGAATCCCTACAGTACAGAAGGAGCCCATTTGACCCATCGAGTCTGCACCGACCACAATCCCACCCAGGCTCAATCCCTATAATCCCATGCATTTACCCTACTAGTCTCCCTGACTCTAAGAAGCAATTTAGCATGGTCAATCTACCTGCAGGGTGCATCAGCCCAGGCTTTGTGCTCCAGTCTTTGGAGCTGGAGCTGAAACTACAACTTACACCTCAAGTGAGACTGCTACCCGCTGAGCTGCGGCTGACAGCTACGCAAAGAGTGATTCTGGTCTTTCAATTCCTCACGTACTAGCGACAGATGTATAGTTTATTTGGCACAACATTTTTAAAAACTTCACAGACAGGGATAGGAAACAACAAAGAATTAAACACAGCTTTTATGTTGCACAGATGTTTATGAAATTTTTCTTTTCTTTGAAAAAGGATCTTTTTATCAAAGCAAAAGAGAAAACAAAATGCATCAATTAATGCCGCCACATTGTCTGAAATTACCTCTATAGAATTTCCTGAAATTAATTCCTTGTATCAGCTTTCGTGTCATTAGAATGCCTACAATATTGTCCCTTTGTTCATGCCATACATTGACTGAGATAAGCTTTATATTCTAGGGACACTGATGGTATGAAATCCACTAATTGTAGGTTTTACATTTTCAAACATACCTTTACAGGGGGTTGACTTTATACAGCATGTTTGGTACAGCACACTTAAGTAACTGTCCTTTCAATTCCAATATTGCAATTGCACCTTTCAAAGCCTTTTAACAAATATATATACATGTACCACACCGGGATAGGAAATGATTTGCTCTATAGTGACAGTGTCAGGAAACACTCCAGTGTACCTCCAGTTCAAATCATTCATCACAATAGACATCCAATCTGTACAATTCCTCAGGGAAAGCAGCATGATGAAAATATAGAAACATAGAAGATAGGAGCAGGAAGAGGCCATTTGGCCCTTTGAACCTGCTCTGCCATTCATTACAATCATGGATGATCATCCAATTCAATAACCTAATCCTGCTTTTTTCCCCATAAGGTTTGACCCCATTCGCCCCCAAGTGCTAGATCCAGCCACCTCTTGAATACATTCAATATTTTGGCATCAACTACTTCCTGTAGTAATGAATTCCACAGGCTTTCTTTGGGTGAAGAAATGTCTCCTCACCTCCATCCTAATGGTCTACATAGAACATAGAACATTACAGCGCAGAACAGGCCCTTCGGCCTTCGATGTTGCGCCGACCAATTAGGAACAAGCAGTGACCCTCTAACCTAAACCATTCCCTTTTCATCCATAAACTTATCTACTAACCTCTTAAACGCCACCAAACTTGGCGCATCTACAACTGACACAGGCAGGGCATTCCATACCCTTACCACCCTCTGGGTAAAGAACCTACCTCTGACATCTGTCCTAAAACCACCACCCCTTAATTTAAAGCTATGTCCCCTCGTGCTAGCTTTCTCCATCCTAGGAAAAAGACTATCACTGTCCACCCTATCTAAACCTCTAATCATCTTATATGTTTCAATAAGGTCTCCTCTTAGCCGCCTTCTTTCTAACGAAAACAACCTCAAATCCCTCAGCCTCTCTTCATAAGACCTGCCCTCCATACCAGCAACATCCTGGTAAACCTCCTCTGTACCCTCTCCAATGCCTCCACATCTTTCTTATAATGTGGGGACCAGAACTGCACACAATACTCCAAGTGCGGCCGCACTAGAGTTTTGTACAGTTGCAACATGACGTTGCGGCTCCAAAATTCAATCCTCCTACCAATAAAAGCTAAGACTCCGTATGCCTTCTTAACAACCTTCTCGACTTGATTGCCAACTTTCAGGGATCTATGCACACATACACCAAGATCCCTCTGTTCATCAACACTATTAAGAGTCCTACCATTAGCCCTTTACTCTACACATTTGTCTATTCTGAATCTTCCTAGTGACCCCTAGTTCTGGACTCTCCCACCTTTGAGAATATCTTCCCTGCATTCATCCTACCTACTCCTTTAGAATTTTATAATTCTCTACGAGATCCTTCCTCATTCACCTGAACTCCAGTGAAAACAATTGTAACCTTATCATTCTCTCCTCAAACATCAGTTCCGTCATCCCTGGAATCAGCCTGGTGAACCTTCTCTGTACTCCCTCGAGAACAAGGGTGTCCTTCCTCAGAAAAGGAGACCAAAACTGCACAGAGTAATCTAGGTGTGGTCTCACCAAGGCCCTGCATAGTTACAATAACACATCCCTGCTCCTGTACGCAAATCTTCTCACAATGAAGACCATATCCTGGTTGTATTTGGAAATGTTTCGGTGCCATCCAATTAAAATCCTGAACAGAGTTTTTGTTACTTCTGGACTGGAATATTCCAATGTTCCCCTGACCAATCTTCCATCCACCATCTGTGGCACAGTGGTTAGCTCTGTTGCCTCACAAAGCCAGTGACCCGAGTTTGATTCCTGGCTTGGGTCACAGTCTGTGTGGAGTTTGCACATTCTCCCCGTGTCTGCATCAGTTTCTTCTGGATGCTTCGGTTTCGTCCCATGGTCCAAAGATGTCTGGTTAAGGTGGATTGGTCATACCAAAATTGCCTTTAGTGTCAGGAGGGTCTAGTTAAGATAAATGCAAAGAGTTATGGAAATAGGGATTGAGTGGGATTGCGGTCAGTACAGACTCCATGGGCCGAATGGCCGCCTCCTGCACTGTAGGATTCTATGACAAACCTCTTCTCCTCGAATTCTTCACAGTCTCTATCTGCTACCCAGTTTCGTTTACCCCTCACTCCCCTCCTCACTGGCTTCCGGTGAAGCAACACCCTGATTTTAAAATTTTCATTCTTGTGTTAAAATCCCCCCATGGATTAGTCCCACCTGATCTCTAAAACTTCTTCCAGCTCCACAAACCTCCAAGATCTCTACCCTCCTCCAATTCCTATCAATACCCAATTATCATCTCTCTATCATTGAGAAGGTGCACAGCGAAGGTTTATCAGGCTGAGTCCTGGGATGGCAGATCTGTCACGAGGAGAGACCAAGTTGGTTAGGATTACATTCACCGGAGTTTAAAAGAGTGAGAGGGGATCTCATAGAACTTATAAAATTCTAACAAGGTTAGACAAGATAGATTCAGAAAGAATGTTCCCAGTGGTGGGGGAGTCCAGAACTAGGGGGTCATAGTTTGAGGGTAGGGATAAATCTTATAAAACTGAGGTGAGGAGAACTTTCTTCACCCAGAGAGTGGTGAATGTGTAGAATTCACTATCAGAGAATGTAGTTCAGGCTAAAACATTGTCTGACTTCCAGAAGAAATTAGATATAGTTCTTGGGGCTAAAGGGATCAACGGGTATGGGGCGGTGGGGGGTGGATGGGAAGGGGAGATCAGGATATTGAATTTGGTGATCAGCCATGATCACAATGAATAGCAGAGCAGGCTCAAAGGGCCAAATTTTGACTTGATTTATTATTAATCACATATTAGCATACAGTGAAAAGTACTGCTTCTTGCTCGCTATACAGATAAAGCATACCATTCATAGGGAAAGAAAGAAGAGAGTGCAGAATGTAGTGTTACAGTCATAGCTAGGGGTGTAGAGAAAGGTCAACTTAAGACATTGTCAATTCATTCAAAAGTCTGATGGCAGCAAGAAAGAAGCTGTTCTTGAGTCAAGACGCTACAACAATGGATAAATGGACACCGCTCGGCAATCATCAGGCGGGAGTGTTCCCTTCCTGCCAGGAAACGTTTCAGCAATCACGAGTATTGAGCCTGCAATCTTTGGGAAGTGTTCTCCAAGGCAGCCTTCACGACACACGAGAATGCAGAATAAGAACTAGGAGCAGGAGTCGGCCATTTTGCCCCTCGAGCCTGCTCTGCCATTCAATAAGATCACGGCTGATCTTTTTGTGGACTCAGCTCCACTTACCCACCAGCTCACCATAATCCTTAATTCCTTTAATGTCCAAAAATTTATCTACCCTTGACTTAAAAACATTCAATGAGGTAGCCTCAAAGTGCTTCACTGGGCAGGAAATTCCACAGATTTCCAAATTCTTCCTCAACTCATCCTAAATCTGCTTCCCCTTATTTTGAGGCTTTGCCCCCTAGTTCTAATTTCACCTGCCGGTGGAAACAACTTTCCTGCTCCTATCTTATCTATTCCCTTCATAGTCTTATATGTTTTTATAAGATTTCCCCTCATTTTTCTGAATTCCAATGAGTATAGCCCCAGTCCACTCAGTCTGTCCTCATAAGCCAACACTCTCAACTCTGGAATCAACCCTCTCCAGTGCCAGTATATTCTTTCTCAAGTAAGGAGACCAAAACTGTACACAGTACTCCAGGTGTGGCCTCACCAGCACCTTATACAGCTGCACCATAATCTCACTGTTTTTAAACTCCATCCCTCTAGCAATGAAGGACAAAATTCCATTTGCCTTCTTAATTACCTGCTGGACCTGCAAACCAACTCCTTGTAATTCCTGCACAAGGACTCCCAGGTTCCTCTGCACAGCAGCATGCTGCAATTTTTTTACCATTTAAATAATAGTCCATTTTGCTGTTATTCCTACCAAAATGGATGACCTCACACTTACCAATGTTGTACTCCATCTGCCAGACCCTCACCCACCCAATTAGACTGCCTATATCCCTTTGCAGACTTTCAGCATCCTGTGCGCACTTTGCTCTTCTAACCATCTTAGTGTCAACTGTGAATTTTGACAGACTATGTTTGGTCCCCAACTCCAAATCATCTATATAAATCATAAACAATTGCAGTCCCAACACTGATCTCTGAGGCACACCACTAGTCACTGATTGCCAATCAGAAAATCCCCCATTTTATCCCCACTCTTTGCTTTCTGTTAGTTAACCAATCCTCTATCCGTGCTATACATTACCCGTAATACTGTGCACCTTTATCTTATGTAACAGTCTTTGGTGTGGCACCTTGTCAAATGTTTTCTGGAAATCCAGACACACCACATCCACAGGTTCCCCATTGTCCACTGCACATGTAATGTTCTCAAAGAATTCCACCAAATTAGTCAAACATGACCTGCCCTTCATGAACCCATGCTGCATCTTACCAATGGGACAATTTATATCCAGATGTCTTGCTATTTTTTCCTTGATGATAGATTTAAGCATTTCTCTACAACAGAAGTTAAGCTAACCAGCCTATAATTACCTGCATTTGACTACCTCCATTTTTAAATGCTGAGCAAAAACTGATAGCCAAGTTTTGCACACATGAGGATGGCCTCAACTGGGGTCATGGGTTCATGTCACACTATCTGTAACTCCCCAGGACTTGCAAAATCTCACTAACTCTCCTGGCTGGAGACAATTCACACCTCTTTAACCTATGCTTAACCATCTCTCCCACTTGCATTGTCTGTACCTGTAAAGGCTTGATTACCTGTTAAGACTCGCATTCCAACTATTATCTTGCAATTGAGTTTGTGTCTATATTATGCCCTGTATGTGAACCAAACTCCCTCTCACCTGATGAAGGGGCTGCACTCCAAAAGCTCGTGCTACCAAATAAACCTGTTGGATTTTAACTTGGTGTTGCGAGACTTCTTACAATTGTTACATGCCCTCCGGTGCCAACACTGGTAGCTGGCAGAGTGCTTTATGAGCTGGAATGTGATCACATCTACAAATGGCCTATTCTTATGTTTCTATGCTTTTCAGCTGTCCGAGCTCCAAGTTGTGGAATTCCGTCCTTCAAACTTTACCACTTTCTACCTCAATGTTCTTCTTTAAGAACTTCATTTTTTACCAAATGTTTAGTTTCTCCAGCTAACAATTTTTTTTGGCTCGGTGTCTATTTTGGATAATTGAAGGCTCTGCAATGATTTTCTAAGCTATATAAATGTAAGCTGTTTAGCTGCTGTAATCAGGGAATTCTTCACACAGACAGCAAAATAGATCCAGGTAGACTAGCTGAGATGAAAGTCTGAAATCCCACAAAGCAGAGAAGATAACGTGAAGATGTAATCAGTGTTTAAAATGATGAAGGGCTTTTACTCAGTAAATAATCAGAAACTGTTACCACTGACAGCAGGGTCAGGAACCAGAGGACATAGGTTTAAGATAATTGGCAAAGGATAAAGAGAGGGTGGTGAAGAGAATAGATGGGCTGAATGGCCTTCCTTATCTGTAATTATCTTGGAGTTTTATGCATCTCTGAAAGTGGTATTTCATAATTCCAGGCTTTTTCTGCTGACACTAGTAACTGGGAGAATACTTTGTGAGCTGGAATGTGATTATATCTACAAAAGGTAAGGGAGGAGCCCTCAGAGGCAGGGCAAAGATTCTCAGTTTGACCGACTGGTTTATTGTGCTGTTTGGCCATGTGTGTATGCAAACTCTCCCATTCTGTCGCCTTCCTCCCATTCTGGTGTCACTCACGGCTCTGTGTTTGTGTTTCAGAAGGTGGTGATCCCACTCCAGGAACTTGACCACTTTGTCCGGGAAGACATTCCCAGAGCAGTATTTGGGGGACTGCTGCACCGTTGTTTGGAAGAGATGCTAAACTGCCAAATATTAGTGATCCAATGATACTATTTGAAGGAAAACAAAGGCGTTTTCCTTGGGACCCTGTCCAATCTTTATCCCTTAAGAAACATCATTAAAGTCAGTGGTCTAGTCATTAATGCATTGCTGCTTGTGGGATCTTGCTGTGTGCAAATTAGCCTGATGTTTTTTCTATATTACAAGAGTGATTGTCCTTTAGAAAATGCTTGATGGTCTCGATAGATGCTGCCTATATATGTTTGCTCTTTACCTGCCATCTCTGCATTAACTGGCCGTGCCCATTCCCACTGCGCGCTACAATGGGCAAGGCTCTGATATGTGGAGCGACTGGGCGAGGTTGAATGTGTGCCCTGCTATGTTGTTATTGTGGGCACAGTTCCAGCTGTGTGTCGCTTACAGCTGGAAACAGCACTTTGCTTTCTTAAACTTTCAAAAGGTGGAAGAAAAATAAAACGCTGACAAGTTTTAACATCAGATGTGGTTTTATCTGTGGTCAGTTTCAGCATGAATAGGTGCAGACTAGCAGATTAAAACTGATAAGGGAAACTAAACAAATTACATGCTATTATTCTTCAATATTACTATGATTATCAGGCACAATGAGTGAATAATAAGGAGCATTGTGAAAGGTGACTCTCTGGTTCACTTAGTGTAATGAGCTCTTTTACAGAGTTGCACAGTAAACAACAGCTGCCTTTATTAATCACTAATCAATGTCTTGCTGTTTGCTTGCTTTTCTAATTGTAATTCAATTCCACTTTTAATCGTCTATCCTGCAATAGGCTCTGATAATCCAGTCAATACTCTAAAGCAGAGGCTTAGATTCCTGATATGCTATTTCAGCTGAAAAGGTTCCCGTTTCCACTTTGATCAATCCTGTTTCAAACTGTAATCATTTTCTTCCTTCATATGTTTAGCACCGAATGTAATATTTGTAAGGATTGTAACTTTAGTACTTCCCCTTGAGTTTACAGCGCAGTCAGGTGCAAACGTGCAGGTGCAATATTCCACAGCTTAGCACAGGGACTGAATGTGCCAGTTTTTATTCTGGCTTCATGTGAATGTAGAAAGGAGAGGAGAGAAAGGAGGAGAGAGAAAAGGAGAGAGAAGGAGAGAGGGAAGACAAGAGAGGGGAGAGAAGAGACAAGAGAGAAGGAGAGTGGAAGGAGAGTGGAAGTGGGGAAGAGGAAAAGGATGAAGACAGGGAGAGAAGAAGTGGAGTGGAGAAGAGAGAGTAGAGGGTGAGAGAGATGAAAGTGGAGGAGGAGAGTGGTGGTGAGATGGGAAGGAGAGGGATTAAGGAGGGTGAGGGATAAGAGGAGAATATTGGCACATTGCCTTCCCATTGCATTTGTTGCAATGGTCAGAGATGAGGAAATAACTTCAATCCATTGAACATAATTTGTATCCTATTCACCACAATTTTTAATAGTGAGATTACTATTTTGAAGAACGTTTATAGAATAAATGGTTCTGAAAATTATTCTTATATCACAACAGAACCGATAACTATCAGAGCTGGAAACCTTCAAATTGACACTTTATATCACAGCGCCATCACCATCAAAAAAAAATTAAAAGTGAGTGATTTGCCCAAACAACGCTAACATTAACCCTAACCCGAACTCTAACCCTAACCCAACCTACACTACCCTAACCCTAACCTGAGCACTACCCACATTACTCTAACCGTACCTGACCCTAGCCCTAAACCTAACCTACCCTAGCCTTAAGAGTACCCCGAACTCTAATCCTAGCCCTAAACCTAACCTAAACCCTGACCCTAGCCTGAACCCTAACACTGATCCTAAATCAAACTCACCAATCCAGCCACCCAACTGTCCCTAACCCAATGCCATGAAACCCTAACCTACCTTACCCAACCTCTATCCTACCCAGTCCTATTCCTACCCTATCCAACAGTACCATACCCAAGCCAACCTTACTCTAACACTAACATAACTCTATCCTACACTATCTGACTTACCCTAAATCTAAACCTACCTAACCTTACCCATAACCTAGCCCTACTTTACCCAACCATCCCTAACTAATCCTGTCCCTAATCTTAACCCTAACCCTATCCTACCCTAACCCATCCAACCCTACCCCGAACCCTTACCCTAATATGACCTGAACCCTAACCCTACCCTACAACTTTCACTCCTGGATGTCCAACACAGAATATATTGAGTAATGAGGTGCGGTGGAGCACAGTGTCGGGGAGAGAGTTTGGTTCTCACAGGCTTTCTACATCACAGAGTCATAGCTTTCAGCCCGGTCTCTGGCACCAGACACAGGAGTGGAAGCCATGGAGAGAGAGAACATTTCATATCCTGGTTGCTCGCTGCAGTATACAATCATGGTTACCGTAGTATCTTCAGAGCCATCCTTTCAGTACCAGAAGGTTCAAGCACTAGATGGCTGAAAAATGAATTTAGAAAAACAGGAAGAGGTCATTCAGCCTCTTAATTCAATCATTTCTGATCTGTGTCTCAGCTCTATTTTCCAAACTTTACTGCATATCTTTTGGTGTTCTTACCAAAAATCTCGCTAACTCAACGTTACAAGGTCCATTTGATCCCAGATCAACAATATTAGAAATAGGCATTTAGCCAAGATGAATACATGGCTGGAGAGATAATGCAGGATTTCTGAGATACAGGGACTGTTTTTAGTGTCAGTGAGACCTGTACAACTTGGACTGGTTGCACCTGAACTGAAATGGGAGCAGCGGCCTTGCAGGAGAGTTGCTAGTGCTGTTGGGGAGGGTATAAACTAACTTGACAGGGGTGCAGGATCCTGAGAGAAGGTTCAGCAGAGGGAGGTGCACAAATTAGGAGACACAATACATGAAGCAGGAAGGCATTGTGGTTATAGGTCAGTTTGCAGATGATACAAAGATATGTAGAGGAAATATATGTATTGAGGAAGCAGGGGGGCTGCAGAAGGATTTGGACAGGGTAGGGGAAGGAGCAAAGAAGTGGCAGATGGAATACAATGTGGCTAAGTGTGAGGTTATGCACTTTGGAAGGAAGAATGGAGGCATAGACTATTTTCTAAATGGAAAAATGTTTAGGAACACAAAGGGAATCGGGACTCATTGTTCAAGATTCCCTTAAGATTAATGTGCAGATTCAGTTATCAGTTAGACCTGTTAAATTCTATCAAGATAGACAAGTCGCCGGGACCGGATGGGATGTACCCCAGGTTATTGTGGGAGGTGAGGGAAGTGGTTGCAGAGCCCCTGGCGATGATCTTTGTGTCGTCCATGGAAACAGGAGAGGTTCCGGAGGATTGGAGGATTGCGGATGTGGTTCCTATCTTTAAGAAAGGGAACAGGGATAGTCCAGGATATTACCGACCGGTGAGTTTGACTTCAGTGGTTGGTAAGCTGATGGAGAAGCTTCTGAGAGATAAGATGTATGAACATTTGGAGAAGTTTGGACTGATTAGAAATAGTCAGCATGGTTTTGTCAAGGGCAGGTCATGCCTTACGAGCCTAGTTGAGTTCTTCGAAAATGTGACTGAACACATAGACGAAGGAAGGGCGGTGGACGTAGTGTACATGGACTTTAGTAAGGCGTTTGATAAGGTCCCACACACAAGGCTTCTGGAGAAGGTGAGAGGGCATGGGATCCAAGGGGCTTTGGCCTCGTGGATCCAGAACTGGCTTGCCGGCAGAAGGCAGAGAGTGGTTGTGGATGGGTCTTGTTCTGCATGGAGGTCGGTAACCAGTGGAGTGCCCCAGGGATCTGTTCTGGGACCCCTGCTGTTTGTTATTTTCATAAATGACCTGGATGAGGAAGTGGAGGGATGGGTTAGCAAGTTGGCCGACGGTACAAAGATCGGCGGCGTTGTGGATGGTTTGGAGGGATGCCAAAAGTTGCAGCGGGACATAGACAGGATGCAAGACTGGGCGGAGAAGTGGCAGATGGACTTCAACGCAGATAAATGTGTAGTGGTCCATTTTGGCAGGAATAATGGGATGAAGGAGTACAATATAAGGGGTAGGAGTCTTAGCTGTGTTGTAGAGCAGAAGGATCTCGGGGTCCGGGTCCATAGGACTCTTAAATCGGCCTCGCAGGTGGAGGAAGTGGTCAAGAAGGCGTACGGTGTACTGGCCTTCATTAATCGAGGAATAGAGTTTAGGAGTCAGGAGGTAATGATGCAGCTCTATAAGACTCTTGTCAGACCCCAGTTGGAGTATTGTGCGCAGTTCTGGTCGTCTCATTATAGGAAGGATGTAGAGGCCATTGAGAGAGTTCAGAGGAAATTTACAAGGATGCTGCCTGGATTGGGAGGCAGGCCTTATGAAGATAGGTTGAGGGAGCTGGGACTGTTCTCACTGGAGAAACATAGGTTGAGAGGCGACCTGATAGAGGTTTATAAAATGTTGAGAGGAATAGATAGGGTGGACTCTCAGAGACTATTTCTCCGAGCGGAAATGGTCAATATGAGAGGACACAGATTTAAGGTGCAGGGAAGCAAATACAAAGGAGATGTCAGGGGTAGGTTTTTCACTCAGAGGGTGGTGAGTGAATGGAACCGACTGCCGTCGGAGGTTGTTGAGGCAAACTCACTGGGGTCTTTTAAGAGACTTCTGGATGAGTATATGGAAAAGAATAGGATAGGGGGTTATAGATAGGTCTGTGGATTGGTAGATGTGATCGGCGCAACTCGTGGGCCGAAGGGCCTGTTTGTGCTGTATTGTTCTATGTTCTATGTTGTTCTAGAAAGCCAAATGCAATGTTAGTATTCATGTCAAGGAGGCTAAATACAAGAGCAGGGATGTACTTCTGAGGCTGTAGAAGGCTCTGGTCAGACTGTATGTGGAGTATTGTGACCAGTTTTGGGTCCACATCTAAGGAAGGATGTGCTGGGCCTTGGAAAAGCCTTTAAATGTCTTGTTTGTGATCAGAACTTCCCACTCACCTGACGAAGAAACAGCGTTCCGAAAATCAGTGATGTTTACTACAAAATAAACCTGTTGGACTTTAACCTGGTGTTGTGAGACTTTTTGCCTGGAAAAGGTCCAAAGGAGGTTCACAAGAATAATCCCTGGAATGAAAAGTTTTTTTGTATGAGGAATAGTTGAGGATTCTGGGTCTGTACCCGTTGGATTTTAGAAAGATGAAGGGGGGAACCTTATTGAAACTTACAGGATACTGCGAGGCCTGGATAGAGTGGACATGGAGAGGATGTTTCCACTAGTAGGAAAAACTAGAACAAGAGGGCACAGCATCAGACTAAACAGAGATGATCCTTTAAAACTGAGATGAGGAGGAATTTCTTCAGCCAGGGAGTGGTGAATCTGTGGAACTCTTTGCTGCAGACGGCTGTGGAGGCCGGGTCATTGAGTGTCTATAAGACAGAGGTAGATAGATTCTTGATTAATAAGGGGATCAGAGGTTATGGGGAAAAGGCAGGAGAATGGGGATGAGAAAAATATCAGCCAGGATTAAATGGCGGAATAGACTCGATGGACAGATCAGTAGCAAATGGAATTCAAATTGGATAAATGTGAAGTGATGCACTTGGCAGGACAAACAAAACAAGAGAATGCATGATGAAGGGCAGGATCTGGGAAACTCCAAGGGTCAGAGGGACCTTGGTCTGCTACCTTGCAGGACAGGTGGATAAAGTGTTTAAGAAGGCGCATGGTATACTTGCCTTTATTAACAGAGGCATGGGGTTTCTGAGTAGGGAGGTTATGCTGGAACTGTACAAAATGTTGGTTAGGCCACAGCTAGAGTATTGTGTACAGCACATTATAGGAGGGATGTGATAGCACTGGGATGGGTGCAGAGGAGATTGACCAAGGTATTGACTGGGTTGGAGAGTTTTTAGTTATGAGGAGAGATTGGTTGTTTTCCTTGGAGCAGACGAGACTGAGGGGGGAAATGATTGAGATGTATAAAATAACGAGGGACAAAGATAGAGTAGGTAGGAAGAAAGTTTTCCCCTTGGTAGGGGGATCAGTGACTAGGGGGCAGAGATTTAAGGTGAGGATCAGGTGATTTAGAAAGGATGTGAAGGAATACTTTCTCACCTGGAGAGTGGTGAGAGTATGGAACTCACTGTCTGAGAGGGTGATGGAGACAGAGACCCTCATAATAAGTATTGAAATGTACACTTGTGGGGCTAAGGAATACAAGGCTATGGGCCAAGTGCTGGAAGGTGGGGTTGGAATAGTTCAGTGATTTGTCTTTGACTGGTGCAAGCATGATGGCCAGAGTTATATTATAGGCTTCTATGAGTCTATTATGAGGAGGAAAAAGTCACTTAGAAATTACAGTGACTATCCGCAATGCATGGTCTGAAGGGAGGGTGGAAATAGATTCAATAACACCTGACAGGAGGGAATTTGATGCGGATTTGAAGGGGAAAAATACTCTAGGGCCAAAAGGAAATAAGAGGGCGAGCACAGGCCCGATGGGCCAACTGGCCTCCTGTGCTGTGAAGTTCGATTAAATGTGCTCACCAAAAACAAAAAGAATAATAGATGATGTGGGTGACACAGCGGTCAGAACTGCTGCCTCAAAGTTCCATGGAACCCAGGTTCAATACCGGCCTCAGACGTATGGAGTTTCCACATTCTCGTATCTACATGGGTTCCTTCCAGTGCTCTGGTTTCCTCCCACATGCTAAAGATATGCAGGTTAGATGGATTAGCCATGCTGTATTACCCCTTAGTGTCATGGGGATTAGCTAGGGTAAATGTGGGGTTATGGGATTTAGTGCTTGGGTGGGATCATGGTTGGTGCAAACTTGATGGGCTGAGTGGCCTCCTCCTGCACTTTAGGATTCTATGACAATACTTTTTAAATAGATCTCAAGTTGTTGCCGATTAATGAGTTATCATCGGCCCCTTAATTGTCCAATATGATCAACTCCAATTATTCCAAATTAGCCAATGACCTTGGCTCCTGATTTTTCTATTCAACAGGCAGATACCCTGGGGCAGATTATTAACCCTGGGCACTGGCTGATCTCATTCGCACAACAAAATATTATTTGTCTTTCCAGTATTAGACAAATAATTATCTCTTATAGCTGCAAACATGCTAATAGTTTACAGAGTAAAGACATGTCATAAAGTGAACTCAATCAATGGCTCTGCTACAGTTCTAACCATGTGTTATCAATGAAGGCAAACAGATATGGCTGAAGTGCATGATAAGGTTTAACATAGAAAAGGCAATATGGATCTCCAAAAGTAATCCACATAATCCTAATTGATTAAATATTGAAATGTTTAACGAGGCATGCTGGATTTTACTCCAATGCAATGCGCCTCATCTGATCTTCCTCTTGATTCTCTGCCTGGAGAACTCTCTGCTCCAGTAACATTTTAAAATTACTTTGAATTTGGACACATTCATGAGGGCAGTGATCTATGTTGGCAACCTTGGCTCAGTCAGAAGGTTATGGCCAAGAACCATTGCCAGAAACTTGGGCAGTATTTCACTCGTTCTGCTGCCTCACAGTGCCAGAGACCCGAGTTCAATTCCCTGTCTGTGTAGAGTTTGCACGATCCCCCCATGTCTGTGTGGGTTTCCTCCGGGTGCTCCAGTTTTCTCCCACAAGTCTGAAAGAAGTGTTGGTTAGGTATATTAGCCATGCTAAATTCTCCCTCAGTGTACATGTATAGGCGCCGGAGTGTGGCAACAAGGTGGTTTTCACAATAACTTCATTGCAGTGTGAATGTAAATCTACTTGTGACACTAATAAATAAACTTTACTTTTTGTGTGTCCCTGCCGGGTATGTTTTCAGCTGGATGTATGTAAAATAGAGTGTAAAATAGAGTGTAAAATAGAGTAGAAAGTGCAGGGGAAAGAGAAAGTCCCTTTTTTCCAAGATTCATCAATCAATTCAGAAATCACAGAAATGCAGCAGTAAAATGATAATTGTCAGCATTTGGATGCAAATATCATCGAATATTTATACAGCGTGGGTCACCAACATTAAGGATCACAATGATATAATGCAGTGTTAGTTTGTGATCACCTACAGCTGATCCAACCGTGACATTAAACTAGAAAATACAAACTTTATTTGATGCCATCATGCAATATTGTTAATTTGACAGGGGAATATCCTGTTAGTTATTTATTAGACTGTACATTGATTTCAGTGACTGCCTTAACCCTCATTAACACCATTACACCATGTGGACACACGGATAGGAAATTCATATAATAACAAATTACTCCGGATGCTGGAACCTGAAACAAAACAGAAAACACTGGAGAACCTCAACAGGTCTGACAACATCTGTGGAGAGAGAATAGAACCAACATTTCAAGTCAGGATGACTATTTATCAGGGCTCAAAACTTTGGCTCTGTTCTCTCTCCACAGATATAGTCAGACTTGCTGAGATTTTCCAACATTTTGTGACAGGAAATTCATATTTGAAGGAATAATTCAATACATGCAACCCAGATAAATGGCACAAGAACTTTTTCATTCTATAGACGAATATGAAGACTTTCTCCTGCCTGAGTGCATGATATTATTCAATATAATAATTTCATACAAAAATGGAATTTGATTCTATTTAATCAATATTCTCGCAGGTCAAAAGAACAAATGATTCCTGAGCAACTAAGTGGAATAATTGAACCACACAGGTAAGAAGCGTTGATGTCTCCAGGTGTCTCTATGCAGCATTACTTTTAAGAAGCCAGAGAGCAAAGACTGAATGGTTCACAATTATTTCTGTGTTTTTTTTAGCAAGTCTGAAAACTCTGCTAATTACTGCTTCTCACTACAATAAATTTCCAATACCTACTTTGCAACACAACTTTACCATGAAATTTCATTCCTCAAAAATTTCATTAAAGCACCAAGACAGACTAGGATATAGTTAAGTAGATAAAAGGACAAGATTGAAGTTAATAAAAAGGACTACTGAGTATCTGAGTGTAAAACAGATTACTGATTTGGTATGAACCCGTTACATCTGGTAATTTAACCTCACAAAGATAAAGGCAAAATACTGCAGATCTGGAATCATACAATCCCTACAGTACAGAAGGAGGCTATTCAGCTCATTGAGCCTGCACTGACAATAATCCCACCCAGGCTCTATACCCATAACCACACACAATTACCCTGCTAATCCCCAAATCCCCCTCACAGTAAGGGGCAATTTAGCAGAACCAATCTACCTAACCTGCACATCTTTGGATTGTGGGAGGAAACCGAACACCCAGAGGAAACCCACACAGACGTGGAGAGAACATGTAAACTCCACACAGTTAGCGAAGCCGGGAATTGAATCTGGATCACTGGCGCTGTGAGGCAGCACTGCTAACTGCTGTGCAGTTGTACCGTCTGATCTGAAACACAATAGAAAATGCTGGAAAATCTTAGCAGGTCTGACAGCTGAAGTGTCGATCTGACTCAAAACGCTGGCTCTGTTTTCTCTCTCTACAGGCGCTGTCTGACCTGCTGAGATTTTCCAGCATTTTCTGTTTTTGATAACCTCACAAAGTCTACCTTCCATCAGCCGCAACATAAACAGATCTCTAGCAGTGATTCCACCCTGTGCTCACAAGATCATTATGAATGACAAAGTTTATCTCACCCAGTTCCTGTCACCCATCTGGAATGACATAACATACAGAGTACAGAAAAGAGACAGAGAATCTGGTGAACTGATGCGATGGCAATAATCCCTCTCTCAAAGTCAACGAAATGAAGGAAGTAGTCATTGTCATCAGGAAGTGTAGTGGAAAACATGCCCTTGTCTAACCCAATGGGGATGAAGTGAAAATCATAGAATCATAGATTCGATGATAATGGTCGGGGGTTTCAAGTTTCTCGATGTTCAGATCACCAACAACCAGTCCTAAACCCTCCTTGATAGTTAAGAAAACCCCACCTCACCCTGGATCCTGTGAGATTTAACCCTATGCAACAACCAACCACCTTGTCAAAGGCCTTGCTAAAGTCCATGTAGACAACAACTGCCCTCATCTACCTTCGCGGTTGCCCTTTTAAAAACTCAATCAAATTAATGAGACATGATTTTCCATTCACAAAGCCATGTTGACAGTCCCTAATCAGTTCTTGTGTCTGTTGCCTGTAGATCCTATCTCTCAAAATACCTTCCAACAACTTATCCATCACAACTGTGAGGTTCACTAGTCTGTAGTTCCCAGGCTTTTCCCTGCAGCCCTTTTTAAACAAAGGCACAACATTTTCCACCCTGCAACCTTCAGGCACCTCACCCGTGACTATCGATGATTCAAACACCTCGGCTAGGGGAACCCACAATTTCCTCCCTAGTCTCCCACAATGTCCTGGGATACGTTTCATCAAGTCTTGGGGATTTATCTACCTTTGATGCGCTTTAAGACTTTCAGCCCTTTTTTCTCTGTAATATGTACATTCCTCAAGACATCATTATTTATTTCCCCAAGTTCCTGAACAGTAAATACAATGAGAGATATTCATTTAGGATCTCATCCATCTCTTGTGGATCTGCACATAAATGACTTTGTTGATCCTTAAGAGGCCCTACTCTCTCCCTTGTTACTCTTTTGCCCTTTACATATTTGTAGTAGCTCTTTGGATTCTTCTTTGCCTTATCTGCCAAAACAATCTTAAGTCCCCTTTTTGCCCTCCTGATTTCTCTCTTAACTCCACTCCTACACCCCCTACACTCTTCAAAGGATTCACTTGAACCCAGCTGCCTATGCACGTAATATGCCTCCTCCTTCTTCTTCTTGACCAGTGTCTCAATATCCCGAATCATGTAGGGTTCCTTACTTCTATCAGCCTTGCCCTTCACTCTAAGAGGAATGTGTTACTCTGATTAACTCGCTTTTGAAAGCATGCAGCTTACCAGACATCCCTTTGCCTTCCCATAACTTTCGAAAGTTCCTGCTTGATACTATCAAAATTGGCCTTGACCCAATTTAGAATTTTAACTTTTGAGCCAAACCTTTCTTTCTCAATAGCTATCTTAAAACTAATAGACTTATGGTCACTGGTTCCAAATCGATCCCTCACTAACACTTCTGTCACCTGCCCTTCTTTAGCTCCCAAGAAGAGGTCAAGTTTTGCCCCCCTTCTAATCAGGCCATTCACACACTGAATGAGAAATTCCTCCTGAATACACTCAACAAATTTCTCTATGATTAGACTTTCCATTCCAGATTTTTATTCAATGCAGATTTCACCATCTGCCATGATCCTCAAAGCATTATCCTCCATCTCTCTTCCAGCGACAACACCATAACATCATCACTTCCCCGATTTGGGAGCTGAGAGTACTGAACGGAATGAAGCAGAAATAAATCATTGCCTCACTGGAAGGAATATCGGGGGCTTGGGGCAGGGAGGAGAGGGAACGAACAGTTGTTACATCTCCTGTGTTTACACGGTAAGGTGCTATAGGAAGGGACTAGATGTTTGGAGATGAGAAAGGAGGTTCTGCATTGTCAGTGTGTGGTGCTGGATATCAAATTAAGAAGCAAAAGCTCAAAATAACAATTTCTGGATTATTTCTGGAACAAGATGCAAATTGGCATCGATCAAATCAGACTAGAGAAATGATTGGTTACTCACAGTCTTCAAAGTTGGAGACATGTTTCACCTCCGAGCTTTGCACTCCAGAGGGTCTTGTTGTCCGTAGCTTTTCAAAGGTCCGCAAAGCTTTTGTTTTTCGTGCTTGAACTTGCCGCACTCTCTCCGTCTCCACTAGAGCACCATGGTTCAACCCCGGTGAAGTCTGTCTGTGAATGTGACTTGTCAGCGAAGCCTCAGTTACCCTCTTGCTCTGAACATGGTTTGTGATTGAATCCAACCCTGTATTTAATTGAGTGGCACAATATGGCAACAAGAATCAAAAAGAGGTCAATGGAAAAAAGGAGAACATTAATATAAATAGTACATCCTCAGAACATTCAAAGTATGTCACTACAGTTGTAATGCAGGAAAACATGGCAGCCAGTTAGTGCACAGCAACCTTTCTGAAACAACAGCAAGATAAATTACCAGACAACCAGTTTTAGTTGGTGACTGGGGAAGAATAATACAAAAGCACAATAAACAGGGACAGAAGTAGACCATTCGGCCCATTCAGCTTGCTCCACCATTCAATAGTATCATGGCTAATCCTAGGCTTCGACTCAATTTTCCCGTCATGCAAGGTGAGGTCTATCGGTGACACAGTGACACAGTGATTTGCCTCATAATACCAGAGACCTGGATTCGACTTCCAGCTTGGGTCATTGTCTCTGAGGAGTTTGCACATTCTCCCTGTGTCTGTGTGGGTTTCCTCTAGGTGCTCCGGTTCGTTCCACAGTCCAAAAGATGTGAGGTTAGACGGATTGGCCAAGCTAAATTGCCCCTTAGTGTCATGGGGATTATCTAGTGTAAATGTATATGGTTATAAGGATAGGGCCTGGGTGAGATTGTGGTCAATGCAGACTTGATGGGCCAAATGGCCACCTTCTGCACTGTGTGATTCTATGATTTAATATCCCCAAGAGACCAAAAATCTGTCTCTTCCAATCTTAAAAGTATTCAATGATAGAGCAACACAATCCGCTGGGGGAGAGAATTTCAAAGATTCACCATCCTTTCATTGAAGTAATTCATCTCTGTCCTAAATTGCCCTTTATCCCAAAACCTTAGGTTCCTCGGGCAGTGAAAACAATCTCAGCATCTACCCCATTCAAACCCCCTCAGAATTTTGTCAGTTTCAATGAGATTGCCTCTCATTCTTCTAAACTCCAGAGAATGTAAGCTCAATTTAGTCAGCCCCTCATCATTTGGATAGTCCACTCATCCCAGGGACTAATCCTGTGAACGTTCACTGTCTCACCTCCAGTATAAGTATATTCTTTCTTAAAGTGGAAATGAAAACTGCCCACAGCATTCCAGATGTGGTTTCATTAAAAACATCTTCAATTCTAGCAGGATTTCTTTCTTCCTGAACTCAAATCTCTTTCAACAAAGGCACCGTGCCATTTGCCTTCCTAATTTCCAGCTGAACCTGAATACTAACTTTCTGCATTCGTCATACCAGAACACCCAACTCTCTTTGAACATCAACACTTACGAGTTTCACCCATTAAGGAAATGTTCTGCTTTTCTATTCCTGTGACCAGAGTGAATTATTTCACATTTCCCCACGTTGCAATACCAGAAGTGGGTGGCTTGTCTTGCCCACTCACTCTGATGAAAAGTTCATCCAGACTCAAAATGTTGGCTCTATCCTCTCTCCACAGACGCTGTCAGACATGCTGAGATTTTCCAGCATTTTCTGATTTTGTTTCAGACTCCAACATCCACAGTATTTTATCTTTGACCATCTGTCCATATTTATTTGCAGTTCTCTGTGTTCCCCTCACAGCTCACCTTCCCACCTAACTTGGTATCATCAGCAAACTATTTTTCAGGTCACATGGGGAGAATTTCCCCACACTTTACATAGTAAAGCTTATTTATTAGTCACAAGTAAGGCTTACATTAATTCCTCTAGTTGTCACATTCCAGCGTCTGTATGGGTCAATGCACCTAACCAGCACGTCTTTTGGACTGAGGGAGGAAACCGGAGCACCCAGAGGAAACCCACGCAGACACAGGGACAACGTGCAAACTCCACACAGTGACCCAAGCTGGGAATTGAACTCGGCTTCCTAGTGCTGAGAGGCAGTTGTACTGAGCCACCAGACATAATTATTGAATATGAGCATAGACAGAGTTTAAATTTTCACCCAAATGACAGTGCAGCATTCCCACAGTGGATTGTAGGTCAGGTCTCTGGAATGGAGGCTTGAATCCTCAAACCTTTGAACTCAGTGTGCAAGAGTGCAGCCCACTGAGCTGATATGTTACTCCGAGTGAGATAAAGGGAAAAGCAGTGACTGTGGAAATCTCACTGTTCTTGGTTTTGTTCATTGCAACTTGTTTACAAGATTTTCCCAAGAACTGGAACATTTACTGTTCCAGTGGAGCCACTGACTGAAATTCCAAAGATGTTGACAGCTCCTCTCATTTGAATTGCTGGTGAAAGGATTTCCTGGTTGATTGACATTTGGCTTATTGGACCAGCCCTCCCTTTATTTACCAATCACAGCTCTCTTTATCAATTCTGACAAAATGTCACTCAAAGTAACTGTGGGGCAGGAATGGGGGAGTGGGGAGCACTGGGGCGAGAACAAAGACAATCAAATCCTTCTGAAGGATTTTCTAACAGTCAGCAAAGACCTAGCAGGGCCAGTGTGTGGTCCAAGGAACAATCATTCCAGTTCTGCCGAAGACTTACGACTTACAACACCAAATAAATGTTAAACTATCGCATTAATAGATTGTAGTCTGCAATGATTATCTGCAGTTAACCTGCTCCCTCCAAACATTGCACTCTTTCGATAGACCCTGCAGCTAAATGCTAAATACATCCAGCAAGCCATCACTTGACAATCAACTTTGTTGGGATTGGTGTAAAAATAGGAACCTCGTTAACTTTCTGCTAATTTGTCACCATCAGAAAAAAGAAATTGAAGTACAACATCTGCTGAAACTATACAGTGATTAAGCTCGACAATGTACTCTCCATCAAGAATTCATTAACTCAGTTTATTGGATGGTTCAATCTTTTGACCAAAGAAAATGCTTTTAATTATGTCACTAAAATATTAAAAGAACAGGTTGCCTGGGAGTAACTTTCCATCAACCAAGGCAGAACAACAAAGAAATCCAGTACTAAGGATCTAGCAGTACATGCTGGGGAGCTAGAGATAGACATAGAACAGAAAAATAGAAACTAGAAGCAGAAATAGGCCATTTAGCCCTTCGAATCTGCTCTGCCATTCATCTTGATCATGGATAATGATTAAAATCAATATCCTGATCCCCCTTTCCCTCACATTCCTTGATCCCTTTAGCCCTTAGAACTCTATCTAATTTCTTCTTCAAATCACACAATGTTTTGGCCTCAACTACATTCTGTGGTAGTGAATTCCATACCTCCCTCCTCTCCCCATGAAAAAATTTCTCCTCACCTCAGTCCTAAAAGGTTTACCCTTTATCCTCAAACTATGACCTCTGGTTCTGGATCCCCCACCATTGGGAACATTCTTTCTGAATCTACCCTATCTAACCCTGTTAAAATTTTATAATTTCTATGAGATCCTCTCTCACTTTTCTAAACTCCAGTAAATATAATCCTAACTTACTTAGTCTCTCCTCATATGACAATCCTGCTATTCCAGGAATCAGCCTAGGATAGCAAATCTTTCCTCAAAGTCTGATATTGGTAGTCAGGGAAATGTTAGAATCTACAAATAAAGAGAATGAGGACAATGTTATGTAATTTAAGATTAGAGATTGCAAAGTTCTTGAATGAATTGATATAGGGAAGGTCAAGGTTTTGGAGGTGTTGGCAGCCTTAAAAGTGGATAAATTCTCATGTGCAGATGAATTTTGTCTCTGGCTGCAGGAGGAGGCAAGGGAGGCGATTGCAGGGGCTCTGATTCAAATTTTTAGTCCTTTTCTGGCCGCAGGGGAAGTGCTCGAAGACTGGAGAACAACTAATATGGGTCAAAAACAAGAACAAAGAACAAGAACAAAGAGCAGCACAGCACGGGAAACAGGCCCTTCGGCCCAACGAGCCCACGCCGCCGTCCTAACGTCTTAATGACATATCCTTGACTTTAGGCTATGCCTATTGTTGAAGATTCCCATATAGGGACCAATATAGGGACAATTTGTTACCCAATCAGCCTAAGAGCACATTTTTGGGATGGGGGAGGAAACCGGAGCACCCGGAGAAAACCCACGCAACCACGGGGAGAACGCGCAAACTCCCGCAGACACAGGCCCAAATCCATGTGTCCGCACAGCAACAGCGATAGTCTCTGAGCTGTCATGTTGCCCATCTGATGGTCCAGTTTAAGCATACATTAACGACATGAAGCACTAGGCCACTCCTGAAGTAACATCTAAGAGCAGCTCTCGCACGACCTGCCGAATACATGCCCTTGTTGGTCAACAAGGTGGATCGAATTGCCTGCGGAAACAAGTAAGACTTAATTAAACATGCTAAAAAAAAACTAAGTCATTCCCGAGACGAAACTAAAAGATAGTCTACTACTATTTGGTCCTCCCGATATTCAAACAGTCCTGCTATATCCCTCTATCTGCAGACCGCTCATGTGGCTGTCCAAGAGACCCTTAAACAACCCTAGTGTGCCTGCTCCCACCACCTTACTCGGCAGTGCATTCCACACCCCCACTACCCTTTGTGTGAAAAACTGCCTCTAATATTCGTCTTACACATAGCCCCCCTCACCCTGAGCCCGTGACCCTTCGTTCTATCCATTTCTAATGGTGGAAAAAGCTTACCACCATTTACTCTATCTATACCCCTCATAATCTTATATACCTCTATTAGATCTCCTCTCAGCCGACGTCTTTCAAGGGAAAACAACCCCAGTGTGTTCAATCTTTCCTCGTAAGACAGCCCTTCCATACCAGGCAGCATCCTGGTGAATCTCCTCTGCACTCTCTCCAGGGCCTCTACATCCTTTCTGTAGTACGGCGACCAGAACTGGATGCAGTACTCCAGATGAGGCCTAACCAACGTTCTATACACCTGCAACATCAAACTCCTACTCTTGTATTCTATACCCCTTCCTATGAAGGCTAACATACCATACGCTTTTTTTACCACATTCTCCACCTGTACTGACACCTTCAAAGACTTGTGAACTTGCACCCCCAGGTCTCTCTGCATCTCTATACTCCGGATAGTTTTACCTTTTATCCTATAACTCCCCTCTACATTATTCCGGCCAAAATGCATCACCTCGCGTTTATTCGGATTAAATTCCATTTGCCATCTATCTGCCCAATCTACCAGCCTATCTATGTCATGTTGTATTGCCAGGCACTGCTCCTCAGTACCCGCCAATCCAATCATCTTAGTGTCATCAGCAAATTTGCTGATCACACCACCTACCCCTCTTCCAAGTCATTTATATACACCACAAATAGAAGGGGTCCTAGTACAGAGCCCTGTGGCACACCACTAGTGACAGACCTCCAGTTGGAAAAAGAGCCTTCCACTACTTCCCGCTGTCTCCTCCTCCCAAGCCAGTTCTCAACCCATCTACATACCTGGCCCTGTATACCATGCGCCTTCACCTTTTCTATCCGCCTACCATGAGGGACCTTATCAAACGCCTTACTGAAATCCATATAGACGACATCAACGGCTTGTCCTTCATCAACCGTTTTTGTCACCTCTTCAAAAAATTCCACTAGATTCGTAAGGCACGACCTCCCCCTAACGAAGCCATGCTGCGTATCCCTGATCAGATCGCAGCACTCCAGATGCTCATACATCCTGTCCCTGAGAATCCTCTCCATTAGCTTACCTATAACTGAAGTCAAGCTCACCGGCCTATAGTTCCCTGGGTTATCCCTCTGACCCTTTTTAAACAACGGTACTACATTGCAATCCTCCAGTCCTCTGGGACCTCACCTGTGTCCAAAGAAGAGACAAAGATTTGCGTCAGAGGCCCAGCAATGTCATCCCTCACCTCCCTTAGCAGCCTGGGATAAATACCATCAGGCCCCGGGGCTTTATAAGTCTTTATGCTGCCTAAAAGCCCCAACACTTCGTCCCTCGTAATGATTATTTCCTTTAACGGGTCCTCAAAATCCTCAAAGCCGGCATCAGACATCAGGCCCCTCTCCCGCGTGAATACCGACACAAAGTATTCATTCAGGATCTCCCCCATCCCCTCAGGCTCTAAGCATAGATCCCCTCCTCTGTCCCTGAGCGGTCCAATCTTCCCTCTAACCATCCTTTTGCTCCTTACATAGGAGTAAAATGCCTTAGGATTTTTCTTAATCCTACCTGCCAAAGCCATTTCGTGGCCCCTTTTTGCCTTTCTGACACCCCTTTTAAGATCCCGTCTACACTCTCTATATTTTTCCAGCGCTGCCTCTGTCCCCAGTTGCCTGGATCTAACGTACACCTCCCGCTTCTTCCTGATCAAGTCCTCAACATCTCTAGTAACTCACGGTTCTCTAATCCTACCCTTCCCATCCTTCCTCCTTACCAGCATGTGTCTTTCCTGCAAAAATTTTAGTTTTCCCTTGAAAGACTCCCACATGTGCAGTGTCGACCTACCCTCGAACAGCTTATCCCAGTTGGTATCCCTAAGATCCTGCCTAATCTGGCTATATCTAGCCCTCCCCCAGTTTAACACCCTCCCCTTAGGGCAGGCTTCATCTTTTTCCATTAATATCATAAAGCAGACAGAGTTGTGGTCACTATTAGACACATGCTCTCCTACTACAACGTCAACCACCTGCCCTGGCTCATTCCCCAGAACCAGATCCAGTATAGCTCCCTCTCTAGTCGGGCTATCCACATACTGCTCCAAGGACCCTTCTAAAACACACTGTACAAATTCCTCCCCGTCCGCACCTTCCGCTCTCGGCACCTTCCAATTTACCCCAGAGAAATTGAAATCTCCCATTACAACTACCCTATTCTTCCTACACTTATCTAAAATTTCCTTACATATCCCTTCTTCCACGGCCCGCGGAATGTTGGGCGGTCTGTAGTACACACCCAACATAGTAACCTCTCCCTTCCTATTCCTCAACTCCACCCATAGCGACTCAATTCCTAACTCAGCCATACCACCCTCCTTCTGCACTGCTATGATGTGATCCTTAACTAATAACGCCACTCCCCCTCCTCTCTTCAAACCACCTCTATCATGCCTAAAACACTTATACCCTGGAAAATATGGGTGCCCTTCCCAGACAACTGTTCCCCGTCCCTCTTGTGTAGCTGCCTCTCCCTCCTGAAGACTTCCCAATGGTCTAAGAATCTGAATCCCTCCGCCCTACACCAATCCCTCAACCACGCATTCAGTTGGAGCACCTCGTTGTTCCTAACCCTGTCATTCCCAGGCCTCGGCAGCAGCCCAGAGAATGCCACCCTGGAGGCCCTACACTTCAGCCGAGCCCCCAACTCCCTGAACTGCCTACGTATGTCCCCCTGCACTTTGTTCCTACATCTTTCTCTCCCACGTGGACTATTACATCAGCCTTAGCCCCTCCGCCCTTCAAAATTCCCTCTACCCTCTCCGTAACATCCTGGACCCCTGCTCCAGGGAGGCAGACTACCATCCTGGAGTCCCGCATTTGCCCACAGAACCGTCTGTCGATCCCCTTGACCTTCTCATCCCCCACCACTATCTCACATCCCTCACTCCTACCGTCCTCCGGGGCATTTAGATCCCCCTCCCTTGCACTCTCTACCTCAGCTGTTGCCCTATCCTTGATGTTCTGGGATGCCTCCTCTGGGGTGATCTTAGTGCCATGACTCCTTTTCTTTTTCAACTTCCTCTGTTACCCACCCATCCCTCCTCATAGGCCCTGGGGTCCCTTCTGGACTGTGGTCCCTGTTCATTAGCCCCTCGTTCTCTCTGACTATAAACATATCCTCCAGTCTCAGCTCCAACTGCCTCACCCGAGCCCTCAGTTGTTGCAATTCCAAACACTTTGTGCATATGTGGGCTTTCGGGAGACGTGCTGCCTCCAAGAATGTCCACATATGGCAGCGAACACAGCGGACGCGTTTTATCATGGACCCTGACATTTTATACACACCCTTTAGAGGTATGGGCCCTAGAGTTTGGGTGGGACAGGAGTCCAGCCTCTTACCACGTCCAAGCCTGCGCTCGCTCAAGCCCAGTGAGCTTAAGCCCTTACAGCTCTCACTCTGCTCCCCGCCTCACTCCACTGCCCGCTCCCGACGCTGCCCGCTGTCTACCTTGGCCTTATTTATATAGTCCCACGCTTCCTTCCCAGCAGCCCCCGCGCCCATCTCCCGCTACGGAGCGCCAAAATAAACAAAAAACCCCCGCGACCTAAACCTATTGATTAAAGAAAGATTTCAAACTTCAATAGTCTCACCAGCAAGCAGCCACTCTTCAAAATCACAGCTCCAGAGAACAGGAGGTTCTCCCGTTTTGGGAGGGTTGTAGGGGTAAGCCAGTGATTCAGTGAGTGTCTCATGAGTGGAAGGGAAACTATTGGAGACAGTTCCAAGGAGAGCATCTATCTTCACTTGGAGAGACAAGGTTTGACCAGGGAGAGTCAGCATGGCTTTGTCATGGGAGGTCATGCCTAACAAATTGGATTGATTTTTTGAGGAGATAATCAGGTATGCAGATGAGGGTAATGCAGTTGATGTAGTTTACACAGATTTTAGCAAAGCCTTTGATCCATAGTGGACAACTTGTAAAGAAGGTAAATTCACATGGGATACAAAGCAAGTTGGTCAAAATTGGCTCAGTTGTAGGAAATAAAGGATGGTGACAAAAGGCTGCTTTAGTGTCTGGAATCCCGTGTCCAATGGCTTCCCAATTATTCATCATTTATATAAATGAGATTGATGACTATGTGGAGAGTAAGATTAATAAATTGCAGATGATATAAAGATTGGCCAGGTGATTAACAGCAATGCTGTGTGTCTTGGTCATGAAAAGATGTAGAAAGATGGTCAAATGGGCAGGTAACTGTGTACAGTTCTGGTCACTCTATTGTAGAAAGGATATTATTAAAATAGAAAGAGTGCAGAAAAGATTTACTTAGATGCTACCGGGACTTGATGGTTTGAGTTATAAGAAGTGTCTGAATAGACTGGGACTTTTATCTCTCGAGCATCAGAGGCTTAGGAGTGATCTTATCGAGATCTATAAAACAATGAGAGGCATAGATCAGCTGGATAGTCAACATCTTTTCCCAAAGGGCGAGGGAGCTTAAAACTAGAGGGCATAGGTTTAAGGTGAGAGGGGAGAGATACAAAAGGGTTCAGAGGGGCAAGTTTTTTCACACAGGGAGTAATAAGTGTCTGGAACAAGCTGCTGGACACGGTAGAAGAGGCAAGTACAATTTCAAAAAACGTTTAGACAGTTAGATGCGTAAGATGGGTTTGGAGGGATATGGGCCAAATGTGGGCAATTAGGACTAGTAGCACCGATGGACTTATTTCCATGCTGTAAATCTGTATGATTCTAAGTGGCAGATGGAATTTGACCCTGAAAAGTGTGAGGTGATGCACTTTGGATGGAGTATTTTGATAAGGAAATACTCAATGAATGGCATGACACTGGGAAGTTCTGTGGAACAAAGGGACCTTGACATGCTTGTCCACAGATCTTTGAAGGTAGAAGGGTATGTTAATGGGGTGGTGAAAAAAGCTAATGTGACACTTACCTTAATTGAATATAGATTACCAAAGTAGGAAAGTCATGTTGGAGTAATATAGGACGTTGGTGAGGCCACAGCTAGAATATACTGTGTGAAGTTCTGATCACCACATTATCTGAAGGATGTGATTGCACTGGAGGGGGTGCAGAGGGGATTACATAGAACATAGAACACTACAGCACAAACAGGATCTTCAGCCCACAAGTTGCACCAATCATATCCATACCTACCAGGCCTATCTGTAACTCCCAATCCCATTAAATCCCATGTATTCATCCAGAAGTCTCTTAAAAGACCCCAGCGAGTTCGTCTCTACCACCACCGATGCAGCCGATTCCACTCACTGACCTCCCTCTGAGTGAAAAACTTACCCCTATCATCTTCTCTGTACCTGCTTCCCAGCACCTTAAACCTGTGTCCTCTCGTAGCGACCATTTCAGCCCTGGGAAATAGCCTCCGATAATCCACCCTATCTATTCCTCTCAACATTTTATAAACCTCTATGAGGTCGCCTATTCACCAGGATGCTGCCTGGGATGGAGCATTTAAGTTTTGAATACAGATTGGGTAGACTTGGATTGTTTTTGTTGGAGCAAACAAAATTGAGGGGCAATCTGATCGAGGTTATATATCAAGATTACAAGATTATGAAAGACACGGACAGAGTGGATAAGGGTCAGTCACGAGGGGACACGGGGTTCAAGGTGAGGGGCAGGAGGTTTAGGGGGGATGCGAGAAAAATTATTTTTACTCAGAGGGTGATGACAGTCTGGAATGTGCTGCTTGAGAGGGTGGTACAAGGAGGTTGCCTCATATTCTTTAAAATGTACCTGGATGAGCAATTGGCACATCGTAACATTCAGGGCTATGAGCCACCTTCTGGCAGATGGGAAAAAGTAGAAAAGAGGAAAACTAGAATATGAGAGTGAGCCTGCGGGAACATTTAAACTGACTGTAAAATCTTTTATAGGTATGCGAAGAGAAAACGATTGTTGAAGGCAAATATAGGCCCTTTACAGTCAGAAAGAGGGGATTTTATAATGGTGAATAAGAAATGGCTGACTACTGGATACCGACTCCAGTTCTGTTTTCACAAAGAACACAAATAACATCCCAGAATTGTTGGAGAACACAGGATTTAGTGAGAGGGAGGAACTGAAGGAAATCAATATTAGCAGAGAAATGGTGTTGGGGAAACTGATGGGATAGAAGACTAATAAATTCCAAGGATCTGATAACCTACGTCCCAGAAGTGGCCTGCTACTCAAGTTGATAAGGTTGTTAAGAAGGCGTATAGTGTGTTAGCATTTACTGGTAGAGGGATTGAATTTTGGAGCTGAGATGTCATGTTGCAACTGTACAAAACTCTGGTACGGCCGCACTTGGAGTATTGTGTACAGTTTTAGTTGTCACATTATAAGAAAGATGTGGAGGCATTGGAAAGGGTGCAGAAGAGGTTTACCGAGATGTTGCCTGGTATGATGGGTAGGTCTTATGAGGAAAGGCTAAGGAACTTGAGGTTATTTTCATTAGAGAGAAGAAGGCTAAGAGGGACTTAATTAAGACATATAGGATGATCAGAGGGTTAGATAAGGTGGATAGTGAGAGCCTTTTTCCTCGGATGGAGATGGATAGCACGAGGAGACATAGCTTTAAATTAAGGGGCGGTACTTATAGGACAGATGTTAGAGGTGGGTTCTTTACTCAGAGAGTAGTAAGGGCGTGGAATGCCCTGCCTGCAGCAGTTGTGGACTCGCCAAGTGTAAGTGCGTTCAAATGGGCAGTGGACAGGCATATGGATAGCATTGGAATAGTTTAGGATAGAGGGTCATAAAATTAGTTACATTGGTCGGCGCAACATCGAGGGCCGAAGGGCCTGTACTGCGCTGTAATGTTCTATGTTCTATGAGATAGCGGAAATATTGGTGGTCATCTTCCAAGATTTTATAGATGCTAGAACAGTTCCTATAGATTGGATGGAAACTAATGTAACCCCACTGTTTAAAAAGGAGGTAGAGAAAAAACGTAAGAATTATAAATCAGTCAACCTGATGTGGTGGGAAAAGTCCATTATAAAGATTTAATAGCAGAACACTTGGAAAACAGTGGCAGGATCGGACAGAGTCAACATGGATTTACAGAAGGGAAACCATGCTTGACAAATCTACTGGAATTCTTCGAGGCTGTTTGTTCTTTTGGAGAGGTGGTGGGAGCAGGTACGATAGCGGCATTTAAGGGGTAACTAGATGAATAGATGAATAGGATGGGAATGGAAGCATGTAGACTCTGTAAGTGCACATGGTTTTAATTTAGACAAGTATCAACACAGGCTCGGAGGGCCAAAGGGCCTGTTCCTGTGCTGAACTATTCTTTCTTCTTTCTTATGTAACTAGTCAATTTGATGAGGAGGAAAATCAAAGAATTCCTACAGTGCAGAAGGAGGCCACTCAGCCTATTGAATCTGCACTGATCACAGTCCCACCCAGCCTTATCCCCATAATCCCATGCATTTACCATAACTAGTTCCCGTGACACTCAGGGCTGTTTAGCATGGCCAATGCACCTAACCCGCACATTTTGCACTGTGGGAGGAAACCACAGCCTGTTTGACCGTGCTGCCCATTTGAACCAAAACCCCTACCCTTCCAGGGTCCATTTCCACAATTCCCATTCTATTTGTCAAGACACCTCTTAAAAGTCACTATCGTACCTGCTTCTACTACCTTCCCCGGCAACGAGTTTCAAACAACCACACCCTCTGTGTAAAAAAACTTGCCTCGTACATCTCCTTTAAACCTTAAATCTGTATCTTGTAATAATTGACTCTTCCACCCTGGAAAAAAGCTTCTATCTACTCTGTTCACACCCCTCATAATCTTGTAGACTTCTATCAGGTCGCACCTCAACCTCCGTCACTCCACTGGGAACAAACCAATTTTCTTCAAACAATTGTTGAAATGTTCACAGGTAGAATTGGAAAGCAATGATCCCACAAACTGTGTCTCTCTTCATTAGGATTGAGATGAGGAGATATTTCTTCATTCAGAGTGTTGCAGATCTGAGCTATGGATTGAGACCAGAACACTGCATTTGCCTGACGAAGACAAAAAGTCGAAAGCTCGCTGATTTACTATCAAGTAAGTCGGTTGGATTTAAAATTGGTGTTGTAAAACTTTACTGAGCTATGGATGTTCAGCCATCGAGTTTCTCAGTTTGGAATATGGATAGATTATTGGACTTGAAGGAAATCAAGGATACAGGTCAGGAAAGTGGGGGTGGATTAGAGATAACCATGATCTTACCGAACATAGAGGAACAGATTCAATGACCAACCAAACTCCTCCTGCTCCTAGTTAAATGAACGGAACAAAAAACTAGCTTCCTTTCCATGACAGTGACACAACATTGAATCAGTGTGTCAATATCAGATGGGCATGAAAATGAACATCAAAAGAAGGAAAGACAAACAGAAAGAAGACTCTTACAGGAGACAAAAGCAGAGAGTAACATTACACTCAACACCCATCAGTCAACCCCCTGCTATATTTTGTCCACTGTTTGCAGGGCCATCATCATATAGTTTTCTCCCTTTTGCCAGCAATGCCTTTTTTTTAACTGGGACTGCTCGCTTTTGATTAAACTGCACGGAAAACACCAAACTGGTTTATGTCATGGAGCGCTGTGCAATTATTGCCTGTGATCGCTTTGTGGCACAGTGCGATATCAAATGACTCCACGTCATTCAATTTGTTTGGATCTAGTGATAGTTGGATAAATCATTCATCTACAGGAGATGAACTTGTTATGCTGAGCATTTTATGCAGCCTCAGGTAAATAGTCAGAGGATCAGGTAGCTGGTGATTAAGCTTGCACCTGGATTTCAGGAGGCAGGTTTTCAATATTCACAAAGCAAAGAATAAGACAAAGGAAAAACAAGTATTCAGAGATGTTATAATCACAGAAACTTACAGCACAGTCAGAGGCCATTCGGCCCAAAGCGCCTGTGCCAGCTCTTTGAAAGGCTAGGTCATTCTTGGTCTCAAATCCTCAAATCCTTTTTGCCCATAACCCTGTCAATTCCTCATCCTCAAATATCAGTCCAGCTGCCTTTAAAATCATTTGCAGAATCAGCTTCCACCAACTCTTCAGCTCAACAACTCTTTGAGTCATTAAAAATTCTTTATCTCCCCTTTTGATCTTATCAGAACATGGGAATCCATTGACCTATTTCCCACAAGGAATAGTGTTTATCTATCAATCTAATAAAAGCTTTTCCTTATCCTGTACCTGAAACAAGATAATGTTTGAAGTCTTTAGCTTTCAGACCGCTACTCCTTCGCCCGATAAGGAGAAGGAAGGGGCAGTGCTCCAAAAGCAAGTGGCTTTTGCTATCAAAAAAATCTGTTTGTCTTTAACCTGGTGTTTTGAGACTTCTTACTGTGTTTAGCCCAGCCCAATGTAGGTATCTTCACAACAAGGTAATGTTCCAAAGGTACTAGAAGAGGTGGCTTCAATTTTGTCTTTAAAAACATGGATGTTTGGGAACTTGGGGAAATAAATAATGATCTCTTGAGGAGTGTACATATTACAAAGAAGGAGATGCTGGAAGTCTTAAAATGCATCAAGGTAGATAAAACCCCAGGACCTGATGAAGTGTATCCCAGGACACTGTGGGAGGTCAGGGAGGAAATTACGGGTCGACTTGCCAAGATATTTGAATCATCGATAGTCACAGGTGAGGTGCCTGAAGATTGGAGATTGGCAAATGTTGTGCCTTTGTGTAAAAAAGGATGCAGGGAAGAGGCTGGGATCTACAGGTCAGTGAGCCTCACATCTGTGATGGGTAAATTGTTGAAAGTGTTTTGAGAGACAGGATCTACAGGCATTTAGAGATGCAAGGACTGATTAGTGAATGGAAAATTATGCCTCAAACTTAATTGAATTTTTTGAAAGGGTAACCAAGAAGATAGATGAGGGCAGTGAAGTTGGTGTTGTCCACATCAACTTTAGCAAGGCCTTTGACAGGGTACAGCATGGTAGGATGTTGCATAAGGTTAAATCTCACAGGGTCCAGAGTGAGATTATTAAATGGATACAAAATTGGCTTCTTGATAGAAGCCAAAGGGAGGTTGTAGAGGGTTGTTTTAATGCAGACAAGTGTGAGGTATTGCACTTTGGAAGGACAAACCAAGATAGAACATACAAAGTAAATGGTAAGATACTGAAGAGTGCAGTAGAACAGAGGGATCTGGGAATACAGATACATAATTCCCTAAAAGTGGTGTCACAGGTAGATAGGGTTGTAAAGAGTGCTTATGGTACGTTGGACTTTATAAATCAAAGTATTGAGTATAAGAGTTGGAGTGTTAAGGTGAGATTGTAAAAGACATTGATGAGGCCGAATTTAGAGTATTGTGTGCAGTTTTGGTCACCTAATTACAGGAAGGACATTAATAATGTTGAAAGAGTGTGGAGAAGGTTTACAAAGATGTTGCCAGGCCTTGAGAAACTGAGTTACAGAGAAAGATTGAATAGGTTAGGATTTTAGAACATAGAACATAGAACAATACAGCACAGAACAGGCCCTTCGGCCTTCGATGTTGTGCCGACCAAAATAAAAAGCAATGCCCCTCCAAACTAAACCATTCCCTTCTCTTCCATAAATTCCATAAAATTCCATTTTATTCCGTGCAGCATAGAAGAATAGGGGAGATTTAGTAGAGGTGTATAAAATTATGATGGATATAGATAGAATGAATGCAAGCAGGTTTTTTCCACTGAGGCTAAAGGAGAAAAAAGCTAAAGGACTTGGGTTAAGGGTGAAGGGGGAAAAGTTTAAAGGAAATATTGTGGGGGGGGAGGCTTCTTCACAGTGGTGGGACTGTCGAATGAACTGCCAGATGAAGTGGTGAATGTGGGCTCACTTTTAACATTTAAGAAAAACTTGGACAGGTACATGGATGAGAGGAGTGTGGAGGGATGTGGTCTAGGTGCAGGTCAGTGGGACTAGGCAGAAAAATGGTTTGGCACAGCCGAGGAGGACAAAAAGCCTGTTTCTGAGCTGTAGTGTTCTATGGTTCTATGGTTCTAATTGGGCCAGTGGGCTGATGAATGGCGAATGGAATTTAATTTAGACAAATGCAAGGTGATGCATTTTGGTAGATTGAATCAAGGCAGGACTTACTTAGTTAATGGTAGGGCATTGGGGAGAGTTACAGAACAAAGAGGTTTAGGAGTACACGGTCATAGTTCCTTGAAAGTGGAGTCACAGGTGGACAGAGTGGTGAAGAAGGCATTCGGCATGCTTGGTTTCATTGGTCAGAACATTGAATACAGGAGTTGGAATGTCTTGTTGAAGTTGTACAAGACACTGGTAAGGCCACACTTGGAATGTTGTGTACAGTTCTAGTCACCCTAATTTAGAAAGGATATTATTAAATTAGAAAGAGCGCAGAAAAGATTTATTAGGATGCTTCCAAGACTTGATGGATTGAGTTATAAGGAGGGGCTGGATAGGCTGGGACATTTTTCTCTGGACTGTAGGAGGCTGAAGTGTGAACTTGTAGAGGTCTGTAAAATAATGAGGGGCACAGATCAGCTAGATAGTCAATGTCTTTTCCCAAAGATAAGGGATTATAAAACTAGAGGACATAAGTTTAAGGTGAAAGGGGAAAGATACAAAAGTATCCAGAGGACAATTTTTTCACACAGTGGATGGTGAGTGTCTGGGATAAGTTGCCAGAGATAATAGTAAAGGCAGATACAATTTTATCTTTTAAAAATCATTTAAATAGTTACATGGATATGATGGGTTTGGAGGGATATGTGGGCCAAATGCAGGCAATTAGGATTAGCTTAAGGGTTTAAAAAAATGGGCAGCATGGGACAAGTTGGGCAAAGGGCCTGTTTCCATGGGCTGTTCAGGAAATTGGCATGATCAATTCATCTGAACTTCACCTCACAATTCCAGACTACTAGTCATCCAAGGCCAGAATTGAACCCATGTCTGTGGTGCTGTGAGGCAGCAGTGCTAACCACTCCCTCCTTTTCTATGACGTTTACATTATTCCTGAAGTGTGATGCCCAGAATTGATGCACAATACTATAGCTGGGACCTAACTGGTAATTTATAAAGTGCTGGCTTCATTTTTAGATTTTATGCCTCATTTATAAACCCTGGGAAAATACTATTCTTTTCCTAACCACCTTATCAATTTGCAATACTATCTTGAAGGGAGTGTGTCTCTGGACACCAAGATCTTTCTATTCAACCACACTTTTTGAAAATCATGTTAATCATACCATCTGAGGGCAAAGGGAAATCTTCCTTGTCCATATTTGGTGAATCAGTGGATATAAAATGGTCAATGTCCTCAGCAAGCTCTGTTTCCGTTAGGAGTGATGCCTCGGTTGTGGAGCACTGTTGATTGCTGCCTTGTGCGGAAAGTTTCAAACTATTACAAGCTGCTGCCTAAACAGAGACAAATAAAGTTAATCCAGAATTCTGAAAAACACATAATCTTATAGCAATATCCTTCTCATTGATTGGAAATAAGAAAATCATAGAATCCTTACAATGCAGAAGGGGCAATTTGGTCTATTGAGTCTGCACGGATTCTCTGTCTTACCAAGGCCCTCACCCATGCCCTATCACTGCAATCTCACACATTTAGCATGGCCAATCCATGCTGGAATACAGGACACGTAAACATGGCCAACATAACTACACATCAACCAGAACAGACAGAGATAGAGCAAACTGACAGAGATATAGAGAGATAAAACCTGCGCATCTTTGGACTCATGATTCAACAGCAATGAAACCAGACATCTAGAATTCTGCAGACACTTGACTTCACAACATGAAGAGGATCAGATGTACCCAAATTGAGTTGTTGATCGAGGTCTAATTCTCCATTTATCTTACTGTCAATTCTCTCTATCTCTATTTACTAGCTACCACTCACTTCCCATTTGTTGTCTACAGTCTATCTTTATCTCTCTATATTTCTGTCAGTTTGCTCTATCTCTGTCTGTTCTGGTTGATGTGTGGTTATGTTGGCCATGTTTACGTGTCCTGTATTCCAGCAATTCCCATTTGTGAAGTGTGCCATTCACATTTACCTCTTCCTGGGTTTAACTGCGCTGTCAGGGATTGACACTAATTCACTGTCAATCTTCAGGCATTCTTCACAGCTGGGCTATCAAACTCTTTAATATCTGGCTCAGTTAGTGCTTGATAATAATTAATAAACCATAATGCAAGTCCTGAGTTGAATATTGATAAATAACACAATTAGTCACATCCGAGAGTTTTTATCCTAAAATCAAATTGAATAATTGAAGGATTTGATTCCAGTGTATTGCATCCAACAGCCTTGGTAGAACTCCATTCATTTGGTTAATTTGTTCTTTGCTCACACTAGCAAAATAGTATTTATATCTCATCACTGCTCACCCTGTCAACACTAACAGTCAATCTTTAAAATTAATTCATGAGATGTGGACATCATCGGCACAGTTTCTTGCGAATCCTTGTAGAACTGAGTGTCTTGCTCGACTATTTCAGAGGGCAGTTGAAAATCACCCACATTGCTGTGGATCTGAAGGCCAGAACGGGTAAGGACAGCAGATTTCCTTCCCTAAAGGGTATTAGTGAACCAGTTGGGTTTTTACAAAAAATCAGTTTCTAGATGGTCACCATTATTTTTACTAGTTATTTTCTAAACTTCCATTTTATTTCACTAATTTAATATAAATAGTCCAGTGGCCAGGATGGGATTTGAACTCCAGGCCTTGGGTTACTGGTCCATTTATATAATCTGTGTTACTGCACACTCTTGTGGGAATCATGTCACCAGTCAGTCAGACTGGAAACAGGGTGGATTCTCAATCCTGATGGCTATTCATGAACCAGTTGGATTTTTCTGATACTAATCCCCAAATTGCCAGATTGGTTTCCATTCAGTTTTACAACACACTGAGAATCTTGTATTTATATAGTGCCAACCACAACCTCACAATGGCACAGTGGTTAGCACTGCTGCCTCACAGCACCAGGGACCCCAGGTTCGATTCTACAGTCTTTGGATGACTGTCTGTGTTCAGTTCTCCCCGTGTATGTGTGGGTTTCCTCAGGGTGCTCTGGCTTCCTCCCACACTTCAAAGGTTTTCAGTTTAGATGGATTAGTCATGCTAAATTACCCCTTAGTGTCGGTTAAATGGATTAACTATGGGATTATGAGGATGGGGTGGGTACTCAGTGAGTGGGTACAGACTTGATGGGCAGAATGACCTCCTTCTGCACTGTGGAAATTCTATGTATTGATTCTTAAATATCACAAAATGCTTCACAGCCAGTGAAGTACTTTTTAGAAGTATAGTCGATGCGGGAAGTGTAATAATCAATATGCGCACAGCAAGATCCTACAAATGAAAATACAATAATGACTGGATATTCTATTTTTAGTGTTGTTACCTGAGGGAAAACTATTGACCAGGGCACAGGGGAGAATTCGCCTGCACATGTCCAGTAGCAGAATCATGCAGACACTCTATCCTTGGATAATCCAGTGTTGTGAAGAACTTCCTTTCACCAAACCTAATTTCACAGCTTCATCCACTTCTCCTTCATCAGGTCATGATCATTTTTCAGGAGTTCCCAAACTGGGTTCCATCAAATCCCAGGATTGCGTGGAACTTCTGCAGAGGTTTCATGGTAAGAGGTCCCAAATAGAGCGGGGGGACACGAGATGAGCCAGGGCCTAGTGGGGGTCAGGAAGAGCAGAGACCAGAGGAGCTGAGAGTGGGTGAGTGTGGGAAGTTCAGGGTGAGATTGGGTAAGTGTGGGGAGTGAGTGCGGTTGGTCAGGGTGACAATGGGTATGAATGAGGGAATGTGTGTGAGTGGCTACTATTAAACAACAAAAAAGGTAAGACTTGGAAATGTTTGTTGGGTAACAAGACATTGGTGGTTCTAATAAATTTATATAAATAAGATATAGAAGCATCCTTTTAGTTTGTTTTTGTAAGTTTGTACCTTTTGAGCAAGAATAGTCAATCTTTGTTGTTTAATTTTTCAATATAATAAACATTTCTCAGGTGTTCTGTCAGTTTCTCTTGGGAAGTCAAATGTGTTCCGCAGCTGGAACAGTTTGGACGTTATATTCTCCACCCGATCCACTCTCTGTCAACCCTGTTCCAACGTTCATGATTCTCACACATCAGATTTATTCCAAAGCTGCTGATTACCCCAGCTTTATTATCCCGATATCTATTGATATTATCATGATTTAGGAAGAATAGCCACTGTTTGTACAATTCTACTGGTGAAAAGAATATTGGGCCCACTCTGCCTTGGCATTATTGTACTTAATTTTGTCTGATCTTTGTGAATTCATATTTAGAATTTCCTGATTTAACTTGAGACTGTGCTCACTGTTTTCTAACCATCTAGCACTATCCTTCTGTTTAACAAACTTTTACTCACAACTCTCTTACTCTCGCCTCATGTCCTGAAGTGCTCTTGGACTCATTCCATCTGACCCAGGTGCCTTCGAAATAATCAGCCACCCTGATTTTTAATTAGCATTTCATTACTAATCCTTCTTTTCTCTATGAACTTTGATCATCTCCTTGGCCAGCAGTAAGTAAGGAGGTTGTTCAAGTGTTTTTGAGAACAACTGTTGAGGAAAATCATTTGGAATTGCTACCCTTTAATGTTCCTCTCCCATTGTCTCCTGTCTCTTTCTCTGTGTTTAGAAAGTGCTCTCTGCTACTTAATACTTTTCCAACTGTGAACACATCCCAAACAGAAACTGGGATGTACTTGAGGTGATAGTAAAAGCTGTGTGTGTACATATATATAAATGTGTATGTCTGTGTAAATGTGTGTGAAGGTGTTTCTGTATTTATGTGTGGTATGTGTGCATGAGAGAAGCAATTAAAAGAAAGGCACGCAAAAGCTGAGAATGATGGGATATGAAAGGACAGATGGAGATGCAACAACAGATGGGTAAATGAACAGTCTCAGGGGATCAAATGATTCATTGACACTCTGTAATGCTGTAACTACTGGCCTGTAGCGCATGGACAGAATCCCATCACTGTTTGGTTCACAAAGCTGGCACAACATCTGTGGAATAGGAGCGCAGGCACAAGGTCAGTCTGAACACAGAAGTTAGTGGAAATTTGTACGGGATCAATCCTCAGTTCAGCAAGGATCTTCCTCGGGGTCCATACCAGAGGAATGTGTGTATTCCTGTGCAGTCATGTACACATCTCCCAGAGAACACAGAGAAAGGATACAACCAGCTCGATTTTACCATTTTGATTCTAGGTGCTGGGCTGACTTGAATCTGGGAGAATTTCAAATCTGACATTTAAACCCATCTTTTAGCACCTCCATACACACTCTGCCTGAAAAAATATCAGTGATTCCGAATCATGCTGCACCAGCCTGTGGCTGGGGTTTATCGCACCCTGCAGCTCCGATCACTGCTTCCAACTCCGCATGCTCACAAAACAAAATGATAAGATGCTGCTCCCCTCCCACATCGCACACGGGGTGGATAACGCCTCCCTCTGACCCCCACAGACATTGCCCCACCCACACAACATTACTGACCCCTTAATCCCCCCCCCCCCGCAACCCCCCTGTCACCCAGACCAATCGCAGCTCCTTCCCCCTCACTCATCTCAGGCAGAGTGATCCACCCTCCCTCCTCTACCCTACATCAGGCGGGCTGATCCCCCTCACCCCCACCCCAAACCCTCCCACACAAGGTCCCCATGTCCTCCGCACTCTGATGGCTGTGTGACTCTCTCTCTTTTCCCCGTCCCCAATCACTGATCACTGCCCCCCCCCCAATCCCCCCAACCCATCATCTCCCCATCAGCACACCTGCAAGTGCTCACTTGCCTTCCCCTCAAGCAAGCAAACAAGCAAACTACATGGAATTTACTGGAATGTTCTGTCAAACTGCCTGCAGCTCATCTGCCTTAACGAGGGGCAATTCCATGAAAAACTCAAGAACAGACAGACAGGCAGGCATTCCTGTGTAAAATCTGCACACGACCAGCCCCGATTTTCTGAGGGAAACCCCAGGAGGCTGCAGAATGCAGCAGAGGTGAGGCGGGACACACTCTACCACCCCAGGAGGACACAGATCTGGGGGCTGATGGAAATGCAGCCTGGGAGGAAATCTCCATCTTGGTCAGTGCCAGGGCACCGCTCCTCCTGAACCGGAAGCTCAATGACCTCATCTGTACAGCAAGAGCGAGAGCTGAACCCCATTTTGCATCTTCCTCCATATTTCCCCTAGCATCATACCCAGCACCCTGGATGCTTCCAGTTCCTGACCCCCAAGCGGTTCCTTTCTTTCCCCCCCGGTAAGCCCCACTGTTCACCACCTGATACTCTGCAGGAGTCACAGCTCCATTTCCTTCATGGCGAAAGCTGTATTAGTTAGAAAGATAGTTAAGCACTTTAATGTTTTCTGTTCACAAGTTTTTGTTGGAACATTTTATTTAAAAGAATTATTGTAAATAAATGTTTTTTCACCACCCACATGTGATTAATTTGTCTCCATTATGAATCCTCTTCTGTTGATCGCTGGAGCAATGCTTCATGTTGATGTCAGTTTGGGGAGACCTCTCAAAGCTGGGCTTCTGAAAAAAGAAAGCCATTTGCTTCCCCAGACCTCCACGAGCGATTCCCTCCCATCCCCTCACCCCACCTGCCCCCCAGGGCCCAGTATGGGGGGTTCCAATCCTTTACCAGAATCACATCTTGAGAAACCCAAGCACCTCTCCACTAACGCACCAGTGGTTACATGGGCCTCATTATAGCACATCTCCACACAAGCGTCATCGGCCACGTCCAAAACAGGTAACTTATATCACCCAGAAGCCACTCCCACTGCCTGGGCTCCTCCTCAAGTTCTTCTGGAATGTCCAAGCACCAGACCGTGAAACTGTCATGCACACTGTCTGGCGCAGATCTGTATGATGGTCAGGTTATCGAGCATGTCTGATTCACATCAATTCCGGACTGGCGAAAGCGGCGGTAAAAGGGGAAGTCCAGCCCATTCGTTCAAGTTAAATACGTTCAAATGCATTTAAATTGCTGTCACACCTGCTTTGGGTGCGGTCTCGACAGCAACCATCTTACACACTTCGTAAAGGCGAATCCAGCACAGAGGCAGTCACAGATCGCACTTCTCACCTCACACCCAACTTTACCAGGTTTTTGCACCCAAAAAACGGGTGCAACTTGATGGTAAAATGAAGTCCACTGTGTCTGGCTAAACTGAGTCCTTTCATAACTCAAATGGAACAGCTAGCTGATTCTGAAAAGCTCAGTGAATCGAGGTTGCTGGAACCATGCTAACAACAAATTAATTTTAAAAATGGGCTTCGCTCCTAATGCAGTACTTGGATAATTGGTACAGGGAGATGGAAGTTTTCCCAGGTCCGTCAATGCTCTTGTTGCTATCTAGGAAAGATAATGCAGGAAGGCTTGTATTTAGATGGCACCTTTCAAAACCTCAAGCCACCCCACAGCACCTAACAAGCAGTGAAGTCTTTTTGAAGTGTAGTCACTGTTGTAATGCAGATATGTGGCAGAGTATTTGTGCACAGCAAGATCCCATCAACAGCAATGAAGTAATAAACAGCTAATCTGTTTCAGTCATGTTGCTTGAAGGAGAAATACTGGGCACGACACGTGGGGGAGCTCTCCTGTTCATCTTCAAAGGAATAGCCATGGGATCGTTTACTGTCAGTATTATATCCAGAGTGGGATTTGATGAATCAGAAACAATGCTGAGGCAGGATAGCCAGGTACTTACCCATAAAATTAGAGGTGAGAGAGAAATGGTCAAACATACAACAACCATCCCAACAGATTTTTGCTTTTGGAATTCAAGAAGGCAGCTCACTACCCCTTTCCCAGGGCAATTCAGGCTGAGCAATAAATGCCAACACAGCCAAAAATGCCCATATCCCATGAACGCATTTTTAAGTTAAAAACACTTATTAAAAGATAAACAAATCTATTAAAGTAACAATCAAAATTTGTAAGTGCAAATATTCTAGTTTAATTTACAAGATGAGAATCTTGCTGAGAAACAATGCCCATAAAATGCAGCTTTCATTAAATGGATTACATTGATTGCTGATCTTTGTATCGGGAGAAAATGTTACTCATGTCTTACCTCCTTCTTTAATGTATCTCTCATCATTGTGTGACCGTTTTGATGCTTGTCTTCCTCATTATAGCTCCAGGCAGACACTAGCTTACATTCTGAGGAATTGCCAGATGGAGAGTGAGTAGGGAAGCCTGCCAGGAAAGGATGATGAATTGCTCACAGTGCCAAGCTTTTCTGACATGACTGCAAACTAATCTGGTATCTGACAACAGCTTTGTGAATTAGTGAGACATTGAGCGATGGTAAAAGAACATTGATCCACATCATCTCCTGTGAGTAATTCTAATCACTCTGTTACCACCATTTAGATTTCCGTTTTTTTTTAATAACCTGTTAGGAGTGTGACGTCAGGGAAATGTTACAAATGGTGGACTATTAGTCATGACTCAGTAGTCAGCTGTCTCAGTGCTGGGTCAATACGTTGTGGGTGTTTCAGTGCAGTGTTGGGGAAGTGCAGTACTGTTGGAAGTGTAGTCTTTTCGACGCGATGTTAAACCAAGGCTACAGCCATTCTCGGGTGGAAAAATCCCAAGACACTGCTTCTGACAAATATCTATCCCTCAAACAATTTTTGATTGATTCCTGAAGCGTGGGTGTTACTGGCTGGGCCAGCGTATATTGTCCAGTCCTAATTGTCTCTCATTAGGTGGTGATGAGCTCTCTTATTGAGCCGTTTCAGTCCACGTGATGTAGGTACGTCAACAGTGTTGTTAAGGATGGGTTTCCAGGATTTTGATCCAGTGATAGTGAATGGACGGTGATATATTTCCAAGCTGTCCTCCCAAACTACGCTGCCTGACCGATTGAATATTTCCAGCATGTTTTGCAATTTTTATTTTGCTTTTGTAATCTTGTCAGCCAAGCAGATTTGGATTTTAGCAGCTCAAACATTCTCATCCAATGAAACTGTGGAGAATGTTACAAAGCAGAGCGTCACGTGTGTTTGGAATGGACAGGTCTCCTTATATTTATGTTTTAACGGAATGGCCACATTAATTTTTGAGGGGGCATCTCACTCTTCCTGGGACTATTTTACATAGAACATAGAACATTACAGCACAGAACAGGCCCTTCGGCCTTCGATGTTGTGCTGACCAAAAATAAAAAGCAATGCCCCTCCAAACTAAACCATTCCCTTCTCTTCCATATACTTATCAATTAACCTCTTAAACGCCACCAAACTTGGCGCATCTACAACAGCTGCAGGCAGGGCATTCCACTCCCTAATCACTCTTTGAGTAAAGAACCTACCTCTGATATCCGTCCTATAACTCATACCCCTTAATTTAAAGCTGTGTCCCCTCGTGCTAGCTTTCTCCATCCTAGGAAAAAGGCTATCACTGTCCACCCTATCTAAACCTCTAATCATCTTATATGCTTCAATAAGATCCCCTCTTAGCCGCCTCCTTTCTAACGAAAACAACCTCAAATCCTTCAACCTCTCTTCATAGGACCTGCCCTCCATACCAGGCAACATCCTGGTAAACCTCCTCTGTACCCTCTCCAATGCCTCCACATCTTTCTTATAATGTGGGGACCAGAACTGCACACAATACTCCAAGTGCGGCCGCACTAGAGTTTTGTACAGTTGCAACATGATGCTGCGGCTCCTAAATTCAATCCCCCTACCAATAAAAGCTAAGACTCCATATGCCTTCTTAACAACTTTATCCACTTGACTGCCTACTTTCAGGGATCTATTGACACATACACCAAGATCCTTCTGTTCCTCAACACTATTAAGAGCCCTACCATTAGCCCTATACTCTACACATTTATTGTTCCTGCCAAAGTGCATTACCTCACACTTTTCCACATTAAACTCCATTTGCCACCTCTCGGCCCAGCTCTGCAACTTGTCCAAGTCACTCTGTAAACTATAACACCCCTCTTCACTATCTACCACTCCACCGACTTTAGTGTCATCTGCAAATTTACTGATCCATCCCTCAATACCCTCATCCAGATCATTTATAAAAATTACAAACAGCAGGGGCCCCAAAACAGACCCCTGAGGCACACCACTTGTCACCGAACTCCACGATGAATATCTCCCATCAACCACCACCCTCTGTCTTCTATCTGCCAGCCAATTCCTAATCCAATTAGCTAAATCACCCTCTATTCCACACATCTGCATAGAGGGTGATTTACCTAACAAACATCAGTCAAGTTTTTCATCTGACAGATTCATGAACCAATAAGTTTAATACCAGCTTTTTAATAACAGGTTATGGGATTTGAACTGTCCTTTTCTGGATTAATTAGATACTGGGCCCCACATCGTTCTTCAGCTTACCACTTGTGTCCATTTCTCCTGCCTCTCTCATGGCAACCCTCGCTGAGTTCTCTGCTATTGTGGTTTGATCCAAAGACCCCTCAAGCTGATCATGTTGATGATCCCAGCCTTGATGATCCATTAACGACAGTCTCATTTCAGCCAATGATTTATGAGCAGTCAAGGCCCAGGGGCTCTGACAAGCAGTTGGACTCTCAGTCAGGTCTGTAAAGTAAAAATGCAGCATTCTATCAACAAGACTCCATGTTACTCCACTGAAAGCTCCCCGTGAAATGCATAACATTGGAAACTACCCCACCAAGGACACAAGGCTCTTTACACTAGACCTTCAATTTCTGTGCTAGTGTAAAATAGGTGGTAGTGTCTGGGCAGCCAGTTACACAACTTCTCATTTTCACTTGTAATGAAGTCACTAAGTTGTAAGATGGCCTGCTAAAACTGTGTAAAGAAGTTAGGTCCACAATTAATTGAATAAATTGAATTGTAATCATCCCTGGTGCACAGGACACAGAGGGGATCACAGTTTGGTGATTTCTCCAGGTGGATACATTAATGGGTGATGGTTTTTTTTACATGTAGGAGAATCAATTACTTAACATTAGTGGGTCAGCAATGACCTCAAAATGAGATCATCCCCACCTCACCACACCATTGAGAGCACTGAGGAGGGGATGACATTGTGAAAGGGGTTTCCTGTTGGGTGCCTAATCGCAGTGGGACAGGGAGCCGGGGTCTCATTGAAATCCTCAAATGATGGCAATAAAGGACTAAATGAGTAAGAACGTAATAATAATGGTGGAGCAAAGAACGATAAAGGAGAGAGGATCTTTGCTAATGTCACCGAGATAGGTTAGGAATCACAATCATTTCAGAATAGAACAAGAATAAAATACTTAATTGCAAACATCACACGGCTCTCCCAGTTTGTAACCAAAAGTGATTAAGAATTGGTGGATAGATGGTTGTTTCCTGGTGAGTTAGCATCTCAGCGCTCCCAGAGTGGCGCTGAGGTGGGTTCCTGTCCCCCATCCAGGCCGTGTCTCTACAATCTGCCAAGGGAGGTAAGTGGATGGAGAGTTACCCCAGGCCATGCTGAAACAAAGGAGCAGAAGGAGACCATTCAGCTACTCAAACCTGTTATACCATTCTATTCACTCACAAATGATTTGAATATCAATTCCGTTTCCAAGCCTTGGTTTTAGATCCATTTAATCTCCCTATCCAACAAAAAAATCCATCTTGATTTCAAAATTTGCAGTTGACTTGCTGTGTTTGGGACGGAATGTTCCGGATTGTATGAGGAAGTGCTTCCTGTCATCCCCCAGGAATGACCTGGCTCCAATTTTAATGTTCTGCCTCCTTGCTCTGGTCTCTTCCTTTCCCAGAGCAAACAGATTCTTTCTATCGACCTCACCAAACCCTTCAATCACCTAAAACATCTCAACGAAACCAACCCTTAATCTTCAAAATTCTAATCCATGTAATGTATCCTCATAATTTACTGTCCCAATGAATTAATATCGTAAACACTTTCCAATAGTCTGATATGGAGCCCTAGTGTCTCAGCCCCATCTTACATTAATTCCATTGGCCAGAAATTTACTACCCTGTCTGCCACGGGCATTGGAAAGGGCCAGGGGTGAACCATAGAACATAGAACATTACACCGCAGAACAGGCCCTTCGGCCTTCGATGTTGTGCCGACCAATTAGGAAAAAGCAATGATCTTACAACCTAAACCATTCCCTTTTCGTCCATAAACTTATCCACTAATCTCTTAAATGCCACCAAACTTGGCGCATCTACAACTGCCGCAGGCAGGGCATTACATACCCTTACCACCCTCTTCGTAAAGAACCTACCTCTGATATCCGTCCTATAACTACCACCCTTTAATTTAAAGCTGTGTCCCCTCATGCTAGCTGTCTCCATCCTAGGAAAAAGGCTATCACTGTCCACCCTATCTAAACCTCTAATCATTTTACATGTTTCAATAAGGTCTCCTCTTAGCCGCCTTCTTTCTAACGAAAACAACCTCAAATCCCTCAGCCTCTCTTCATAAGACCTGCCCTCCATACCAGGCAACATCCTGGTAAACCTCCTCTGTACCCTCTCCAATGCCTCCACATCTTTATTATAATGTGGGGACCAGAACTGCACACAATACTCCAAGTGCGGCCGCACTAGAGTTTTGTACAGTTGCAACATGACGTTGCGGCTCCGAAATTCAATCCCCCTACCAATAAAAGCTAAGACTCCATATGCCTTCTTAACAACCTTATCGACTTGATTGCCAACTTTCAGGGATCTATGCACATATACACCAAGATCCCTCTGTTCATCAACACTATTAAGAGTCCTACCATTAGCCCTATACTCTACACATTTGTTATTCCTGCCAAAGTGAATTACCTCACACTTTTCCACATTAAACTCCATTTGCCACCTCTCGGCCCAGCTCTGCAACTTGTCCAAGTCTCTCTGCAAACTATAACACCCCTCTTCACTATCTACCACTCCTCCGACTTTGATGTCATCCGCAAATTTACTAATCCATCCTTCAATACCCTCATCCAGATCATTTATAAAAATTACAAACAGCAGGGGCCCCAAAGCAGACCCCTGAGGTACACCACTTGTCACCTAACTCCACGATGAATAACTTCCATCAACCACCACCCTCTGTCTTCTAACAGCTAGCCAATTCCTAATCTAATTAGCTAAATCACCCTCAATCCCATACATCTGCATTTTCTGCAGAAGCCTTCTATGGGCCACCTTATTGAACGCCTTACTAAAGTCCATATATACCACATCAACCGCCTTACCCCCATCCACCTCTTTGGTCACTTTTTCATGGGAAGGTCCGTTGACCTCGGGCAAGATTTTGTGGTTTCGGGATAAGTGAGGTGGCATGGTGGCACAGTGGTTAGCACTGCTGCTTCTCAGCGCCAGGGACCCAGGTTCAATTTCCAGCTTGGGTTACTGACTGTGCAGAGTTTGTACATTCTCCCCGTGTACGCATGGGTTTCCTCAGCGTGCTCCCGGTTTCTTCCCACAATGCAAAGGTGTGCAGAGTGGTAGATTGGCCATGTTAAATTGCCCCTTAGAATCAGGGGAACTATCAGGGTAAATGTGTGGGATTATGGGAATATGGTCTGGGTGGGATTCTGGTCAGTGTAGACACGATGGGCCAAATGGCCTGCTTCTGCACTGTAGGGATTCTATGATTCGATGAAGCCAGAAATTCCCATCATGCACCAGGCAATACTAAATGCATCTCTCCTGGACCAAGTTAAGTCATTCAATAACAACTTGCATTTATATAGCATCCTTAAAGTAATAAAATGTCCAAAACAGTTTCAGCAGCATTTATCAGTCCAAATTTGAAACCAAGCTGCATAAGGAAATATTAAAACAGGTGATCTAAAGCTTTGTCGAAGAAGTAGGTTTTAGGAGCATCTACAAGAAGGAGAGAGTGAGAGAGAGATAGGAAGTTTGAGGAACAGAGCTCCAGGTTTGAGACTAAGCAATTGAAGTGCGGAGTGGTTAAAATCTGAGATGTGCATGAGGCTAGACAGGCAACAGAGGAGGACCCCATTCAGCAAAATGTGTCTCAGCCGATTCTGCATGATCTTCCAATTAGTCCCACACCCTGTTAATCCCACTCCTTGTTAGTCCCGCTCCCTGTTAGTCTCACACCCCCTGTTAGTCCCACTCCCCTCCTCTTTCCCTCACGTTTTCTATTCAATACTCTTCAATTTCAGTTTCACGAAGGTTGCTGTGTTGTGTTGGAGCAAAATGATCCTTTAGGAAACAACAAGAAGAGAATTTGTTTCTACAAATACGATTATAAAACCCATTGTTGGCAAGAGAACAGCAGCTTTTCTTGGCTGGGCTGTTGTTGATTCTATTTTATGGATTAAGATCCTTGTATAATTTGAAAAATGATGTGAGATTATAAACTGAGATGGGGAGCAGTGTAAGGACAGTAAGGGGTTGTGAATAACAGTGAGGCCGGTTTCAGAATAAATACAGCACAAAGTAAAAAAAATCTGGCACCTTTGATCAAGTTTGTTGTGCTAAACTCAAAGTTTCTGGCTCCAATGTTGATAGGCAGGCTCACTGAGGTACAATTATAGCAAGGTGGAGGAATGAACTATCACGTAGACTGCTCTGATTTAGATATTTGATAGAATTTAGTCTGCACTGCTCCTGCCTTTTCCAGGTAAAAGTACAAGTGGAGTTATCAATTTCTCAATGAGATTCTGCAAAGGTTTCGGTCCCTTTGGTTAAGTATGTGAAGCCCAGCTTTATTAAGGTGTCCAAAATAGGCATCGGGCCTCTTACATATGTTAATAAAGTTCCATAAAGGCTTGTTGAAATTAGTCAGCGATGGATGGGGAGGTATTTGGTCTACACACCCAAAATAGTGAGTATTGCTGAAAACAGACATTTTATTGACACTCACCAGGACATTGTGAGAATACTAATGTTTCCTCTGATATTGTTTTTATTAATTCATGGGACATGGGCTTTGCTGGCTGGCCAGCATTTCTTGCCCATATCTAGCTGCCCTCGAAGATCAGTTGAGAGTCAACCACATTGCTGTGCCTTTAGAGTCACATGTAAGCCAGACCAAATAAAGAGAGCAGATTTGTTCCCTAAAGGACATTAGTGAGCCAGATGGGTTTCTCCAACAATCGACACATTGGTCATCAGTAGATTCTTTGTTCCAGATTTTTCTTTTATTGAATTCAAATTCCACCATCTGCTGTGGCGGGATTCAAACCCGGGTCCCCAGAACATTAGCTGAGTTTCTAAATTAATAGTCTAGCAATAATATCACTAGGCCATCACCTAAGTATGACCTGATGAGTGCCAGATGAAAAGCTTCAACAAAGTGAGCAGAATTCTCCAATGTTGTACATCCCACCACTGCTGCCAGCAAGAAGGGAGAATTTGGCACTCAGTCAAATCTCCAAATACTGCAGCGGGACTGGAGAATCCTAGACATGGATGAGGTCAGAGAATTCAGCTGAATGTCTCTTTTCAGCAATACACTCAGGGTTCTTTAGCAGCCAGCAACGAATAGAAAATTCCAGAATGCTTTTAAACCCTTCTTGTGAAGCTGACAGCATCAAAAGATTTCCCCCCTTAAGCATGTTTCTCTATTCAATTAGATTTTGCCTGGTCTGCGTCTCAGCTCTACCTATCTACCTTACCCAAACCAAATCTACTAATCTCACTCTTGAAATTTTAAATCCAACGCCCAGCCTGAAGGAGGTCCAGATTTCCATTCCCCTGGGTGAGAGCAAATGCTTCCTGACATTGCCCCTGAATGGTCTGCCTCTAATATTAAGCTTCTGCCCCTTGTCCTAGATGCCCCCCCACCAGAAGAGATAGTTTCTCTCTAGTGTATTGTTGGGTTTTGGGGGGTGATTATTTGGGTTGGATCTCCCAGACAGCCATGCTAACTGTGAAACAGAAACTTTAGGGACAGTCCTGAGATTGACTCTGAGGTCCCTTCAGGTGACTGAAGACAAAACCATTAAGCCGCACTCAGCCACTCTGTCCCTCCTGCCCTACCTGCTCAACAACCAGTGCCCCCAACTCAGTCATCACTTCCCACCCTGCTGTTCAGTCTGGGGTCATACTGATTTTCAAGCATAAAGTGGGGCACCTCCCTCTCCCCACATCTGCTCCTTCCCCAAGACTTTTTTCTCTTTGTTTGCAGACTGTGGACATTGCTGGCCTAGCCCAGCTCCGCACCACCCCCTCACCCCCCACACCTCCCCCCCACCTCCCGCCCCAGTCGCCCCTTGAGAAGGTGGTGGTCATTCTCAGTAACCTTTCAGAAGTGCTACAATCGATGAGGTTCTGGATGATCACGGAGAGCTGTGATTATATTGTAATGCCTCATCTCCAGAACCAAACTGCTCTGAACCTTCCCCAAAGCTTTCACATCCTCCTTCTAAAACACTACCCAGTCTTGGATATAACTCCAGATGTGATTGTATCTTTGTTCTGTAAAGATTTAGCATAACTTTCTGTCTTTTTGCAATCTGTGCTTTTATTTATAAAGATCAGGATTGCTGGGCAATTGTCCAATAGATAAGGTCCACCTTTTACAATGAAAATATAAACTACATATAAAATTCTGACAGGGTTAGACTGAATAGATTCAGAAAGAATGTTCCGATGGTGAAGGCATCCAGGATTAGGGATTGTAGGCTAGAATTTTACCGGCACGCTCGCCCCCTAGGCTCAGAAAATGGCATTTTCCATTGGCCTCGGGTGGGTTGTTCGAACTTCAAGCAGATGTGCCATAGTTCATAGTTTGAAGATAAGGGGTGAATCTTTTAGGACTGAGGTGAGAAGAAATTTCTTCACCCAGAGGATGGTGAATTTGTGGAGTTCACTCCCACAGAATGTAGAAAAACATTGTCTGATTTCAAGAAGAAATCAGATATAGCTCTTGAGGCTAAAGGGATGAAGGGATATGGGGGGAAGAGGGGGTCAGGATATTGAATTCGATAATCAGCCATGATCAAAATGAAAGGTGGAGCAGGGCCAAATGGCCTCCTCCTGCTCCTATTTTCTCCACATATTTCTATGTATGAATGACATATGAGGACAGGAAAGACAATGGGAGACATTGGAATGCAAAGGAGTTACAACCTGAATCAGAAACTTCTTGTGCCAGGCCATCCGGACTGCAATGGGATAAGGAAGAGCCAGTGCATGGGATGATCCCATCCAGTTCCTCATATGCACTGAAGCCACTGTAGCTCTGTACAGATTGTCCAGGGCTCCCTGATGAACAAGTTTCCAAGACTTCTGTAAAAAATGATATCAGAGAGAGACAGAGCTGTGTTACTATCTGAGAAATGGTTATTCAGAGAAATGGATCAAATCAAGAGACATTCAGCTGGCAGGCTGTCCACAAGTCAGGAATGTGATGGAATACTCTGCACCTCCCTGGATGAGTGCTCCAGACCCACAACTTCTACCAGCTAGAAAGGCAAAGATGCAGAACAGCACCACCTGCAAATTCCCATCCTGGTCTATCATTTTCCTGACTTGGAAATACATCATCACCGTTCCTTCAATGTTGCTGCATCAAAATTCTGGAACTCCCTCCCTGAAAGAACTGTGTGCCTGCTCTACCCAAACTTCACAGGCACTGTGGCTTACAACGTTAGCTCACCTCAAGCTTCTCAAGAGCAGAGATGTGCAATAAATGCTGGCCTTTCTGGTAATGCACCCATCCCTTCAATGAATCATCAAAAAAGCAGGAAAAAAATCTAAACAATGCGTTAGATTATTAAACAACACAAGGAACACACTGCGTGACTACCCATCCATTTATCTATAAAGCTCCCAAGTTGGTAGAAGTTGGAATGTGTTTGGTCTAGTTTTTTGCAACCTGAAAGAGGTGCACACAAACTGGGATAGCCTGGGCCCAATCTGCACAGGGATTAGACTGCTGGGGCCAAATTGTAGCTTAGGGACAGCTGCTTATTCTCTCACAGGATGTAGGCTTCACTTGCAAGGACAACAGGCATACGGATCAGATCCTCCAACCTTGCTCACAGCTGGGATTCTCCAGTCCCACTGCAGTGAATGGAGATTTGGCTGAGTTCTCCGTTCTCGCTGGCAGTGAGGCCTGAATGCCTGGAGAATTCAGCCTGTATATTACAGACAGAGACAGACCATTCAGTCCTTTATATTCTATTCAAACCATCTCCAGATTTCCTTTTTTTAAGCATATCATCATATATTGTTTTCACTTTGGGGAAGCTATGGAAGGATTCCCAAGTTGATGATCAGCCCATTGACCCTCTTTGTGAACCCTCCTTCCAGGATCAGCAATGTTTTATTTGAACCTGAAGTTTCAGGTCCAGAGGTAGGTACATTCCCACAGCACCACAAACCTCCGGAGTTTTTGTATCTATCTTACATTGATGGCCTCTGGTTTTGTTCTTGCTCACAAGTGGAATCGTACCCTAGTTTGTCCAATCTATGAAAATCTTTCAAACTTTTTAAGGACTTCTTTCAGATCATCTTCAGCCTTCTCTATTCAAGTTTTAATATGTCAATAAAAGGTCTAATACTTGGTTGAGGAACCCTTTAAAAAATTGTTCTCAGTGAAAGAAGGAAGAATTGGACCTATCCTAATAATTTAGTGCATTGTTTAGATTTTCTCCTGCTTTTTTGATGATTCATTGTGCATTACCAGAATGACCAGCATTTATTGCACATCTCTGCTCTTGAGAAGCTTGAGGTGAGCTAACATTGTAAGCCACAGTGCCTGTGAAGTTTAGGTAGAGCAGGCACACAATTCTTTCAGGGAGGGGGTTCCAGAATTTTGATGCAGCAACATTGAAGGAATGGTGATGATGTATTTCCAAGTCACGAAAGTGACCATCTATTGCAGGTGAACTTCCAAAAGAATCATTCTGAGGAACTGAGAGGATAAGTGAGTGTTCTCCTCTAACAAAACAGGGGATGAGCCACATGGGAGGTGTAGCTTGCTCTGAAGATGTAAAAGAATCCTAAGGCCCAATTACAAGATAGCCTTTTTTCCCAGAATGTCCCATAGGATTGTCAATGTTGTAATATATCGTAAGGAGATTGCAGCATAACATCACTAGATAGGAAGTGTATCATGCGTTCAGTGCTCAGTTTAAGAAGACCATGTAGTGTGTAGCTTTGGTGCTAGTGCCTTCAAGATTTATTCTCATATATACCTGTTCACTTGTACCTAGGCTTAATAAATAAGCCCACACTCAATGTCTTATGAGTGATTGGTGTCTTTAGAACAACAGTCCTTCAGGATGTGCTGAGGTTTTCAGATATCAATCTCCTGAGAAACCCGAGATTAAAAAAATTATAGGGACATTAAATAAAAAGATTGTTCCCTTCTGAATCATTGTCTTTGCATGCTTCTATTCATATATGGGTTTTTTTCTGGCCTCCCAGTTGTGTGTTTCCTGCTGGCGGAAGGTTATTTACCACAGCGAGATTCTCTGGTCCCACCCTTGTCAATGGGAACTTTCATTGACATCACCCCATGGTGGGGGGAAACCCGCAGACAGGGGTACACTAGAGAATCCTGTCAGTGTGAAGAGCTGGAGAATTCCAGCCATCGTTTATTATAAAATAATCTGAAATGGGGAATAAAAATCAAGAATCATAATGAGGTAATTGTTAGCTTTCCGATTCGCTGTGGAGAATGCAGTGCACCGTCAGGTGATCAATGAGAGGTGAATGAGGATGGGGCAGTTGGAAGTCATGTGATTAAAACTCCAGGACTACGTCACCAGAATTGGCAACTGGTGTGCTCCAAGTCTAGACCTGGGCTCATTTTCACCCCTCATTATTCAATGAGTTTTCTGTTGGTGGACAAGGAACCTGGTGGAAACACACTGAACTGCCTCTTGTTCGACTGGTCAGCTGGAACAATCACCACAGAAGAAATTATTTGACAGGACACTTCAAGGCATATTGTGGCTGTCAAGATTCCCATCATCTGGAGGAATACATTATTCTAAACATGGCGAAGAGTGAAAGGGAAGTTCAAGTGAAGTCATTCGGAAACAGCAAGGCACTTTGTCTCTTCCTTTAGCCATTTAAAAAGCCAGTTGACTTGGCCCCAGAATAGCAATGGAAAAGCTGGACAATGGGAAGGTCTCCTTCATTGTCAAGGACAGTCGCACTTTGAAGATGATGCTCAAAGGGGTTAAAATGGGTCAGATAGCAATTGTTCAGTCCCTGAGCACAGATCTGAAAGGAAATTGTAACGACCACAATGGAATTATCCATCTGAAAGGCAAAGCAGGACCAGAGCAGACCCTGAGAAGGGAATAACACACGTCTGTTACTAATTTCTGACACACATAGACAATGCAGTGAAGACAAATAGAGTAAACTAATCAGGTGCCTTATGTTAAAACACAGACATCTCAAGGTACAGCGCGAGCTACAGACAAATGTCTATCACTAACATGATTAAACACTTGCATTCGGACACACAGCTGTTAAAAGTTACAAAGGGTTTTGATTATGGAAAACAACAGCAACATCTTCTATCGTTTTGGTCACTTTAACATAGTGAAGCACCCTAAGACATTTCACACAATGTCACACCAAACCATTAAATAAAGAGATATTGGAACAGCAGTGAGGTAGGGACTGTTTTAAAGGAGCAGAGGGAGTTGTATGTGCAACTACACTGGGATAGATCTTGATTTTATGCAATTGCCCAATTTTACATGATTTTTCCATTTAATTTTTAGCACAATCAGTCAGACCATTAGAATTCCTACAGCACAGGAGGAGGCCATTTGGCCCATTAAGTCTTCACCAACTCTGCCCAGGGCATATCATCATAAACTCATGTATTTACCTCCATTAATTCCCCTAAGCCACACAGCTTGGGACATTAAGGGGAAAGTTACCACGGCCAATCGACATAATCTACACATCAAAAGATTGAGTATGTAGATATTAAGGAAGCGGATGTGTTAGAACTTTTAAATGCTATCAAGATAGACAAGTCTCCGGGACCAGATGGGATGTACCCCAGGTTATTGTGAGAGGTGAGTCTGACCTCAGTGGTTGGTAAACTGATGGAGAGGCTTCTGAGGGACAAGATTTACGAGCATTTGGAGAAGTTTAGGTTGATTAGAAATAGTCAACATGGTTTTGTAAAAGGCAGGTCGATCCTTACGAGCTTAATTGAGTTCTTCGAAAATGTGACTGAACACATTGACGAAGGAAGAGCAGTGGACGTGGTGTACATGGACTTCAGCAAGGCATTTGACAAGGCCCCACATGCAAGACTTCTTGAGAAGGTGAGAGGCCATGGGATCCAAGGGGCTTTGGCCTTGTGGATCCAGAACTGGCTTGCCTGCAGAAGGCCGAGGGTGGTTGTGGATGGCTCTTTTTCTGCATGGAGGTCGGTCACCAGTGGAGTGCCCCAGGGATCTGTTCTAGGACCCTTGCTGTTTGTCATTTTCATAAATGACCGGGATGAGGAAGTGGAGGGATGGGTGAGTAAGTTTGCTGATGACACGAAGGTCGGTGGTGTTGTGGATGGTCTGGAGGGATGTCAGAAATTGCAGCATGACATCGACAGGATGCAAGACTGGGCGGAGAAGTGGCAGATGGACTTCAACGCGGATAAATGTGTTGTGGTCCATTTTGGCAGATCCAACGGGATGAATGAGTACGCTATCAAAGGTAGGAGTCTTAGCTGTGTGGAAGAGCAGAGGGATCTTGGGGTCCAGGTCCATAAGACTCTCAAATCGGCCTCCCAGGTGGAGGATGTGATTAAGAAAGCTTATGGTGTACTGGCCTTCATTCATCGAGGGATTGAGTTCAGGAGTCAGGAGGTAATGTTGCAGCTTTATAGGACCCTTGTCAGACCACACTTGGAGTACTGTGCGCAGTTCTGGTCGCCTCACTATAGGAAGGACGTGGAAGCTATTGAAAGGGTGCAGAGGAGATTTACAAGGATGTTGCTGGGATTGGGAGGCATGCCTTATGAAGACAGGTTGAGGGAGCTGGGACTGTTTTCCCTGGAGAGACGAAGGTTGAGAGGCGACCTGATAGAGGTTTACAAGATGTTGAGAGGAATAGATAGGGTGGACTCTCAGAGACTATTTCCCAGGGCTGAAATGGTCGCGACGAGAGGGCACAGCTTTAAGGTGCAGGGAAGCAAGTAAAGAGGGGATGCTAGGGGAAAGTTTTTCACTCAGAGGGTGGTGAATGAATGGAATCGGCTGCCGTCGGTGGTGGTTGAGGCGAACTCGCTGGGGTCTTTTAAAAGACTTCTGGATGAGTATATGGGATCCAATTGGATTGGGGGTTATAGATAGGTCTATGGCTGGGTAGGTTTTGATGTGTTCGGCACAACTTGTGGGCCGAAGGGCCTGTTTGTGCTGTAGTGTTCTATGTTCTATGTTCTATCTTCAAAATGTGGAAGAAATAACAGCACCCGGAGGAAACCCACACAGATACAGGGAGATCATGCAAACTCCACTCAAACAGTGACCCAAAGCCAGAACTGAACCCAGATCTTGGTACTGTGAGACAGCAGTACAACCACTGAGAAATGTGCAGAACAACAGCCAACTCACTGAAATTGGCAACGTATAAGAACATAAGTAATAAGAGCATAAAATAAAAGCTCATGGTGTAGGGGATAACAAATTGGCATGGATTGATTCATGGAATCTCAACAGTGTAGAAGAAGGCATTCTGTCCATCAATCTGCACCAACAACAATCCCACCCAATCCCTATTCCTGTAGGCCCGTGTATCCACACTGCCAGGCCTCCTGACACTAAGGGGCAATTTAGCATGGCCAATCTACCAAATCCGCACATCTTGTGGGAGGAAACCGGAGCACCTGGAGAAAACCCACACCAACACAGGAAGAATGCGCAAACTCTACATAGACAGTGATCCAAGGTCAGAATTGAACTTGGATCCCTGGTGCTGTGAGGCAATAATGCTAATCAGTGTGCCACTGTGCTGCCCTAGATAGACTTACTAACAGGAAATAGAGTTGGCATAAATGGGTCTTTTACTGGTTGGCAGGATGTGGCAAGTGGTGTACCACAGGGATCAGTGCTGGGGCCTCAATGTTTACAATTTATATAAATGATTTGGATGAAGGGACTGAAGGTATGGTTTCTGAATTTGCTGGTGACACAAAGATAGACAGGAAAGTGCATCGTGAGGAGGACGTAAGGAGGCAATAAAAGGTTAAGTGAATGAGCAAAAAATCTGGCAAATGGATTATAATTTGGGCATTGCGAAATTGTCTACAATGGCAGAATACATAAGCTTATTATCCAAATGGTAAGAGATTGCAGAGCTCTGAAGTACAGAGGGATCTGAGTGTCCTAATGCATGAATCATAAAAGGCCAGTATACAGATGTAGCAAGTAATTAGGAATGTTATAATTTAGTGTGGGGGGAATTAATTACAAAAGTAATGAGGTTATCCTTCATTCATACAGGGTATTGGTGAGACCACAGCAGGAATATTGTGGACAATGTCAGTCTCCTTATTTAAGGAAAGATGTAAATGTGTTAGAAACAGTTTAGAGAAGTTTACCAGACTAATACCAGGAATGGGCAGGTTGTCTTACGAGGAAATGTTGAGAGGTTTGGTTTGTATCCACTAGAGTTTAGAAGAGTAAGAGGCAACTTGATCAAAATCTTTTAGATCCTCAGGGGTTTTCACTGGGTGGACATAGAGAAGATGGTTCCTCTTGTCAAAGAATCTAAAACTAGGATCACTTTTTAAAAATCAGAGGTTGCTCAGTGAAGATAAAGATGAGAAGACATCTTTTCTGTCAGAGGGTGCTGAGTCTCTGGAACCTTTCCTCCAAAGGCAGGGGAAGAGAATTTGGACTACTTTTAGGACAGAGCGAGATAAATTCTTGATTAACAAGAGGTGAAAGGTGGCCGGAATATGGGTTGAGGTCACAATCGATCAACCATGATCTTATTGAATGGTGAAACAGGTGCTGAATGGCCTATTCTGACTCCTAATTCGTATGTTGTATGAGTAGGCCATTAGGCCCCTCGAACCTGTTCCACATTTAACACAATCATGACTAAACTTATGCATCAACTCCATTTTCCCATCTACTCTCCTCATCCCTCAATTTGTTTAATAGCCAAAAATCAGTCAACCTCAGCCTTGAATAAACTTCATGACTGAGCATCCACAGGGATTAGAAAATTCCAAAGAATCATAGGTGTTTGAGTGAAGAAATTTCTCCTTATCTCAGTCCTAAATGCAAGATCCCTTATCCTAAGAATGTTATCATACAAATCAATCTCCCAAAGTCAGAGTTAGGTACAGAGGAAATAGATGCTGGAGTCAGACTTGATCTAGATTTATTCTTCTGTTGATTAGAGCTGAAATTCTGCTTCAACTTACAAAGCACACCCAGTGACATTTCAATATAAAGTATTATTTCCTTATAGTCGTCAATGTGTTGCAACATTGATATTTAGACAAGCAGGGTATATTTGTATAAACTATACAAGAGGATGAAATGAACATGTACGAACCTCTTTGTGTTGAGATAGGCGGAAGAACTGGCCAGTGCCTGAGGACTCGGTCATGCCAGCTTTCTACGAATGAAGGTACCTTTTCCACTGGAGAACCGTTCACCATTGTAGGTGATACATGGAGCCTGTCACCAGTGCTGTGGCAGCCAGACACACTGAGATCTGTGTTCACCACACTCTGGTAAAGACTGCTGACCTCCAGAGAGCCCTTGTCGAGGTGCTGTCTGCTGGAGTGGATACTGCTCCCTGTTGGTTTCCACTCTGAGCCCTCAGAATCTCTGCTGTTCCAGGAGAGTGAGGAGCAACGATACTGGGAGAGATCAGTGCTGCTGTCATCTCCCCAAATGGACGATCTGTCCAGCATTTCTAACGGATGGAAATGAAACAGGAGAAAGACAAGAGTGTGAGAAAGGATCGAGAAACGGCTTCCACTGACCACAAACACAACTCACATTTCCACATAAACCATGTCCCCACTCACTGTTTACCATCAATGGAATACTTTTGAGCTGTAAGTACAGCTGTAATCTGGGAGAGGAGACAACCTATTTATACGCAGCAAGCTCATACAAACATAATCGAGATAATGGCCAGAGAGTCTGCTTTAGTGATGTTGGTTAAAGGATAAATATTGGCCAGCAGGAAAATCAGCCTACTTTTCTCCCAAATGGTCAACATGAATTTTTTTACATCTAACTGAATGGGCAGATAGTTTAACTCCTGAACAAACACTGACTCAGTCCTTGCACTGAGAGTGTCCCTGGGTTATGGGCTCAGTTGCCTTCAGTGACTTGCTCTATTTTGATGCTCAAATTCCTTAGAATTTTGTGACAGTTCTCAGACAAAGAATTGGTAAAACTCCGGCACAGAATCGGTACACTGATTTTCCCAGAAATTCCCCGAGAGTTCAGCTGATCTCCTGTTGAGATTGTGGCAGAAGATCAGATATTCCCAATGAAAATTAGAGTCATGGAGTCATATAGGTTTACAGCAGGGAAACGGGCCTTTCAGCCCAACGTGTCCATGCCACCCCTTTTTTTAAGCTAATCCTAATTGCCTGCATTTGGCCCATACCCATCTATACCCATCTTTCCCACATATCTGGCTAAATGCTTTTTAAAAGACAAAATTGTACCCGCCTGTATTACTACCCTTGGCAACTTTTGTTGCTCACATCACACACTGACCTTGATCTTCATGGATTCCTGAATTATCTCAGGTTAGTCAGTATGAAGCTTAACATCCCCTCTGGAGAACAGAATCTTAGGTAACAAGGGAAGAAGCAATGAGCCTAACAATGACCTTACCTGTCTGAGCAGTGTCTCTATCCAAACTAAACGCTGTACCCTGGCTACACACAGTTAAAGTGTGCCTGCTACGGTGTGATAAAGTGCCATCCACCCTTGATAGAAGAGGATTGGTGCTTTCTCTGTTCGCTTCGTCTATCCCCGAGCTATCCAGATTGTCAGTATTGCAAATTAGCCCAGAGCTTCCACACTCTGTGTCGGCCTCCAGTTCTTCAGCTTGGTTTCTCTCACCAACTCCATGTCCTGCCTTCCTTTGGACGTATTCCTGCTTTTCCTCTCCTTCCATGAGAGATACCAGGCTTCCTGGAGGCGATTTGGGCTGAGCCTTTGTGCTGAATCTGAATGGCACATGATCAGTTAACCGGGCTGTGGTTTGATGTCTGGGATACACTGGGTAATGGAAATGAAAACACTACAATGAGGAATCCATTCTGAGTTTGGAGCCCACCTAGGAACAGATCAGAAAGCAACAACTTCCATTTATATAGCACCTTTAACACAATGAAATAACCCCGAGATACTTTACAGGAGAAATTAGCAAACAATATATAACATCAAGGTGCAGAAGGAGATATTAGAACTGACAATCGCAAGTTAGCCAAAATGATAGATTTAAGGAGCCCCGTAATGGAGGAGAAAGAGGCCGAGAGATTTAGGAAGGGAATTTCAGAGCTTAGGCCCGAACAGCTGAAGGCACGGCTACCAATGGTAGACCAATTACACTGGGGACGTGCAGGAGGCAGAGTGCAAGGAACGCAGGACCTGGGAATGTTGCAGAACTGGAGGAGATTAAAGAGAAAGTGAGGAGCAAAACCAATGGGAGATTTGAAAACAAGGATGAGAATTTTAAAGTTGAGCAGTTTCTGGATAGAGACCCAATACAGGTCAGTGAGCAAGGAGGATGCTGGGCAGATTAGGAAAAATAGCAACAGGATTTTGAATCCTGACATTATGAAGAGACACTGAGCCAGATCATGAGATGCATTGAACTCATCAGGTCAAACTAAAACATTATAGGCTCTTCACACAGTCCCACTCCTTGTCCAGTCAAAAAATATTCAAACTTCTCCCCTTCCAATCCGTGGGCTGAATTTTCCCATTCCACTTGCTACGGGAATCACAGCAGGTGAGGAGCAGACCATGGAAAAATCTGTTGAGCTGTGATGGGTTTTTCCAGTTTCAGGATGAGTTGCAGCTGGAAAACATCACCCCATGTCTTTATAATATTAGGATTTAAATTCTGTTTCCTATGTCCTACCTTAAACCAAATCATACAGTTTGGATGAGAATTAAGGGATCTGGGGACCTATGAGGGAATCCAGGATCTGCCATCATATATTAAATAGTGGGGTAGGTTCAGTGAGCCTTTGGGTCTGCTCCTGCTATTACTGCTTATGTTTCTGTAAAGACCAAAACCATAAAAATAATCCAGACGGAGTTAATTGACATTTATCCCCATTGGATTCAATGAACAAAGAGTAAAGAACAATGAAAAGTAGAGCACAGGAAAAGGCCCTTTGGCCCTTCAAGCCTGTGCCGACCATGATGCCTGCCTAACCTACCATTCCATTCCCATCCTATTGATGTATTTGTCTAGCTGCCTCTTAAATGTCACTACTGTACCTGCTCCACCACCTCCCTGGGCTGTGCGTTCCAGCCTTCACCACCCTCCGTGTAAAAAACTTGCTTCACACATCTCTTTTAAACTCCAGCAGGATCCTCACATCCCATGAGAGTTGGTCATTATCCCACACATTGAACCACTCATCCACTGGAATTTTACCACCTGGCCCGGCCCAGAGTCAGGGATGGTAAGGCTCGGAGAGTTCTCTGTTGGCCTCGGACAGGGCGTTATGAGCCCCAGGAGGACCAGGTCATAAAATACCAGCGATTGTGTGGGTTGTGGAATCCCATAATCCATAACTGGGTCAATAAAGCTCAGTCTGAAGATGATCCATCAGGAAAATATTGGAGTTAATGAAAATTTCTATATTGAATAGACCTGAATTCAGAAATCATTAGAAGTTGAGATGGGATTCTGATGAGAATCTGCTGGTTTCACACATCCAGCAACCACTGCCAGTGAGAATGGAGAATTTGGAGCTCAGCCAAATCTCCATAAAAAGCAGCAGGACTGGAGAATCCGAGCTGCAGGTGAGAACGGAGAATTCCGGCCTCTATCTGTGTGGGATTGGTTATTGATTGTCTCTTTGTCTGAGGACAGTTACATTATTAAAACAAACAGTTTTTTGGCACTGGTTTCATATGGTTGAAGGTTTTCTTTGAACATTTTTCTTTCTGATCAGTTGTTGTGTATTGTGAACATTGTTTCAGGATTGGACAGTCAGCCTTCCTGAAAACACTAATGCAATGATGTATTCTCATCCTGCCCAGCACAAACGTTGTCAAGCAAATGTATGAAGGAAGCATTTTTCCTTCGCGATACGTTGTCCGTGACTGACGTGATGCTGCTTAGATACAGAGGGAGTCTGGATCAGGGCAGGTTCTATGTGTCGCACAGCAGTTGGACAGAAACGCCCCCTATTTTCATTCATTTCTGTATCATTAATATCAACCTGAATGACACTTTCTGGTCTCCACTCCGAAATGGTCTCCTGTTCTGATGGGGGGGGGGCTTGGTACGTGTTGGTATATTGACGTGCCTCTGTTAGCAATGGGCATTGTAGAGAGAACACAATGAAGGAGTCCTCAAGAGGTAACATGGGGTCCTGGGGTGAAGATCAGCTCCAAGGTACACTGACCAGATATTTTAAAATCAAACAGGAAAGAGGTGCTTTAAGGAGGCAGAGAAAGAATCCCATTTCATCACTAATTCTAATCTGACTGTTTCAAAAGACACTGAGAGACAGTAATTAGAGACACACACTAGCCAAAGCTGCCAACCAAAGACAGCCTGATGTTGCAATTATTACTCCCTAACTTTGTTCAGCTCTTGCAAGGGTTAAATCCGATTTCTATGACAATGTGGGAAGGAAAAGGACATTCTGTGTCATTACCCCCTTTCCCGCACTATCCCCCCCCCCCAAGTTTTCCCAAGAAACATTTTGTTGCTACAAGGAGGTCCAATACCCTTGCTCTCCTGCTCCCAACCCCCCCATCCCTCTGCCCCTCCTTTTATCCAAAGCCCTGATCTTTTTGATAAATAAACGCAGCGGCCAACTTGGCCTTTTCTAAAAGAAATCGAGAAATCCTCCTCTCTCAATTCCCTGCTTGTAATTTCCACACACCATGTGACCAGAGTCATTCTGAAGGATAAAGGGACGGTGCACAGTGCAGATTAATGCAGGGACCCTGTACAATTCCCACCCTTGTCCCATCTGTTGCTCAGAGAGCATTTGAATGGCATGTGTCAGGGGAGTCGTAGCTATGTAAACTAACCGAAGAAATTAACCAGCTCTTTTCTTTGGCCACAGCTGTAACTACACCAGTCACCATATGGCGAGTAATTAGTTTTAAACCTGTGGTGATGTTCACTCAATGCCAGCTACCGGTTACAATGAATGCCAGCTGATAACATGCCCATGCATTCCACTGAAGATTGCGACACTACACTCCACCAAAGTAATTGCTCAGTTGGAAGTGTATTCATCCAATTCGTTGTTTGAACAAGATTCCTTTCATGTAGATGCTGTTTCCCAATTTAATAAATAGGATTCACATCACTGTCCTTGCTTTATGACTGAATCATAAATGGAGGTCATTCAAACCCCCATGCCACTGCCAGCTCTGAGAATATCATCCAATTGCTTCCACTAGCCCTTGTTCTTTTCCCATGAATGATTACCCCTTCAAATCTCTATCCATTTCTCTTCTGAAAATTAATATGGAATCTACCTTTAAGTTGCCAATTCCAGATCATAACAACTCACTGCATTTCGCTACATCTCCCACCTGGCCTTTTTGTCCCTCATTTTAATCTTTTCATTATTTATTCTTCCATGGGATTGGCAATTGCTAGCAAGCGTAGCATTTGTTGCCCATCCCCTAATTGCCCTTGAACTGAGTAACTTGTCACTTCAGAGGGCAATTAGGAGACAACCACATTGCTGTGGGTCTGGAGCCACACGTAGGCCAGACATGGTAAGGATGGCAGATTTCCTTCGCTACAGGTTTTCAAAAACAATGATAGTTTTATGGTCACCATTACTGAAACTAACTTCCAATTCCAAATGTATTAATTGAATTTAAATTGTGGGGCGGAGAGAAGGTGGATTTGAAGCTTGGGTCTCTGGATTGCTAGTCCAGTGACAATGGTTTATTTATTTAGTAGGCTTACATTCATACTACACTGAGCTTACTATGAAAATCCCCTGGTCACCACCCTCCAGCATCTATTGGGGTACACAAAGGGAGAATTTAGCATGGACAACATATCTCCCCCACACAGATATGGGGGAGAATGTGCACACTCCACACAGGCAGTGACAAGCCAGGAATTGAACCCAACTCCCTGGCGCTTGAAACAGCAGTGCTAACCACTGTGCCACCATGCTGCCCCAGTACCCCAAGCTACTATCACCCCCAAGTTTGTGTCTTTGTGCCATTGGGTCTTCACTGGGCTGGTGAAAGTGGTTTCTCTCTATCTCCATCGATGCCGTGATTGGAAACCTTGACTTCAGCTGCCTCAGTCTCGTGCTATAGAATTCCTTCCCTAAACTTATTTACCTCTCTCTCCACCTTTAGGAAATTCCTTCAAATCTACCTATTTGACAAGATTTTGTTAATCTGTCCTGGTATTGCCTTGTGTGGCTTGGTATCAAATTTTATTTAATTTAGCTTCTGCGAAAACCTTTGTGATCTTTGTCTACATTAAAGACGCTATGACTGCTGGACATTAAAAAGTTATGTTTTAAACTGTCTCCTTTAATTCAATGTAAAATGGATTAGTGGGGGATGGGACTAGTTCTTCGCAGATGCAAAACCATGTGACCAGCTTACTATGGAGGTAGAAACTCAAATTGAGGCCGAATCTCAGGAATGGACAGGCTTTCTCATTAAGATACAAAAGGAAAAGCAACTAGTGTTGCTGTTTCTTTTTTATTTATTTGTGAAACATGGGTGTCGCTAGCTGGCTAGCATTTATTGCCCATACTTAGTTGTCCTTGAGAAAGTGGTGGTGAGCTGCCTTCTTGAATTGTTGCAATCTGCATGCTGTGGGTTGATCCACACTGCCGTTAGGGAAGGTTTTAATCCTGTGACAGTGAAGGAACGGTGATATATTTCCAAGTCAGGATGATGACTGGCTGGAAGGGAATTTGCAAGTGATGGTGTTCCCATGTATCTGCTGCCCTTGTCTTTCTAGATGGAAGTGGTCATGAGTTTAGAAGGTGCTGTCTAAGGATCTTTGGTGAATTGCTGCAGTGCATCTTGTAGATAGTGCACACTGCTGCTACTGAGTCTTGGTGATAGAGGGAATGGATGTTTGTGGATGAATTGCCAATCAAGCAGGGCTGCTTTGTCCTGGATGGTGTCAAGTTTGTTGTGTGTAATTGGAGCTGCATCCATTCAGGCAAGTGCCCTGACTCATTGGCGCAAATTTTCCATGGAAGGTCCATTGACCTCAAGCAGAATTTTCCAGTTTTGGGGTGAATGTGGCAGGACTATCCTGCCCACTTGCTCTCAGGAACAGCCAGAGAGAGTTTTAGATCTGAAGACCTACAGCAAATGCTGTGGTGTCAGGTAAAAGGACTGCTTTGGGGTTCACTCCAAGTGGGGGGCTGGTGAGGATGAAACTCAAGTTTCAGGCAATAAGGATTATGAAAAGTTAAAGTCCATAGAATGTCCAGAGGTATCGTCTCAATGGGAAGTCTGCTTAATTTTGCTCAAAGTGCTGAGCAAAAAGGGATTGGAAGATTCAAGATTCATCCTACTGAAGCAGGGAGAAGGGATCAAGTTAATCACAAGATATAGGAGATACTCATCTACTTATAAAGACAAGTGGGGTTTTCAGCTATGTCAAGATGTTACTGTAGAGTAACATTTCTGTACTTGTATAATAGTATAATTATATATTCGTTGCTCACTAAGTTTAATCAATGTTGATTTTAGTGAATTTGTTACAGTGAAATAATTAAAACATGAAATTCTGTTGTGTGATTGTTTGAATCGGTCACTGGGAAATTTGTAACTCTTTTTAAAAGTTATCACTCTCTATGGAAAATGTAGCAAAGATGTTATATATATTACATATATATTATGTATATTATTGTTGCTGCATCAAATGTTATATACTTTCATTTTTATGTGTGTAACAGATTTGATTCAGTGCTCTAGAATGTCCACTCCATGTTTCAGCTCCAGCTTCCAGTGTTTTCCCGTTTGTTCACCTTTCTCTGAACCCTCATCTGTGCTTAACCAATCCAGCACAGTGAGCATCAATAGTAAACAGACTCACATAATCAAACATAGAAAAAATGAACACATCCTCAAGGTTCCTGGGATGTGATGATTGTTGTATAATGAATGGTTGAACACAGTTGTGGACTCGCCTACTTTGGGGGCATTCAAATTGTCGGTAGATAGGCAAATGGATGATATTGGAATAGTTTAGGTTAGAGGGTCCACTGGTCAGCGCAACATCGAGGGCCGAAGGGCCTGTACTGCGCTGTAATGCTCTATGTTCTATGAATAAATTGGATCTATATTCTGTGGAGTTTAGAAAGTATGATTCTCACTGAATGACACAGGATTCTGAGAGGGTTTGATAGGATAGACAGGGAAAGGTTGTTCCCATGGCTGGAGAATTTCACAGTTTCAGGATAAGGAAGCTTTAGGACTGAAATGAGGAAAATTGTCTTCATTCAGAAGATGGTGAACCATTGGAATTCTCTACACCAGGGGTTGCGAATGCTCCATTATTGAATATATGTAATGCTGAGATAGTCAGAATATTGATCCCTCAGCAATCTGAGGGACAGGTGGGAAGGCAGGGAGTTGAAGCCCAAGACCAGCTATGATGGCAGAACAACTTTGATGGTGTGTATAATCTGTTCCTATTTCTTACGTTCTTATTGAATCCTGTAAAAACTTTGTAGCATCTCATGTCCTAATGTGAGATTGGTATATTAGGCTGATACATATTTGATTTATACCCTTAGGCACCTGTGCTTTTGCATTAGCTTAGTGCTTGCATTGAACACATTGTCAGAACAAACATCAGAAATTAGTCATTGGCAAACCTGCAGTTTTCCAGATGTCCTTGGAGGAGGCAAATGGTTTGATGTTTGAAGGTCCTGTGTGGAGTGTTCTGGACTGAGAGTTGAGGTCCCATGGCAAATGCAAAGTGCTGGACGGAGTGTTCATGTGAGCAAGGAATCTGGGGCATGGTAACATAGGCTTGATCGAAGCTGGCTGAAGGAGAGGCTGGTACAGATATGAACAACAACAATAAGACAATTTCAACGCCATTAAAGGGAAAGATGTTCTAGGTGTTAACTAACATAATTCAGGCCATTTAAAGAAGTCAATAGATGATTGAATTTGTCTTACAGAAACCATAATGCTCATTATTAAAATTCAAGAGATTCAGGATACACTTCCCTATTTAAACTGATTCGGGGGGTGATGGGAACCTGAATTGTTGTGCCAGTATACAGGAGGATGTGAATAGGGAGGTCACGGATAAGGTTTCTAGGTCGCAGCAGTATAGTGGCAAACGGGAGGGTGGTTTGAAGTGTGTATACTTTAATGCGAGGAGCATACGCAATAAGGTGGATGAACTTGCAGCCTGGATTGGTGCTTGGGACTTCAATGTTGTGGCCATTTCAGAGACGTGGATAGAGCAGGGGCAGGAATGGTTGTTGCAGGTTCCGGGGTTCAGATGTTTCAGCCAGAGCAGAGGTGGTGGTAGAAGAGGGGGAGGAGTGGCATTGTTAGTTAAGGACAGCGTTACGGTGGCAGAAAAGATGTTTGATGTGGACTTGTCTGCTGAGGTAGTGTGGGCTGAGATTAGAAACAAGAAAGGAGAGGTCACACTGTTGGGAGTTTTTTATAGGCCTCCAAAAAGTTCCAGAGAAGTAGAGGAAGGGATTGCAAAGTTGATCCTGGATAGGTGTGAAAGTAACAGGGTAGTTGTAATGGGGGACTTTAACTTTTCTAATATCGATTGAAAAAGCTATAGTTCAAGTACGTTAGAGGGGTCAGTTTTTGTTCAATGTGTGCAGGAAGGTTTCATGACTCAGTATGTAGATAGGCCAACAAGAGGTGAGGCTATATTGGATTTGGTACTGGGTAATGAACCAGACCAGGTGTTAGACTTGGAGGTGGGTGAGCACTTTGGTGATAGTGACCACAATTCAGTTACGTTTACCTTAGTGATGGAAAGGGATGGGCACGTACCGAATAACAGTAGTTATAGCTGGGGGAAAGGTAATTATGAGGCTATTAGGAGAGATTTAGGATGCATAGGGTGGAGCAGGAAATTGCAGGGGCTGGGGACATCTGAAATGTGGAGCATATTTAAGGAACAGCTTCTGCATGTCCGTAATAAATATATACCTGCCAGGCAGGGAGGAAGTGGTCGAGTGAGGGAACCATGGTGTATAGGGAAGTTGAATCTCTGGTGAAGAGGAAGAAGGAGGCTTATATAATGATGAGACGTGAAGGCTCAGTTAGGGCACTGGAGAGCTATAAATTAGCCAGGAAGGAGCTAAAGAGAGAGTTGAGAAGAGCTAGAAGAGGACACGAGAAGACTTTGGCGGATAGGATTAAGGAGAATCCTAAAGCTTTTTACAGGTATATAAATAATAAAAGATTGGTTAGGGCAAGATTAGGGCCAGTCAGAGATAGCAGTGGGAAGTTGTGCGTGGAGCCTGAGGAGATAGGAGAGACACTGAATGAGTATTTTTCGTCAGTATTCACGCAGGAGAAAGACAATGTTGTCGGGGAGAATACTGCGATACCAGGTTGTAGACTGGGCAGGATTGAGGTTCATAAGGAGGAGGTGTTAGCGAATCTTGAGAGTATGAAAATTGATAAGTCCCCTGGGCCAGATGCGATTTACCCCAGGATTCTCTGGGAGGCTAGAGAGGAGATTGCAGAGCCTTTGGCTTTGATCTTCATGTCGTCGTTAGCTACAGGTATAGTGCCGGAAGACTGGAGGATGGCAAATGTTGTCCCTTTGTTCAAAAAGGGGAGTAGGGACCATCCTGGAAATTATAGACCGGTGAGCCTGACTTCTGTTGTGGGCAAGGTCTTGGAAAGAATTATAAGGGATAGGATTTATAAGCATCTAGAGAGAAATAAATTGATTAGGGATAGTCAGCACGGTTTTGTGAAGGGTAGGTCGTGCCTCACAAACCTTATTGAGTTTTTTGAGGAGGTGACCAAAGAGGTAGATAAGGGTAAGGCAGTTGATGTAGTGTATATGGATTTTAGCAAAGCGTTTGATAAGGTTCCCCATGGTAGGCTACTGCAGAAAGTGCAGATGCATGGGATTGAAGGTGATTTAGCAGTTTGGATTAGGAATTGGCTAGCTGATAGAAGACAGAGGGTGGTGGTTGATGGGAAATATTCAACCTGGAGTGCAGTTACAAGTGGTGTACCTCAAGGATCTGTTTTAGGGCCACTGCTGTTTGTCATTTTTATAAATGACCTAGATGAGGGTGTAGAGGGTTGGATTAGTAAATTTGCTGACGATACCAAAGTGGGGGGAGTTGTAGACAGCGAGGATGGATGTTACAGTTTGCAGAGGGACATAGATAGGTTGCAGAGCTGGGCCGTGAGGTGGCAAATGGAATTCAATACGGATAAGTGTGAGGTGATTCACTTTGGTAGGAATAACAGGCATATGAAATATAGGGCTAATGGAAGGACCCTTAATAGTGTTGTCGAGCAGAGGGATCTTGGGGTACAAGTACATAGCTCTTTGAAAGTTGGCACCCAGGTTGATAAAGTTGTTAAGAAGGCGTACGGTGTGTTAGCTTTTATTGGTAGAGGGATTGAATTTAGGAGCCGTGAGGTTATGTTACAACTGTACAAAACTCTGGTGCGGCCGCACTTGGAGTATTGCGTACAGTTCTGGTCGCCGCATTATAAGAAAGATGTGGAAGCATTGGAAAGGGTGCAGAGGAGGTTTACCAGGATGTTGCCTGGTATGGTGGGAAGGCCTTATGAGGAAAGGCTGAGGGACCTGAGGTTATTTTCATTAGAGAGAAGAAGGTTACACGGTGACCTAATTGAGGCGTATAAGATGATCAAAGGACTGGATAGGGTGGATAGTGAGAGCCTTTTTCCTCGGATGGTGATGACCAACACGAGGGGACATAACTTTAAATTAAGAGGTGGTAGTTATAGGACGGATGTCAGAGGCAGGTTCTTCACACAGAGGGTGGTGAGGGCGTGGAATGCCCTACCTGCAGCAGTTGTGGACTCGCCTACTTTGGGGGCATTCAAATGGTCGGTGGGTAGGCATATGGATGATATTGGAATAGTTTAGGTTAGAGGGTCCACTGGCCGGCGCAACATCGAGGGCCGAAGGGCCTGTACTGCGCTGTAATGTTCTATGTTCTATGTTCTATTTTGCGGAGAGACAGCTGGCTGCTTCTTTTACGAACAGTAATAGCACATTGTGCAGGAATAATGCAGTAGCTTGTCTTTTACCTTCAGCAAGTTTATTCTTCATACAGTAAAGTTACAAACTCTTTTTGTTTCCTCTCCATAGCAACTATTTCAGCCTTGTTCATTTACACTCTTCTGAGAGTTGGGTCATGAATCATCACCTGTCGTTAATAATGACATTGAGATGTAGGTATTGGAGTGAGACGGCCACAGTAAGAAGTCTCATCACACCGGGTTCAAATCCAAAAGGTTTATTTGGTATCACAAGCTTTCAAAGCACTGCTCCTTCATCAGGCAAGAAGGATGAAGGAGCAGCACTCTGAAAGCTCGTAATACCAGGTTTGTGTTGCCTGTTGGACTTTAACCTGGTGTTATGATGCTTCTTATTGTCTTGTTAATAAGGCAATTATCAGAACAATAGAATTGTCGAACTACGTCTTTGACAGATTCCTCTCTCTTTCTTTTAAAATAAAGCTTTAGAAACAAAAAGAAGCTCAAGGACATATTTTTTCAATCCAAACAAATGGAAAGGAAGTGCTTTAACATTATAGATGATACATTTCCTTTACCATATTTATATAAACACATAATTACAAAGCAAAGATGAGTTTTCCATTTTGTTATCTAATGCAAGATTTCTCTTTTCCAATACATTTAGCAATTTCTTGGAGCAGCATTGCAAAATAGCTGAATAATTGGTGACTTCTGTCAACCCATCGTACTTTTGAAATCTTCCCTATTTCCAACATTTCTGTTATGCTAGCTAGATCTATTCTTACCTTTTTTCAGTGACACTTTTTATTGAATTGGTTATCAACAAAGTTCTCTTTGTGCATACTTTTGTAGACCCTTGTGCAATACTTTTGTTAGTATTTTGAATAAGTAAACCTCCGTATCTATGGCTAAAACGAATGCCAAGGTTTCTGCAGCTACTTTTCACTACTCTTTTAATTCCTTGACTTCCCAAACTAAAGGGCAACATTTATAACTCTTTCCTATCAAAAATATAATGAAACCTGTGATTGTCAAAAATCCCTCAGGAAGATCGGCATGCAAACTTTGATTCCCGCACTGGACACTTACCACTTTTTCTTCATTGCCTATCACTTTGCCATTCTTTCCATCCTTTTTGTAATATATCAGGTCTCCTTATCCAACTTATATTTCTGATGGCCTTAAGTGGTGCCATTAATCTTGCTGAAGTTTTGATCAAAACTCAGCTTTAATGAAAGCCCTAAGAACTAGGAGCAGGATTCGGCCATCTGGCCTCTCAAGCCTGCTCCACCATTCAATAAGATCATTAGCTGATCTTTGTATATGCAGGCTATTAGCGGCGTTTGCAAGGTGACCAGATATTGTCAAAACTTCAACCAGTACAAAGATTCACAAAAGCCAGCGTCCCAGTTTAAAAACATATCTTTATTTGACCAGCGAGTCATGGGGAGAGATTATTGAAAAATCCTAAGTAGTCTGATGTCACCAATAAACTCTGATGTATAAGGTTTGGGATAGATCAATTATATATTTTTCTTATCAAATTTTCCTGTCTTAGCTTTGAATCAATCATCTTTAATATTTAGAATGAAAGAATCATAGAATCCTACAGTGTATAAGGAGGCCATTCAGCCCATTGAGTCTGCACTGACCACAATCCTTCCCAGGCCCTCTTCCCATAACATATTTAACCTGCTAACTCCCTGACACTAGGGTCAATTTAGCATGGCCAAGCAATCTAACTGACACACCTTTTGACTGTGGAGGAAACTGGAGAATCCAGAGGAAACCCACACAGACATGGGGAGAACATACAAACTCCACACAGACAGTCGCCTGAGGCCAGAATTGAAACCGGTCCCTGGCACTATGAGGCAGCAATGCTAACCACTGTGCCATTGGGCAGCATTGCTGCTTCACAGCTCCAAGGACCTGGATTTGATGCCCGGCTTGGGTCACTGCCTGTGTGGAGTTTGCACATTCTCCTCGTGTCTGTGTGCGTTTCCTCCGGGTGCTCCAGTTTCCTCCCACAGTCCAAAGATGTGCGGGTTAGGTGATTGGCCAGGCTAAAATTGCTCCTTAGTGTCTTGAGATGTGTAGGTTAGAGGGATTAGTGTGAAAAGTATGGAGAAAGAGCCTGTGGGATTTTGGTCAGTGCAGACTTGATGGGCCAAATAGCCTCTTTCCACACTGTAGGATTTCTATGATTCTATGACAAATTGATCTTTAGTGACAGAGGGATTACAGAGTAAAAATGTGGAGTTACCAGAATAGGGCCTGAGTGAGATCGTGGTCAGTGCAGGCTCAATGGGCCAAATGGCCTCCTTCTGCACTGTAGGGATTCTATGATTCTATTCTATGATTTGTTACATACTTTAGTCATTTTACTCTCTGACATGATGCAATTTCATTGGTCCGTGGAATCTGGATGCTTCCTCCCCCTGTTGCTGACTCATTGCCTCTATTGATTAGCAACCCCCAGACACCGAGGTCAATGTTGACATTCCCACCATCTTTCTCCACATCATCAGCCACATCAGCCTTATGCACGTTCTCATATCTGAGAAGGCATTGTCTTATCTGTATAGTGAATAACTCTATTCATAAGCAGCCCTTAGAACCTCACTGCTAATAATTTCCATTGATAAGAACTTGCACATTTTGAGATTTCAATATTTTCTAAGAATGTAGTACCATCTGAAAATCCCTGTCCCATCAGGTCTTGCAGCAACTTGCTCTTGGCTAAAATATACAATCACTTTATAAAAATACAGTTAATACATTTAAAATATCAAAATATATGTTTAGATTATAATCACTTGTTCTAAATCTCTTACTGCATTCATGTGTGTGTAAATTATTCTCTTGTAAGCTTATAAGCCTGATTTAGCGTTGTTTAACTCAATGCTGGTAGTTCAGTCAGAGTCTTAAATGCCTCATGGTTTAAAATCTTCTCTAATCTACTAGGATTTTTTTTCCTTTCTCCAACATACCCAAAGCATTCAGATGAGCAGGAAAAGTAGAGTTAATGCCAGTCCCCACTGCAGTGGGAGGACTATTGATAGGACCAGACACAACTTTGGATTGCTGCTGTATGCCAACTGATACAAAGTGTGTCCCCCAACCATTTGCAAAGAGTTTGTTGCACATACTGCCCATGCCAGCTCTGAACCATAGAAGAGTTACAGCACAGAAGGAGGCCATTTGACTCATTTGGTTCATGCCAGCCAAAGGAAACTCGGGTGCCCTTTCTAATCCCACCTTCTTGCACCCGGCTTATGGCCCTCTGTTTACAACAGCTAAGGTGCAGATCCAGGCACTTTTTAAATGAGTTTAGAGTCTCTGTCTCTACTATCAACTCAGGCAGCGAACTCCACCCAGCAGTCTCTGCGTAAAAAAGTTCCTCATGTCCCCTCTATACCTACTGCCACTCATCTTGAATTCATGCCCCCGGTTCTAGAATTCTCCACCAAGGATAATCTTGTACACCTCTGTCGAGCCACCCTCAGTCTTCTATTTTCCAAGGAAAGTAATGCAAATCTATCCAATATCTTATAGAATCACACAGCACAGAAGAGGCCCTTCAGCCCATCAAATCCACACCGATACATTAAAAACACCTGAACTCCCATCTAATCTCAGCTGCCAGCACTTGGCCTGTAGCCCTGATCTCTTCATTGCTACACTTTTCCAGTCCGGCAACATCTCTCTGTTAAAATCCATCTGCCACTTTACCTCCCACTCCACTAACCCATCGATATAGCTTTGGAGATTCTACCTATCCTCTACACTAACCACTACTCGGCAATCTTTGTGTTGTCTGCAAATCTTCCAAGCGTGCCCCCCCCACCAGTGCTGATGTAACTTATTAAGCCAATCCAAAATATAAATGCAATCCAAAAAACTGGGTTCATTTCTTGAGGGATGGAAATGACAAGTAGAGAAGTTGTGTTAGATTTGTATCGAACCTTGGTTATATTGGATAGTTTTGGTCTTCATGTTACAAAGAAAACAAAGAAGCACTGGAAAAGGTGGAAAATAGTGGGAAATGGCCTGAATGGAGAATAAATACCAGGATAGGCCAGTTGGGCTGAATGGTCTGATTCTGTGCTCTAAATGTCATTCTCTATTTTGCTATATCGCTCAGGATGAGTTTCCATTTGGTTGAACTTGTGAGCAGGACTTGCTTCTGGCTTCTAATCATTATTTCATTGGCAAACAGCTCCTGCAGACTAGCTGATTTGAACAAGTGAGATTAAATGCATCCAGAAGTGGCATTAAGTGTTCTGGTACAAGTTAAAACGGAGTTAGAAAGCTCTGGAAGAACTCAAAGCCCACAGTGGTATCATTTAAAGAAATGGGCATGGAAAGGCTGCTCGACTGGTTTAATACAGAGATGGATGGGTAAGCTGTGCCATCTGTTCCACTTCGCTTGATACCAGGATTCAATGTGTATCCTAGAAGAGCAGGCACCTCTCTTAGACTCCACTCCAAAACCTACTTGAAGTTCTCCTTTCAGCCAGAACATCACTTAATATCAGACATGACCTTTTCCTTATAACAGCTCGACTGTGAAGCGACCACCACAGCAAATATTGACAGTTGATTGACTATGCAGTGCATTACACAGGGAGGCAGGCTAAGTGACTGCCTTTGAATTTATGCAAACACTTTGGCCCTGACTAAGGCAGCACAGCATCCGACTGCCACAACAAGACTGGACAAATATTTAACTGTAATCATTTTTCTCAATGACTGACGCTGCCTTCTTTTGTGAAGGGCATTTACTTGCAGCTTAACAAAATCTTTGCACCTGTACATTTGAGGTTTGTTTGAGAGGGCCCACTCCCTGTACTAGTCCAGTCATGGCAGCTGGCAGCACAGAAGGCCATTTGGCCCATTAAGCCTGAGCTGGCTCTTTAAAAGACCTATCCATTTAGTTCCAATCCCCTATCTTTTCCCTGTAAACTTGCAAGTTTCTCCCCTTCAGGTTTAAACACAATTCCTTTTTTGAGCATTCCTGTTGAATCTGCTTCTGCTGTCCCATTCAGACAGCACCTTCGTGATAACAGCAAGCAACTGCGAAGAAAAATTTCAGCTCATGTCTTTTCCCATTACAAAGCTGCACAGATCAATGACGAAGGAGTTTATGAAGCAATAATCAATTGTATTCATAAGGAAAGTTTATAACAGCGAGGAATTGGTTGAGAGGAGTAATGGATATATCATAGAACGAGGAAAAATGCTATAAGAACATGAAGCAAGATACAATGGAGAACAGAAAGAAAGCGGCTACAAGTTAATGTTTATTTGTTAGTGTCACAACTAAGGCTTATATTAATACTACAATATTAAGTGATGTTCTGGCTGAAAGAAGAACTTCAAGTAGGTTTTGGAGTGGAGTCTAAGAGGGGTGCCTGCTCTTCTAGGATACACATTGAATCCTGGTATCAAGCGAAGTGGAACAGATGGCACAGCTTACCCATCCATCTCTGTATTAAACCAGTCGAGCAGCCTTTCCATGCCCATTTCTTTAAATGATACCACTGTGGGCTTTGAGTTCTTCCAGAGCTTTCTAACTCCGTTTTAACTTGTACCAGAACACTTAATGCCACTTCTGGATGCACTTAATCTCACTTGTTCAAATCAGAAATTCTCCTAGTCGCCACACTGTGGTGCCTAATTGGGTCATTGCAGCTAACCAGGGCATCTTTTGGATTGAGGGAGGAAACCAGAGCGCCCAGAGGAAACCCACGCAGACACAAGGAGAATGTGCAAACTCCATACAGACAGTGACCCCAGCTGGGAATTGAACCCAGTCCTTGGCGCTGTGAGGCAGCAGTGCCAACCAGTGTGCCATCCCCATTTGATCATTTAGGGTATATTTGAAGAACAGAATGGGTGAAATTCTCACATCCCGCCAGCATTGGATTGGCTGGCAGGTGGGAGTGGAGAATCTAGCAGGAGCCAGGAAGTCAGAAACTCAACAATGTAAAATCATGTTGTAAATCTCCCAATGGTGGCTGAGTCTCCCACTGGCCACTGACGCTGTTTGCACCTCATGAATAATTAAAACAGTTGCCCATCTGCATCCCGCCACACCAGCAGAATGTCACATTGGCATCAAATCCAGTTGCTACAGAACAATGTGCATGAGATGGTCCACCGTTGGCACCAAGCTTTGGTGTGAGTGCAACAACTTCCTGCCATGATGTTGTGCTTCTCCTGACACGCTGTTCTCTCTGCTGGGCCAGACTGTTTCCTGCCTCCATTCCCACGCTGAGCTCGACAGCACTGTGCTGCTAAACCCATGGACCCTCCTGTATCACTATCCTGAATCAGTAGAGTGCCTGGGATTAGGGGATACAGAGGTCTTCTCCCCCTCACCGGTGCCACACAGCAGTGTCTACGATGACAGCACTGTGCTGTAGGACACACACAGTCACTGCAACAAAGGTCTGAAGGAGTGACTGGGAAGGGTGGAGTTTGAGGTGAGGAGGGGATGTCCTAATGAAGACAAGGAGGGGGTGGGCAGAGTGAAAGGAGGACTGTACAAGAAGAGTGGGAGAAGGTGAGGGATCACAATGTGAGGCATAGGGACAAGGAGACGAATGAAGATGATTAACAATGAGAAGCAGAGGAAGGAGCGAGGGGAGGGACACTGGAACTGACAAGGTTGCATTGAAAACTCACAAACAAGGGGGTGAAAGGGGCACCACATTGTCCACTGGAAGGGGATGTATGAAGACTCCAGACGTGGTGGGAGGAGGTCCAAATGGGATGTGGGTGCCTCACAGGTGATTGGCTCAGGGAAAAGGTAGTTGAATCAAGGAAGAGATTTTTTCCCTCTGGGTTGCTGATATCCTGCACGGTCTGGAGAGTGGGCTGGAGGGAGCAATACTAGTGCGCTGGACTGGTGTTTAAATATGGTGCTGAGACCTTTGAACTCATCAGCTGAGGGTGGATGGATGAAGCAGCTGCCAGCCTGCCAGGAGAGTCGTCTTTACAGAATGAAAAGGTTCTCAGTACGGAATCCGTTGTGGGATCCTGCTGTTCGAGCCAATAGGATGGGCACCGCCCGAAATGTTACACATGGTCAGAGAATGAGAGAATTTGACCCAAAAAGCTGGAGTATCTCCATGGCTGTGTGTGAGGAGAGACACAGGGAAAGCAGCAGCAGGAAAAGTCAGAATGTAGGAATCAGGATGGTTGTATATCTCACTTGTTGGAGTTGGAGCGTAATGCAAGCTGGCTAACACTTGAAAAGTAATGAATTTACAGGATATTGTATGTTTCACTTACAGAGAATGAGAAATTTTAGATGCAGCTCCTCTTAATACCATTTGCCATCCTGCCGCGCATGATGTGTTACTTATCTGTCAGATGAGTGTTTATTTTGTTTACCTTTGTCCCACATGCACTGACAAAATCAGGCTCTACAGTAACCAAGTTAAATCCCCAAATGCTCACCAGAACCACAGATATTTCCTTAATCATTCCGATCTGCTCCTTCTAATTAACACTATCAGAGACCACAGACAGAGAGCAGTATTGTTAGTGAGCAGCATCGCTGAATAGGGGAATCTGATTATCAACTTCAGTCACAAACTAGGCCGCAAAACAGATTAGCAGCCTTTCATTTTTGATCATACGTAAGTGTATTTCTGCTGCTGATTTATAGTTAAGAATAATTCATTGAATGTGTGTTTGTTCTCTCTCATTCAACCAATGATCAGCTGCGTGATGGACCAGTAAAAGCCTGACTTTCACAAAGAGGAACGTTCGCACTCTCAGTGTGCCGTGGAGAGTGGAGATTGAACATCCAAGTGCTGGAGTCAATGTGCCTAATTTCACTGCTGCCCCTCCCACACACCACCCCCTTGCAACGGGGTAAACTAACACCACACTATCAGCAGAATGTGGAAGCTTTGGAGAGAGTGCAAAGAAGGTTCACCAGGGTGTTTCCTGGTCTTGAGCTTATTGGTTATGAGGAGAGATTGAATAAACTAGGATTGTTTTCACTGGAAAAATGGAAGCTGAGGGGAGACCTGATCGAGGTCTACAAAATAATGAGAGGCACAGACAGTCAGAGGCTTTTCCCCCAGGGTGGAAGTGTCAATTACACAGGGGCACAGGTTCAAGGTGAGAGGGGGAAAGTTTAAGGGAGATGTGTGGGGGAAGCTTTTCATGCAGAGAGTGGTGGGTGTCTGGAACATGCTGCCAGAGGAGGTGCTGGAAGCAGGGACACTAGCAATATTTAAGAGACATTTGGATGGGTAGATGAATAGGGAGGGAATAGAGAGATACGGACTGAGTAAGGGCAGGTTTTTTTTAGTTTAATTACGACATTATGGTAGACACGGGCTTGGAGGGCCGAAGGGCCTGTTCCTGTGCTGTACTTTTCTTTGTTCTTTGTATTGCTGACTGAGGCACAACAGAACCAGGTGAGCCCTATTTCCATCAGCTCAGCGAATATATCGATGGAAGCAAAGATTTTTTAAAAATATATTTCACTCACTGCATTAGCTACATTGCAGCTTTGTACAAAACTTAACTCAGTCACAGCTCTTTGGCACATTTACCCAACTAAATTATTCTCAATCTCAAACATCTCTCCAGGATCACTAGCAGGTACCTTTCGAGAGGTTGTAAGAAAGCTATCGCATTAGGGCAGTGACAGATCGAGCAAAGCTGGCATTTTAATGAATAGTGCTGTAGACAATAAGGAGAATAAAAATTGATTGCTTCGCCTTAAAATAAAGTCAGAAGGAAAACATTTTAGTCTAATTACTAGTGAAAAAAGAATGTAGCTTCATAAAACAGACAGTATCTGATTAAGACCTGGCTTAACGTTGGCATTGTGACTCTGCGGTTTTGGGAAACAATGTGAAATGAGCCATCCAATGAAGGATTTGGACTCTGTCGCACTGAATGTGATTTCATAATTGCAATTTCAAAATAACCCAAACTCCTCTATCCCTGCATCAATTCAATGTTACCACAGTTTCGAAATGGTGACTTTAATTTGTACTTACTGAAGATTTGGATTACTTTTAACACGTATTGAAAGTGAGGGCAGAAATATATTCGCTAACCTACACCTGGGGGAATCTTTATTCTACTCAGTCAAATACCTATAAGATCAGCCCGAATAAAAACAGTGCACATCAGGATTTCTGACAAGCAGACTACAATAATGATTTATATTTCTAAGAGCATCTTTAATATAAAAAAACTGAGATGCTGGGCAGGAGTTGAATCAAACCTGACAGTGAGCTACATAAGGAGCTGCAGGTCATATAACTAAACACCTGGTAGAAGAGGTAGCTATTCAATGAGGAGAGGGTGGTTGAGAGAGATGAGGGATAGTTTTGGGAGTTTTAGAGATTTAAGGTGAAATTTTCCCATACCGCCTGCCGCGGGAATTGTAGAAGGCGGGACACGCACTATGCAAAGGTCTGTTGACCTTGGGTGGAATTTTCTGACCTAAGGGCAAGCGTGGACAGAAAATCCCACTCTTAGAGCTATGTGCTTGTGGGTGAATTTTGTGAGGGATGGTCAAACATTGTTTACAGATTTAATATTATTCTAAATTTCAGAATCATAATTCTACTCTTTGCAGCCAATTAGAACGTCAGCTGGCTCCCCAAAACTTGTGGAATTTCATTGTCCTGCCCGAATATTAAGGGACACTCATGGTCTCACGCTGCCTTGGGAGCCTTACCATGCCACTAAGAATGGCAATGAGGCTGGTACCATTTTGAACGGGTACCAAAGCAGCATCTGTTCCAGGTTGTAGACTAATAACCCAAAGATTGTCAGTTCAAATTCTGCTGCGGCAAGTTGCGAGTTCAATAATTTCAGTATTATTTATAATCTGTGCGATTATGAAAATAATGACAGTAATGCTGCTGAATTGTTGCACAAACCCAACAGACTTACCAATGTCCTTCAGGTAAGGGACCTGCTATTTCTGCCTGGCCAGATACACACATTAGACCCGCGATGCCCCCCAGAAGCTCTGACTAACAAAAACAATTTTAACATTATTTACATCACAAAAGCAAATAAATAGAAAGTTGACTCTCTTCCCTTTGCTTTCAAAGCTTCTTCAAAGTTTAGAACCAATAATAAGTTTAAACACATATATATTTAAACACCTGCTTCCAATTTGTCATCAATTATTCATGTACAATGCACACATTACAATGGCAAATCCACCACAATGTTCAAGGGTATATATCTGTCAGAGGTGAGTCATTGGACAAACATGTTCTAGTTAAATGGCAATATACAAGGAAACTTGTTGCAAAAGCAGCATAATTGTACTGGAAGGCTTTAATTTTCACATTAACTGGGGTGGGGCAGCGGGGGGGTGGTTGTTCCCCATAGGCAATGCATTTTTTATCGTATTCAGGGCAGTTTTCCCAAACCACACGTTCCTGTATCAACAAGTCAAGAGACCATTTCAATTTAATACTGAGTGATGAGCCTGAATTAATCAATAATCTAATGGAAATAGCTTACTTACTAACATTGTTTCATTCTTCTATGAAAAGTAATATTTCCAATCACAAAATAAGGGTTAGTAAAACATGGTGGCGGCACAGTGGTTAGCATTGCTGCCTGACAGCAACAGGGGCCCAGGTTCAATTCCAGCCTTGGGTCACTGTCTGAGTTTGCAGATTCTCCCTGTGTCTGTGCAGGTTTCCTCCGGGTGCTCTGGTTTCTTCCCACAGTTCAAAGATATGTAAGTTAGGTGGGTTGGCCATGCTAAATTGCCCTTTAGTGCCATGTGCGAAAGAATTGAGGCTTGTACACTTCTGAGCCAAATCTTCAAAAGCCACACTTCCACTATATTGCATACTTCTATTCCATGTAATCACATCAACCATTCAACAAGGTTAGGTAAAATAATAATGTAGGCCTTTTTTAAAAAATGTGTTCATAGAGTGTGTGTGTCACTGGCTGGGTCAACATTTGTTGTTCATTCCTAATTACCTTTGAACCGAACATGCTTCTGACTTTATAGACAGCAATAGAATCAGTGTCAATGGAATTGGTTGCTAAAGAGGCTTCACAATCTGATGCAGGAATGAAGATCCACAAGTAAGGTACTGCCCATAGAAGTCAAAATACAAACAAGTACATCACAGATATGGCAAAATGGGTCATTCATGAGTGAGAGCTGGAGCAAGAATAGTCAATGTGAGAATTGTGGTAAAATGGGTCACATTGCAAAAGTTTGTGGGTTAGACCAGCTCACCCTGAGAAGAATATTCAAGAAAAATCTGGGTACCTTCAAAAAGAAGCACAAGTTGCATTCTACAAAAGTAATTTACAACTTGGAACAAAGGAATTACAATTGTGAAGAAATGTCCAGAAATGTCATGAAGAACTCCAACTGAATTCTTTATCCATACAGAGTGATTCACATAGATTTGGGGTGATTTCAAAGTTAAGTGGATAACCCTTTAGGATGGAGATGATACTGGTGCTGCTGTATTATTAATTCCTGAGACTACAAAGCTGAAACATCTTCCTTTAAAACAAGCTGATGTGATTTTAAGGACAGACACAGAAGAGACTGTGCCATTAAAAGTTTACATCATGATCAGTGCAGAGTTGAGGGGACAAACTCTCCACGGAGTTGCCTATCCGTGTGGTCAGTGGTAATTTTCTAGCACTATCTGGGAGATCATGGCTGGAGAAAATAAAACTGAACTGGAGTGCTGTCAACAGACTATTGATGCCATAACAGACCTAGATATACTATCTTCTGGATAAATACAAAACTGTATTTGAAGAAACACTGGGCTCAATGCAGGGAGTCCAAGTGAAAATCAAGATAAAACCTAATAGTCAACCAAAAAAATCTGAAAGCAAGAACAATTCAATATATCATTCATCCCAAGATCAAAGAAGAATTAGTATGACTTGTTAACACTGGTGTATGAGAATCAGTTACTATGCATGGCTGGGCTACTCCCATTATACTTGTTGCGAAAGAAAATAGTTTTGTTCATATTTGTGATGATTTTAAAACAATCATAAATAAAGTGTTGTGTTCTGATCAATACCCATTTCCTTTAATTGAAGATCTGTTTGCTGGGTTATCAAGCGGGCAGAAATTCAGCAAGATTGATTTTTCACAAGCTTATTTCCAGATGAATGTAGCTGCTGAGTCTCAGCCATTGCTCACAGTTGTTATTCATAAAGGTCTTTCTCATTATAAAATATTTCTTTTTGGAATAACATCAGCACCCGCCCAATTCCAAAGATCAATGGATCATGGTTTTAAGTGGTCTCTCTGATGTACAATGTTAGTTGGATAATATTCTAATTACAGTGTTAAGTAAACAAGAGCACTTAAATAATTTAGAAGCAACATTAGAATGTTTTCAAGCACATGGTCTGTGTATTAAGAGAGAAAAGTGTAACTTTTTCTAGATGTCAATTCAATATTTAGGTCACATTATTGATAATAAAAGCCTATGTAAAACATCTAAAAGATTTAAGCTATTTTGGGGGCACCACTTTCGATGAATGTGGTATAATTAAAGTCTGTTCTAGGATTAATAAATTATTATGGTCAATTTGTTCTAATTTAGTTACTTTATTGATGCCAATGCAAAATTTATTGTGTGAAATATTCATGAAGTTGGACAACAGAGTGTGAGAAGGCACACAAGGATGTCAAAACTGCTTTGCAGAAGTCAGAGGTCTGTAAGATCATAGAAATAGGAACAGGAGTAGGCCATTCTGCCCCTGAGCCTGCTTTATCATTCAATAGGATCACAGCTGACCCAACATTCATCATGTCTACTTTTTTGCCCTTTTTCCATAATTCTTGGTTCCCTTACTGATCAAAGTATTAGTTTATTTTAAGTTCAAGCTACCATTGTTACTTGCTTCCGATGTTTTACCTCATGGAGATGGGGCAGCAGCTTCACATATTATGCCTTTGACAAAAGAACAACCAGTATCTTTTGCTTTGTGTACTCTGACTAGTGTTGAATCTATCTACGATTAGCTAGAAAATGAAGCATTGAGTATAATGTTTGGCATACAAAGGTTTCATCATTGTTTATATCATATTATATGTTATCATATATCATATATAACATTATATATGTTCTTACCTATTAACCTTGTCCATATGAAGGCATGCCTTCTTTAGCTGTCAGCTGATTGCAAAGATTCTCACTGATATTATCCATCACTCCTAATATACAAAGTATTGTCAATCAGAGTGCCATGCTATTGCTGATACATTAGCATGTTTATTTTTATCTACTGAACAGATGCCACTAACAGAATGGGACAGTGTCAATCCTGTGCATGAATAAGGAATATATCACTGCTACCTCTTTTACATCCTTGGGAGTGGCCTAAAATACCAAGGCAATGATTACATGTGGAAATATGCAAACAGCAACCCATGCACTTTGCCCCCTTAGATGTCTCTCCAGGGAGAAAAGACCTCAACCTATCCTCACAAGGCATGCCACCCAATCCAGGCAAGATCCTTGTAAATCTCCATGTCCGACAATAGTTTGGACATTCTTCTGAAAGATCTAAAGCAAACAAGACATGTTTTGGACACCACAGTTACAAAAATTGGATCTGTTTACAGACAGCTTTATTGTAAAATGTACGGCTATTTTCATGAACCAAAATGTGCAAACAGCAACACACGCTGTTTGTCCCCTCAGGTGTCTCGGCAGAAATGGAAGTTAATCACAAGATTGATAGATTAGAATATTTTCTAAATAGTGCCAAGGTTGCAACTGTAAATGAGAAGGAAAATTCAAGTACAGGAATCACTAAAGGTTTGAGGACAGATACAAAATTAATTAAAGCAACTATTGGAAAAATTATTTGGGACTACAGAACTTGAGCATCCCTGAAAAAAGACATTTTGTCGAAGCTTTTTGTTTTGCACTCATCAGATCAATCACAAGAATAGCAATGCTGGGGAAACAACAACTTGATACAGTATGAGAAGAGGGTGTTGACTGATTGGCAAGTGGGCTCTGAGGGGTAGAGGCATTGCCATGGAGTTGGTAGTGGCTAATAGTTAACTTCCAAATATTGCTTGGAATTTAAACCAGACGGCATAATTCTGGTTGGTCAAAGCAGTCCCTATGGGAGGAATCAGCAAATATCTATCACATATTCCTGCAATGATCATCACACAGATTGGACCAGTCTCAGATACTGTCCAGACCTGGAATGATGTCATCTGGAGCAGGCGTGCAAACCAGCTGTTGGTGAAGAGAACCGTTCCATCAGAGATAGAACCTGCAGTGAATGCAAATTCAACCGTACAAGGTTTGAGACCTGAACCTTGCTGAACCTTTGACACCGATTGAACTGGCTGAAGAAGATAACACCTCCATTTCAGACCGAGCACAGAATCAGCCTCCAGTTATAACCCCGATACCAGTCAAACCAACCACTGACGCCAAAGGTTACAACCAGTGCCAAGCAGCAGATACCTAAGGTTCATTAGCAACCAGAACAAGCTACAAACTGTTTGACTTATTGATCATTGCTCTTTGACTTTGTTCAAGTTCCACTTGTTTAAATTTGTTGAGGATGTTGGAGGGGGAGGAGATTGTTTGTATTTATATTAATTTCAGAGCATAGCACTGAGCACACTGTGTGATAATGTGTGTCACTGGAAGTGCTGTCAGTAATTACTAGTGCAGAATGAAGAGGCAGCCTATAAGGAACACACTTCATTAATAAATCTCCTCTAGATTATTACTCGCTGTGCCTCCCAGCATCAGTCCTGCAGACGCAAGTTGTCTCTCCTTAAATAACAGAATGTTTGTAAATAATGAAATGGGAGATTTGATGTCATCATTTGGACCACAGTGCCGTGTTAACCGTGAGACACAAACACGGAACTCATTCCACCAGCTGGAGTGAAGGGGAAAGCAAAGTCAGAGAGTCATAGAGGTTTCCAGCGAGGAAGCAGGCCCTTCAGCCCAAGTCAAACTCAAAAAGGCCTTTCTCTTAAATGAGCTGCACATGTCCTTCTGTCTGGAATTTCCTTGCTAAACTTTACTCTCTTATTAGAAACTTTCTTTAAAATTTACCTCTTTGACCAAACCTTTGGTCATCTGTCCTAGTAGCTCCTTAGGGGTTCAGTGTCAACCCTTATCTGATTATGTTTTTGTGTCACAGGAACTATATAGATGCAATTTTGTTGTTGCTGTTAAGCTGGGTTCATTGCAGGCCCAGAGAGTTGGAGCGGACAGTAATGGGGAGGAGAGGAAGGGCTAAGCAATGACTGAGAGAACGGGGGACTTCTATTCCACAGTGGGTGGCACAGTGGCACATGGTTAGCACTGCTATCTTCCAGCGCCAGGGACCAGATTCAATTCCTGGCTTGGGTCATTGGCTGTGTGCCGTCTGCACATTCTCCCCATCTCTACCTAGGTTTCCTCCAGGTGCTCCGGTTTCCTCCCATAGACTGAAAGACGTGCATTAGCCGTGCTAAATTCTCCCTTAGTGTATCCGAATAGGCACCAGAATTTAGTGACTAGAGGATTTTCACAGTAACTTCATTGCACTGTTAATGTAAGCCAAGTTGCAACACTTTAAAACTTTAGGTACATTTTCTTAATTTGAGTATTTTTCAGACCTTGCTATTGTTTCAGGAGATTCTTCATGCCTCATTGTTCAGCAGGATCAGATTATAGACATTCACTCTGGATGGGTAAGAAACACCATGTGAATTTAGTGCATAGCACAGCACAGGCTGTCCCACTGCTAAACTGATCTGCTTTGTACTTGTTTTGCACTCCAGAGGCAGACAGAATGCAAATCATTCCCCACTCTCCAGAATTCCCAATGGTCTGAGAGTTCAGGCCTGATTCTGTCACCCAGAAATCGGAAATCAGTACAGGAGAATTGTTTGAAAAAGAAGTGAAGATATAATGAGAAGCAATTTCCTTGATGGCTTTAGTTGTTTAATGTAAAAAAAATGTTAATAATCATTGCAGTCTCTGTAATCCTGGCTGTGCTCAGATAGACATCTCCATTTGTTACATCCTCTTTAACCTTTGGCAAACAAAACTAAATTTAGAACAGGTGATTTAGAGCCACAGAGAATGAATTGAAGTGTTCTAATTAAATGGCAATTGCTAATCACCAGCATTCACTATGTACATCCTAGCATTGTGCTCTAATTATAATACGAACGTCTTTAACTTCTCCCAGCTGATTGTAAAACCCTCCCAGTATTCATGTACGTCTGCTCTCTGTTCCTTTGTTACCTCCCTACTCCACCATTCCAATGCTCTCCTGGACAGCCTTCCACCCTTTGTAAACTTTATCCACCCAAACTCTGTTGCCTGGACACTCATTTACAGAAAGTCCCATTCACGCGTCACCCTTGTGCTCACACCATTCCAGCTTCTCTCCCCATATTCAACCCATTGCCTTCCTTGTTTTAATCTTAATGTGAAATTGCTTCAGCCAAACTCATGATGGGATCCTTTTGTTACTGTGACCATTGTTATAAGAGTCTGGCACAGAGAGAAGGGTAATGTGGGACTGGTTACAGTACTGCCCACACTGTGATGTAAAGAAACACATGATCTGAATCTAGGGAGCTGTGCTGTACTAGATAGAGATGTGTGTAGAGGCAAGCATGGAAACAGATCCAGCTTAGACCTAATGTATGAATGTATACCACTGATAGTAATTAATAAACACTTATTGTTCAACCATGCAAACTCAGGATCTTTTATTGAGACTTAAACTACACACTTCAGATAACTATAACATATTATCACTCCTCATTGTAACACACAGCAGAAAATGAGTCTTTTCCAATCCGGCTTATGCCAACTCCTTCATGAAGTTATCCAAGTAGTCTTACTCACTCACTCTTTCTCCACAGCCTTGTACAATCATTTCCTTAAAGTATTCATCAAATTGTGAGAGTTTACTGATGCAAATGTAGACCCAATGTTACAACCGTGAGTTTATCCAAATAAACTTTTTGAATTGTTTGATATTGTTGACATCTTCAACCAAATCCAAAGCTTTAAATTTAAAATCCTTGTTGCCTGTTTGTTTATCAATCCAACCTTGCTTGAATCTAGTCCTGTTAATTATTGGAGCCTTATATCCTGCACCAACGCTATACCCTGAGTAATAGCATCCAGCTCCCTCCTCACCTCCCAGGAATACTGAAGCTCACATTCACCATTAATTGCTCGTGTTACAATTTCAATGCTGCCCCGGAGGTTGGTTCTAGATTTATTGTTACTTACGAGTGCATCTGATGATTCTCGATGCCACAGTCTGACACTATTCACAAAGCTGAAATAGCAAGGCCGATTCTGCAAAACAAAAGCATCAAAATAACATCTTAAAGTTAAGTACAATCTCCCTGTTATATTATTAGTAAACGGTTGGGAACTAACTGTGATGTGTATATACGGCCCACTTGATTGCAGCCCTTTTCATGTTCGCATGTGTGTACCATCTGCAATGTACACTGAGGGTCTCACCAAGACTCCTTAGGCAGCACCTTCCAAACCCACCAGCACTACCATCTAGAAAGACAAGAGCAGCAGATACTTGGGAACACCTTCAGGAAAGGTGGTGGACTCGGTTAATTGAACAGTTCTGTCAATGATTCAACACAAGCACGATGAGCAGAATGGCCTCCTTCAATGCTGGAAAATTCTATATTTGATGAAAAACTCAGAATATCATGTGAGAGTTCAAATTCAGAACTTCAGAACTTGGTCTAGTCCATCTTTTCAATGCCCTATCTGAGAAAGTGCCGCATTTTTGATTAAAATGATTAAAGAACTTGCACCTACACACCAATCTTCGTAATCATCGAATGTCTCTTAATGGCAAACCTCTTAAAGTGTATTGACAGTTACGGTGTAGGAAATGCAGCAACCAATTTGCACACAGCAAGATCCTTCAAACCAACAATAATGACCAGATAATTTGCTGGAGTGATTCTTTTTATGGGTAAATGTTTCGACCTGCTTACATGCTCTTTATAGCTGGGGGATAGAATATAAAAGTAGGGAGGTACTTTTGCAGCTGTATAAGGTACTGGTGAGGTCACAGCTGGAGTACTGTGTGCAGTTTTGGTTGCCACATTCGAGGAAGGATATATTGGACTTGGAGGGGGTGCAGAGAAGGTTCACTAGGCTGATACCAGAGATGAGGGTGTTGGATTATGAGGAGAGACTGAATAGGCGAGGTTTGTACTCTTTGGAGTTTAGAAGGCTGAGAGGGGATCTTACAGAGACGTATAAGATAATGAAGGAGATGGATAGGGTCCAGGTTGAGAGACTCTTCCTGCTTAGTAAAGATAGCAGGACTAGAGGGCACAGCCTCAAGATTGGGGGGGTGGGGTGGTTCAGATCAGAGTTGCGGAGGGGTTTCTTCACGCAAACGGTGGTGAATCTTTGGAATTTTCCGCCTGTTGAAGTGGTGGAGGCTTCCTCGCTGAATATATTTAAGTCAAGAGTGGGTAGGGTTCTGATAGACAAGGGAATTAAGGGTTATGGGGAGAAAGCGGGAAAGTGGTACTGAACCACTACAGATCAGCCATGATTTTATTGAATGGCGGGGCAGGCTCGAGGGGCTGGATGGCCGACTCCTGCTCCTATTTCTTATGTTCTTATGGTCTTCCTCGAAACAGTGCCATGTAAATTTCTCCATGCAGCGGAGAGTGATGCCCAAACTTCACGTCAAGTCTGAAGGATATCTGACAGTGTGGCACCATGTGCATTGACCCAGGTTCTATTCCCAAATCTCCAGAGTGGGACTTGAACCCACAATTACTTGACTCAGAGATGAGAGCATTTCCCACTAAGCTATGGCTGACACTGTCACAAAGGAACACAATCTTCCTTTCACCTGAAGAATTGTTTCATTAGCCATAATCATTCGCAATCTTCTCATCTACAGAATCAGGAAAGCTTTTATTTCAGGCAGTAACCTTTTAAGAAAAGCTGCTGCTGAACCACTTCTGATCATGAAAAATCACTAATTGAATCCCTTCCTGAACACTGGGGCATTCTCTCGATACCTTGTCCTGCTCATCAGCAACTTTACTGCATTGTTTAACTCAGTGACCTCTCAAATTATATCTGTGTCCAATGCAATGACCCCTGTACCAAGTCAGTGCATTAATATATCGACAGATACTTTCTTCCCGATCCTACTGATTCTCTTCTGTTTGCTTATCACTCTGGCAGTAATTTTCATTATTTTTCCTGGGGCCATCATTTATCACCCAAGCAACATCAATCAAAACAGATTATTTGTTCATTATCTTATCACTGAAAATGTGTGTGCGTGTGTGTGTGTGTGTGAGTTTGTGAGTTTGTGAGTTTGTGTGCATATGTGTGAGTGTGTGTGTGCGTGCGTCAAACTGTGGGATTCAGTAAATCTGGAATAATAAAGCTAATCTCAGTAATGTAACCATGACAAGAGCAGCACGGTAACACAGTGGTTAGTATATCTGCCTCAAAGTGCCAGGGACCTGGGTTCAATTCCCGGCTTGGGTCATTGTGTGTGTAGAGTTTGCACATTCTCCTTGTTTCTGCATGGGTTTCCTCCAGGTGCTCTGGTTTCCTCCCACAGTCCAAAGATGCACGGGTTAGGTTGATTAGCTAGAGTAAATTGTCACTTAGTGTCAAGGGGACTAATTAGGGTAAATGCATAGGGTTACAGGGATAGGGCCTGGGTGGGACTGTGGTCACTACAGAGATGATAGGCCCAATTGTGTACTGTAAGAATTCTATGACAACTAACATTGTTTGTTGTAAAAACCCATCTGATTCACTAATGTCTTTTAGGGGAGGGAATCTGCTGTCTTTATCCAGCCTGGCTTACATGTGAGTCCAGAACCACAGCGATGTGGTTAACTCCTAAATCTCTTCTGAAATGACTGAACAAGCCACTCAGTTCAAAGGTAATTAGGGGTGGACAATAAATGCTGGCCCACCAGCATTGCCCATGTCCCAGGAAAGGAAAAGAAACCACTCTGTGTTCTATAACCTACAATATACTCCCCCTCCTTTCCGCCACATCTGACCCAACCACAATTTCAAAATACTCATCCTTGTTTATAAATCCTTTCATGGCTTCGCTCTCCTGCTGCAGTTCTGTAATCTCCGCCAGCCCCCACCAGTCTCTGAGACCTCTGCATTCCTTCAATTCTGGACTTCTGAGTATTTCCCGACCATTCGCGGCCGTGCTTTCAGCTGCTGTACAGCTGCTGGGGGTGGGGGCTGGTGAGTTGAGGCCACAATCAGATTAGATCTTATTGAATGGTAAAGCAGGCTGAAGGAGCTGAGAGGCCTACCCCACCCCCCCTTCCCAATTAGTGTGTTGATTTGATTTGGTTTGAAGTATTATTGTCACATGTATTAACATATAGTGAGAAATATTGTTTCTTGCACGCTATATAGACAAAGCATATCATTCATTGAGAAGGAAACAAGAGGGTGCAGAATGTAGTGTTGTAGTCACAGCTAGGGTGTAGAGAAAGATCAATTGAATGCAAGGTAGGTCCATTCAAAAGCCTGACAGCAGCAGAGAAGAAGCTGTTCTTGAGTTGGTTGGTACATGACCTCAGATTTTTGTATCTTTTTCCTGAAGGAAGAAAGTGGAAAGGAGAATGTCTGGGGTGTGTGAGATCCTTAATTATGCTGGCTGCTTTTCCGAGGCAGCGGGAAGTATACACAAAGTCAATGGATGGGAGGCTGGTTTGCGTGATGGATTGGGCTACATTCATGACCTTTTGTAGTTCCTTGCGGTCTTGGGCAGAGCAGGAGCCCATACCAAGCTGTGATACAACCAGAAAGAATGCTTTTTATGGTACGTGGTATATCTATATGCATGTTCATATGTTTATAAAGCTCATTATATGGCTTGGTATCAGATTTGCCTGATTGCACTTTTGTGTAGCACCGCAGAATGGTTTACTGCACCAAAGATGCTATATAAATGCAAGTTGTTGTTGCTCTCGGGAATGTTCAGATGGTGCTACCTAAGTGCAAAATGTTCCTTCTCTGAACAATTGTTCCTCTTGATTATACTTTGGTAGGGGAATCCTGAAATTAGCTGTCATTTCAGAAAGCTGTCCAGTATCTAGTGAGGTCAGCAAGCGTATAGTTGTTCATCCAGTGATTGTTCCTTAATTCACACAAAATATGGCATTATAAATTAATCATAATCATCAGGGCATAAGTGAATGGTGGGCTGTTAATGGAAACTGATAAATGAGAGCCAATTACGTACCAAATTGTAGGTACTTAGGAAACAATTACCTTGTTGGAACTAATTAGCCACTAAAGGCCAAATGAAGTATATTTAGAACAGACACCACACAGGGTGAAGACATACAATGACAGATAGATAAGAAACGCTATGTTTGAGGAAAATAACAAGTGTAATGTTAATGGAAGGCAGTGTCTAATCAAGCAGAAAGAATCTACAGCAAAGCACAATGCTGCTACTTAATAAGCAAAAGCACAGAGTGTGTTGCTGGTGGAAGATTGAAAAATACCTCCTCGTTAACATTTAGGTGATGGCAGATGGCTTGTGAGGGAGGGAGGGAAGGAGGAAGGGGGAAGGGGAGAAAGGGAGGGAGGATGGAGGATGGTAATACAAAAGCACACACAAGTAGCCTGACGAGTTTCAGTGCAACAATATGTGAAGGCACCAAATGCTCTGGGAAGGGGGTTACATGGGTGGCAGAGAGTGAGTGAAAGTTTGTTTGGGAATCTGTCGGGGAGTGGGGCGTGAGGAAGAATTGTAACAAGATCTACAGAGCTGTTGGCACTTTCTGACAATGCTCATCAGATTAGATCAAAGTCATTAAGTGCTTCAGCTCAGTCAACCTAAGCAGGAGGAACCTGCAAAGTGCAAACCTCTTACTGTTGATTAAAAATTAACCATTTGAAGCCTGTTGTCCTTTTGATTGCAAATACAGATGGAGAAGGGAAAATTGCAAGTTCTACCGGGGCAACTCTGATGTGCCTCACAAACTACTCACCATTTTGAAGTCTTACGTGAAACAGACTTGTATTTATATAGCACTTTTCACCACCCTGGAATGTCTCAAAGAGGCTGTTAAGTACTTCTGAAGTGTCGTGACTGTCAAAATGTAAGATACACAGCAGCACGCCACACTCAGTAACGCAATAATGACTTGATAATCAGACCAGCTCCATTTGGAAATTCTAATTGACCCCCCCATAGGCCCCATGGCCTCTTAAAGGAGAGAATTCCAATACACTCTGAACAAGAATTTCCATAGCATCTTCCACAATCTCAGGATATCCCAAAGAGCTCCCACTCACAACACTATGATACTGAGCAGATAATTGGTGGTAGTAATGTTTGTTGAGGGGGTAATATTGTCCAGGACTTCCTGCCTTGAGATCTAAGCTCATGTACCAAACGACTCAAAAACAGCTTCTTCCCTGCTGCCATCAGACTTTTGAATGGACTTATCTCGCATTAAGTTGATCTCTCTTACACTCTAGCTATGACTGTAACACTACATTCTGTACCCTCTCCTTTCATTCTCTATGAACGGTATGCTTTGTCTGTATAATGCATAAGAAACAGTACTTTTCGCTGTATGTTAATACATGTGACAATAATAAAATCAAATCAAAATCAAATGTTACTTCTACTTGACAGACAGGTGGAGATGTTATTTCAATGTTATGGGCAGGATTTAAAAATGACGGGCAGAATTCTCTGGCCATTCTCGCCAGCTGAGCACCAAATTCTCCATCCTCGCTGGCAGCGGAAGCAGGGGGTGAACAGCCAGAGAATTCCAGCCAAAATCTCTGACTTTCCAGCACTGGAAGTGTCAGCCCAGGTTTTGTGTCTAAGTCTCTGTTACTATTTCGGTATCTTATTCTCATTTAGTAATAGTTTGTTTGTTCCTCTTGAGCGTAATAATTATGATAATGTATTTCAAATGATGAAATGCAAAAACAGAACACTGCAGGAACTGTAGCTGACGGAGAAATTAATGGCCTATGTACTGGTTACAAACTTTGGGCAGAATCTCTCATTTAGCTTGAAACATCTCAAATTGGAGCTGTAAAATGCAAGATTATTTTGCAAGAAAGGAAACAAGTGAATGGGTACTAATAAAATAATAGATAATAATGATTTCTCTCAGAGCTGATCAGAAACATCAGAGTGAAATTATTCCGCATGGCAATGGAAATTCAGACTAGCATCTGAAAAATAATTTTATCATGCTTTCTTCTAACTCCATTTATTCAAGTTCAAAGCAAAGCTTAGGCAGACTCGTATGTTTAGATACAAAACTGGGGTGTGGACTGTAAATGGGGATGCTGCGGGTCTAATAATGGCCCTTATTCTGAGATTTTCTACATCAAAGAATCCACAGCAACTCATCAGGCATTCCTGCCTTCTCTGAAAACACAACTGATTGTATATTTCTGGCTAAGATTGTAGGAACAGTTTATTTAGGAGAACAAGGATTACATAGATAAAAGGAACACTAATAAAGGCAACAAAAACAGAAAACACTGGTGAAACTCAGCAGGTCTGACAGCGTCTGTGGAGAGAAATCGAGCCAATGTTGATTCTATGCTCTCGCCACAGATTTCTGTTTTTGTTTCAGGTTCTAGCAATCACAGTATTTTGCTTTAACCAAAAGAGACAATAGTTTTTCCACCCACCAGGGGAAACAGAGCAGGCAAGGGGCAGATCATGGACAGGTCCATTGACCTCAGATGGGATTTTTTGGTTTTGGAATGAGTGTGGCCAGAAAATTCTGCCTAATATATTTTTTTAAAAAACAGATGTTTTTAGGAGTCATCCTTTATGTTTAAAAATATCAGGGGCACATTTTCCTCTGACAAGCTCCAGGATTCATGAAAGAGTGAGTGAGGAAGATCAGAAGATATTCTGATACTTCCCAACCACCAGATAACTTGTGATCTCCACTGGAAATAACATTGCCCAAACAATATGCCCACCCAAATGAAGGGGCTTTAGATACTGAGCACCAAAGGATGGTAAATTTTACTACCTGAGGCATCTAAAGCACAGCAGGGGTTCCCTCTAGCTGAGGGGAAAAGGCATGATGCCAGTGTCTAGATGCCAGGACACTGGGTGAAGGTTACTCAGCCCAAGAGGATGACCATTTACTCTCTCTAGTGGCAAAGAAAAGAAAGTCTTGCATTTATTTATCTCATTACATGACCACAGAATGTTCTGATGTGGAGATGTTGGTGTTGGATTGGGGTGGGCACAGTAAGACGTTTTACAGCACCAGGTTAAAGTCTAATGTGTTTATTTAGAATCACAAGCTTTTGGAATGCTGCTCCTTCCTCAGGTGAATAGATGAAGGAGCAGCACTCCGAAAGCTTGTGATACCAAATAAATCTGCTACACTGTTACCTGTTGTTGTGAGATTTCTTACTATGCTCAAAATGTTCCAAAGTGATTTATAACCAATGAAATATTTTTGAAGTATCCATGTGGGAAATGCAGCAGCAAATTTGCACACAGCAAGATCCCACAGACAGTAAGGCAGTAATGACCAGATAATCCGTTTTCGTGCTAAGGGTCTTAGTAGAGGCAGGTACAACTTTGTCTTGAAAAGCATTTAAATAGTTACAAGGGTCATAGAGGGATATGTCCCAAATGGGGGCAATTAGGAATTACAAAAAGGCAGCATGAACAAGTTGGGCCAAAGGACCTGTTTCCATGCTGTAAACTCTATGACTCTCTAATTCCCTTGATGTTGATTGATGAATAAATATTGTTCAGGTCACAGGCAGGGAACTGCCCTGCTCTGTACTAAGATAATGCTGTAAGATCTTTACATCAACCTGAGAGATTCAAGGTCTCATCTGAAAGACAGCACATCTGACAGTACAATCCTTTGTCAATAATTGATTTTGGTTCTTAAAGCTTCCCCAGACAATCCATTTCTTGTGAGATTGCTTTCCATTGAGTCACAGCCCATGTTGGAGAAACAGTTTCTCAACATCCCATGTGATGCAGCCTGGGAGCTGATTGGTGGAACAGACCTAAGAGCATGAATGATCTTCTATTCCTAAGGCTCTTGATGGCACTTGTCAACCACATGTCTTTACTGATTATAAATGTCAGAATGAGATCATACCCTCAAAGTGAAGCTTTATGTCCAATTTCGTCCCATGGAAAGCCTAGTTCCCTTCCACGTTGCTGCCACTCATTTGGAGAGGTGTCACTGGCAAACTAACTTGGTGATATTTTCAATGGACTTTGACTAATCCACATGGAGATGGGCTTCTGAATTAGCCATCGGGCTGCAACTGGCCCGGATGGGGTACCCAGACATGCACTCGGATCCTGCATAGATCAGCTGGCGAGGGTATTTACAGACATCTTCAACTTCTCTTTACAACAATCTGAGGTCTCTCTCTGCTTCAAAAAGATAACCATCAACCCAGTGCCAAACAAAAACCTAGGAACTTGCCTTAATGATATTGGTCAGTGGCTCTGACTCCCATCATTATGAAGTGGTTCGAAAGAAAGGCTAATCGTGACATGAATCAATTCCAGTCTGCCGGTCTACCTGGATCCACTACATTTGACTACCACCACAATAAGTCCAAAACAGATGCCATTTCCCTAGCCCTGCACTTAAACCTGGAACACCGAGATAACAAGCACACCTGTGTCAGATTCCTATTTATTGATTACAGCACAGTCTTCAACATCATCATTCCCACCAAACTCACCTCCAAACTCTGAGGCCTGGGGCTCGACACCTCCCTCTGCGACTAGATCCTGAACTTCCTAACTCACAGACTACCATCAGTAAGGACAGGCAACAAAACCTCCTCCATGACCATCCTCAACACCGGTGCCCCACAAGGTTGTGTTCTCAGCTCATTACTATACTCCTTATAGACCTCTGACTGTGCAGGCAAATTCCCCTCCAACTCAATTTTCAAGTTTGCTGATGACATCACCATAGTGGGTCAGATCTCAAACAACGATGAGACAGAACAAGGAATGAGATCGAGAATCTGGTGAACTGGTGCAGCAACAATAATCTTTCCCTCAATGTCAACGAAACAAAGAAGATTGTCTTCGATTTCAGAAAGTTTAAAGGAGAACATCACATCAATGGGAATCAATGGGGGCTGTAGTTATAGCTGGGGGAAGGGTAATTATGAGGCCATCAGGAGAGAATTAGGGTGCATAGATTGGACTAGGGAACTACAGGGACTGGGAACATCTGGAATGTGGTGCTTATTCAAGGAGCAGCTGCTGCGAGTCCTTGATAAGTATGTCCCTGTCAGGCAGGGAGGAAATGGACGAGTAAGAGAGCCTTGGTGTACGAAAAGAGTTGATTTGCTGGTTAAGAAGAAAAAGGAGGCTTATGTCAGGATGAGGCTTGAAGGCTCAGGTAGTGCAATGGATAGCTATAGATTAGCTAGGAAGGAGGTAAAAAGTGAATTGAGGAGAGCTAAGAGGGGACACGAGAAGATGTTGGCTGATAGGATTAAGGAGAATCCTAAAGCTTTCTTTCGATATGTTAAGAATAGAAGATTGGTTAGGGCAAGATTAGGGCCAGTCATAGACAGCAGTGGGAAGTTGTGCGTGGAGCCTGAAGAGATTGGTGAGGCACTGAATAAATATTTCTCTTCGATATTCACGCAGAGTGCTGGAAATGTAGCTGTGGAGAGCACTGAGGTACAGGGTTGCAAATTGGGGAGTATTGTAGTAGATAGGGAGGATGTGTTAGAAATTCTCGAGGGTTTGAAGTTGGATAAGTCCCCTGGGCCGGACGGGATTTACCCTAGGATTCTCTGGGAGGCAAGAGAGGAGATTGCAGAGCCTCTGGCTCTGATCTTCAGGTCCTCGTTGGTTACGGGTGTGGTTCCGGAGGACTGGAGGATGGCGAATGTGGTCCCATTGTTTAAGAAGGGGAAGAGAGACCTTCCTGGGAATTATAGGCCAGTGAGTCTTACTTCTGTGGTGGGCAAGGTATTGGAGAGAATTATTAGGGATAGGATTTATAGTTATTTAGAGAGAAATGAATTGATTGGGGATAGTCAGCATGGTTTCGTGAAGGGTAGGTCATGCCTTACTAACCTCATTGAGTTCTTTGAGAAAGTGACCAGAGAGGTGGATGGGGGTAAGGCGGTTGATGTAGTATATATGGACTTTAGTAAGGCTTTTGATAAGGTGGCCCATGGAAGACTTCTACAGAAAATGCAGATGTGTGGAATAGAGGGTGATTTAGCTAATTGGATTAGAAATTGGCTGGCAGATAGAAGACAGAGGGTGGTGGTTGATGGGAGATATTCATCGTGGAGTTCGGTGACGAGTGGTGTGCCTCAGGGGTCTGTTTTGGGGCCCCTGCTGTTTGTAATTTTTATAAATGATCTGGATGAGGGTATTGAGGGATGGATCAGTAAATTTGCAGATGATACTAAAGTTGGTGGTGTGGTAGATAGTGAAGAGGGGTGTTTTAGTTTACAGAGTGACTTGGACAAGTTGCAGAGCTGGGCCGAGAGGTGGCAAATGGAGTTTAATGTGGAAAAGTGTGAGGTAATGCACTTTGGCAGGAACAATAAATGTGTAGAGTATAGGGCTAATGGTAGGGCTCTTAATAGTGTTGAGGAACAGAAGGATCTTGGTGTATGTGTCAATAGATCCCTGAAAGTAGGCAGTCAAGTGGATAAAGTTGTTAAGAAGGCTTATGGAGTCTTAGCTTTTATTGGTAGGGGGATTGAATTTAGGAGCCGCAGCATCATGTTGCAGCTGTACAAAACTCTAGTGCGGCCGCACTTGGAGTATTGTGTGCAGTTCTGGTCGCCACATTATAAGAAAGATGTGGAGGCATTGGAGAGGGTACAGAGGAGGTTTACTAGGATGTTGCCTGGTATGGAGGGCAGGTCCTATGAAGAGAGGTTGAAGGATTTGAGGTTGTTTTCGTTAGAAAGGAGGCGGCTAAGGGGGGATCTTATTGAAGCATATAAGATGATTAGAGGTTTGGATAGGGTGGACAGTGATAGCCTTTTTCCTAGGATGGAGAAAGCTAGCACGAGGGGACACAACTTTAAATTAAGGGGTATGAGTTATAGGACGGATATCAGAGGTAGGTTCTTTACTCAAAGAGTGATTAGGGAGTGGAATGCCCTGCCTGCAGCTGTTGTAGATGCGCCAAGTTTGGTGGCGTTTAAGAGGTTAGTTGATAAGTATATGGATGAGAAGGGAATGGTTTAGTTAGGAGGGGCATTGCTTTTTATTTTGGTCGGCACAACATCGAAGGCCGAAGGGCCTGTTCTGTGCTGTATTGTTCTATGTTCTATGTTCTATGTTCTATTAATTAGAAAGGCTTGAGAACTTCAAGCTTTTAGTGTCCAGATCACCAACTACTTGTCCTGAACCCCCCCATCCCGATGCTTTAGTTAAGAAAGCCCACCAATGCCTCTATTTTCTCAGAAGGCTTAGGAAATTTGGCATTTCAGCTACAATTCTACCAACTTTTACAGTTACACCACAATCATGCGGCTCCTGCTCTGCCCAAAACCACAGGAAACTATAAAAAAGTCATGAATGTAGCCCAATCCATCACCAAACCAGCCTCCCATCCATTGACTCCATCTACACTTGCCACTGCCTCAGAAAAGCATAATTAAGGACATTCTCACTTCCACCTTCTTCCTTTGGGAAAAAGATGTAGAAATCTGAGATCATGTACCAACTGGCTCAAAAACAGCTTCTTCCCTGCTGCTGTCAGACTTTTGAATGGACCTACTTTGCATTCAGTTGAACTTTCTCTACACTTAGATATGACTGTAACACTACATTCTGCACTCTCTACTTTTCTCCTCGTTGAATGGGATGCTTTGCCTATATAGCAGAAACAATACTTTTCACTGTATGTTAGTGCATGTAACAATAATAAATCAAATTAAATATTTGGGTCCGAACTTTGCGCTGTCGCTCATGCTGATTTTGTCAGTGAGGCCAATGAATGGCTAGGAGGTAGACCTGCCATCCAATTAAAGATGTTCTCATGGAACTGAACAGCCAATCAGAGGTCTTCAGTTTGAAAGGATCAGCTAGCTATGATGGTTTGAAAATGGAGACCTTTGTCTCTAATCCTTCAAGATTAAATTAATAAATGGCTGTTAGATTCAGGCCACCATTGTGTGGGGTGAGATCAGCCTGTGTCTGTTGCAGTGCCCTGGCAGGGTGGGAGAAACAGATCATTGTTCGCAGCAAACTACCCAACCTTCAGGAGAACAGTGACCACAATACCACACAACCCTGCCACAGCAACCTCTGCAAGACATGCCAGACCATAGACATGGACAACATCATCAAACGTGAGGATACCATTCACCAGATACACGGTACATACTCTTGCAACTCGGCCAACGTTGTCTACCTAATACGTTGCAAGAAAGGATGTCCCGAAGCATGGTACATTGGGGAGACCATGCAGACACTACGACAGCGGATGAATGAACATTGCTCAACAATCACCAGGCAAAACAGTTCCCTTCCTGTGGGCGAACACTTCAGCAGTCATGGGCATTCGGCCTCCGACCTGCAGGTAAATGTTCTTCAAGGGGGCCTTCGTGACACACGACAGTGCAGAGTCGCTGAGCAGAGACTGATAGCCAAGTTCCGCACACATGAGGACGGCCTTAATAGGGATCTTGGCTTCATGACACACTATCTGTAACCCCCGTAACTTGCCTGGGTTAGCAAAAAACCTCACTTACTGTGCTGTCTGGAGAAAATACACAATTCTCTAACCAATGCTCAGGATTCCCTTCACACACATTGTTAGCCACTTTAACACTTGAATAGCAGGTTAGATGTAAGGATTCGCATTCTAATCAGCAATCTGTAACTGTCTGTGCTGATGTGTGCTATTGCAGACCAGAACACTGCATTTGCCTGACGAAGACACAGTGTCGAAAGCTCGCAATTTTACTATCAAATAAATCGGTTGGATTTAAAATTGGTGTTGCTAAATTCTTACAGGGTGGGAGAGAGCAGAGAAAGGGGTAAAGGTGGGGAGGCAGATAGGGAGGGAGTGAGACAGCCAGAGAGGCAGGGAAAAAGGTGAAGTTGAGAAGGCAGGGAAACAAGCGGAGAGGGAGGCAGGGAGGGAAGGAGGCAGGGAGAAAGGCAGGGAGGCAGGAAAAGACAGAGGGAGGTAGGAAGAGAGGGAGGGACGAAGGAAGAGAGAGAAGGAGACAGAGAGAAAAGGAAGCAGACAGGAAGGCAGGGAGGGAGGTGGGGAGGGAGTGAGGGTCTCCAGGTCTGCTGCAGCATTGTTGATCCAGTAAGAAGTCTGACAGCACCAGGTTTACGTCCAACCAATTTATTTGATAGTAAACTCACAAGCTGTCAGGACTGCTGGAAGTTTTGCAAAACCTCACTTACTGCTCCACTATTAACTTTGTGTTTCTCGATGTGTCTGACTGGCTACATGTTCCATGAGGGCGAGTAAATTTGGCACATTCCCAGATCACCACCACCATAAAAATACCAGGGAATGGGTAGCAGGGACACACACACAGACACACACACACATACACACACAGACAGACAGACACACACACACACACACACATACACACACATACACAGACAGACAGACACACACACACACACAGACAGACACACACACACATACACACACAGACACACACACACAGACACACACACACACAGACACACACAGACACACAGACACACACACACACACACACACAGACACACACACAGACACACACACACACACAGACACCACTCCCCCACTGCCCCCCCACCCCCATCCCTCACCCATGGCACCCTGTAACTGCCATGACTACTCAGGATGAGGATAAGTTGCAGCCTAATGCATCTTCTCCACTCTCTCCTCAGCCTCATCCCTAAGGTGCCATGAAATAGAAAGTGCAGAAGGTGGGACAGTGGAACTCCTGCTGTCCTCCCCACTGTCCCTTCCCATCACCATGGCCCTGCCTTTATGTGTTTGTGCTTTTATTCCTCAAGATCAGATGTCCAGCTTTCAAAGAGGAGGGAGAGGAATTTCCTTGGGCTGAGGAGAAGGCACTAGCTCCTCACTCAGATGTTGGCACTGTGTGAACTGTGGCAGGCTGGTGGAGAGTTAAGGTGGGCATGTGGAAAGTCACTGGATACTGGCCAGAGAGATACAACAGTTCGTGATTCAGCTTCCTGGAGCGTAAGTTGATGACCTGGTTAGGGCAAACTACAGGAAAACACTGATGACAATGCAGACCCACATACTTGGTGAATTTACATATCATCTTACGTTACCAGGCTGCTTCTAAGCACTGGCAAAAAGCATGGCGGAGTCTGGTTCCCCTCTGGCAGAGGGCAGCATGCAGAACTGAGCACCCCATTCTCTCCAATGTGGATGCAATGGACAGTGAAGTACAACCACACAGAGCAATGGCTAGAGTTCCTCTGCTTCCACTGCAGGACAGACAGTCACAACCCAACATCTCATTGCCATATTGAAAGCTCAGACAGAGGTGAAGTGTTCCACATTTGCTGCTGTGTGGGTTGAAATTGCTGCTGTGCTAATCCTGCTCACCTATTACTCCTGTGCTCATGAACCTACACCAGCTTTTGGTCAAACAAGATCCCAGTGTTAAAAATCTCAAGTCCCTTTATGATTTCACATTCTCCCTATCCCTGTAACCTCCTCCAGTTCTACAAGTGGTTGGCATTGCTGCCTCACAACACCGGGGATCTGGATTCAATTCCTGATTCAATTCGGTAATTGTCCATGTGGAATTTATACAATCTCTCTGTGTCTGCGTGGGTTTCTTCCAGGTGCTCCGATTTCCTCCTGAACTCCAAGAATTCTTCACTGTATGATTCTATGATCTATGATCTATGTACAGTTTGGTGAATTGGCCATACTAAATCGTCCCTTAATGTCCCAAGATGTGTAAGTTAGAGGGATCGGCGGGCAAATATTTGGGCCTATGTGATATGGCCAGGGTGGGACACTCAGTCAGAGAGTCAGTGCAGACTCGATGGGCAGAATGGCCTACTTCTGCATTGTAGGGATTCTATGTGTCAATCCTCCAAGATATCTGCACTGCTCTAATTCTGGCTTCTTGAATTATCCCCAATTTTAAATGTCCCATCATTGGAGTTCATTTATTTATATGCATGAGTTTCCAAGCTCTGAACTGCTCTCTCGAAACCACTCCACCTATCTATTGCTCATTGACTCTTTAAGATAGTAGTCAAAACCTACCTCTTTATCTGCCCAAATATCATCTTAAGTAGCTTGGTGTCAAATCTTGCTCCTGTGAGGTAATTTTAGAGTTAAAGAACAAAGAATAAAGAAAATTACAGCACAGGAACAGGCTCTTCAGCCCCTCCAAGCCTGCACTGACCATGCTGCCTGACTGAACTAAAACCCTCTACCCTTCCGGGCACCATGTCCTTCTATTCCCTCCTAATCATGTATTTGTCAAGATGTCCCTTTAAACTTACTATCATATCTATTTCCACTACCCCATCAGCGAGTTCCAGACACCCACCACTCTCTGTGTAAAAAGCCTGCCTCGTACATCTCCTTTAAACCTTGCCCCTCACACCCTAAACCTGTGCCCTTTAGTAATTGACTCTTCCACCCTGGGAAAAAGCTTCTGACTATCCACTCTGTCCATGCCCCTCATAATCTTGTACACTTTTATCAGGTCACCCCTCAACCTCCGACATTCCAGTGAGAACAAACAAAATTTCTCCAATCTTTCTTCAGAACTAATAGTCCCAGAAGTTTGCAGCATGGAAATCGGCCCTTCGTAGAAATCGGCCCTTCGTGGAAATCGGCCCTTCGTGGAAATAGGCCCTTCGTGGAAATTGGCCCTTCGTGGAAATAGGCCCTTCGAGGAAATCGGCCCTTCGTGGAAATCGGCCCTTCGTGGAAATAGGCCCTTCGGCCCAACTTGTCCATGCTGCCTAGTTTTTAACACTAAGTTAGTCCCAATTGCCTGTATTTGGCCCATATGCCTCTATACTCAGCGTATCCATGTAGCTGTCTAAATGCTTTTTAAAAGATAAAGTTGTACCCATCTCCGGCAGCTTATTCCAAACACTCACCACCCTCTGTGTGAAAAAGTGCCCCTCTTGACCCTCCTGTATCTCTCCCCTCTTCTTAAACCTATGGCCTCTAGTTTTAGACTTCCCTACCTTTGGGAACAGATATTAACTATTTATCTTATCTATGCCCCTCATTATTTTATAGACCTCTATAATTGTTAGGCAGTTTGGGAAGTTTTATTACATTCAAAGTGTAATGCTGTTGTTGAGATGAAAAATCAGGTTCATAGGAATTTCCCTGCAGGACCAGATCCACAAAATTAATATCGTGACTATTTCCCTTTAATAGAACAGATGGTAGAATGGTTAACACTGCTGTCTCGCAGCACTAGGTTCGATTCCTGGCTTGGGTCATTGTCTGTGTGGAATCTGCACATTCTCCCCATGTCTGCATGGGTTTCCTCTGGGTGTTTCAATTTCCTCCCACAGTCTGTAAGATGTGTTGGTTAGATGGATTGGCCGTGCTAAATTCTCCCTCAGTGTATCCTAACAGATGCCAGAGTGTGGCGAGTAGGAGATTGTCACAGTGTTAATGTAAACTACTTTTGACATTAATAAATAAACTTTAACTTTTTGGTGGATGTAGTCACTTTCCAAGATTTCCCATCCCACCCATAACACTGGCCACCAGAAAATCCCAGCCAATAGTATTTGTATTTTGAACAGTTACCTGAACCTGAGGTGAGTGAGGAGTTCTGGCTGGGCTGGTTACAAGTGCAGACACTGCCTGGCCAAGCGATACACAGTGCAGCGAACAGACTTCTCCCCAGCCTGCTTTGTCCCAGACATTTCATTGGAAGCGATGGAAATTTATGAAGTATTTTCAGTATGTGAGGTCCTCTGATTAACAACCTTTGGTGAAAACCTGTCAGGAATATTGTCCGCCAATAAAGCCAAGAGTCACTGGCCGTGGAGCAATGAACCAGGGACAGGACAACGAAAGCCTGATAGTCTGCCCTACCTTTTCAGCTAAAGACAAAGAGCTCCCCTTCCCTTCTGGCCAATAACACCAGCAGTAAAACGAAGGCCTTTTCAAAAACAAATGTAAGCAAGAAATTTCAATTGTCTTTAATTAAGTTCTTCCAGAGAGGGATTGAGCATTGTGGTCAGGTCGAGGTTATCAGAGGTCAGATGCTTGACAATGAGTCTGTGACCTCAAATTAAACTAAATGGTGGAGGAATCCCTGCTGGCCAAGCTGGTTTTCTATATAACCTCTTGTGTTTTTCAGCTTTAATTTGATAGCAATCAGCACTGTACGAACATTTGGCTTCAGACAAGAGGGGTGTTGAATAAATGTTATGTTACAGATCCTTGAACCCGCCCTGAAAGGAGGTTAGGGTGAAAAGAAGAGAAAGCACAAAGAGAATGACTCTACTGACTGAACATCTCCCAAACAATGGCCACTATCTCATTCATAACCATAAATAACTTCTTAGCATTCATTTCAAAGTTGCACAGATGTGCATTCTTCCATCCTAAAAGTGCCTTCTGGACCTGGTTTGCCACACACATAGTCCAGCGGTAAAACACAGACTTACATTTAAGCTCACCTTCGACACGGGCACTTTTGTTGAGGCGTGGCTCAGCTGTTTGAAACATTTCCCTCCTGGGGGGGGGTGGGGTGGCTTTACGCACAGGCCCCCCCACTTCCGCATCTCGTTTTTCAGCTGCCCAGGCATGTGAAGCGGTTGCTGCCACCGATCTACCCATGAAACTATTCCTTCTTTGGTGTTGGAGCCACGGTGCTAGGACCAGCGGGGGCGGATTAGATTCTCTGAAGCAAATGGTTTCATCTCACTCTGGCTGGGAAACAGGAGCGAGAAACGGACTCAGCACAATATGAGTTAAATGGGTGGCAGAGCGATTGTCCAGTCATAACATGGCAAATACCCGCACCCTTTGTTCTTCAATCAGTCTGTAAATGTTAAACTGGACTGGAATGCAGATTGTCTACGTGGGTCGCCTCGCTGGAACCCAAACTATCACAGAATATAATAAGTTAATGTGTGATCCACAATAACAAATACCTCATTGTACAGTTTGTAGACCTGCCCAGGCATATAAATAAAGAACTTGCATTTAAATAGTGCCTTTCACAACCTCAGGACATCACAAATGTTTTACCACCAAAGAAGTCTCTCTTCGAGTGTAGACATTTTTGGAATGTTGGGAACTCGGCAGCCAGTTTGTGCACAGCAAGCTCCCAGCAATGAGATAATAATCAGATAATCTGTCTTTATTAATTTTGATTGAGGAATAAAATTATTTTTAAGTATTCTGCCCCCCTACTTTTGCCCTGCCCATACTTTTCTCCAAAATTGTGTCACGGAATCTGTCCAAGGAGGCAGACAGAGGTTGGATTTTCCAGCCCTTCCTGCTGGTGGAATACAGTCATAGAGGTTTTCAGCCTGGAAACAGACCCTTCAGCCCAATTTGTTCATGCTGCCCTTTTTTCTAAACCCCTAAGCTAATCCCAATTGTCCACATTTGGCCCATGCCCCTCTATACCCATCGTACCCACGTAACTATCTATATGTTTTTTAAAAAAATAAATTGTACCCGCCTCTATTACTACTTCTGGCAGCTTGTTCCAGACACCTACTGCCCTCTGTGTGAAAAAAATCGAATCCAGTCCTGCCGAAGGCGACCACTGCGCTCCCCCGCCCGCTATGGTGGTTTCCACAAAGACGGGACAGGTGAGCCACACAAAACACCATAGACATCAGCGGGCCCAGAAGATCCTGCCAGCGACCAATGAAGAGCCATCTCCACGCCACGGGGTGGGGGTGGGAGGGGTCAGGATGCAAAGAAATCCCACCCAGAGTCTTGTGGTGCTCTGATGAAGTGTCACTCTAACTCAAAATGTTGCCTCTATTCTCTCTCCACAGATGCTGTCAGATCTGCTGAGATTTTCCAGCGTTTTCTGTTTCCGTTTCAGACTCCAGCCTTTATCTTGTTTTATTGTTTGAACCCAAAAAACAGCACCTCCAACAGTTCAGCATTCCCAGATTGGGTTTTCCGCTCAGGCCTGTGACTCATGGCCAATAACACACTTTGGAACATTCTGGAATGCTCAGATAGAAATTCTACTCACACCAAACTGGAATGAGGTCAATAAGCCAGGCACATGAAGGAAAACACCAATGTGATTGGCCATCCTGGTAGAACTATGGGTGAAAGGGATGTGAGAAAGAAAAGAAGAATACTTAAATACCAGAAATTACTTCAAAACAAGTAAGAAAATAGTGCTCTGGGGAATTGGCTGAGATGATGTGGAGATGCTGACGTTGGATTGGGGTAAACACAGTAAGAAGTCTCACAACACCAGGTTAAAGTCCAACAGATTTATTTGGTAGCACAAGTCACAAGCTTTCAGAGCGTTGCCCCTTCATCAGGTGAGTGGGAGTTCTGTTCACAAACAGGGCATATAAAGACACAAACTCAATTTACAAAATAACCGTCGGAATGCGAATCTTAATAGGTAATCTTAAAGGTGCAGACAATGTGAGTGGAGAGAGGTTTCAGCACAGATAAAAGAGATGTGTATAGTCTCCAGTCAGTTTCCTGTTGGACTTTAACCTGGGGATGTGAGACTTCTTACTGAACTGGCTGAGTTCAGAGATATTGGCAGAGATCAACTTCTAATATAATAAGTCAAACCAAATCCAGTGGATGTTAGGGGAGGCATCAAGGAACCAACATTTCTCCACACCCCTCATAACATCACAGAGTTTGATGGTTGCCATGGCAGCTGATTTTGATCAATATGCATGCTTGTCTTTCACATCTCATCACAGTCACCCCTATTCTCTCAATCCCAGTGCTGTCACTTGAAATTCAGAAAAAATAAGGACTGACCTCCATTTCAACACAAATATCTACAAAGCAGAGCGTGGGTCTTGATGGGTCACAGGTCAGCCCTGCAATCATTGACACACTTGCTCCATTGGACTGTATACTTTGCATCTGAGGTCAAAGCCAAGACCTCTGCAGAGTGTCCCCCCAGTAAAGCATTAACAAGTGTGACCACTGCTTGTCCCTCCCCCAGACCCTGCTTCTGCCATTTGAATGCTGCAAATAAAGACATCTGGACTGAGGCCTTTTACTTCATCAGTTGAAAATGAACATGGATCAAGTGTTGTTTTCATAAATCTTACAGCCTAATTACATTAAAGGGGGGAATCTAAGGGGTGAATGCTATGGAAACAGCAGAGCTTATCAGCTGTTCCAATCCGATCATTAAGATAAGTGTTTTTGTTCCTTCTTTCACCCATTGCCTGTGTGACGAATGTTTCAAGTCCTGCCTTGCTCATTATCTCAAAAACTTTGCAACAGTAAAATATTAACAAGCTCCATTTTTTTTAAAGAAGGAAACTTGCAGTAACCGTTGGCAACAGTGCTGTCCATATCGTGTGTGCCTATTCATTGGCAGCCAGCAGTGAAATGCCCTGAATGTTGGAGCTGGGATTATTGCCGTTTGTCTGAAGCCACTTATTGCGAGTGCGGCCGCTGATTGTGTGACTCAGGAGAAGGCTCAGAGCGTGCGAGAGGCAGTGGGCCCCAGCACAAACTCACCACTGTTTACAGGGAAGGCTGTGGGCAGTTCCAGGCCAAGGGAGAGAGACACAACAAAAAGTCAAAATGGTGAATGTAGGAGAGAAGAAAACAGAAAAGCAGGAAAAGTAGAAATAAGAGGTGAGAGGCAGAGCAGAAGAAAACTTGTTCAAATAAACTTTGTGTGAAGGAATTGAGAAAGGATGTCCATTTATATAGCACCCCTTCATAATCACAGCTGCCCCAGGGTGACTTGGAGCCGTGAAATACTTTTGAAGTGCAACTTTTGCAAGCAAGATCCACAAGTAGCAGTGTAGAGTTCAGAAAAAGGCCATTCAGCTGGTTCTTATACTCTATACGAGCATATTATGTTCTGAAGAGGCAGTGGTATTGTAGTAATATCCTGGATTAGTAATCCAGAGGGCCAGGCAAATGCTCTGGGGACACAGGTTCAAATCCCACCACAGTAACTGCTGGAAATTAAATTATTAATAAATCTAGAATTGCAGGTCAGTCAGTCATGGTGATCATGACATCAGTTGTTGTAAAAACCCATCTGGTTCATCAGGGTCTTCTGGGGAAAGAAATCAGCTGTCCTTATCTAGTCCGGCCTACTTGTGACTCCAGCAAAGTGGTTGACTCTTGATTGTTTTCAAAAGCAATTGGGGATGGCCAATAAATGCCAGTCTTGCCAGCAATGCCCACATCCCAGGTAAGAATGTAGGATGATTCAGGTAAGTATTATTTGAGTTTTGGACCTAGCTTAATTACTATAGCTTGTCGGAGGTGCCATCCTTCGATGTTAAATGGATGTCTGCCTTCACGGTAGAGATTTCACAGCCAAAATGACAAAGAAGACGGGAGATTTCTCCCTTGTCTGGCCCAAAATTTACCTCAATCAAAGTCACTAAAAAGAGATTGTCTGGTCTTTGTTAATGATTTTATCGGATGTGGGCATCTCTGGCTGGGCCAGCATTTATTGTCCATCCCTAATTGCCTTGAACCAAGTATTTCAAAAGGGAAGTTAAGTGCCAACAACATTCTGTGGTCTGTTATCAGATACTGACCAGGCTAGTGAGGATGGCAAATTTCCTTCCCTAAAGCGAATCAGGTGGAATTTTACAGCAATCGGCATTATGGACTGGTTTCATTTTTGGGATTTATTATTTAGAGTTTAATTCCATCAGCTGCCATGGTGAGATTTGAACCCATGTCCTCAGATCTTGAATCTGAGCTTGTGCCTTGTCAGTCTGGACTTCCAGTTCCTCCCACACTCCAAAAGATGTGCGAGTTAGATGGATTGACTATGCTAAATTGCCCCTTTGTGCCAGGGGACTAGCAGAGTAAATGTGTGGGAATAGGGCTTGGGTGTTTTTTTACTTATTTATTAGTCACATGTAGGCTTTTGTTAACACTGCAATGAAGTTACTGTGAAAATCTGCTGCTCATCACACTCTAGTACCTGTTCGAGTATACTGAGAGAGAATTTAACATGGCCAATGCACCTAACCAGCATATCTTTCAGACTGTGGAAGGAAACCGGAGCACCCTGAAGAAACCCATGCAGACACAGGGAGAATGTGCAAACTCCACACAGACAGTGATCCGAGATGGAAATCGAACCCAGATCCCTGGTGCTGTGAGGCAGTGGTGCCAACCACTGTGCCACCATACTGTCCCTTTTTTAATAGAAGGTTTATTGTTGGTGCAAGTTCTATGGGCCAAATGACCTGTAGGGATTCAATGATTCTTTTGCTATCTTAAATCTGTATCTTCTACAATCCACTGTCAGTGGCAACAGTTTCTCCTTATCTATTAGATCAAAACCCTTCATGAGTTTGTACACCTCAACTATATTTCCCCATTAACCTCCCATGCTCAAAGTAGAACAATCCCAGCTTGTTTAGTCTCTCCACATTCAATGAAGTCCCTCTGCCCTGGTGCAATTTTAGCGAACCAGGGCGGCACAGTGATTAGTGTTGCTATGTCATAGCGCAAGGGATCTGGGTTCAATTCCCGGCTTGGGTTAGCGTCTGTTCTGAGTCTGGATGTTCTCCCTGTGTCTGCATGGGTTTCCTCCGGGTGCTCCGGTTTCCTCCAACAGTCTGAAAGACGTGCTGGTTTGGTGCATTGGCTGTACAAAATTCTCCCTCACACTCCCACTGGCACCGGAGTGTGGCGACTCAGGGATTTTCACAGTAAATTCATTGCAGTGTTAATATAAGCCTACTTGTGATACTAATAAATAAACTTATCAATGATGAAATATTCCAGTGGCTGCCAATGAGGTTTTGTTTTCCCTCTTCCTATTAGGTTTTTGTTTCATTGGAGGAGGATTGCTTCTGTGTATTTATTAATTTTCAAAACTGCGTTTGTTACATGTTAGGGCACGCCAAGATATTTCTCGACAGAAGGATCGCCAAGCGTCAGAGGCTGTGTTCGAGTGGGGAAGCCAACCTCTTCTGAGGAAACAATTGCTTTCTATGGAGATGCTAAACAAAAGGGCATTGACCTGAGCTGCCATACCCCCAGCGGGCAGGACTGCCGCTTCCTCTCAGCAAATACAGCAATGTCTGGCAGCAGTCGAGAAGCTCCAACCCACCACTGAGACTGTTGCTATTTGCACTTCCTATTAATCTGTCACTTGGCTAATCAAACATTCAGCACAATCTGGACTGCACATTTCTCCATTAGTCACCACTGGGCATTTACTGGCACAAGATGAGTGAGTTACAAGTTGTGGTTTGCATTTCACCAGTATCTTTCTTGTAATAGTGCAACTTTTACTGCAACAAGAGAGGCTGAAAGAGTCACTTTGGGTCCCATTCAACCATACTTGCATCTTTATTATACTTGCTGGCCATCAATAGACTGAAGAGAAGTGGGGGGGGGGGGTGGGGGGGGGGGGTGGGCAGGCTCTTTCCAAAAAAAGCGTTAACATACAAAGTAGAACTTATCAACAATAAAGCAGCATTCCCACTATTGTGGTGCACAGGTGTCTGTGAGTGCAGAGTCGCAATGAATTGGACCGGGTTTATTGTTCTGCACAGTTTCTGGCTATTTGTGGGGTAGGGGCGGGGGTGGTGGTGGGAGGGAGTAGCGACCTGGTGGCAGTTTCCTCCACGTATTAACTGATTTCCATAAACAGCGATGAAACAAGAAAGTTGCCTCTGAGGCTGCTGAACTGCAGAGCTATGACATTAGTTTAGACAGCTTTGTAGCAGGGGGCATTGTCTCTGGATTATTCACCAGTTAGAAAGGGGGCCTGGGGCTTGCATTATCGCAAGAGGATGAGGGAGTTTTGCTCCTAAAGGAAATCGCTGATTTACTGTAGCCGGGTTTTCCAAGGCACCTGCGGGTTGTACACATAGAAACCAGAACGAAATGTGCTCCATTACCACCCTCCCCTCCCCTTCCCCCCAGCCCCTGCTAGCCCAGGGCTTGCCAATGAATGTAACTGACAAGCTATGAACTTAGTGTAAATCAGCAAATTGTCCCAATTGCTTTTATGGTGGTTCCTGCAATTTGCTACATTGGTTCTGAATGGGATAAAGCACGGGGGGAAATAGAATGCCTCCGTACCTCCCAATCCCTCCTCCAGCACCACCACCCCCATCTCCCCTTGCTTAGTATGAATAACACACTGTCTGCCTAGCCACAGGGAAAGGGGGGGGTTAGGATACCGTGGAGAAATGGGAGCCGCTGGAAGAAAGAATGGCAGAGGACTGAGGGGCTAAGAAAAGAAAGCAATGTGATCAATATGGTTTCATTGTTCAGGCCGTGCTTACCTCCACAGGAAAACCATCTGTTTGCTGTCAATGCATCACCTGCTTGTCTGGCCTGTTGCTACAGCAACCGCTGGAGGGGCTGATTAGAAACCAGAGGTTATGGGAGGTGAAAGGAGGGGTGGGGGGTTCTCGGTATGAGAGGGACAAAAACTGGAGAATGTCACCCCTCACCCGATGCAAATCAACTTCTGGCAATTTGTGAACTTTATACTTATTCCCCTCGCTCCTAGGTTCTATAACTTCAGATTAATATCTTGAAGGGAAGAATTCCAAGAGGAGAACTATTCAACATTTCTACAGTCTGAGTCCACTGGGTATTTGAACCCTGGATAGAGGGAGCTCCAGGAGAGTGGAGGGAATAGCACACACGTGACCTTCGATGAATTGATTTTAAAGTTTAAAGTTTTATTAAAGTTTGTTACTCACAAGTAAGGTTTACATTAACACCGCATGAAGTTACTGTGAAATTCCCCTAGTTGCCACAGTCTGGCGCCTGTTCAGGTCAATGCACCTAACCAGCACATCTTTCAGACTGTGGGACGAAACCCACACAGACACAGGGAGAACATGCGGACCCCGCACAGACAGTGACTCAAGCTGCGTCCCAGACTGTGAGGAATAAACTGAAATGCTGTACAGTACAAGGCAAAATCTGACCAAAAACTGGCAGAGTTTTGTTTCCAGTGAGAAAACCAACCTGGTTCTCTCCAGATGGATTCAGAGGGACAATTTTTTCACACAGAGGGTGGTGAGTGTTAGGAATAAGCTGCCAGAGGTAGTAGTAGAGGCAGGTACAATTTTGTCTCTTAAAAAACATTTAGACAGTTTTGAGGGAAATATTCTTACCGAGGGAGGAAGTGTTAGAGCTTCTAGGTAGCATTAAAACTGATAAATCTCTGGGTCCTGATGGCATTTATCCCAGGCTGCTTAGGGAAGTGCGAGGTGAAATTGCTGAGCCTCTGACGCAAATCTTTGTCTCTTCTTTGGACACAGGTGAGGTCCCAGAGGACTGGAGAATAGCTAATGTTGTTTTGTTGTTTAAAAAAGGTAGTAGGAATAACTCTGGAAATTATAGGCCGGTGAGTTTGACGTCAGTGGTAGGGAAGCTGTTGGAGGGGATTTTTAGAGATAGGATGTATAGGCACTTAGAGCGTTGCGATCTGATTAGGGATACACAGCATGGCTTTGTTAAAGGGAGATCATGCCTTACAAATCTGATAGAATTTTTTGAGGAGGTGACAAAAACAGTTGACGAAGGGCGAGCCATTGATGTCTTCTATATGGATTTCAGTAAGGCGTTTGACAAAGTCCCTCGTGAGAGGTTAGTTGGAAAGGTCAAGGCTCATGGTATACAAGGACAGGTAGTTGGATAGATAAGTAACTGGCTTCATAATAGGAGACAGAGAGTAATAGTGGAAGGATATTTTTCTAGCTGGAGGTCTGTCACTAGTAGTGTGCCACAGGGCTTGGTATTGGGACCCCTTTTATTTGTAATATACATAAATGACTTAGAAGAGGGAGTAAGTAGAGTGATCAGCAAGTTTGCAGACGATACAAAGATGACTGGACTTGCGGATAGTGAGGAGCATTGTCAGGCGATGCAGCAGGACATATATAGGTTGGTAGCTTGGGCAGACAGATGGCTGATGGAATTCAATCCTGATAAATGCGAGGTGATGCATTTTGGGAGAAAAAACGTAGGGGGGAGTATATGATAAAAGGTAGACCTATTAAGAGTATAGAAACACAGAGAGACCTGGGGGTGCAGGTGCACAAGTCTCTGAAGGTGGCAGAACAGGTGGAGAAAGTTGTGAAGGAAGCATATGGTATGCTAGCCTTTATAGGAAAGGGTATAGAATACAAGAGCTGGCCTTTAATGTTGCAGTTGTATAAAACGTTAGTTAGACCTCATTTGGAATATTACATCCAGTTCTGGTTGCCTTACTACCGGAAGAATCTGGAGAGAATGCAGAGGAGGTTTACCAGGATGCTGCCTGGTATGGAAGGTCTGAGTTATGAGGAGAGATTAGGCAAATTGGGGCTGTTTTCTTTAGAAAGACATAGACTGAGAGGAAATCTAATAGAGGTGTACAAGATTATGAAGGGAATAGATAGAGTAAACAGTGGTAAGCTTTTTCCTAGGTTGGAATCAAATATCACAAGGGGTCACGGACTTAGAGCGAGGGGGGGGTAAGGTATAATTTGGATACTAGAGAAAGTTTTTTCACACAGAGGGTTGTGGGGGTATGGAATGCACTGCCAAGTAAAGTGGTGGAGGCAGGTACTCTGGAGTTTTTAAGAGATACTTAGATGGGCACATGAACAGAATGGGAATGGAGGGATATAGAAGACTGATTTACAATAGGGATCATGAGCCTCGGGAGTTCCCTGGGAAGTGTATAAATTGTCAATGATATTGATGTATTTCTCCTTTATCCTACAGGTACTTCAATCCGCATTGTTGTCCAACGAGGGGCATAAACGTGATGGGTCGTGAGAAGGCTGCTCTTGGATTTTTTTCGAGAGTATCCTAGTGTTTCATGTCAATAGTGTACATTTGACCTGGACCATTTGATGGGCAACACGACAGCTCAGTGACTATCGCTGTGCTGTGCAGATACATTGATTTGGGCCTGTGTCTGTGGGAGTTTGCACATTCTCCCTGTGCTTGCATGGATTTTTTCCCAGGTGCTCCAGTTTCCTCCCACACCCCAAAGATGTGCTCTTCGGCTAATTGGCAAAACAAATTCTCCCTAAATTTTCTCGCTAATTTGGTTCCAATGTAGATTTCTATACCAGTGTAGATTTCTATAAACATAGGCGGGGATCATAGGTGGAAGTGGGAATGTTGAGGTGGCGGCGCGGGCTCATTGGCCGAAGGGCCTGTTTCCATGCTGTAAACCTCTATTACTCTATGAGATCTTACCAAACTCTGCCAAAAAAAAATCAAGTTTTGCCCCATCATACAGGACGGCAGAGCCTCAAAACACTGTCAAAACCCAGCTGCTCAAAGATTGGGAGCCATCTTTAAACTCCTGATTGGAACCTGAGTACACCTTCCCCCCACCCCCACCCACCATCAAGATCTCACAGAATCCCCCACCCATCCCCAATCAAAATCAGCACATCTCAACAACACCACCTCCAATTATTGGTACCTTCTCCACCACTCCCCCCCACAGTGCATCATCCACCTCAATCCCCCCCAGCCCCAACAACCATCAACCGCATCCCCAGCACCGCCATCCGCTCCCAGCCAGCACCACATCAAAATTAATCCCCGCCTGCATTCCCGTGAGGGTCCCACAGGGGCCGATCTCTTGGAGTAGGTTGAATCTGCCTCCATCACATTTCCAGGCAGTATATCCCAGACCCCAATCCTTCAGCCCTCTCTGTTACAAGGAGAACAATCCCAGCCTATGCAACTTTTCAGTTCTGGCAACATCCTCATAAATCTTCTCTGTACCCACTCTCGGAACCCACTTTCATCCTTTCTGTAATTAGGTGGCAAGATTTGTCGGCCATGATAAGTTGTCCCTTCGTGTCAGGGGGACAAGCAGGGTAAATATGTGGGGTGATGGCATAGCGCCTGGGGGAGATTGCTATCAGTGCAGGCTCAATGGGCTGAATGGCCTCCTTCTATGATTCTATGACCAGAACTGCACACAGTGCTCAAGCTGCGGCCTAACTATTATTTTATAAAGTTCCAGGATAACCTTCCCCCTTTTGTATCTATGTCTTGGCTAATGAAGGAAAGTATTCCAAATACCTTCTTAATAATCTGGAAACTACATGAATACTTTTAATTCCTTTTTGAAATAACTGTAGACCTCCTGGTCCCTACAAAGTTCAGAGATATGTCATCTATTGCTCATATCATCTCACTTATAAATTTGTCCTTATTAAATAAACACATTACCCTTTGAGCTGTAATTACCCCAGATTTGTTGAAATAGCAATTATTTCAGGCTTGTTCACTAGTTTCTCAATCTGATGGGCCCAAGAAAACAAATACTCAGTGACTATCGCTGTGCAGATACATGGATTTGGGCCTGTGTCTGTGGAAGTTTGCGCATTCTCCCCGTGCTTGCATGGGTTTTTTCCAGGTGCTCTGGTTTCCTCCCACATCCCAAAGATGTGCTCTTAGGCTAAATGGCAAAACAAATTCTCCCTAAATTGTCTCAAATTTGTTTTTTTAATCCATAGATCTATAAACATAGACAGGGATCATGGGTAGAGGTGGGAACATTGGGGTGGTGGCGCAGGCTCGTTGGGCCAAACGGCCTGTTTCCTGTGCTGTTTTGTTCTTTGTTCTAAATGCTATGTTGGCCTTCATACCATGGGAATTTGAATGCAGAGATAAGGATGTCTTGCTGCAGTTGTATAGGGCATGGGTGAGGATATACCTGGAGTATTGTGTGCACTTTTGTTGACCTTATCTGAGGAAGGATGTCCTTGATATAGAGGGAGTACAGCAAAAGTTTACCAGGAATGGCAGATCTATCATACAAAGAGAGATTAAGTTGGTTAGGGTTATATTCACTGGATTTCAGAAGAGAGGAGGTGATCTCATAGAAACTTATAAAATTCTAACAGGGTTAGACAGGGCAGCTTCTGAAAGAGTGTTCCCAATATTTGGATTAGTAAATTTGCAGATGACACTAAAGTCGGTGGAGTGGTAGATAGTGAAGAGGGGTGTTATAGTTTGCAGAGGGACTTGGACAAGTTGCAGAGCTGGGCCGAGAGGTGGCAAATGGAGTTTAATGTGGAAAAGTGTGAGGTAATGCACTATGGCAGAAATAATAAATGTGTAGAGTATAGGGCAAATGGTAGGATTCTTAGTAGTCTAGATGAACAGAGGGATCTTGGTGTGTATGTGCATAGATCCCCGAAAGTAGGCAGTCAGGTCGAGAAGGTTGTTAGGAAGGCATATGGAGTCTTGGCTTTTATTGGTAGAGGGATTGAATTTCGGAGCCGCAACGTCATGTTGCAACTGTACAAAACTCTAGTGCAGCCGCACTTGGAGTATTGTGTGCAGTTCTGGTCCCCAAATTATAAGAAAGATGTGGAGGCATTGGAGAGGGTACAGAGGAGGTTTACCAGGATGTTGCTGGTATGGAGGGCAGGTCTTATGAAGAGAGGCTGAGGGATTTGAGGTTGTTTTCATTAGAAAGGAGGCGGCTAAGAGGGGACCTCATCGAAACATATAAGATGATTAGAGGTTTAGATAGGGTGGACAGTGATAGCCTTTTTCCTAGGATGGAGAAAGCTAGCACGAGGGGACACAGCTTTAAATTAAGGGTTGATAGTTATAGGACGGATATCAGAGGCAGGTTCTTTACCCAAAGGGTGGTTCGGGAGTGGAATGCCCTGCCTGCAGCAGTTGTAGATGCGCCAAGTTTGGTGGCGTTTAAGAGGTTAGTTGATAAGTATATGGAAGAGAAGGGAATGGTTTAGTTTGGAGGGGCATTGCTTTTTATATTGGTCGGCGCAACATCGAAGGCCGAAGGGCCTGTTCTGTGCTGTAATGTTGTATGTTCTATGTTCTATAGTGGGGGAATCTAGAACTAGTGGTAATAGTTTGAGAATAAGGAGTAAACCTTTTAAAACCGAGGTGAGGAGAAATTTCTTCACCCAGAGGGTGATGAATGTATGGAATTCACTCCCACAGAATATAGTTAAGGCCAAAACTTTATCTGATTTCAAGACAAAATTAGATATAGCTCTCGGAGCTAAAGGGATCAGGGGACATGGGAGAAGGTGAGATCACGATATTGAACTCAATGATCAGCCGTGATTAAAATGAATGGCGGAGCAGGCTCAAAGAGCTGAATAGCCTACTCCTGATTCTAGTTCCTTTATTTCTACATATCAACACTTAAATTGTCAACATCCTTGGGGTTACATTAACCAGAAACTCAACTGGACTTACCACATAAACTCAATGGCTACAAGAGCAGTCAGAGGCTGGGAATACTGCGGCGAGTAACTCACCTCCTGACTCCCTACCATCTACAAGGTACAAGTCAGGAGTGTGATGGAATGCTCTCCACTTGCCTGGATTGGTGCAACTCCAACAACACTCAAGAAGCTTGATACCAACCAGGACAAAGCAGCCCCTGCTTGATTGGCATCGCATCTACAAACATTCAATCCCTGCATCACTGATGCTCAGTAGCAGCAGTGTGCACTATCTACAAGATGCACTGCAGCATTTCAACAAAGATCCTTACACTACACCTTCCAAACCCACAACCACTTCCATCTAGAAGGACAAGAGCAGCAGGTACAAGGAACACCACCACCTGCAAGCTTCCCAACAAGCCACTCACCATTTTGACTTGGAAATATATCGCTGTTCCTTTGCGAACGCTGGGGTCAAAATCCTGGAATTCCCCCCCAACAACATTTTGGGTCAACCAACAGCAGATGGACTTCAGCGATTCAAGAAAGCAGCTCACCCCGACCTTCACAAGGGCAACTAGGGATGGGCAATAAATGCTGGTCAGCCAGCGACACCCATGTCCCACAAATGAATTTTTAATAATTCCTAAAACTAAAATTTACACTTCTAAGCTATATGAACTTAGATATTCACCACACTATATATTACTGGCTAGGCCTCAGCTGGAATATCATCTCCAATTCTGGACACTGCATTTCTGGAACAATGTCAACGTTTTGAAATTGCTGCAGAAAATTGAATAGAAAGACACAAGGGACTTCAGTTGCATGTAGAGATCGGAAAAGCTTGGATCATTCTCCCTAGAGCAGAGAAGATTAAGAAGAGAGTTAGTTGATGCATTTTAAACAATGAGGGATTTTTGGGAGATTACACAGGAGAAACTGCTTCCATGATTATGAAAATCGATAACCAGAGGACACACACTTCAGGGATTAACAAAGGTAGACAAGGAGATTATTTTTTAACAGCATGTTTTAAAATCTCAATATCAGCCAATAAAGCTGTTAATTTTGGGAGCCAACCAAAATTGTGGTTGACAGATTTTGATTGATTGGAATATTAAGAATCACATAACCTCAGCGAATAAATTGAGTTGAGGTAACAAAATATTGAATGGTTGAATAGCCTCGAGGAACTGAATAGTCTCCTCCTGTTCCCATGTTCCTGTGAATTGTTGAGAACGGTGATGGAGCGGATTAATGGAGTGTTGTCAGGTTTCATTGAGTTTGTAAACCTGAGCTCATGCAAAGTTCTACAAACTTTCACCAAACCCTATTTCTCAAACATTGCTCACTGTTAAACAATAACTCAATTTTTAAATTCTCATTCTTGTTTTCAAATCCCTCCAAGGCCTCACTCCTCCCTGTTCCTGTAATCATATCCTGACCTCCAGCCTCAAGATATTTGCCTCCTCTGACCTCTTATACGCTCCCAATTGTCATGCTTTTACCATCTACCAATTACCTGGACTCTGAGTTCTTCCAAAACCTCCCTAACTATGCAAGCTATGGAGAATGATACATCTGGCCCAAAAGTTAAAATTCTAAACTGGGGCAATACCAATTTTGATAGTATTAGACAGGAACTTTCAAAAGTTGATTGGGAGAGTCTGGTGGCAGGTAAAGGGACATCTGGTAAGTGGGACGCTTTCAAAAGTATATTAATGAGGGTTCAGAATAAGCACGTTCCTCCTAGAGTAAAGGGCAAGGTTGCTGGAAGGAGGGATGACTTGGGATATTGAGGCCCTGGTCAGGAAGAAGACATGCATAGACAGCTGGGATCAAGTGAATTCCTTGAAGGATGTGGAGGGTGCAAGAGTAAAGAGAGAAATCAGGAGGGCAACATGGGACACGAGATTGCTTTGGTAGATAAACCAAAGGAGAAACCAAAGAACTGCTACAAATACATAAAGAGCAAAAGAATAACTAGGGAGAGAGTAGGGCCTCTTAAGGATCAACAAGATCATCTGTGTGCGGATCCACGAGAGATGGGTAAGATCCTAAATGAATATTTCTCAACAGTATTTACTGTTGAGAGTGGCATGAATGTTAGGGAACTTGGGGAAATAAATAGTGATGTCTTGAGGAATATATTATAAAGAAGGTGGTGCTGGAAGTTTTAAAGCGCATCAACATAGATAAATCCCCGGGGCCTAACAAAGAACATCCCAGGACACTATGGGAGGAAATTGCAGATCCCCTAGCAGAGATATTTGAATAATTGACAGGTGAGCTGCCTGAAGATTGGAGGGCGGCAAATGTTGTGCCACTGTTTAAAAAGGGCTACAGGGAAAAGCCTGGGAACTAAGGCCTGTGAGCCTTACATCTGTGGTGGGAAAGTTGCTAGAAAATATTCTGAGACACAAGATTTACAGGCCTTTAGAGAAACAAGGACTGATTAGGGACAGTCAGCATGGTTTTGTGAGTGGAAAATCATGTCTCACAAACTTGATTGAAAGGGTATCCAAGAAGGTAGATGAGGGCAGTGCGGTTGATGTCTTTAGCAAGGCTTTATACAAGGTATCGCATGGTGTGTTGTGCATAAGGTTAAATATCATGGGATCTAGGGTGAAGTAGCCAAATGCATACAAAATTGATTTGATGACAGAAGCCACAGGGTGATTGTAGAGAGTTGTTTTTCAAACTGGAGGCCTGTGACCAGCGGTGTGCCTCAGGGATCAGTGCTGGGCCCACTGTTATTTGTCATTTATATTAATGATTTGGATGAGAATATAGGAGGCATGGTTAGTAAGTTTGCAGATGATACCAGGATTGGTGGCATGATGGACAATGAAGAAGGCTATCTAGTATTGCAACAGGATTTTGATCAATTGGGCCAGTTGGCTGACGAATGGCAGATGGAGTTTAACTTATATATATGTGAAGTGATGCATTTTGGTAGACTGAACAAGGACAGGACTTACTCAGTTAATGGTAGGGTGTTGGGGAGAGTTATGGAATGAAGAGATCTAGGGTCCTGGTTCATAGCTCCTTGAAAGTTAGAGTCATAGGTGGACAGAGTGATGATGAAGGCATTCAGCATGCTTGGTTTCGTTGTCAGATAATTGAATACAGGAGTTGGGACGTCTTGTTGAAATTGTACAAGACATCAGTAAGGCCACACTTAGAATACTGAGTGCAGTTCTCTTCATCCTGTTATAGAAAGGATATTATTAAACTAGAAAGAGTGCAGAAAAGATTTACTGAAATGCTACTGGGACTTGACAATTGGGGCTATAAGGAGAGGCTAAATAAACTGGGACTCTTTTCTCTGGAGCATGGGACATTTCGGGGTGATCTTATAGACGTTTACAAAATAATGAGAGACAGAGATCAACTGGATAGTCAACATCTTCTCCCAAAGGTAGGGGAATCTAAAACTAGAGGGCACAGATTTAAGGTGGGGAGGGCAATTCTTTTCACACAAAAGGTGGTGAGTGTCTGGAACAAGCTGCCAAAGGTAGTAGTAGAGGTGGGTACAATTATGTTTTTTAAAAAATCATTTAGACAGTTACATGGGTAGGATGGGTATAAAGGGATATGGGCCAAATGCAGGCAATTGGGACTGGCTTAGTGGCTAATATAAAAGAGCAGCTTGGACAAATTGGACCAAAAGGCCTGTTTCCATGTTGTGAACCTCTATGACTATGACTAACTCTGTCTCCTTCTTTATCATGCTCCCTAAAATCTATCTGTCTGACCAAGGATTTAATTATTTAAATTATTAATATCCCCGTACGAGACATGGTGTCCATTTTCTGCTTTTTAGTGCTCTTATGAAGGGCCTGGGGTGTTTTGTTCTATTAAAGGTGCTATAGAAATGCAAGTTGTTGTTGAGATAAATGGAGAGCTGTAGTCACCCCTGTTCCTCATAAGATAATTAAAAGTCTTCCTACATTGAAGGCACCTCCCGATTCTGACCACAGTTTTGCTGGATTGTGACTGCAGGGAGTCTCTGCAAGGCTGTGGAGTAGAATTGCCCTCATCATTAACCTCTAGGAGGCATCAGAGAGCCTCAGGAGATCACGCTGTGGACCTTTACCACTTGTCCTACACACTTCATTTTTTTGACTTATTCTTGGGATTATTATTTCAATCATTTGCTGTCCAGAGAAAACATTAATTGGAAATCTTTGCTGCGTACTCAAAACTCATTTGTCTCCCATGTTACACTGGATTTAGTCCACATCTGGTCCAATCACATTGACCTTAATTAGCAGTGATGCGTGGACTGACATTGAATGAAACAATAGAAGGTAACAGATGGGCAGCGGTGAGTTACACGGCAGTAATTACATCAAGCTTTAACATCAGGCAGAATCCCCAGATTGAATTATTTCATTAAACTCATTGCCAGCTCGCCTTTTCCAATATTTCCCCTGCTTGGAGTGAGGTTTGCTTGTCTACAAGCTTCTTCAACCGGAGCCTGGCTGCAGCAGGAAAAGGTCTGGGTTCATCACCCCCAGTTCTCTCCATTTTATTCTTGACACCAGCCAGAATCAAGTGGTGCAGAATCCCAAGATGATCATTCGATATCTGTGAGCAAGAGACTGGGTCTAGTGAGCACCTCCCCCGGACGACAGGCTTTCCGAATAAGAGGTTAAACCATAAGGGGGGCTCAGCAATACCAACAACAAACCTGTCCTGGTGCGTCACCATAACTATTAGAAACATAATCCTATGCAATGTTAGTCATGGCTCAGTAGGTTGTGTTCTGGATTCCCTGCCCACTGATTGCTCATCAGATAGGAGCAGATTGATGCCATTCAGCCCATTGAGTCCATACCATTCAATCATGGCTGATATGTCCCTCATTCCCATTTTCCTGCCTTCTCCCCATAACCCTTCATCCCATTACCAACTAAAAATCTGTCTAACTCCTTCATAAATTTACTCACTGTCCCAGCATTCACTGCACTTTCGGGTAGAGAATTCCACAAATTCACAATCCACTTTGGAAGAAACAGTTTCTCCTCAACTCTGTTTTAAATTTGCTGCGCCTAATCCTAAGACTTTGAGCTTTTGTCCTAGAATGGCCCTCAAGAGGAAGCATACGCTCCATTTCTACTTTATCCATACCTTTTATCATCTAATGTATCACAATTTCTTCTCCTCTCGTTCTTCTAAATTTCTGGTCAATTTCTCTTCATATGACAAACCCTTCACTCTGGAATCAATCTAGTGAACCTCCTCTGAACTGCCTCCAATGCCACTATATCTTTCTTTAAATAACAAGATGAAAACTGCACACAATACTCTAGGTGCAGTTTCATCAATGCTTTGTATAGATGCAACAATACTTCCTTACCTTTATATTCTATTCCTTTAGCTATAACTGCCAACATTCCATTCATTTTCTTTATTATCTGCTGCACCTGCATGCTAGTTTTCTATAACTCATTGTGGCTTCATCATCTACACTTGAGACTTGTATATGCCCCAGTATATTGAGAATATAGCTCTGTCCAAGGCTCTGTCCTTTGAATTCAATGAAACCAAGGTGTTGGATGCACTCTCAGTTCAATGCAAAGAGTCCTACAGCATCATTATTCCTGGTCATTGCCAAAATAGAAGATTATCTGGTTGTGGCTAACCGTGGGATGTTGCTACTACTACTGTTATTACTACATTACAAAAGTGACTATTGATACAGCCCTGGACCAAAATCCTGAAATTAGATTATATCAGATTCCCCAATAACTTTTATATTTTGACATAAATGTGACGATAAGATGGTTCACTCCAGAAGTAATTCCACTGACAAATTAATGATCTTTTATAGTAAAATAAACTTTGTTTAATATGACAAAATGAAGCAGTTTAATTCTTAACAGTTGAACCATAGTTAAAAAATGAAAGGAACCAACTTTAATTTCTAACTTATCACTGTTTCAGTTCCAAATAATTAACATTCTGTTACAGACTTAAAATTCCACCTTAAATGCAGTTAGCAACCATAAATATACTTGCTATAACATTTTAAGCTTCAGAATAGCTTGCAGAACTCTGTTTTAAACAAACCCCAACCAGAACTGAAAGTTGTTTCTCTGCTACAAACCTAGCTCCTCCCATTAACTGCATTTTCCCATGATCCTGACAATCAAAAAGGCAGGTAGAGAGAAAACAGGGAGCTATAGATCAATGAGCCCAATGTCAGTAGTAGGGAAATTGCGAAAGATCATTCTCAAGTATCTCGTAGCACAGCATTTGGAGAGCAATGTTATAATCAATGTTTATCCCTGAAAGTAGGCAGTCAAGTCGAGAAGGTTGTTAAGAAGGCATATGGAGTCTTGGCTTTTATTGGTAGGGGGATTGAATTTCGGAGCCGCAACGTCATGTTGCAACTGTACAAAACTCTAGTGCGGCCGCACTTGGAGTATTGTGTGCAGTTCTGGTCCCCACATTATAAGAAAGATGTGGAGGCATTGGAGAGGGTACAGAGGAGGTTTACCAGGATGTTGCCTGGTATGGAGGGCAGGTCTTATGAAGAGAGGCTGAGGGATTTGAGGTTGTTTTCGTTAGAAAGGAGGCGGCTAAGAGGGGACCTAATCGAAACATATAAGATGATTAGAGGTTTAGATAGGGTGGACAGTGATAGCCTTTTTCCTAGGATGGAGAAAGCTAGCACGAGGGGACACAGCTTTAAATTAAGGGGTGATAGTTATAGGACGGATATCAGAGGTAGGTTCTTTACCCAAAGGGTGGTTCGGGAGTGGAATGCCCTGCCTGCAGCAGTTGTAGATGCGCCAAGTTTGGTGGCGTTTAAGAGGTTAGTTGATAAGTATATGGAAGAGAAGGGAATGGTTTAGTTTGGAGGGGCATTGCTTTTTATATTGGTCGGCGCAACATCGAAGGCCGAAGGGCCTGTTCTGTGCTGTAATGTTCTATGTTCTATGTTAATCAAACAAAGTCATGATGTGGATAACCTGGTGCTGTGAGACAAAGTCAGCAAATGGGAAATCATGCATGAAGAATCTACTGGAATTCTTTGAGGAGGTAACTAGTAGAATTAACCAGGGAAAATTGGTGGATGTGGTTTATTTAGACTTTCAGAAGACTTTTGACAAGGACTCACATGACAGACCACTATGTAAAGTTCAAGCACTTGGGATTGCTTGAGATAGATAGAAAGCTGGTTAGCAGACAGGAAGTAAACAGTTGGAATAAATGGACCTTATTCCAATTGGCAGGAAATGACTAGTGGGGTTCTGCAGGATCAATGCCAGGACCCCAACTGTTCGCATTATATACTAATAATTTGGATGATGAAATTAAATATATTATCTCCAAATCTGCAGATGATACAAAGTTGAGTGGGAGGAGGATGCAGTGACACATCAGCATGATTTGGACAGGCTGAGTGTACTGGATTTACATAGAAGCTAAAATATCAATCTAAGCAAGGTTTTAAAATATTATTTTAAAAATAGCTTAAATTCTTCTGGTCATAATGGAGAAATTTGACATTCCACAACTATAACACTAGCTTCTCAGGGTTACTGAGGATGTGTAGCAGTAATTATGAAATTTGTACACTGTTATAAACCCTTCAATGCAGTGTAAATTTTTTGTGTGTTTTTACAGTAAGACACGATTTAAAAATGGAAATTTTCATTAATTCAGTGTGATTTCTACTGCTTCCAGTCTGGAGGGACTTCAGTAGTTAACCCTCCATAGAAAGGGAGAATCACTCAAAACAACCTCTGGGATTTCCATGTTATTGTAAGCATAGGCAGATTCCAGTTTCAATGGAATAGGGACAGTATCCTAGCCTTCATATAATACTGCTTTAGCTGTGAAGGCTTTGAGACATTCGGTGTCTTGTAAAGTGTGATATAATTGTAGGCCTTCCTTTCTGTAACTCCTTGTCATTATTGCTACTGCTCAGTCTGGACCATACAGGTACAATGACACTCCCGGTACAATAGTGACACACACAAACTGATATCAATGGAATATAATGGCAATGCACTCTGCACTTCGTTTTATTTCCCATTGACATCATGTTCACTGAAGCTCTTCAAACTCTGGCTCAGTGGATAGCAGCTTTGAAGTTTTAATCAAAATATTTCAAGGTTTACTTATGAGTGTCACAAGTAGGCTTACATCAAGACTGCAATGAAGTTACTGTGAAGTTGTTTGCTAAAGTCCAATTCTAACCTATCCTGCATTTAGGTGTATAAGATGTTGAGAGGTATTGATCGAGCAGATTCCCAGAGGCTTTTTCCCAGGGCTGAAATGGCTGCTACAAGAGCTCACAGGTTTAAGGTGCTGGGGAGTAGGCACAGAGGAGATGTCAGGGGTAAGTTTTTCACTCAGAGGGTGGCGGGCGTGGAATCAGCTGCCGGCAGTGGTGGTGGAGACGGATTCGATAGAGTCTTTAAAGATACTTTTGGATAAGTACATGGAACTTAATAAGATAGAGTTTTATAGGTAAGCCTAGTAGGTAGGGACATGTTCGGCACAACTTGTGGGCCGTAGGGCCTATTTGTGCTGTAGTTTTTCTATGTTTGTATACTCTAGTCTTATTCCCCCATCAATGAAGCAGTTGAGGTTACCTCATTGAATGTTTTTAAGGCAAGGATAGATAAATTTTTGAACAGTAAAGGAATTAAGGATTATGGTGAGCAGGTGGGTAAGTGGATCTGAGTCCACAAAAAGATCAGCCATGATTTTATTGAATGGCGGAGCAGGCTCGAGGGGCCAGATGGCCGACTCCTGCTCCTAGTTCTTATGTTCTTATGTTCTTATCACACCTCTGTTCTCACTGTCACATGTTAATTCCTGATCAAGCAATGCCCCAGTTTTAAAATTCTCATCTTAGCCCCTCCATGGCCTCACCCTCTCTGTCTCTGTATTCTCCCCCAGTCCTGCAGCCACCTATGATCTCGGTGCTCCTCTAATACTGGCCTCTTGCATTAAAACGATTTAACATTTCACCATGGTGAGTTTGCATTCAGTTGCCTGGGCCCTAACTCTGGAATCCTCTCCTGAAGCCTTTTCACCTCGCTTTCAGTCTCTCTCTCTCTCTCCAACACCTCCTTTAAAATGCTCCTTGAAACCTACCTCTTTGACCAAGTTTTTGGTCACCTGTTTCGATATCTGTGGTTTGGTGTAAATTTTGTTTGCTAACGCTTCTATGAAGTACCTGGGACATTTTACCATGTTAAAAGTGCCTTATAAATATACATTTCTGTTGCTTTATTATTGAGTCTACAAGCTAGAAAGAAGCCATTCAAATTAATGATCTTAAATCTTGTCCTACTCTCTTTATCCAACTTGATCATCATATCTTTCTATTCCTTCCTGGGTTAGTCCAGCTTATCCTTAAATTTATCTTTTGGTCACCTGTAATTTCCTGGCTTATTGTTGATTTCATTGCCTGATTAATGCTCTGTGAACACCTTGGAACATTTTCCTCTGTTAAAGGCACTATATAAATACAAGTAAGTTATGTCATAAAGTCATAGAATCTACGATGCAAAAAGTGATCATTTGGCCCATCGAGCCTGCACCCAGCTCCTATACCCATAACCCACATATCTACCCTCCTAATCCCCCTGATGTTAAAGGGCAAATTATCATGACTAATCCACCTAACTTACACATCTTTGCACTTTGGGAGAAAACTGGAGCACCCAGAGGAAACCTACATAGACACAGGGAGAACAGGCAAACTCCACACAGACAGTGGCACGAAGCCAGAATCGAACCCAGGTCCCTGGTGCTGTGAGGCAGTAGTGCTAGCCACTGTGTCATCATGTTGTCATTGAAGCAAGTATCTCCTGCTGAATGGTATGAATTGTGATAGTGTTTCCTTCCACATCCAGACACTCTGAGCTAATTAGCAACACTGGGGCATTAAGCAAAATAAGAGTATCTTACACCTCCACAACCAGTCCAAGTAAGGACCCAGGGAAGTGTTTCTCAAGCTATCTCCAGATTCTGCAAGTTGGAGAGATTCCCCCTAGAAGCATTGTTTGCATTTCTATAGTATCTGTCACATCCTCAGGACATCCCAAAATGCTTGACAATCAATGTGCCAGAAACCAAAAATCTTAGAGAATCTAATCCTGGCCAGAGGGGTCATAAAATTATGCCCAAGGTTTGTGCACAGGAAGCTCCCACCAGCAACAGTGTGATAATGAGCAGATAATCTGCGATGCTGATGGAGAGAGATGAATATTAGCCCCAGGAATTCCCAGCTCAATAATCAGAAACACTGTGAAATTCATTAATACTATTTCACAGTACGTCACTGCCCTTTATTTACCTTTCTATTAATAAACCATCTGAACTCCTTGATTGAATTTGAGCCTTGCAAACACTCCAATTTCATCAAGTCAAGATGTGCAGCAGGGGAAGCTGTAAGAAGATTTGTAAATTATTTATTAAAATCAAACATAGTGGTTTACACAGAAAAGTGGAGGGGGGTTTAATTTTAAACTCAATGAAACCTCAGACAGTCAATCACCCTCTTCATTTAGGGAACAGCATGACCGTCCTTTATTGTGGAGGAGAAAATAATCCCTTTCATGTCTCTCATCGCACAGAACATGATGTTTGTTTTAGGGACACACAGCACTGATGGGATGTTTAGATTCTCTTTCAGTCCCTCCGGTGGCGACAAGGCAGAGCTTGCAAACTCTGCTCTGAGCCCCAGCTTCACTCGCCTCCGTGCCCGCTCTCTAACCTTTGGCCTTGCTTTTCATCCCTGTCGACGTCCACCCACCAGCGACACAGTGTGTGCTTGTAGCAGTGCGGCCTTTGCAAGGCTGCTCCTGGCCTGATTCCACGCTGTGCCGAGCAGCAAAAATAAAACCCTGGAGCTATCAATCTTCAGATTGTCAGATCCCAGCTTTCATAAATGAAATGCCTAAGCTATTTTCCAAAGTAACGGTGTCTTGCTTTCTCCACTGGCTATCTCCACCACACCCCACGCTCCCCTACCACCACCCCCACACCCCCAACTATCAGCGAAAGGCAGCATTTTTTCATCCCCTCGGTTGGACCTCAAAAGATTTCCAACAGCAGCTCAGTTTGAGTCAAGTGACAGATGAAATGTGCTTCTTGAGCTCGGCATTGTTCAACAAGCCAGTAACAATATGCTGGCTGTCAAACCTGCTTAAGGAAAAGCCCGAGGGAGGGATGGGCAGACTGCGGATCCCACACAAACATAGAAACAAGACAGGTGCCTTCAACATCTGTATCTGTCACTCCCGGTTAGTGTGAACAAGCCGCTGGCTGTTGAGCTGTGATGAATTTGGAGTTTTTATTCTCTCTCTTTCTCTCTCCCTGTTAATGGCCCGGATTTAAGCATCTTAACGCCTTCTTAAAATGACTGTGCAGCGAAGGAATCTCTGTGCCCTCAGTCAGGTCTGCAGGCCAGAGTTTACTAGCAGCTGTTAACCTGCTGGTACACACCAGCATTGCCCATTGCCACACTGTGCCAGGGCTTTGCCATTTCATTTCGTTCCCACTGCAGCAGTTGTTATGTAAATATTCACCAGCTCTCTTCAAAAAGGCATGATGTGGAGATGTTGGACTGGGGTGGGCTCGGTAAGAAGTCTCACAACTCCTGGGTAAGGTCCAACAGTGGGTAAGACCACTCACCTGATGAAGGGGCAGTGCTCCAAAAGCTTGTGACTCCAAATAAACCTGTTGGACTTTAACCTGGTGCTGTGAGACTTCTTACTGTTCAAAAAGGCAGGCAAACTGTGTCAGGCAATTTGATTTTCACAGTCACAGAATTGTTATGAAGCAGAAGGAGACTGTTTGACCCATTGTGTCCACACAGGCTCTCCAAACGAGCAACATTACTCAGTGCCATTTCCCAGTTTTCCCTGTATCCCTGTACATTGTCTCTATTTAAATAACCATCAGATTCTCTCTTAAATGCCTCAGTTGAGCCTGCCTCCACCACAGAACTTCCAGAGCCCAACCACTCACTTTTCTCACATCATATTTACTTAACATAGAACATAGAACACTATAGTTCAAACAGGCCTTTTGGCCCACAAGTTGCGCCGATCATAGCCATACCTAACAGGCCTATCTATAATTCCCAATCCCATTAAATCCCCCATACTGATCCAGAAGTCTCATAAAAGACCCCAGCAAGTTCGCCTCCACCACCACCGACAGCAGCCGATTCCACTCAAATTCAATTCACCTTAAATCAGTACCCTCTCAGTCTTGATCCTTTTACCACCAGGAACGGTCTCTCCCCATCCACTCTGTCCAGTCCCCTCGTGATCTGGTACACCTCTAACTGCATTTGATCAATTTCTGGGAGAAAGAAACTTCATTTATATAGCGCCTCCCATGACCTGGGGACATTCACAGACATTGAGGCACTTTCTAAAATATAATCACTGCCGGAAATAGAAGTGTGGCAGCCAGTTTGTGCACAGTAAGATTCCATTAACACTAGTGAGATAAATGGCTAATCTGCTTTTTAGTGATTCAAAAGCATCCAGGCCATAAGGGAATCAACTTCATTTTCCTTTGAGATAGCGTCAGGGAATCTCACTGCCATCTGAGAGTGCAGACAGGACTGTCTTTCAATGGCAAACTCAAAAGGCCGCTCCTCAGACAATGCAGAGCTCTCTCAGTGTGACATGGAGAGTTGGACTTTGGGCTCAAATCTCTGAATTGGCACTTCCTGAATCAGACACGAGGGTGCTACCCTCGGAGCCATGGTTGGCACAAGGAATAACCTTGGTATGTCAAACGAGGAAAGCTGAGGAAGACAAAACTGTGGAACTCTAAGAGGATGAGACTCATTGCTAGGAGCACAAAACCAACCGAATATCTCCAACTGGCAAAATACAAAGAAAAAGCAGTTTCACATCTGAATATCATTGGGCCAATTTTAACCCAAAACTACTTATGGAGAAACTGATGGGATTGGATTCATGACCTTTATCCCTCCTATTATAAAATCTCCTTCAATCCTACACATCTCCCACTCCCAGATCTCCGCATTTCTCCAACTTTGGCAGCTTGCCCATCTCAGATTTTAATAGTCCCACTATTGGCAGCTGTCCAAAGGCCTTAAGCTGTGAAATTCCCTCCCTAAAACTCTCTGTCTCTCAACTTTTCCCCTTTAATTTGCTCCTTTAATACTTCCCTTTTTGGCCAGGTGCTCATATAAAGTTTCACAATGGGATTTTCCAGCTGTGCTTCCCCAAAACCGGAAAATCTTGCTTGAGGTCAACAGACTTTGCATGATTCACCTCTCACCCACAACAGTTCTCAAGTGGGATGAGAAAACCCCCCTCAGTGTTGAATTTTGTACAATTAACATTGGTGTGAAGCACTTTGGGATGGTTTTACTACGTTAAAGGTGCTATATAAATGTAAGTGGTGGGCTATTGTGAGATTCACACATTTTACCTAAATATTGTCCAGGTTAATTTGCACGGTAATGTGAATTTTCAAAAATTAAATCACCACAATAAGAAGCACTGTGAAAGATCCAACCACTCACAGTACGACTTCCAGTGAGTATTAAGTTACTACACCAGGGTTTCAGGTTCTATCTATTTGTGGGATATTTTCTTCTACAATTACAATGCATTAAATGCTCAGATTGTGTGACAGAACAATCTGGAAGTTAGTCTGAATTAGGAAGTGAAGCAAAGAAAAGATTAGCATTTAAATTGCACCGTTAACAATCTCAATACATCCCAAAGTGCTTGACAGCTAATGGAGTAATTTATGAAGTGTGGTCACTGTTGTAATTTAGGAAATGCAGCAGCCAATTTGCGCACAACAAGATCCCACAGAAAGCAATAGCCAGAATGTTACTACCCCTCCCGCCATGGGAATCAGTGTGTGAGGGGCAAATCACGAGAGGGCTTGTTGATCTCAGATGGAACTCTATAGTTTTGGGACAAGCGAGACCATAAATTCCAATCCAATGTTATAAATGACCTGAAATCTGTTAGTGGGCTTGGATGAGGGATAAATGTTAGCTGGATTTGATTTCATTTGACTTATTATTGTCACATGTATTATCATACTGTGAAAAGTATTGTTTCTTGTGCACTATATAGACAAAGCATACCATTAATAGAGAAGGAATAAAAATCGAATTGGACGGGAATTTGGCTGCACAGTCATAGGTCTGTAAGGAGTATAGTAGGGGGCTGAGAACACGGCCTTGTGGAGCATCAGTGTTGAGGATGATCGTGGAGGGGATGTTGTTGCCGATCCCTACTGATTGTGGTCTGTGAATTAGGAAGTTCAGGATCCAGTCACAGCGGGAGGTACTGAGGCCTAGGCCACAGAGTCTGGAGATGAATTTTGAAGAAATAATAGTGTTGAAGGCTGAGCTGTAATCAATAAATAGGAGTTAGATATAGGTGTCTTTGTTATAGTTGCTCTTTACTCAGAGAATGATTGGCGTGTGGAATGCACTGCCTGCTGTGATAGTGGAGTCGGACACTTTAGGAATTTTCAAGTGGTTATTGGATAGGCACAAAGCTCAGCACAACATTGAGGGCTGAAGGGCCTGTACTGTGCTGTAATGTTCTATGCTCTACGTTCTATGTTATCTAGGTGTTCCAGGGTTGAGTGCAGAGCCAGGGAGATGGCATCTGCTGTGGACCTGTTGCAGCAGTAGGCAGACTGTAGTAGATCCAGGTAGCCCGGGAGGCTTGAAATTGATTTGTGCCATGACTAACCTTTCAAAGCACTTCATAATGATGGACGTCAGAGCCACTGGGCAATAGTCATTAAGACACACTGCTTGGTTTTTCTTAGGTACCGGGATGATGGTCATCATCTTGAAGCAGATAGGGATCTCAGATTATTGTTTGTTTGGGACAGCTCCTTTGCTTACCTTTAGAATAGTGGCCGTGGTTTCATTTACACCTCTCTGAGAGGGTGGACAAGGAAATAAAAACAGAACATTTTTCCAAACAGTCAAGTTAACCTTGTTTCTCTCTCCATAGATGCTACCAGACCTGCTCAGTATTTCCACCACTGTTGATTTTTATTACAGATTTCAGCATTTTGCTTCCATATTAGGGCAGTTATTTATTGATGCCTATTTATTGACTTCATATGTAAGTGTGTAGAAGACTGTGCGCCAAAGAAGCAAATCCATGTGTTTCCCAACCAGAAGCCCTGGATGAACAGGGATATCCACTGCTTGCTGAAGTCCAGGTCTGAGGCAGGTGACACTGACCTGTACTAGAAAACCAGATATGAATTAAGGAGATCCATCAAAGATGCCAAAAGACAATACTGGACCAAGCTAGAATCCCAGGCCACACTAACCCTACCGATTATAGAACATAGAACATAGAACATTACAGCGCAGAACAGGCCCTTCAGCCTTCGATGTTGTGCCAACCAATTAGGAACAAGCAGTGACCCTCTAACCTAAACCATTCCCCTTTCATCATAAACTTATCTACTAACCTCTTAAACGCCACCAAACTTGGCGCATCTACAACTGACGCAGGCAAGGCATTCCGTACCCTTACCACCCTCTGGGTAAAGAACCTACCTCTGACATCTGTCCTAAAACCACCACCCCTTAATTTAAAGCTATGTCCCCTCGTGCTAGCTTTCTCCATCCTAGGAAAAAGGCTATCACTGTCCACCCTATCTAAACCTCTAATCATCTTATATGTTTCAATAAGGTCTCCTCTTAGCCGCCTTCTTTCTAACGAAAACGGCAAGGTCTGCAAAAATAATAGGTTACAAGATGAAGGCATGTAAAATTGTCGGCTCCAACACACCCCTCCCTGATGAGTTCAATGCATTCTACACCCGTTTTGAGCAATAGGTCAGAGAGAGCATGCTGCCCACCCTGGGAGCCTTTGGGTGAACCTGTATCTGGGATTATCATTGCGGATGTCAGAGTAACTTTCTTGAAGATGAAACCAAGGAAAGCAACTCAGATGTGCACTCAGATCCTGCATGGATCAGCTGACGGGGGTATTCACAGACATCTTCAACCTCTGTTTATAACAGCCTGAGCTCCCCATCTGCTTCAAGAAGACAACAATCATCCTGGTGCCTAAGAAAAGCTAAGCAGCGTGCCTTTAATGAATATCAATCGGTGGCTCTGACATCCATCATTATGAAGTGCCTCAAAAGGTTCTGGCACAAATCAATTTCCAGCCTCCCAGACTATTTGGATCCAGTACAGTTTGCCTACTGCCACAACAGCAGACTCCATTTCCCTGGCCCTGCACTCAACCCTGGAATACCTAGATAACAAGGACATCTATATCATGCTTCTACTTATTGACTATAGCTCAGCCTTTAACGTGCAGCTGGGAGGCTGAAAAATTCCAGCCAATATCTTGGTTTGAATATCTCAACCAAAAGATTGTACCTCTAACAGTGCCACTGTCCCTCAGTACAGCTCTGGAATGCCACCCCCTGCATAACTCTCTGAATGGGACTTGAACACACAATCTACTGATTCAGAGTTCTATTCACGAAGCTAAGTTCACAATACAACTTCTAAGTGAGGGAGTGACACACATTTTTCTGAGTTGAGCATCTCCTGACTTGCTGGTAGTTAGATTTATTCCCTCAATCCTTCAGCTCAATATATTTTGAGTAATTTGCTGAAAGAATGGACTGATTGGTGAGGAGAATTGGACTCCTGTAACCTCAGTGATGGGGTTCTGCGGTCTACCCCCTTAACCAAGGAGATTCAAGGCTTGGAAAAGAAACAGGACAGAGGAAGAAATAAAGTGAAGTCGAGTCAAATCAGAAAGAGAACCAGAGAGAAAGAAAGATTTCATTAACAAGGAGAGGAAAAAAGACAACAATTTAAAATGTTGTATTATTTCAAAACTCTCTGGGAAGACTTTACAACATGCAACTATTAAACTTGACATTAAAATTGTTCTATTCTGGGATACAGAAATTAGTTGATATTATGTAAAGAGTTTATAAAGTTTATTTGTTCACAGGCTGTGGGCATTATTTGCGAGGTCAGCATTTATTGTCCATTTCTAATTGCCCTTGAGAAGGTGCTGGTGAGCTGCTTTCTAGAACCGCTTTAATCCACGTGTCCAAGATTCCAAGATGGTGTGAGAGCGAGGCAACTTCTTGCAAGCTCTGTCCAGCATACCTTTTAATTCTATCTTTTAGTCTTGTTCTCTATGAATGGTATAGCGCGCAAGAAACAATACTTTTCACTGTACAATAATACATGTGACAATAATAAATCAAATCAGATCAGGAATGACTACACTCACAGTGCTGTTCGGGAGGGAGTTCCAGATTTTGATCAAGCTATCGTGCTTTTAAAAAGTTTGTTGTGCTACTACTTACCAGCCCTATCTTTCTGCAGGAAGTTTAATGTACAAATTCTTAACAGCAGGCTGAGGAGAAGATGTTATTTGTACAAAAGCAACTGAAGAAACAGCCTGAATCAACCATCAAACTCTGGCGATCTGTAACTCAATGCGTAAGTCCTCTGGAAGTATTGGCTGCATTAGGCATTGATAGCAATATGAATCATAATCAGTGTTACTTTTCCAGCAAGATTCAGGGCATGTGCCCCTTAATCTCTGAACCTCATGTAGAAAAATTGTGCCAATACTACAAAAATTGTTCAAACATTTTGAGGCCAACTTTGTTTCACATTTTGTGCTTAACACACAGTTCCAGAGTGACACACATTAATGTTTTATCACATGACATATAGTTCAGAAAACAGTGGGGATGATTGGGATAAAAGGGTTTCTTTATTAACAATATCATTTGAGTGAACTAGATAATTGAAAACTTGTTTTTACTTGTGAACCTGTAGACTATCTCTGAATCCGTGAATGGGCTCTCAAATTGCCATCTGCTCCTGTCCCATGCCCTCTGCACATTAAAGGAAAGTTGACAACTGACAGGGGTCAAACAGTAAAGAGACGACAGCAACATATTCCTTTTGTTTAAAGCACGGTTAACATTGATTTGGAAAGGTCTGCAATCTTACAGAGGGAGGGTCAGCATAAACCGCAGATGGATATGCCACAGGGGGAATTCTTGCAGATGCCAGCAGACATGGCCTTTGAATTTTCTTTGTGCTAAGATTTCTTCCATAGTTTAATTCGGAATTCCTTCACACGCTGAGGCGACAACAAAGAGAAAATCATTCAGAAAGTTCACTAAGGCAGCACAGACAAGTTGCTGTCACAAACACTCTGTATAAACTGCTTCATTATCTGTAAACATCATCAGCATATCCAAAACTCTGCAGCCTTTAACTCTCACCAAGTATCGTTTACCTATCATCCCTCTTTGTGATGATCTCCATTAGGTAAGACCAAGCAATACCTCAATTTTAACATTCTCCTCCTTGAGGTTCAAATCCCTCCATAACCTTACCCCTTTCCTATCTCTGTAAGCCTATAACCCTCCAAAGTATCTGCAGGTAATTCTCACCTCTGACACAGTCTTGATTTAATCACTCCATCACTGCTGGTCATATCTTCAGCTGCCTAGATCCTAAGCTCAGGAATACCCTCCCTAAACCTCACTGCCTCTCTCTCTCTGCCCATAGAGCCTTCGAGGTTTACAGAATGGAACCAGTACCTTCAGCCCAACCTGTTCACTTTTTTTTAAATCCCTAATCTAATCCCAATTGCTTGCATTTGGCCCATATCCCTCTAGACCCATCTTACCCAGGTAACTGTTGTAATGCTTTTTAAAAAACAAAATTCTACCCGGCCCTACTACTACTTCTGGCAGCTTGTTCCAGACACTCACCACCCTCTTGTGAAAAAATTGCCCCTCTGAACACTTTTATATCTCTCCCCTCTCACCTTAAACCTATCCTCTCTAGTTTTAGACTCCTCTTGCTTTGGGAAAAGACATTGACTATCCAGCTGATCTATGTCCATACATTGCTCCTTAAGCCTATATCCATGAGAAAGCTTTTAATCTTGAATTCTGATATTTCCTTGCATGGCTGTGTTAAATTATGTCTGATAACACTCCCAAGAAGCGCCTGCTGATGTTTTACTACATTAAAGCTGCAATATAAACGTAGACTTTTATTATTAAGCCCTCTCACTACCATGATAAATGGTTGCAACTTTGTCTGAGATTGGGCTACACTCTCAACTCTGAGTAGGAAGTTGTGGGCTCCACACTCAGAGATTTGTAGACTTTTACTGCCTCACCCATTCTGAGGCTTGTAAGACCTGCCCAAGGCCAATGGAGAATCCATTCTGCGAGTCTCATCCATCCCAGAATCCGTAAAATTCCAGCATTGAACTCATACCCAGACTGACACGTCGGTACGGTACTTGTAAAAAAGAGCAAGGCAATATTCCCTAATATCCTGGCTCCAGTTGTTATCACTCAAGTGACTTCACTAAAGCAGACGATCTGCTGATTTAGCCCAATGATGTTTGTGGGATCTTGCTGTGTTCAAGTCAGTTCCTGCGTTTACTCCATTATGACGGAGATTACACCCACTTGCAAAAATATTTCATTAGCTGCAAATCACCGCCAGACATTCTGGGAAAGCTCAGAATTTACCTGAAGCAATCTGAAAATGCATTAAACAAAAACATTGGCGAAAATGAAGCTTTTAATTCTAGCAGCAAGCCATCTGGATTCACACAGAGTTCATCTGAAATAGGCAGTCAGCATCCTTTAATTACACTTTAATCTAATTGCTGTGAGAATCTCAAATCTACAGGTGAATGGGGGCCACAGATTGTTACCAACCAGTGACTCTGAAATAGATCAGGAGGTTACTTGATAGAGCAGTGAAACATCTCAGGGGACAAGTGCTGGACAGAGAGAGAAGGAGCAAAATGGAGTTTAAGTTTTAAAATTTATTTGTTAGTCATGATGTTACTGGGAAAACCCTCTGATCGCCACAATCGGGCACCTGTTCAGGTACACTGAGGGAGAATTTAGCATGGCCTGTGTTTCTAATTTGCCTAGTGTTGGACTGTGGGAGGAAACCAGAGCATCCAGAGGAAACCCATGCAGACACAGGGAGAATGTGCAAATTCCACACAGACAGTGACCTGAGCTGGGAATTGAACCCTGATCCCTGCTGCTGTAAGGTAGCAGTGCTAACAACTGTGCCATCCAAAGAGAAAGAAAAAAGAGAGAGAGAGAGAGAGGAACTGTGGGAGAGGCGAGGGGTATAGGGAAAAAGAAAGAAGGGAAGGAGGGAGAGTGGGAGGGATGGATGGAGGTGGGAGGGAAGGAGAAGGAGAAAGGAAGAGGGAGAAAGGGAGGGGCGAAAAGGTAGGAAGGGTGTGTTAGGAAGGGAGAAAAGGAGGGAGAAGAAGGGCAGTGGAGGAAGGGAGGGAGGGAGGGAAGGGGAGAGGAAGGAAGACAGAGGAAGGAAGGGGGAGTAGGCCATTTGGCCAGTTGAGTCTTGTCTGCCATTCAATGTGATCATGGCTAATCTTCTGCCTTAACCTCCTTTAAGGGGAGATGATGGCCTAGTGGTATTATCACTGGGTTATTAATCCAGACACTCAGCTAATGTTCTGAGGACATGAGTTCAAATCCTACCATGGTGGGATTTAAAGTTAATTTTAAAAAAAAAATCAGAAGTTAAGAATCTACTGATAACCATTATCAATTGTTGGAAAAACCCATCTGGTTCTCTAATGTCTTTTAGGAAACAAATTTGCTGTCCTTACCCAATCTGGCCTATGTGTGACTCTAGAACCACAGCAATGTGGTTGACTCTCAGCTGCTTTCCAAGGGCATCTTGGGATGGGCAATAAATGCTGGCCCAGCCTGCGATACCCATGTCTCACAAATGAATATAAAAAGCTCCCAATTTCCCACCTGTTCCCCATATCCATCGATTCTTTCAGAGACCAGACATCCATCAATGTTGGTCCTGAATGAACTCAACAAGTGATTATTTACAGCCCTTTAGATTGGGAAGCCACAGGCAGGAACCATCATTTGCTAGAATGTGGTGTTAATGTGCCAGGAAGGATCCTAACTGGTAGGTGAGACTATTACTGCCCCCTCCAGGCAAATGGAGCAAAAACAGCCCCTCAGTCACAATGACAGAAATTGCCATTTTCAATAAGAAACGCTCATTATCAAATAGCGATGAGAATTGTAGGTCTCACTAAGCCAGGGAATAGTTGAATTGAATAGTATAAATGCATTCCAGAGGAAGAAAGATGAACACATGAAGGGAAAGGAATAGAAAGATATATTGATAGGATGTGATGAAGAGGCGTGAAAGAATAGGATTGTATGGAACATAAACCCTGGCACATACTGATGCCTGTATCTGTGATGTACTGTCTATTTAATTTAATGTAAAAGATTGAAATTCTTCCTATATTTGCTTAATTTTATTGTGATGATCAGCCTGAGCTTAAAGTAAAGAACCCTGTTTTATAATACTGTGCTGGTCAGAGGGAGTTTGCTGTTTATTATTAACTCACAAGATGAGGGCTTTGGTGGCAAGGTCAGCATTTATTGCTGCCCCAGTGACAATGGTGGTGCTGAGCTACCTTTCGTAGAATGACTGAATTCTTTTTGTGGTTTGATGCAATTGAATGGCCTTCATTTGACCCTTTCAGAGATCAGTTAAGAGTCAATCAGGTAGTAGATGCAACTGGAGTGTTATTGTTGAGATCGCATCAATTCACCCATTCCAATTTCTCAATACAATTATCTATCTTCACATTCATAACAGAAAATGTTTTCTTTGAACTTTGAATGGGGACAGCACAGTGGCACAGTGGTTAGCGCTGCTGCCTCAACGCATCAGGGACCCGGGTTCAATTCCTGGCTTGAGTCACTATCTGTGTGGAGCCTGCACATTCTCCCTGTGTCTGTATGGGTTTCCTCCAGGTTTTCTAGTTTCCTCCCATAGTCTGAAAGATGTGCTGGTTAGGTGCATTGGCTGTGTTAAATTCTCCCACAGTGTACCCAAACAGGCGCCACAGTGTGACAACTAGGGGATTTTCACAGTAACTTCATTGTAATGTTAATGTAAGCCTACTTGTGATATTAATAAATAAACTTTAAACTTTTAGTTGTTCTTACTTGTAGGGAGGTTAAGGTCCAGTTGTACAGAGCACCAGTGAGACTACATCTGGAGCACTGTGTTTAGTATTGGTTACCTTATTTAAGGAAGGATTTAAAAACCTTAGAAATAGTTCAGAGAAGGTTTACCAGACAAATCCCTGGAATGGGCAGATCGTCTTATGAAGAAAGGTTGGCGAGATTAGGTTTGTATCCATTGGAGTTAAAGAGTAAAAGGCAACTTGATTGAACCATGTAAGTTCCTGAGGGGTCTTGGCAGGTGGATGAGAAGAGAACGTTTCCTCTGATGGGAGTCACTAATATTAAATGGCAATAAGGAGATGTTGGTGAAGCTGTTGGGAGGAGATTGTGTGAAAATGCATCTAGTAAACTTGATCACACCTGTGAGGTCATAGAATGATCACAGAATCCCTACAGTGCAGAAGAAGGCCATTCAGCCCATCAAGCCTGCACTGACAACAATCCCACCCCAGGCCCTATCCCGTAACCCCACATACGTACCCTGCTAATTCCTGTAATGTTAAGGGACAATTAAACATGACTAATCCACCTAACACACATATCTTTGGACTGAGAGCTGAACTGAAATATGGCCTAAGTCTTGCTTTCGATTTCCCAGACATGGCACCCAACAATCAGAGACAACCTCTCCCTTAACTGCTGCTGCAAATGATGGACCATTCCATCTAACCATGTACACTGCTGGCAGTCAGTAGTAATTTCAGTGCAATGAACGCAGTTCTCCTTTAAGAGGGGTAGGTTAATTGAAGACGTGTTGGCCTCTCATCCTGCTGCCCCTCCCCGAACTTGCTGAGGGATTCCCCAGCCTGTAAGATGTGTTTGGCTGAACTGTCCCAGTATTAACCAAGAGGCGGTAGAAAGTTTGTGCGCCGCCTGAACTACCCATTGGAGCAGCCGGGAATCCCCACATCTGAAAGCGAGAACAATCACTTTCTGCTTTGCAAATTCCACTTCGCTGTCCTGTTAAACTTTCTCTTCGTTTATGAAATTCCTTTTCAATTTCTGCAGCTGAGAATGAATCCTAATTTCACTCGCGGTGCAGAAACTTTAACAATCACCATGTGTTTCCCCAGTCGGACAGCAATCTCTCATTAGCGACATCAAATTACAATCAGCTTTTAAAAAAAAAGGCTGCATGAAAGGAGCAACAGCTTAATTCAATGAAACAAGTCAAACTCCCAACAATTTGCACTTATCACAGTACAGTCACCAAGGAGACGGCTATGTGAATGAGCTGTGCAAACAAGCGGCGCTACCAAACTGTCTCTCAGTAAAGATTATCAAAGGGTAAATCATCATTCTGGATTTATTTCCACTTTATTATTTATAAATGAGTTAGTTCCACTGGGCATGTCTCTTTCTCCAAAAAAATGTTGCTATTGTGAACTGTACACCCGCAACCCTTTCAATCCAGTCTCCCTTAAATTGAGTCCTTCATAACTGGGAGCTATCAGAGGCGTATTGCGGTCCACACACTATATTCAGCTGAGCATTTGTTTAATGAGGTTTCCATTCAAACATAGCAACAAATATTGGAGTTGCCAACTTTCCAGCACCTGCCGCTGAGTGCAGCGTGCCATTGTGCCGCCCCATTGGAAGGGAAATTCTGAGACTCTTTTCATGTGTTTGAAATGCCTGGAGCATTTCTTCCTTGTAGCTTCCTTGCCGCAGCACTGAAAATAAAACTTCCAGGATTGACAAGAGCGGCCAAGCAGATTTGTTGGCCAGATGCAGCACTCCAGCTAAATGGGACTTGCAGCTAAACGGGACTTCCACTCAAAAAAACTCGCCACTGGAACTGGTCGCCTGGACAGATTTCACCTGCTAGAGAGTATAGCGTATCATTGTGCTGCCTTTTCAAAGCAGTTTCTGTCCCTCTTTTCATATGCTTGTTATGCTAAGTATGTATGAAAATGTCGCGAATTAGGATAAGTACAGTTAGCCAATTACTACAGTTAAACTCTGCACTGTCATCAGGCATTTATTACCACAGATTATAGGCAAAGGTTGCACTCATTCACTAAGCTCTGGAGAGCAGTGTTTGAGTTTCTGTGGTTGACAGTTCCCCATAGGCAAAGGTACAACTTAGAACGTGGATACAAAGAGCTATTGTCCACTGGTTCCCCAACAACTGGAGCTAATGTGCATCTAACAATAGTTCATTTAGAGGATAAATCATTCTCATTGCCATTATGTGATTTTCTTAAGTGTTTTGCGTTACACACAGACTGTATTTTGCCAAATGCAGTTTGACTGCCACTTAATGAATCATAATTACTGGCATAAATGCATCAATGTAAAAATGACATTTATAGACAATGATTGATGACACTCTGTGTAAAGGATGCAATGAAGGGACATGAGAATGTGAAAATGAGGAATTGGCCATTTGGCCCTCTGAGCCTGCTCCACATTTCAAACCAGACTGTGGCCAAACCTTTGCCTCAATTCCACCTCTCTCCCAATACTCCCATATCCTTTGACCTCAGTGTCCAAACACCTAATAGCCTCTGTCTGGAACATACTCAACAGTGGAGTGTCCATAGATCTTAAGGGAGAGCATTCCAAAAATTCACCCCCTTTCAGTTGAAGAAATTTCTCCTCATCTCAGGCTTAAAGATGTACAAGATTGTGAGGGGCATGGATGGAGTGGATAAGGAGCAGCTGTTCCCCTTAGTTGAAGGTCCAGTCACAGGCAGACACAAGTTTAAGATGAGGGTAAGGAGATTTAGGGGGATGTGGGGAGAAAGCTTTTTATCCAGAGGATGCTGATGGTCTAGAATGCACTGTGTGGGAGAGTGGTTTGCCTCACAGCCTTTAAAAAGTACCTCGATGAGCTCTTGGCAAATTATAACATTCAAGATGTGGGCTGGAATGGACACAATAAGAGATTTTACAATGCCAGGTTAAAATCCAATAGGTTTATTAGGAATCACAAGCTTTTGGAGCACTGCTCCTTCATTACTGCTGCTCCACTCAACTGATGAAGGAGCTGCACACAAAAAGTCATGATTCCAAGTAAATCTGTTGGATTTTAACCTGAAGTTGTCTTATATAACATTCAAGGCTATGGGCCTGTGCTGGTAAATGGAATTAAGTGGACAGTTTGAGTGTTCAAAAGGAATTTTCAAAGGGAATTGGATAAATTTTTGAAAAGGAAAGAATTTCAAGATTATGGTGGAAGTAAAGGGAAGTGTAACAAATTGGATCATTCTTTCAAAGAGCTAGCACAGATGTGATGGGCCAACTGGCTTCCTTCTGCGCAGTAAGACTTTATAGGGAATCTTGGGCAATGTTTGTCTTCATTGATTATAGGAAGGAAGGGAAGTATCAGAAGCCGAGATCAGCAATCAGTTGAAGGCCGAGATCAGCAATCATCATTCTGAATGTTGCAGCAGGTTTGATGGGCCAAATGGTCTATTCCTGCTCCATTTCATATTCTCATGTGTGTTCTTGTGACCAGCTGTTGGTGCTGAGGATGTTGGAGTTAGGGAGGAGAGATGAATGAGAGAGCAGTTCTGGTGGAAAAGAAGAAGTTCCAACAACACCACAAGCCATTCTGTACTTTCGGCATTTCTGATTTGAAACACCACAGCATTGATAGTCATGCCTTCAGCAGCCTGGGCCCCAAACTTTATAACTCCTTTCCTAAACTTCTCTACCTTTCTCTCTTCTCCTTCAAGCTGATTTTAAAAGCTACCCTTGGTTATGTCTTTTGCTGGCAAGTTGTGAGGCCTGCAGTCAGTTTGATAGCACTCCTGTGAAATTCCTTGTAATGTTTTACAACATTGAAGGCCCTATGTAAATGCAGTTTGTTATTGTTGATCTGCACCTTGCCAGGTCTGCAATAAATGGCTAAACCAGCTGTTTGCTGTAAACATCTTCATATGGTACCCACTGGTAGGGCAGCCCAAGTAATACTCCAAAACTCTAAAAGCAGCTATTAAAGGAACAATAATGAAGGTGCAACTATCTGTGGATTTATCACATAAATTGTGAAGACACAAACTCTATAACCAGAAGGAATTTATTTTGTTAAAGGAAGGGTTGGAAATCTCCTAAAATCCCAGAAGAGAAGCCTGTTATTTTTACAATTACAGCTTTTCTTTGCACCGGAGTGGGTGCAGAGGAGATTCACCAGGATGTTGCCTGAGATGGAGCGTTTAAGTTATGAAGAGAGTTTGGGTAGGTTTGGGTTGTTTTCTCTGGAGCAGAGAAGACTGAGAGGTGACCTGTTTGAAGTGTACAAGATTATGAGAAACATGGACAGAATGGATAAGAAGCAGCTGTTCTCTTTAGTTGAAGGATCAGTCATGAGGGAACATAGCTTCAAGGTGAGGGGCAGGAGGTTTGGCGGAATGCCGGGAGCAACTTTTTTACCCAGAGGGTGGTGAGGGTCTGGAATACGCTGCCTGGGAGGGTGGTGGAGGCGGGATGCCTCACATCCTTTAAAAAAAATCTGGATGAACATTGGCACATCACAACATTCAGGGCAATGGGCCAAGTGCTGGGAAATGGGATTAGGTGTTTCTAAGTGTTGATCAGACTCAATTTGCCAAAAAGCCTTTTCTCTACTCTATGATTTTTTTGGGATGTGGGTATCACTGGAAAGGCCAGCAGTTGTTGCCCTTGGATTGAATAGCTTGTGAAGCCACACCAGGTAGGAGCACTAGTGAACTAAATGGATTCTTTTGGACAATCAAATGGCTTTATGGTCACCATTACTGAGATTAATTTTTTATTAGCTGAGTTTAAATTCCTCCAGCTGCTGTGATGGGATTTGAACTCGTGAACCAAGCACATTAGTCTGTGCCTCTGGGTTATTAGTCCAAGTGACATGACCACTATTCCACCATGTCCCCAGTTACTGCAGCCAGGGTCTCCTATTGGTTTGGAAACAATTCCAAGCACTGTTCACTGGATTGAATAGTGTCATTGTGAAGACAAACTTCTCTATTTTGAGTGAGTTTAGTTCCACTTTACAATTAGATTTGCCCTTTGCTGTTCGCACTGCCTGCTTTTGGGGAGGGGTGTGATTTATAATGTGCACGTAAATTGGGTCTGAAAGGATCAACAGAGGTCAAGCTAACGATAACAGGTATAATGACAAGGATGGTTATGGTAGATCATAGGTCACCATTTCAAAGGAAGTCATCAACCCTGAAGCTTTGGGGCTTTTTCATCCCAACAGTCTCTCCTGTCTGTTAAAAACATGACATGAAGCTGGAGATGTCACAGTTGATCTTAGGGACATTGCCTGTTCAATTCAATCATACTGCCCTCAACAACCTGCCTTTCCCATTGGTGAGGATAACACAGCATTACAACCGACATTACCCCAATCACAACAAGAGAGAGGCAGTTATACCATTGACTTTCACAAATGCAGGATCTCGCAAGCACTGATTAGGTTGACTGGCCGTGCTAAATTAACCTTTATGTCAGGGGATTAGCAGGGTAAATATGAGGGGTTATGTGGATAGGGCCTGGGTGGGATTGTGGTCAGTACAGACTTGATGGCTGAATGGCCTCCTTCTGCACTGTAGGGATTCTATGATTCACTTTGCAGCTAAAGGTGTACTTTTGAAGTTTAGTCACTGATACAGAGTGACATAGCTTCCAATTTGTGCAGAACTGCAAACAACTGGCTCCTGCAAACAACAATGTAATAATGGCCAGATGATTTGCTTTTTAAATGATGTTGATTGAGGGACAAATATTGGTCAGGTTCACCAGCGAGAGCTCTCCTGCTTCTCTTCAAAATAGTGTCATAGGATTTTATATCCCCAGAAAGGCTATTAGAAGATCTGAGTTCAATGTCTTGACAGAAAGTACCTACCCAATGGATCTATACAAGCCAACTAATTATGCACTGATATCAGACTGATTCCAAAGGTTGACATGTTTAAATTTCAGATAATAACATTGCACTGAGTACTTCTCGACTCTCAATTGCAGACATTGTCTAGGCAGAGGGTAGTTTAGATTTGGTAAAGGAGCAGCACTGCCTTGGAATTGCTCTGGGCAAGATGCTGTAATCCTGGTCTTGAAAGGACACTCCCAATACATTAGTGTGATACTTTCATTATCACCATTGGTCATCTTCACCAACTCATTAAGCTTGCTAATTAGCACTAAATTAGAGATATTGTTGCACTTTAGTTTTAGCTTCACTATAAACAGATCCATCCTGTCTAAACGCATTGCACATTGTAGAGGTTGCAGCCACTTCAACCTTTGCTGGATCCCAGTCCAGGTTCCCAAGTGTAAAAGGATAGTGCACATACCCACCATGCTTTGCATCTTTCACAGAAATGTATTTACCCAGAACAGTTGTCAGTCAATTACTTTAACATGCTATTTATTTCAAGAAAAAGAGTTTGCATATCTTCCATGAAATTTCATAGTATGTATAGCACAAAACCAGGCAATTCAGCCCATCAGATTCATGCTGCTGTTTATGTTCCACGTGAAAATCCCTCCACCTCATGTGTTTAATGCATTGGAGATATGCAGAGATGACACATCGGTTTCTATGTCTAAGTAACAACTTTATTTATAATGCTTTTAAAATGACTACTTTCATGGATACAGCATCTTAATCTCAGTTTAGTTTGTTTCTTTTGTAATCACACTGAGGCCTAATTAGTAGTTCACAGAGAACAGTTAACAGATGCATACTATCAAACACAAAAGATGAACAATTGAATACTACAGACCCTATCACCATATCCTTCTATTCCTTCCTCCAACAAGTGTTTATCTAGCTTCATTTTAAATTTAGTGAGACTATTTCCCTCTACCACTCTCTGGCAGTAACTTCCACATTCTCACCACTCTCTGGGTAAAGAAGATTCCACAGGGTTTCCTATTGTCTTCTATTTATTACTCATGTTTTGGTCTCCCTGTAGATATAAATTAATCATTAATCGAGGGATTGAGTTTAGGAGTCGGGAGGTAATGGTCCAACTTTATAAGACCCTTGTCAGACCCCACTTGGAGTACTGTGCGCAGTTCTGGTCGCCTCACTACAGAAAGAATGTGGAAGCTATTGAGAGGGTGCAGAGGAGATTTACAAGGATGCTGCCTGAATTGGGAAGCATGCCTTATGAAGATAGGTTGAGAGAGCTAGGTCTCTTCTTCCTGGAGAGAAAAAGGTTGAGAGGCGATCTGATAGAGGTTTATAAAATGTTGGGAAGTATAGATAGGGTGGATTCTCAGAGGCTATTTCCCAGGGCTGAAATGGTTGCTTCAAGAGGACACAGGTTTAAGGTGCTGGGGGGCAAGTACAGAGGAGATGTCAGGGGTAAGTTTTTCACTCAGAGGATGGTGAGTGAATGGAATCGGTTGCCATCAGTGGTGGTAGAGGCAAACTTGCTGGGGTCTTTTAAGAGACTTCTGGATGAGTACATTGGATTTAATGGGATTGAGATTTATAGAAAGGCCTGTGAGGTATCAATGTGATTGACACAACATGTGGGCCGAAGGGCCTGTTTGTGCTGTAGTGTTCTATGTTCTATAAATATCTTCTCCACATCCATTCTATCAAACCCTTTGATAATTTTAATGATCTCTGTTAGGTCACTCCTCAATCATCTGTTCAAACGAAGAGTTCCAACCTTTTCTGTCCTTCCTCAGAGATAAAATATCTCTGTTCAGTTATTAATCTTGTTATAGTCATGATCCAGCAAAGTCCTACACCCCTTACAGTTGTGATGGTAACATTGGAGTTGTAATACACTAATTCTTTCTTCTATCAATATGCAGCTCCTAATCTGCACAGTGGTTAGCACTGCTGCCTCACAGTGTCAGGGACTTGGGTTCAATTCCAGCCTTGGCACCATCTGTGTGGAGATTGCACATTCTCCCCGTGTCTGCGTGGGTTTCCTCTGGGTACTCCTGTTTCCTCCCATACTGTAAAGGTGTGCAGGTTAGGTGGAATGACCACGCTAAATTGCCCCTTAGCTTCACAAGATGGGTAGATTAGGGGGATTAGCAGGGAAAATATGGGGAGCTATGAGGATAGGGCCTGTATGGGATGCTCTTTTAGAAAGTCGATGCACGCTCAACGGGCCAAATGTTCTCCTTCTGCACTGTAAGGATTCTATGAAACAATAATTCTATGCTGAGATATTAAGAAGAAAATAAGAAACATCTACACCCATCACCAGCTAAGAGGGGCAAATGACAGAGCAATTCTGGGGATTGTTTTGGAAAACAGCCTTGAACTAATTCTTTTCTAGAAGGAGGCATCACCAATGAAGCAGGAATGGGTCACTCACTGGTGAGTATTTCACAGCCGAAGATCCACAGCAGTCAGGTATGGGGATTTCCTCAGGGAACCAGCACTCAGCGGCATTCCAGAGTCCAAGGTTCTGCTGAGCCCCTTGCTGATGATGTGCCCCTGGGTCCGGTTCCCAGAGCTGATGGAGCTGCAAAGACAGAGACACAACTATCAGGCAGGGGTGACAGCAATTCTCTTCAGACTGCAAGGCCGATTGGAGGAGTCCCATTGCCCTCTGTCTGAGGAGATAACACTATCACATCAGTGCAGTGAGGCCAAGTCTGCAAGGGTGGTGTCCCCAATGGAGATCTTGGTGCAGGATGTGCATTCTGTGGCAGGACATGTCCGCACCATGGTTCAGCTGATGAACTCCATGTCTGAGGGTGTACTGCACTGTCAGTGACGTTTTTCAGATGAGATATTAAACCATGTCTATCTTCTGGTGTGCAGATCCCAGCGTCAGTATTTGAAGAGGAGAAGGATTCATTTAATATTTATCCCTTAAAAAACATTGTTAAAGCAATCAGTTTATCTGACAATTATCCTGTTCCTGTCTCTTTCAGCATGTTCTCTGCAAATCAGTTATCCTCTTTCCCGAGATTACAGCAGTGACAAACAAGGATTCAATTTGCAGTAAATTACTTAAAAAAAAGGGGATAAAGCATTCAGCCCCTCGAGCCTGCTGCGATTTTCCATAAAATTGTGGCTAATATTCTACCTCAGTCGCAGTGTTCTCACTGCAGCAGTGACACACTATTTACCACTGCTGCCTCACAGCACCAGGGACCCGGGGCAGCACAGTGGTGCAGCGGTGGGCACTGCTGCCTCACAGAGCCAGGGCCGCCGGCTTGGGTCACTGTCAGTGCAGAGTTTGCACATTCTCCCCATGTCTGCATGGGTTTCCCCTGGGTGCTCCAGTTTCCTCCCACAGTCTGAAAGATGTGCTGGTTAGGTGCACTGGCCATGATAAATTCTCCCTCAGTGTACCCAAACAGGCACCAGAATATGACGACTAGGGGATTTTCACAGTAACTTCATTGCAGTGTTAAGCCTACTTGTGACATTAAATAAATAAAATAAATAAACTTTCTCCCACTCCTTAAACCCTTCCATTTCCTTAATATCCAGAAGACCTCTCCATCTAGAACAGAACATAGAACATTACAGCGCAGAACAGGCCCTTTGGCCTTCGATGTTGCGCCGACCAATATAAAAAGCAATGCCCCTCCAAACTAAACCATTCCCTTCTCTTCCATATACTTATCAACTAACCTCTTAAACGCCACCAAACTTGGCGCATCTACAACTGCCGCAGGCAGGGCATTCCACTCCCTAACCACCCTCTGGGTAAAGAACCTACCTCTGATATCCGTTCTATAACTATCACCCCTTAATTTAAAGCTGTGTCCCCTCGTGCTAGCTTTCTCCATCCTAGGAAAAAGGCTATCACTGTCCACCCTATCTAAACGTCTAATCATCTTATATGTTTCAATAAGGTCTCCTCTTAGCCGCCTTCTTTCTAACGAAAACAACCTCAAATCCCTCAGCCTCTCCTCATAAGACCTGCCCTCCATACCAGGCAACATCCTGGTAAACCTCCTCTGTACCCTCTCCAATGCCTCCACATCTTTCTTATAATGTGGGGACCAGAACTGCACACAATACTCCAAGTACGGCCGCACTAGAGTTTTGTACAGTTGCAACATGACGTTGCGGCTCCGAAATTCAATCCCCCTACCAATAAAAGCTAAGACTCCGTATGCCTTCTTAACAACCTTATCGACTTGATTGCCAACTTTCAGGGATCTATGCACATATACACCAAGATCCCTCTGTTCATCAACACTATTAAGAGTCCTACCATTAGCCCTATACTCTACACATTTGTTATTCCTGCCAAAGTGAATTACCTCACACTTTTCCACATTAAACTCCATTTGCCACCTCTCGGCCCAGCTCTGCAACTTGTCCAAGTCTCTCTGCAAACTATAACACCCCTCTTCACTATCTACCACTCCACCGACTTTAGTGTCATCTGCAAATTTACTAATCCATCCTTCAATACCCTCATCCAGATCATTTATAAAAATTACAAACAGCAGGGGCCCCAAAACAGACCCCTGAGGTACACCACTTGTCACCGAACTCCACGATGAATATCTCCCATCAACCACCACCCTCTGTCTTCTATCTGCTAGCCAATTCCTAACCCAATTAGCTAAATCACCCTCTATCCCATACATCTGCATTTTCTGCAGAAGTCTTCCATGGGCCACCTTATCAAACGCCTTACTAAAGTCCATATATACCACATCAACCGCCTTACCCCTATCCACCTCTTTGGTCACTTTTTCAAAAAACTCAATAAGGTTAGTAAGGCACGACCTACCCTTCACAAAACCATGCCGACTATCCCCAATCAATTCATTTCTCTCTAAATAACTATAAATCCTATCCCTAATAATTCTCTCCAATACTTTGCCCACAACAGAAGTAAGACTCACTGGCCTATAATTCCCTGGAAAGTCTCTCTTCCCCTTCTTGAACAATGGGACCACATTCGCTACCCTCCAGTCTTCCGGAACTATACCTGTAACCAACGACGACCTGAAGATCAGAGCCAGAGGCTCTGCAATCGCCTCTCTTGCCTCCCAGAGAATCCTAGGGTAAATCCCGTCCGGCCCAGGGGACTTATCTAACTTCAAACCCTGAAGAATATCTAGCACATCCTCCCTATCTACTTCAATACTTTCCAGTTTGCAACCCTGTACCTCAGTGTTCTCCACAACTACATTTACATCTCCCTGCATGAATAAAGAGAAATATTTGTTCAGTGCCTCTCCAATCTCTTCAGGCTCCACGCACAACTTCCCACTGCTGTCTATGACTGGCCCTAATCTTGCCCTAACCAATTTTCTATTCTTAACATATCTAAAGAAAGCTTTAGGATTCTCCTTAATCCTATCAGCCAAAGTCTTCTTGTGTCCCCTCTTAGCTTCCTCAACTCACTCTTTAGCTCCCTCCTGGCTAATCTATAGCTATCCATTGCACTAACTGAGCCTTCAAGCCTCATCCTGACATATGCCTCCTTTTTCCTTTTAACCAGCGAATTAACTTTTTTCGTACACCAAGGTTCCCTTACTCGACCATTTCTTCCTTGCCTGACAGGGACATACTTATCAAGGACTCGCAGCAGCTGCTCCTTGAATAAGCTCCACATTTCAGATGTTCCCAGTCCCTGTAGTTTCCTAGTCCAACCTATGCACCCTAATTCTCTCCTTATGGCCTCATAATTACCCTTCCCCCAGCTATAACTACTGCCCCCAGCTTCATGCCTATCCCTATCCATCACTAAGGTGAATGTAACCGAATTGTGGTCACTATCACCAAAATGTTCACCAACTTCCAAGCCTAACACCTGGTCTGGCTCATTGCCCAGCACCAAATCCAATCTGTCTGGAACATGCTCAGAGACTGAGAATGTTCAGCTGTCTGGGTTAGGGACCTCCAAAAATGCACAACCTTCCAAGTGAAGCAATTTCTCCTCATCTCAATGCAGACCGGCCCTTATCCTGAGAATGTGCCTTTCTGTTCTAGATTCCCCACCGGGTGGCAGGGGGAGGGGAGGGTGTGCTGCCTCTGAGGGGAACCCCCCCGCCCCTGTCAAATTGTGGATTAATTTTAAACATAGTGGCAATGATATTATTGGCCAGTCCTTTGAGAATTAGATTGGAAATCAATGCATATCTGATCCTTTACAGGGTGAAAGTAGAAGGACAGGGAAGGAGTGGAGAGTCCCTAGTGTCTCCGCTGGGATTACATTCTTGTCCCAGAGCTGACAGGGTTATTATTCCTACACCGAGTGCTGCAGCAACCCTGTCAGAAACACAAAAGGTGGGCACCTCGCTGGACACTAAGTACTCTGACCCACTGACATCTGAAGATATGCACTTTCCAATTCTTTAACTGAGCTCATTCATTAATCCAGAAATAATCCAACGACAACCAGCAAACAGGGGTTGCTGTTGAGTGTCATTTTGCGATCCCTTTTCAGAAATACAATGAAATCAACAACGTCCAAAGCCCTTCTTGAATTGAGCCCCTTCTCATTGTGAGGCAGTGATTTATTTCCGAGTGTGGTTCAACAGGAGAGTTCACAGAAATTGGAGCTGCCTCAAAAACTCCTGGTAGAAATCTAGGAATCTATTAAAACTGACAATGTGATTTTTAAAACAGTGAGGACCCTGATCCAGTCCTGCTCCAACCCCAGACTCTGAGTTTACTGTTCCGAATGACTGTTCCCACACAAACATTCCATCCAGCATTTCAGTTCATTGTACGATTCATTCCGCATTTCCTCCTGTTTAATGATGATGTGGAGGTGCCGGCGTTGGACTGGGGTCAGCACAGTAAGAAATCTCACAGCATCAGGTTAAAGTCCAACAGGTTTATTTAAAATCATGAGCTTTCATCAGGTGAGTGTTTGTGGTCATCCTTCCTGAGGAGAATTCCTGGTTTCAGGGAAATGCCCATTGGTGATGCAGCTTTTCCTGGAATCTGTCAGTTGTGACTCACTCACATTTCCTTGCCTCTAAGTGGGAAGGTTGGGGGTTTGAGCCTCATAAGATACAGGAGCAGAATTAGGCTATTCGGCCCATTGAGTCAACTCTGCCTTTCGATCATGGCTGATGTGCTCCTCATCCCCATTTTCCTGCCTTCTCCCTATAACCTTTCAACCCATTCCCAATTAAAAATCTGTCTACTCCCCCCTAAATTTACTTACTGTCCCAGCATCCACTGCACTTTGGGATATTGAATTCCACAGATTCACAACCCCTTTTGGAACAAGAGTTTCTCTTCAACTCTGTTTTAAATTTTATCTTATCCTAAGACTATGATCTCTCATCCTAGAATGTCCCATAAGAGGAAGCATCTACTCCATTTCTACTTTATCCAGGCCTTTTATCATCTTATAAACCTCAATCAGATCTCCCCTCATTCTTCTAAACTCCAGAGAGTATCGGCCTAAAATGTTCAATCTCTCTTCATATGATAAACCCCTCATCTCTGGAATCAATCTCGTGACCTTCTTCTGAACTGCCCCCAATCCACTATATCTTTCCTCAAATAAGGGGACCAAAACCACACACAATACTCCACGTGCAGCCTCACTGATGCCTTGTATATTTGCAACAATACTTTCTTACCTTTATAGTCTAGTCCAGTAGCTATAAATCTGGTTTTGAATCCCGCCATAGCAGATGGTGGAATTTGAGTTCAGTAAAAAATAAATTATTTAGAATTAAGAATCTACTGGTGACTGTGAAACAATTGTCGGGAAAACCCCTCTGGTTCACTACTGTCCTTTAGGGAAGGAAATCTACCATCCTTATCCAATCAGGCCTACTTGTGACTCCAGAGCCACAGCAACGGGGTTGACTCTCAACTGCCCTCTGAAATGGTTGAGCAAGCCAGCCAGTTCTAGAACAACTGGGGGTGGGCAATGAATGCTGGCCCAACCAGCGATGCCCATGTCCCACGAATGAGTAAAATAAAATTGTGGCTCCTAGTTCCAGACCCCAAAAAATGGACATATTTTCTCTACCTCTATCCTATCCAACCTATCCTAGATCTCTATCAGGTTACTCTCTATCATTTCTTTTCTCATCAGCCCAGCATGTTTACCTGTTTCTTATTAAAATTGAGAAAAATGTTTTGATTTCAATGTCACACTCGATAAAGTGTTTCACACCCAGTCTGGCTGGAACCCTTCCTTCCACCAATCACATATCCTGTACTCTGCTGACACCTGCTGGATGCAGAGGGCACTGCCCTGCAATGCAGTGAGTTTTTTTCATTCTTTCATGGGAATGTGGGTGTTGTTGAAAAGGTTGCCCATCCCTAATTGCCCTTGAAAGATGAATCACCTTCTTGAATCACTGTGGACAGTCCAGGCAAGTTGTGGGGGTTACAGATAGTGTGAGATGAACCCAAAGTCCAGGTTGAGGGAAAATCCTGACCCAAAGCACAAACGCCTGCATAAAGTACCTTAGAGGGCAAAAGGGGGCTATTCAACTCATCATCCATATACCACTTTTTTGAAAGAGCTATCCAATTAGTCTAATTCGCTCTGTCCTCTTCTCTGTAAATTTCAGCTTTTCAAGTTTTGAACAATTCCCTTTTGCAGGTTAATATTGAACCTTCTTATATTTCAATGCATTATTGTGTTTGAATCAAGGGATGGAGAATCCCTTGGACCTGAATCCTGCTGGATCTTTATTCAGTTGTAATGCGTTTACTTGGAAGATATGCTGTTGTTCCTCCAGTTTCCCTAACTATGTAATCCATCACATTTCCATACCGCTGAAGCTCTGAGGAAGTCATACAGACTCAATACTGTAAATCTGTTTGTCTCTCTACAGATGCTGCCAGACCTGCTGGGATTATTCAGCATTTATTTCAAACAGTTTTATTTTGGATGAGAATTTAAGAGGTATGGTTCATATGTTTGTGGATGACACCAAGCTTGGTGGTGTATTGGACAGTTAAAAAGGTTATCTAAGACTACAACCGGATCTTGATCAACTGGGACAGTGGGCCGAGGTATGGCAAATGAAGTTTGATGGATTTGTTTCACTGACTTAATATCTGATGGAAAGCACTGAGTAAATCTGAGTAAAATCCAGCATCAATGTAAGGCAAACAGTTATGGTTCTGTCTAATCATGGATCGATTAATACGTGATAAATCTAGCAATGCAAAATTTAAAATACCTGTGTAAGTAGCCGGAATGTGCTTTTGTCAGGATTCCCAATGGGTCCCCCGTGTTGAAGTTTAAAGTTTATTTATTAGTATCACAAGTAGGCTTACATTAATACTGCAATGAGGTTACTGTAAAAATCCCCTAGTTGCCACATTCCAGCACCTGGTTGGGTACACTAAGGGAGAATTCATCATGGCCAATGCATCTACCCAGCATGTCTTTCAGACCATTGGAGGACACCAGAGGAAACCCACATAGACATGGGGAGAATGTGCAGACTCCACACAGACAGTGACCCAAGCTGGGGAGGTAATGGGGGAGGTGATGGCCTAGTGGTATTATCACTAAACTTTAAATCCAGAATTATTATTATTATTATTAATCTAGACTATTAATCCAGAAACTCAGCTAATGTTCTGGGGAGTCAGGTTTGAATCCCGCCACGGCAGATAGTGGGATTTGAATTTATTAAAAAAAAATCTGGAATGAAGAATCTACTGATGACCATGAAACCATTGTCAATTGTTGGAAAAACCCGTCTGGTTCACTAATGTCCTTTAGCGAAGGAAATCTGCTGTCCTTACCCAGTCTGGCCTACATGTGACTCCAGAGCCACAGCAATGTGGTTGACTCTCAACTACTGCCTTCGAGCAATTAGGGGTGGGCAATAAAAGCTGGCCAGCCAGCGATGCCCATGTCCCACAAATGAATAAACAAAAAACTTTTTAAAAAGCTGGGAATCAAATCTGGGTTCCTGGCACTGTGCGGCAGCAGTGCTAACCACTGTGCATACAGCACCTTCACATGTATTTTTCATCTTGCTGATTTCTGAGAATCTCTGTGAGGTTAACAGCGAAACAGATAAATTGAGATGGTAACATTTGCAATGAACCCCTTGCCTAAATTGTTACAGCAATTAGCCTTCAATACCAGAAAGTGACAATTAACCTTCCCCTTAGTTCGTGCACAATGGTTAACACTGCTGCCTCACAATGCCAGTGACTTGGGTTCAATTCCCAGCTCGGGTCACTGTCTGTGCAGAGTCTGTACATTCTCCCCGTGTCTGTCTGGATTTCCTCCAGATGCTCCCATTTTCTTTTGCAATCCAAAGGTACGCAGGTTAGGTTGACTGGCCATTCTACATCCCCCCTCAGTGCCCAAAGATGTGTAGGTTGGTGGGGGGGGGGGAGGTAAGCAAGTAGTATTTACAGAGTTACAGGGGATGAGCCCTAGGTGAGATGATCTGTCAGAAAATCAGTGCAGACTCGATGGAGCAAATGGCCTCCATCTGCACTGTAGCAATTGGATGATTGTAATTGTTATTTTTATAGTTACTCCAATTAGATTAGTCTATGTGGTTATTGACCAAGAGTACTTGTTGTAATTGTTTTAGGTAAACAGAAGAAGTGAAGAGAGAACGGCTTACCATCACCTTCTGGAGGGCACCCAGAGAGGAGGGGCAATTAAAGCAAAATACTGCAAATGCTAGAAATCTGAAACAAAAACAGGGATGCTGGAGAATCCTGCAGCTGGGACAGAATGTGTGGAGAGATACAGAGCTAATGTTTGGAGATATCATAGAATCATAGAATCCTACAGTGCACAAGGAGGCCATTCAGCCCATCCAGTCTGCACCAACCATAATCCCACCCAGCCCCTATCCCCACAACCCCATTCATTTATCCTAGCCAGTACCCTGATACTGAGGAACAATTTAGCATGGCCAATCCACTCTAAGCCGCATATCTTTGAACTGGAGTTCTATGAGCCTTGTACAAGTCTGAAAGGGTAACGCTACCAGACCTGCAGAGTTTATCCAACATTTTCTGTTATTATTATCGGTAATAAATTCTGGCCTCGCCACATCACAAGAAATGAATTGTTTTTAAAGTGTGATCCTCAATGTGAAACCTCTTTTTAACAAGCCTCCTGTAATGGGATCCCTCAGATTCTGGCAGGGATCTCTCTCTTCCTCCTCTGTACAGTTCAATGCAGTCTCTCTCCGCCCTCAGCCTGGGCTTTGGTTGGGTGTGAATTTTCAGAAGGCGAGACAGGGGAAATCGAAAGTTAATTTTGCAGTTTGTTGCCGAGGAGCAAGAATCCTGTGGCAGATCTGGGAATGGCTTCCAAAGTGCATTCAACCGATGGTGAGTGGAGTTTTGAGGATCAAATTCCCCATTCTCAATGGGGGAGGGTCACATCTCAGCTGGCGTTAATTTCGGGTGTCAGTTTCCTGCTTTGCAGGAGGAAATCACCATCGCATTGAGATTGCCCCGAGGAAAGTGGAGCTGTTTTACTGATTGCATCTTGGGGCAGCTAGATTCTTGAAACTAACCTTGTACTAAAGTAACATCTGCTGGATCTGTCTCTGTCCCAGTAGCGCGGAGTCCCTCGCCCCTGGTTCAGTAACCTCCCCCCACCCCCAGCCCTCCCCCAGTCACACCTTCCCCTCTGGGATTTTCACTTTTCAGACGAAACGAAAGTGAGAGGGACACTGGAGTGGAAGGGACACTGGCTCCAAACGCTCTGACAAAGAGGGGCAGAATCTGCTGGAAAGTTTTATCTTTGGGACTAGATTTTTTCTCTTTCTCTCACTGCCTGTATAATATTTATTCAACAACAGAAATGGGCCATTCGGCCCGACGGATCCATGTTGGTATAAAAATAGAAAATGCTGGATAAACTCAGCAGGGTCTGTCAGCATCTGTGGAGAGAGAATGCAGGAATTTTATCACCCCGCCTGCAGCAGGAATCAGAGGGAGGGAGGGAGGGGTGGATTTTCAGCATCTGCAATAGATGTCCACTTTGCTAGCACGAGGGGACACAGCTTTAAATTAAGGGGTATGAGTTATAGGACGGATATCAGAGGTAGGTTCTTTACTCAAAGAGTGATTAGGGAGTGGAATGCCCTGCCTGCAGCTGTTGTAGATGCGCCAAGTTTGGTGGCGTTTAAGAGGTTAATTGATAAGTATATGGAAGAGAAGGGAATGGTTTAGTTTGGAGGGGCATTGCTTTTTATTTTGGTCGGCACAACATCGAAGGCCGAAGGGCCTGTTCTGTGCTGTAATGTTCTATGTTCTATAATATTTTGCTTGTTTTGAGGCTTCATGTTGATGTTTAAAATCCACATTAGCACCCATTCATTCTTCATTTGATCTCATCAGAATCATAACCTAACCAAGGCACAGTCAGCATAGCTTCAGAAAAGGGAAATTGTGTCTGACTAATTACAATAAAATCATAAAATCATTACAGTGTAAAAGTAGGACATTTGGCCCATCGAATCTACACTGACCACAATCCCACCCAATTTAGCATAGCTAAATTGATTAGAATTTTTTGAAGAAACCTCAACCAGAGTTGGTAGAGGGGAACCAGTAGATGAGGTGTATTTGGATTTCCAGAAGGCATTCAACAAGGTACCTTACGAAAGGTTAAGTATTAAACTAAGAGCCCATGTTATTAGAGGTAGTATATTGTCTTAGATAGAGAATTGGCTCATGGACAGGAATAGCAAATGAGATTAAGGGGTTCTCTTTCAGATTGGTGACGCCTAACTAGTGGGATTCCACAGGGGTGAGTGCTGGGGCTGCAACTGTTTACAATATAGTTTAATAATTTGGAGAAAGTGAATGATTTGGAAGAAGTAGCCAAATTTGCAGGTGACACAAAAATAGGTGAAAAGACAAGTTGCAAGAGGGATATAATTTACAAAGAGATATTGACAGATTAAATGGGCAAAAATTTGGCAAATGAAGTATAATGTGGAAAAAAGTGAAGTTGTTCATTTTGGAAGGAAAAATGAAAGAACAGAGTGTTATTTAAATGGAGAAAAACTGCAGAAAGCTGTAACACAAAGGGAATGGGGAGGGGAGGACTTCTGCATGAAACACAGATAGCTAGCACACAGTAGAGCAGGTAATCGGGACGGCTAATGGAATGTTGCCTTATTTCTGAGGGGTTGGAGTGGGGAAGTCTTGCTGCAATTGTACAACATACCGGTGAAACCACATCTGGAGCACTGAGAGCAGATTTGATCTCTTATTTGAGGAAAGATATTATTTGATTAGAGACAGTTCAGAGAAGGTTCACGAGGATGATCCCTGGTATGGAGGGACTGTCTTATGAGGAGAGGTTTAACAGGCTGGGTCTTTACTCACTGGAATTTAGAAGAATATGAGGTGATCTCATTGAATCATAGAGGATTCTTAAGGGATTTGACAGGGTAAATGCTGAGAGGATGTTTCCTCTCTGGGAGAGTCCAGGATCACAGACACAGTCACCGAATCAAGGGGCAGCCATTTAAGATAGAGATGGGGAATTTCTTCCCTCAAAGGGTTGTTAGTCTTTGGATCTCCCTGCCACAGAGAGCTGTGGGGGCAGAGTCCAGGGATGGAATCTTCCACCATGGGAATCTTAGCAGGTGGGACACAGACCATGTCCATGAAAAGGTCCATTGATGTTGGGTGGGATCTTCCGGTCTTGGGGCGAGCGCAGCCAGAAAAATTGGCCCCTTACATATATTTAAGGCTGAGGTTAGATAGATTTTTGATCAGGAAAAGATTCAAGGGATACACGGAAAAGGTGTGAAAGTGGACATGAGGAATGATGTCACATTGTCCATGATCCTATTGAATGGCAGAACAGACTTGAAGGCCTGAATGGCCTTCCTATTTTTCATGGTCTTATCAACATTACACTACAATGCTGTTTCTTTCATGTGTTTACCTATATTTCCCTTCAATATAACATACTCAGTAATGTAAATGAGAAAGGTTTCCATTATGCGGTGGAAATAAAGAGAGGTGAAGGGTTATTGGAGTGAGACAAAGGCAAAGGACTTCAACAACTTCTGATACACTCAATAGCCAGAGACATTTCCTAATCCTGATTCGGCATCTATTGGCAGTGTAGCTACCCATATCATCCTCCAGGGGGCAGCCTCCATGCCCACCATTCAATTAATGCTGGTTGGTAGATTCCGAAGGCTGCCAGGATCCAACTGGAGAGAGCCTGTCGCCATGGATGTGTGGCACCACTGGTACTGAAGAGAGAATGTGAGTGCACCTCCTTCTTGAGGCACGCTCTAAAGATGCCTCAGCCTTTCTCAAATATGTGATTGTGGGATGGGGAGGGGGTTGGGACTTCATTGCAAAGTAGCTGAAATGTGGTGCGGAGTGTGTTCAACCCTCAGCGTATCGACTGAGGTGGTTCTCACCCCATCTTTGTCCTTGCCCCATCGAGGTATCGGGAAATGAGCCACAACTTGCAACTTCAGATAACTGGGATACGATACAGGGAGAGGGAACACAGAGAGAGAGAGGAAAACATGGCAAACACAGCTGCCAGGCTAGCATGAAGAAAAAGAAACTCCCTCCACAGCATGGTTGATGCCCACACCTGAATTCCAGTGGTGTGTGGTGTGATAGAACATAGAACAGTACAGCACAGTACAGGCCCTTGGACCCTCAATATTGTGCCAACCTATGTCCAAACCCAAGATCAAGCTATCCCACTCCCTATCATTCCGGTATGCTCCATGTGCCTATCCAATAACCACTTGAAAGTTCCTAAGGTGTCCAACTCCACTATCACAGCAAGCAGTCCATTCCACACCCCAACCTCTCTCTGAGTAAAGAACCTACCTTGGACATCCCTCCTATATCTCCCACCGTGAACCTTATAGTTATGACCCCTAGTAACAGCTACATTGACCTGAGGAAATGATCTTTGAACATCCACTCTATCTATTCCCTGTTATCATCTTATAAACCTCTATTAAGTCGCCTCTCATTCTCCTCTGCTCTAAAGAAAAAAACTCCAGCTCCCTCAATCTTTCTTCATAAGACCTACCCTCCAAACCAGGCAGCATTCTGATAAATCTCCTCTGCACTCTCTCCAGTGCTTCCACATCTTTCTTATAGTGAGGTAACCAGAACTGTACACAATATTCCAAATGTGGTCTCACCAACGCCTGGTATAGTTGTAGTATAACCCCACAGTTTTTAAACTCAAACCCCCTGTTAATAAACGCTAATACACTATAATATGTAAGTAAATGGAGTAAGTATGACAGATCGGCACCTTAACACATGTGATTAGCACTGCTATCTCACAGCGCCAGGGACCTGGATACAATTCCTGGCATGGGTCACTGTCTGTGTGGAGTTTACACGTTTTCCCCATGTCTGGGTGGGTTTCCTCCGAATACTCCAGTTTCCTCCCACAGTCCAAAGACGTGTGGATTAGATGGATTGGCCATGCCAAATTGCCCCTTAGTGCCGGGGGACCATCGGGTAAATATGTGGGGTTACAGGGATAGAGTCTGGATGGGATTGTGGTCAGTGCAGACTCAATGGGCTGAATAGTCTCTTTCTGTACTGTCAGGATTCTACGTATCTCCGCTTTTCTCTTTGTACACATTAATCATACATTAATCATTAACTACAGTTTAAAAGTACTTCATTCATCTAAAAGATTTGCAAGATGGTGAAAGGTGTTATAGAAATACAAAAGCCCAATCCATCACGCAAACCAACCTTCCATCCATTGACCCTGTCTACACTTCCCACTGCCTCAGCAAAGCAACCAGCATCATCAAGTTTCCATGTCCGCAAAATTTTGTTTATAAAAATACAAATCTGCCTTTCATCCTTTCTTCTCTTAAGAGGAAGACAGCTATGGCGATGACCACTATAGCAATGACAGTGATGATAGTAACGAAGACGCGAATAGCAGTGATACAGACAGTCCTACTGAAGGAGCATCTGATAAAGAAAAATTGCAGGGGAGTCAGAAAGTAAGAACAGCGTCTACGGTAAGTGCCTAATGCAAAAAATAATATGGTCAAATCAAGCGGTCAGGGGGCAATGCTTACAGGAGAGTAAAAGTCTCAGAAACCCCACGAGATAGTGCAGATGGAGAACTTTATTCAACAGAGTACACAGTTAAACAAAATGTAAGATGAGTACATTTTGATAATTGGGATTTCAATCATGGGGAGGTTATTTTCTCCCCACTGTGCATTTGAAGACTCAGCTCTTCACTGAGTCACTGGGTGAGTTTCAACAACACTGGTCATGGAGAGAGAATTCAGCCCCTGGTTGGACTCAAATCCCTCCCTGTAAAGAGCCATGCTTCTGGGATATCTCTGCCAAGGTTGATACTTTTTACCTATTCACCATTGCTCTTGAGAAGGCGATGGTGAGTTGTTTCCTTGAGCAGCTGCAGTCAGTCCCAGCTGGGGAAGCTGCTGCTATGGTGTATGAAGGAAGCAGTTCCAGGATTTTGCCCGACAATAATGCTGCAATGATAATAATGTAGCCTAAGTCAGGATGGTGTATATTTAAAAAGGAAACATTTACAGGGATATGGAAAAACAGCAGAGGGAGTGGGACTAGACAGCTTGTCCAAAGAGATGAGACAGGCATGATGGGCCACATGGCCACCTTCTATGCAATACTACGATTCTACATTTCTCTAATTGGTCCTAATGTCTCCAACCCCAACAACATTGCTTTAAGCTTTGTGGTTTGTCCATAGTGGGGGGAGTTGTAGACAGCGAGGATGGATGTTACAGTTTGCAGAGGGACATAGATAGGTTGCAGAGCTGGGCCGTGAGGTGGCAAATGGAATTCAATACGGATAAGTGTGAGGTGATTCACTTTGGTAGGAATAACAGGCATATGAAATATAGGGCTAATGGAAGGACCCTTAATAGTGTTGTCGAGCAGAGGGATCTTGGGGTACAAGTACATAGCTCTTTGAAAGTTGGCACCCAGGTTGATAAAGTTGTTAAGAAGGCGTACGGTGTGTTAGCTTTTATTGGTAGAGGGATTGAATTTAGGAGCCGTGAGGTTATGTTACAACTGTACAAAACTCTGGTGCGGCCGCACTTGGAGTATTGCGTACAGTTCTGGTCGCCGCATTATAAGAAAGATGTGGAAGCATTGGAAAGGGTGCAGAGGAGGTTTACCAGGATGTTGCCTGGTATGGTGGGAAGGCCTTATGAGGAAAGGCTGAGGGACCTGAGGTTATTTTCATTAGAGAGAAGAAGGTTACGCGGTGACCTAATTGAGGCGTATAAGATGATCAAGGGATTGGATAGGGTGGATAGTGAGAGCCTTTTTCCTCGGATGGTGATGACCAACACGAGGGGACATAACTTTAAATTAAGAGGTGGTAGTTATAGGACGGATGTCAGAGGCAGGTTCTTTACACAGAGGGTGGTGAGGGCGTGGAATGCCCTGCCTGCAGCAGTTGTGGACTCGCCTACTTTGGGGCATTCAAATGTTCGGTGGATAGGCATATGGATGATATTGGAATAGTTTAGGTTAGAGGGTCCACTGGCCGGTGCAACATCGAGGGCCGAAGGGCCTGTACTGCGCTGTAATGTTCTATGTTCTATATTCTATATTCTGTGTCCAGCACTCCAGCCTTTCTGTTGTGCCTCAGTGACCTGAACTGAACAGCCTGAGAAAACCGTGGGGAATCTTCAACAAAGTGCATCTTTACTTCGATATTTCTCTTTCCTTCCAGCCATGTAAATATTACAATGAACATAAATGCAAGGACAGGAACTGCCAATACCTGCATGTTTGCAAGTATTACTTCAACGGAAACTGCAAATACGGCGAATTGTGTAGACTGAGCCACGGGATGAGTTCTGACACTGAATCATCCTCGTCATCAGATGAAGCCACATCAGGAAGTGAGTTTGTTTATGAAGGGGATTGTGTTATTGAAACCACCAGCAGTGACATCTGTAAAATGTCTCATATTTACTTTCCAATTTCTCAGTGCTTTTCTCTATAACCCTCCAAGATCTCTTAGCCCCTAAATTCTGTCCTCTTGAGCACTCCTGATATTAATTACTCCGCCATTGGTGACCATGGGTTCAGATTCCTCGGCCAGAATTTTACCATCGTGGGAATCGGAGCGGGTGAGAGGCGGACGTGGAAATGTCCCTGAACCTCAGGCAGGATTTTATGGGATGAACAAAGCTGTAAAATCCCACCCCTAATCTCTGGAATTCGCTTTCTGCACCTCTGCTGCCTCGCTGCGTCTGTCGCCTCGCTGCGTCTGTCGCCTCGCTGTCTGTCGCCTCGCTGCTCTGTCGCCTCGCTGTCTGGCCCGCTGCGTCTGTCGCCTCGCTGCGCTGCGTCTGTCGCCTCGCTGCGTCTGTCGCCTCGCTGCGTCTGTCGCCTCGCTGCGTCTGTCGCCTCGCTGCGTCTGTCTCGCTGTCTCGATCACCTCGCTGCGTCTATCGCCTCGCTGTCTCTGTCGCTTCACAACACAATGATTTTTTATACTGTTCCTGTGCAATACCTTTGGATACTTTATTATGTTAAAGGTGCTATATAAATAAAAATTGTTGAAATTATTTTTAGCGAGTGCAGATCAGGAAAGGAGAAAGATACGAATGAGCAGAAAGGAAAATTTGTGATGGGAAGTGAAGTCAGAGAGATTCAGTGATAAACAGGAAAATGGAACAAGGCAAAGTTAATGTGAAGTGAGGCATACCAGGGAATAAACAGCCCAATCCCTCGACATCTCAATGTCCTCTCAGAACAGTCAGGGAAATCCCTGGTTGGGCTTCAGTTCAAAGAAAAAGCATCTCTGCCTTGACCTGCTGTACAGTTCCAACCTTTCCTTATATGGACAAAATCTGGGTCCAGAGAATGGCTCTGATCTGAATTTTCTGAGAAATGATTCCAGTGGTGAAGTGTCTTTTTGAGAGGCTGTTGTTCCAGTTTCTGCTGAGTTACACTGGGACCTGGGGCTCAGGGAGGTGGGGGGGACTGGGGATTGGAGAATAATATCAGCAAGTTATTCGTGATGTCGTGGTGGGAGATTTCAATTTCCCAAACATCGACTGGGATATCCCAAGGGTAAGGGGTTTGGATGATGTGGAGTTTGTTAGGTGTGTTCAGGAAGGTTTCCTGACACAGTACGTGGAAAAGCCTACGAGAGGAGAGGCTGTACTTGACCTGGTGCTTGCTAATGATGTACAGATGCCGGTGTTGGATTGGGGTGGTAAGAACTCAATCAGAATTTAGCAACACCAATTTATAATCCAATCGATTTATTTGATAGTAAAAAATCGAGCTTTCGACTCCTGTGTCTTCTTCAGGCAAATGCAGTGTTCTGGTCTGCAATAGCACACATCAGCACAGACAGTCAGAGATTGCTGATTAGAATGCGAATCCTTACATCTAACCTGCTATTCAAGTGTTAAAGTGGCTAACAATGTGTGTGAAGGGAATCCTGAGCATTGGTTAGAGAATTGTGTATTTTCTCCAGACAGCACAGTAAGTGAGGTTTTTTGCTAACCCAGGCAAGTTACGGGGGTTACAGATAGTGTGTCATGAAGCCAAGATCCCTGTTAAGACCGTCCTCATGTGTGCGGAGCTTGGCTATCAGTCTCTGCTCAGTGACTCTGCGCTGTCGTGTATCACGAAAGCCCCCTTGAAGAACATTTACCCGCAGGTCGGAGGCCGAATGCCCATGACTGCTGAAGTGTTCGCCCACAGGAAGGGAACTGTTTTGCCTGGTGATTGTTGAGCGATGCTCATTCATCTGCTGTCGTAGTGTCTGCATGGTCTCCCCAATGTACCATGCTTCGGGACATCCTTTCTTGCAACATATTAGGTAGACAACGTTGGCTGAGTTGCAAGTGTATGTACTGTGTATCTGGTGAATGGTATCCTCACGTTTGATGATGTCGTCCATGTCTATGATCTGGCATGTCTTGCAGAGGTTGCTGTGGCAGGGTTGTGTGGTATTGTGGTCACTGTTCTCCTGAAGGTTGGGTAGTTTGCTGCGAACAATGATCTGTTTGAGGTTGTGCGGTTGTCTGAAAGCAAGAAGTGGGGGGGTGGGGATGGCCCTAGCGAGATGTTCATCATCATCAATGATATGTTGAAGACTCCGGAGAAGATGTCGTAGCTTCTCCGCTCCAGGGAAGTACTGGACAACAAAGGGTACTCTGTCCACCGTGTCCCGTGTTCGTCTTCTGAGGAGGTCAGTGCGGTTTATCGTTGTGGCACATCGGAACCATCGATTGATGAGTCGAGCGCCATATCCTGTTCTCACGAGGGCTCACGAGGATACCATTCACCAGGTACACAGTACATACACTTGCAACTCAGCCAACGTTGTCTACCTAATACGTTGCAAGAAAGGATGTCCCGAAGCATGGTATATTGGGGAGACCATGCAGACACTACGACAGCGGATGAATGAGCATCGCTCAGCAATCACCAGGCAAAACAGTTCCCTTCCTGTGGGCGAACACTTCAGCAGTCATGGGCATTCGGCCTCCAACCTGTGGGTAAATGTTCTTCAAGGGGGCTTTCGTGATACACGACAGCACAGAGTCGCTGAGCAGAGACTGATAGCCAAGCTCCGCACACATGAGGACGGTCTTAACAGGGATCTTGGCTTCATGACACACTATCTGTAACCCCCGTAACTTGCCTGGGTTAGCAAAAAACCTCACTTACTGTGCTGTCTGGAGAAAACACACAATTCTCCAACCAATGCTCAGGATTCCCTTCACACACATTGTTCGCCACTTTAACACTTCAATAGCAGGTTAGATGTAAGGATTCGCATTCTAATCAGCAATCTCTGACTGTCTGTGCTGATGTGTGCTATTGCAGACCAGAACACTGCATTTGCCTGAAGAAGACACAGGAGTCGAAAGCTCGCTTTTTTGCTATCAAATACATCGGTTGGATTATAAATTGGTGTTGCTAAATTCTTACTGAGTGTTTGCTAATGAGCCAGGGCAGGTGTCGGATCTCACGGTAGGTGAGCATCTTGAGAATGGGGATCATAATTCTATCTCTTTCACGATAGCGATGGAAAGGGATAGGATCAGGCAGGCTAGGAAGGTGTATGTCTGGAGTAAGGGGAAATATGAAAACATTAGGCAGGTAATTGGACGCATAAACTGGAAGGAGGTGTTCTTGGGGAAGAGTACAGAAGGGAAGTGGCGGTTTTTCAAGGAATGTTTGTCTATGGCACTGCAAGACAACATCCCGAGGAGTCAAGGAGGTTCAGGTAGGACGCGGGAACCGTGGTGCACGAAGGTAGTGGTGAACCTAGTTAGGAAGAAAAAAAAGTTATATAAAAGGTTCAGAGAGCTAGGGGATGTTAGGGATCTAGAGGAGTATAAGGTGTGTAGAAGGGAACTTAAAAAGGAAATTAGGAGAGCCAGAAGGGGTCATGAGAAGGCCTTGGCAGGGAAGATTAAGGAGAATCCCAAGGCTTTCTACAAATATGTGAAAAGTAAAAGGATGAGAAGAGAAGGGATAGGGCCTATAAAAGGTGAAGGGGAAAAGTCTGTGTGAATCCGAAGAAATGGCAGAGGTGCTTAACGAGTACTTTGCCTCGGTATTCACAGTGGAAAGTGAACTGGGAGATTGCACTGTAGGTTTGCGGCATACGGAAAAGATTGAGTATGTGGATGTTAGGAAAGAGGATGTGTTAGACCTGTTAAATTCTATCAAGATAGACAAGTCGCCGGGACCGGATGGGATGTACCCCAGGTTATTGTGGGAGGTGAGGGAAGTGGTTGCAGAGCCCCTGGTGATGATCTTTGCATCGTCCATGGAAACGGGAGAGGTTCCGGAGGATTGGAGGATTGCGGATGTGGTTCCTATCTTTAAAAAAGGGAACAGGGATAGTCCAGGAAATTACCGACCGGTGAGTTTGACTTCAGTGGTTGGTAAGCTGATGGAGAGGCTTCTGAGGGATAAGATTTATGAACATTTGGAGAAGTTTGGACTGATTAGAAATAGTCAGCATGGTTTTGTCAAGGGCAGGTCATGCCTTACGAGCCTAGTTGAGTTCTTCGAAAATGTGACTGAACACATTGACGAAGGAAGGGCGGTGGACGTAGTGTACATGGACTTTAGTAAGGCGTTTGATAAGGTCCCACATGCAAGGCTTCTGGAGAAGGTGAGAGGGCATGGGATCCAAGGGGCTTTGGCCTCGTGGATCCAGAACTGGCTTGCCGGCAGAAGGCAGAGAGTGGTTGTGGATGGGTCTTGTTCTGCATGGAGGTCGGTAACCAGTGGAGTGCCCCAGGGATCTGTTCTGGGACCCCTGCTGTTTGTCATTTTCATAAATGACCTGGATGAGGAAGTGGAGGGATGGGTTAGCAAGTTCGCCGACGATACAAAGATCGGTGGTGTTGTGGATGGTCTGGAGGGATGCCAAAAGTTGCAGCGGGACATAGACAGGATGCAAGACTGGGCGGAGAAGTGCAGATGGACTTCGACGCAGATAAATGTGTAGTGGTCCATTTTGGCAGAAATAATAGAACATAGAACATTACAGCACAGAACAGGCCCTTCGGCCTTGATGTTGCGCCGACCAATATAAAAAGGCATGCCCCTCCAAACTAAACCATTCCCTTCTCTCCATATACTTATCAACTAACCTCTTAAACGCCACCAAACTTGGCGCATCTACAACTGCTGCAGGCAGGGCATTCCACTCCCGACCACCCTCTGGGTAAAGAACCTACCTCTGATATCCTTCCTATACTATCACCCCTTAATTTAAAGCTATGTCTCCTCGTGCTAGCTTTTCTCCATCCTAGGAAAAAGGCTATCACTGTCCACCCTATCTAAACCTCTAATCATCTTATATGTTTCAATAAGGTCTCCTCTTAGCCGCTTCCTTTCTAACGAAAACAACCCCAAATCCCTCAGCCTCTCTTCATAAGACCTGCCTTCCATACCAGGCAACATCCTGGTAAACCTGCTCTGTACCCTCTCCAATGCCTCCACATCTTTCTTATAATGTGGGGACCAGAACTGCACACAATACTCCAAGTGCGTCCGCACTAGAGTTTTGTACAGTTGCAACATGATGCTGC